>OY829543.1:47853241-48453241 GCA_963691705.1 Viola odorata | reverse complement strand
AGGAGATTATTTAGGAGATTGAGTTGGAGAAGGACAGAGGAGTTTTAGCTTTCTTATAGCTGATCTCGTCCTCCCCTTTTCCTCACACTCTCTCTACGCTCTCTTCTTCTTCCCCAATTCGACACTTTTATACTATTGCTCCGGATTCAATTCTTTGAATCTCGGATTTATATTTATGCAAGTTAATTTCTTTATCTTTTATCCATGAGTATGAGTAACTAAAAACCCATTCTTGGTAAGGGTGATGAGCTGAAGTTCTTAATGCAATCGTGAGACACAATCCGTTCTTCACAATCTCTTTCTTTGTATTTATTTATTCTTGAACTTAATCCATCGCTTACTCACTAGAGCCAAGGTTTGATCATCCTTGTTCTCTAGGAGAGAAGAGTTGTAACCAGTCCAGAAGGAGAGGGAGTACCCGCCGGCTAGACGGAGTAGGTGACTAGTCTCGAGCAGACTAGAAGAATAGGTAAAATAGGTAGAGACCAGATTGACAACCTAGGAACTTAGCCTAGGTACTGTCTTCCCCTGCACCATTGAAGAGGTGAGCAACCATTCAAGACAGCAGTCAAACGGATAAACCCTTTAACCAGCAAGGTGTCCCTTGGCTAGGATTATCAGGAGAGGGAGTACCCGCCAGATAGTTTGAAGAGGAGGGAAGATAGGAGGGAAAAGGAGTTCCTCCCCTCTATAGCAGTACTATGAAGAAGAGATGAACATACTCCAGTCCATGATCGATGCATAAGAACGCAAGCTCACCCATCGCCCTTACCTGGAATTCCGTATCATAAGACTTTTTCCCAATCTAGCCCGCAGTCTTGGCCTAGACTTCGGCCAATACTATCTTATATTTTAAACTGTTTTCATTACTTTCTGTTTTGTCTTTAGTTTCAGATAACAACCAACCAAAACTCAGTGACGAGGAAGTCAAACTCAAGAACTACATTTCCTAGAGGTCTCTGTGGACGATCCTCTTACCATCATCTACAAATCCTTGTAGACAGTGATAAGTTGTATTTCTACCCCCATTTCCATACTTATTTCACTCTTATATTTGACGTGTTCGACGCGCGGTCAACCTACAAGGGATATTGTGTATTTTAAGTGTTCTGGTAGAGGTCACATGAAGTCCGAGTGCCCTAAAAAGAATGTCTTGATTATTCGGGACAATGGTTACCTAGACTCGGATGACGACCGAACAAGTGAAGAGGCCGAGGGTGTGGAGGAAGAATTTGACAGTGAGTCAGGAGAGATTGATACAAACGCGCATGGATTAGCACTTATTATTAAGCGCAACCTTAGCGCTCAAGTCAAAGGCGAAGTATGTGAGGAGGGGCAGAGAGAAAACTTATTTTATACACGTTGTTTGATTGAGGAGCGAAGGTGTTCATTGGTGATTGGCAATGGGAGCTGCACCAATTGTGTAAGCATGTTGTTGGTTCACAAGTTGGGTTTGCCGACCACAAAGCACCCAAAACCGTATTCGCTACAGTGGTTGAACGAAGGCAGCGAGCGAAATTAAGGTAATAAAGAAAGTATTAATTTCATTCTCCATTGGGAAGTATAGAGACGAGATCCTTTATGACGTCGTACTAATGCATACAAGTCATCTTTTACTTGGTCGACCGTGGCACTATGATAAACATGCCAAATACAAAGGAATGAGCAATCAGTATACTTTGGAGAAGGATGGAGTAATGTTTACTCTTGCACCCTTAAAGCCAAATCAAGTTATGGAAGATAAAAAATGGTTAGCAAAGTCTCATGTTGCTTACGAGAACTCGAAAAAACTTGAAAAGAAAAAGTTGAGTGTTGAGGGAAAAGAAAAAGAGCAAAATAGCCCCCATGAAAAGAGTGAGCATGGGAAAAGAGATGAGAGTCAAAACAGCCCGCATGAAAATAGAGAGCATGCATTAGTTGGCATAAATACAAAAGGAGAGATCAAATATGTCATAGGAAAACAAGTGAGGAACGCACTTTGTGCGCAAAAATTCTGTTTTGGCGCAAGCCACCAAAAACCTAGTTTTCGGCAATTGCGTTTTGATTTTCCTAACGCTAACCCATTTAGTTTCCCTTCTATGATTTTTTTCCTAATTTACATAAGAAGAGAAGGTTATGTGTAGAGAAGAAGCCTCTTACCGTGTTGACAAGAGGGTGGAACGGACCTTGCGCATCCATGGCGACTAGTTCGTTAAACCCTTACCGAAAGGGTGAGGTACGGTTTTCTTCCCTAGGGCTTAGTTCGTGTAAGTATGTGGACACCATAAAATTATATGATTCTGATTTAAAATTTATAATTAATCATGGTGGTCCTAACTTGATTCTAGGAGCCGTATACTATCCATTAGTATATAAGTTTGCGTTTGCTAGCGATTTATTGCTTATCTTTACTTGCAACCACTTTTCTTATGGATTTATACTTGTGGTGCCATTAACCCCTGTTTCATTGAGTTATTATGCAAGTTTAGGGAATGACAGAGATTTAGTAATGGCGAAGATACCCTTTGGACAAGCCTTGAGTCATATGGAACGCTTAGGTGTCTCGCGAGAGGATGAGTTACCGAAGGAACTTGAGGTTGGTCTTCAAGGTTGTTGATTGGGATAGGATGTTCTTACGCCTTCCAAGGTTGCCTACCCAACGCAACAAGACGATTGCTATGAGAGATGATGGTTGTACCCAAACCATCGTCAAGCACATTGACACCACCGTCGGAGTGGATGTCTTGGGTAATTCCTATCCTACGTTCGTGCCTTTAGTTCATACTAACTTGAGGTATTATGGTGCAGATTTTAGTCTAGATTCGAGGGCGAATCCTCTCCAAGGGGAAGGAGATGATGTGAATCCTAATGCACCGCATGTGCAAGGTGTACAATGGGCACCCGCATGTGTAAGGTGTACGACGGCCACCTATCTAACCGAGGATGCGAGCATGAGGTAAGGATGAGCACGCAGGCAATGATCAGAGTATGGATTTGTGGAGCTTTCTTGAGCAGATGGTGATGATACGAGCCAAGACTGGTGATGACGTGACCACGCCTAGGCTTGGCGTGATCACGCCCAAAATAGGGGGTAGGGCCTGACGATCCCTTGGCGTGATCACGCCTAAAGCAGCAATGGGAGGCGAGTCGAGGGATGAGATCCCGTGATCACGCCATCCCTAGGCTTGATCACGCCTACGACTACCAGTTTTTGCATCAAAGATGGAAACTTTCAGACTTTCTATTTTAATTAGTTATTTTTATTAATTAATTAAAGTAGTTGGATTTATTTATAATTAGTTTAATTAATTAATTAGAAGTTCAATTAGAAGTAGGACTTCTAATGTAAGGATTTAGGGTTTCCTATTTAAAAGACCCTCCCTTTTCATTGTAAGGGACGTTATTTTCAATCAATTAAATTCAGAGAGGATTTTCTCAATTGTTCACGTGTGAACCTTGTTGCTTCTTAAGTTGAACGCTTAAGTCGATTTGCAAGTGAAAGACCGAGAGTTCAAACCCCAATTGTTTCGTTTCACCTAGGTTGGTATTCACAAGTTGAATACAGGGTTAGGGATCCGAGTCAAGAACCTTAATTGTTTAGCTTAGGTTGCTTAGCATAGCTTGCTAGGAGGGTTAAGCACTCAAGTGAGTTATTTATTCTGCATTCAAAAATCCAATCCTTCGAACTAGATCAAAAAGGTACTCATTACTCATCCTATGCAACTAGGATCGTATCAACTGGTACACTCTCTTTCTACTGTTCTTGCTCAAGATTTTGTTCTGTTGAAGTGGGTTTGTTCTTTGTGTTGTTTTTTTCTTTCTTTTTGATAAGCTCTTCTTTGTGTTGTTTGGTGGGCTGCCAACTCTCTGTATTGTATTGATCAGGCTTTAGTAATTTTCTTGCTAAATATAGAGATGGGGTCTTTAAATTCAATGCCAATTAATAGAACATGGGCTTGAGAATTATCTATGCTAGAATCGTACGTTTGTCTTGTGTTGTGTTGTTGCTTTTTATTTTGTTCTTAGTTTGAATTCTGGGCTTGAATATGCAATTCTGCTTTGTTTTTTGTTTTTTGTTTGGGTGGTCGTAGCATGTGTGACCACTTCTGCTATATTTTCTGATAACTGTCCTCCATTGTTAGGTCCTCATTTCAATCCATTCAAGAGAAACCATGGAGCTCCAAGTGATACAGAAAGGCATGCAGGGGATTTGGGGAACATTGTTGCTAACTCAAACGGTACGTAAATGCAGTTCTTTTCCTCTACTTCTAATCTGCTAAGTTGCAGAATAAGTTTTGGTTCGTATGATTTGGCTTAATTTGTCTGTGTGGCAGGAGTTGCTGAAGTTTCAATCAGAGTCATGCATGTATGTAGTTTACGCTAAACTCCTAACTTGTCTAATTTCCCGGTTTAACGAATAGTTTGAGTTTCTGAGTCTGTCTTAGTTAGTGAACTCTGCTTCTTTGTTTCAACTTGTAGATACCACTAAGTGGGGTGCATTCCATATTGGGGAGGGATGTCGTTGTGCATGCAGATCCTGATGATCTTGGAAAAGGTATGTGTCTTACTGTTTTATACTCTATGCTTATCATATATTCTATACAAAGCCTTTTTCAATTTTAATTACATCTCGATAAGGCTGTCAATCAGACCCGAGACCCGAAGACCCGGCCTAAGACCTGAGATTTTTTCCGGAACCGGGACCAAGTTTTTGGTCCCGAATTGTGTCCGGGTCGGATCTGGTCCTGACCCGTTTATGGTCGGGTCTGACCCGAGACCCGGCCAATCCGCTCCACCGCTCACAGCTCACCTTCTGCAAAAATCAATTTCAATTCCATGCAAAATCAATTAAACCTCCTTGCAAAAAATCAATTAAATCAACAAAACAACCATCTCTCATATTAATCCCAATTAATCCCTCAATCACCTCCCTGCAAATTAAACCACCCACCGCCGACCACCTTCAGCCACTCCATCGCCATCCATCCATCGATCTGCCACACAACCCGTCAGCCCAACAAACCACCACACCCGGTCTCTTCTCTGTCACCAACCAAAAAAATAGAAAGAAGAAAAGAAAGAAAAGGGATCTGAGGAAAAAAGAAAAAATAGAAAGAAAGAAAAGAGAAACTGGGTTGTAGATCTGGTTTTGTTGTTTTAATGCCCATAAATTCCTTCAAATGTTTGTTGTTAAATGATGGAGAGATGAGGGTGGGAAGGTGAGGATGGGCACCATGACTGCGGTGCTGAAATGAGAGGGATGAAGATGTGAGGAGAATAGGGAAAGAAAGAAATATATATATATATATATCCGGGTCCGAGTCTGGGCAGGGACCGGGACTAGGAATTTGGACCCATTTTTTGTCGGGTCGGGTCGGGTCCGGACCCGCAGACCCGAATTGACAACCCTATATCCCGATGGTCACAGTAGTGGCAACTCTTGCTTGGAAAAGCGAGGAATAGTGAAATAACATTGCAACTTTTGGATCAGATGTTTCGGTCTTCTGTGCGTGCATTTTGATTGTGCTTTTGCAGTGAGCGTTTTCGTTCATTGTTTGCTTTAACATTTTCACTTAAGTTGTACCTCAGTTACTAAGTACTTAATATTAGGTAAGCTTTAGCTTCTTAACAGTAATTTTGTTAGTCTCAGGTTATACCTAGCGGAGCTATACTCCTCATGATCTGTATATCTGCAGTCATGCTTTGGTATCCCCTTTCCAACCCCTAAATCTAGAACCTTGCATGAAATTTCTTGAATCCCCTCTTTCCGGTGTTGTTTTTCTGCAAATTTCTATGCACAAGTCCTGGTTCCTACAAGACATGCACTTTTCACTATTGTCTCTTTGCTGTGGTCACGGGTACATCATACATATACATGTTCATAACGTCTCCATTTGGATCCTCGTCATATAAATTATGCATATAATATGTCGCTGGAGTGAATTCAGACAGGTTCGTCTGATATCTTGTGATGATCTCAAACAAAAAGAAAGAGTAATATTATAATGATCAACTTAGCCTACCGTTTGAGCATCAAGCAGCCTTTTGGAATACACGACAGGAAGAAAGAACTCAGTTGTGCTAAGTATAAGGATCTCGTGGCGCTAAACTATATGCATGTTTTTTCTTCCATATTGCATCATTTTCTTACTTCTTTAAATGGCAGGTGGACATGAACTTAGCAAGACGACAGGCAACGCCGGTGCCAGAGTCGGGTGTGGTAATAACTCATACTTCTCTATATTTATGTTCCAAGTACCCTTAGCTTCCACCTATGATACGATTCTAGCACCATCGTATGCGCAAGACGCGCGCCTTGGGCCAAGAGGGTCGTGGCATGGAGCCAAGAGGGCTGTAGCGAGTCGAGTGAGGTTAAAATAGCCTCAAGATGTTCAGAGGAAGGTCATCGCACGAAGGGAGCAAACCTTAGGCCGAGGAGGACATGCGTCGCACCTTAGCGCACACACGCTAACCCTATGAGAGTCCTATCGAGCCAAACCAAGGAAGAAGGGTTCCGATCGATGATCCATGATAAATACAAGACAAAGGAGTGTCTTAGGAGTGTCGTGGCCAAGTTTGAGGATAAACGCACGGCTGGATAGAAAAATCGCAAGGAGGGACCTAGTCGCATGCACCAAGGGTGCATACAAGCACAACAGGCGCGTCCATTGGAGCCAAGTGGGTTCGGGTGAGGTTATTTTGAGGAACCGACCTTGTGAAATGTATTTCAACATGTTAGGAAGGCTTGGGACAAGTTTCAGCCCAAAAGCCCGAGTAAAAGTCAAGATGGCTCGAGGGAGAATTTTGGTGCGCATTGACCGAGCCAAGGGTCAAGCGACTAGGCCATGGCTAGGCCAAGACGGAGCCATTGAGGTAGCTGACTTAGGAGAACGTCCAAAAGTTCTAGAATAGTTAGGATATATTAATTAATTAATTATTAGAGTTATTTATTAGTTAGAACTTCTATTCCTATTATAATTAGAACTTCTATTCCTATTATAGTCTTAATAGAATTCCTAATTTTACTTAAACTTGTACTAGGCTTTGCCTATATATAGCCGATTGGCTTCATTAATCAAATAAGCTATTTTTCAACCAAATTTGATCCCTTGTGATTGTGAGACATTTGTCTTGTGAGAGCCTTGCTCTTATGTTCGTGGACTCGGATAAAAACCCTAGGTGGTGGTGTCAAGTGGACTCTTGGCGTACCTTATCCTACGAACCTCACTTGTTGATCGGCGGTGTTAGGTGGACTCCTAGCATACCTTACTTCAGCAGGCGTTGTTCAACCTCGACTTGGAGATTGGCGGAGTTAGGTGGATTCCCAGCGTTCCTTATATCAAAGAGGAGTAGATTAAGTAAATTCCGCGCAACTTCAAACCTTCCAACAACGATCGTCAATTCAACGCGTCATAGTTATCTAAGATCGTATCAAGGGTAGTGAGGATCGTATCAACCTAGAGGATAATAGTAATGGGTGTAGGATAAAAGCCTGTAAATTCTACCTATGCTTCCCGGCAATTAGTACCGTTAGCATCGTTGAAACTTGAAACAATTCTGATCATCAACAGAAGCTTGGCATATATGTCCCGTTTGATTTTTGCAGGCATTATTGGGCTTCAATCAGCTATTTAGGATTTTATAGCTCAAAGTTAAATACTAGTTGATTTTATCTTAGGTCGCGATCCTTTTGTAACCAAACTCATGTATCTCTTAATGTTCAAAGTTTCAATGTAACAGGAAGGCTCCTGGAATCTTTTTACTTGCATTCTAATATGATCCTGAAAGAACTCATTTCTATCTTTTTGATTCTATAATTTCTATTCATTTGTTCAATTGCTTCTTGATTTGAAAATGTTAAAATGGACAAGTACTAACTTAATTTCCTAATTAACAAAGCAGTGAAAGCAGGCATAGCAGATCATGTCCAAAGAAAAAGATTGCTCCTGGCAACATGTCAGAAAAAACAGTAAACCTTGTTTTACTTGCGTACAGTCTTGCATGTCAACCTGTGGCGTATTAAGACAACCACACAAGCATTAAGGCATGATACAGAACAGGCTACTTACTAATCACGGCGGGTGAACATCCATCATGAAGGCACGCCAAATGACGAGCGTACTTCTTTTACCCTCTCAACCATGTGTTTCTATACGATGAGTTGTCACGCAATGAAGCATCATGGGCTTTGTATTCCATCACATAGTTGTGAGGAAGCTTCAGGTGCCTTTTGATTGAATCTCTCAGAGCCATCACAGCCTATATATAGAATGAAAAATGTCACACCACATTCCTGTGGGGAGAAAATGATGAAACAACAATGATGAGACTGATTAGCAATTAGAAACTTATAATTACACTGACCTGATGATCAGATGCATTGCGATTCCACACGCTCAATATATCCTCATTGAAACGAATACTTAGGACTGCACCACATATGTTATCCCCATATTCAAGCTGGTCCCCAACTAAGGCAAGGACCTGCATGTGCATGGCATGATCTTAAATAATACTCAAACAGATGATAAGCAGAAAACGCAATGCCTGTAAAATCAACTTCTAACATTACTTCCTCACTCCTAACGTGCTACAAATATAAGTTGTCAATTAACAAATTTGCAGATCCACTAAACTGTTGGCAGTTATTAGCATCTGGTGTGCTTGCCGCTAAACAAACACCTGTGCTTGCTGCCAAACAAATAGGTGACTAAGAGGTGGAAGTTCCAAAACATAATTTTTTTGACAAAATCGTTACAAGAACTAAAGTTAAACATGGACGTGGGAAGAGCATCACATTATGTTATGCAATGCCTCTTAAAATTTTAATCTGTTTTCTAGCTGACCCATCATATTTTAACCTCTAAAAATATCACTACCACAGTTGTCCTAGCTCTGCCACTGAACACGGACATGCCGACAGTAACAAGTGGTGTTGTATCCATTGAAAAGAATAAGGTGTATGCACGGTGGAAGTTTCAAAGTATAAAATTTTCAACAAAATGGTTAGAAAAACTGAAGTTCAACGCAAGCATGCTGACACTTAAAAAATGATGTGGTATCCATTGAAGCCCATAACGTGTATGCTCATGCAGCCATAGTAAAACACAAATTTGAAACCTTTCAAAAGAGTTAAAAGCAGATGAAGCTGACAATGTCCAAAGAAAATTCAAGTACCAACACTATTCACACATTGAACATAGAGAACCAGATTAAACTTTTCAACTTACCATATCCTCCCAGAAACGACCTGAGACAACCTTCTTGAATCTTATTATCCACTTCCCACCATTGCAGTTAGCAGAGTCCTGAGAGCATATCAACACAGTTTCAAGTTTGTGCCTCCGCAAAAATAAGTTTACCGAAGGTAAAAGAAAATGACACTTGCTAGGCAAGTTCTAATATGCAACGTTACCTCCCATAAAGGCCGGATTCCATCCTTAAAAAGATGTAAATCTGTCGGGGAAGGCAAAGAAGACGGCCGAGCCAAATGGCAATAGCACACCCAAAAACCCTCAACCTACATACAAGCAACATTCACAGCTCCAATCAGCAAAATGAACCAACAGAAAGATGTTAAATTTAGTTTAAAGGTTCATCCAAAGAAAACAGACAACCAAATGCTCAAATGCCAATGTATCTCACCGTGCTGAACTCCACAATCTTCTTTATATTATCCTCATATGGTGCTTGAGATCGAACTCCTGGGGTGCGTCGGGTGTACCAAAATACAAACTTGTGCTGCTCAAACAAATTACAACGACAAAGATACACCGCCCATAAGAGAGATTGATCAAAATAACCCCCAAAAAAAAGTTTTTCCAGCTCAACAGCCCTTAGATTTTCAAATACGACATGATTCAACATATAAGTCTAGTCTACTACCCAAAAGAAAAATAGGCAAAAATAAGAAGAAAAACCCTAGAATACGTTATGTGAAGGTAGAGGAGAATGGAACCTTTAGAGGATGCAGACCGGCTTTGAGTTCACGTTCACGGCGTTCTTCGGCTTCTCTATCGGTTGGATTATAATCAGGTGAAGTGCCTGGATCGGTCACTGAGTATCCGCTATTGCTGTTGATTTCTGTTTCCTTCTTCTCTGTGATTTCCATTTCTTTTCGTTCCTTAGCACACTCGCTTCTTTTGTTGATTGCAACTGCTGCTGTTGTGTGGTGATGAGAGGGAGGGGAAGAGGAAGGGAGGAAAGGGTGAGAACCGGAAGATGGGTTTGCCGTTTGCGATTTGAGATGACTTCTTTAATTAGGTTGCGTTTGGAGACTGGGCGTGAAGGATCCTGGTCTAGGCTAAGGTTATCTAACTTTTGCATCCCTTAAAACTATATGGAAAATTCAAATTTTCTAAAAAAATCTCATTTAGTCACTTAACTTTATATCTAGACGAATCAGTCACTCGATTTTTCCAAATTGGTCACTCTATCCATGGGGTTAGTACATTGGTTCATAAAATTAGGTTAAAAGATATTACATACTCTATTACTTAATAAATCCGATGGAAAAAAAATATTTTAACAATCAATTTTAACCTGATAAATATAAGATTTTACTTTACTATAAATGCTAACATCTATCAAATAATTATAATTACTAAATATAGAAATATACTAAGTAAATTAAAAGTTCGTATCTAAACTTTCATAATTAATTAATTTATTGTTATTAAAAAAATCATATATAATAATAAAATTGAGTAGGGGGTAACTAAGAAGGATGCAAGATTGAAGTGGACATTCCTTTCCAAGGTCAATCTTCCACCCTTCCTGATCATCACAACCGTTGATCACTACATGATACTCCTATATTCAAAGATGTAAGTAGTGTCAATCAACGGTTGTGATTAAGGGTGTAAGTATATGGGGGAAAATTCGCAGGGGTGGGCTGACGCCGCCCTCTAACTAATGTGTGGCCGGATGGAATAATAGAATTTGAGAGTTTGTTTTTTTAAGTCTTTATTTAAAGAATGAAAGCTTAATATTTATAGCTATTAATTAGATGTGAATTTTGTGCTATTAATTTTTATCTTTTATAAATTATTGGCTTTATTATTTCTACATTTAACTTATATAAGTTATATGAGTATTTTACTGTATTTGATGTAAATGTAAAAAAGTGTAATTCATAGAATGGAAGTTATATTATTTGCACATACATATTAGGCAAACCAGTTAGATATTGTGAGTATTGTAGAAAGTTTCGGGTTCGAGTCTAGTATAATACTCCCTTCGGTGCTTATTAAACGTCATTTTGGCTCCTTACACGTGACTTAAGAAAATGATTAGTGGGTAGAAAATGAGGCATTTTTTGACCATACTACCCCCAGCCTCCCTAGCTATTTACAACTGGTGGGTAGCTTAATTCTGAGAGCTGCTGGCTTGAAGTCGGGCTTGCCAAATTGGGCCAAGTGTGCAGTCGGTTGGGTTGGGTTTGGTCTTGGCAGAAACGACAGCGTCTTATGAAGGAAGGTAAGCCATCGGCTCCAAATTTCCCATCTCCTCCCATTTCCAATCTTCCCCAAATTCCGAAATGATTGAAAGTTTAAATCATTCCCCCAAAAAATGGGAACGAAACTTTGGCAGAATTTTAATTTCCCGCCATTGTGTTGGGATTGTATGTGGGGAAAGCAATTTCTGTTCAAATTTGTAAAGTCCTCAATCCCTACCTCTGTTTGCTCTCCCAAACCCTAAAAAACCTCTCTTTAAAAAAACTTGCATAAATCAATAGAGGCTGGTGATTTAACCCTTTCTCTGACCTTCGCGGAGACCCTAACATACCTGGTTATCTAGGAAACTTACTCGAGTGCGGCGGCAACCAAGCTTACTCAGATGACGGAGAGGAGGAGTTCGTGGAGCTCCGAAATGACGAGGGCGGAGATGACGAGGACATTAAAGACTTAAACATTGAGCCTCAGCTGGAAAGTGAAGATGAAGGTCATCCATATTTATGTTGATAACTGTTTTTGTGTATGATCATAGATAAATTTTGTTTTCATTTTCCTAAGTATGTTTGTGTGTGTGAGTTGCAGGACAACATTTAGGCAACAGATTGCGCAAAGAATTGGACGACGATGGCAGGGTTGCGGCATATGAGATGTTGTTGCAGAAGAGTAAGAACGGGAAGCTTCTGAAATGGTCAACAGGTGAGGTCGCTCTAGCCTTCAACATTTCAATTTGATCTGTCCAGAGGTTGTAGAAACGGGGCCGAGAGTCTATGAATCACAACGTTGGCCTCAATAGAGTCAAGAATTGTGGGAGGAGAAGGGTTGAGATTGATTGGCAGCAACTCCGAGAGATTCCTCTGAGGAAGAGGACCACTATGAGGAATCTCGCCACAGCACTAAAAGTGCCCAGGAGACGTTTGTTATATGCCTTGAAGAGTGGAGAGATCAGGCGGCATTCTAATGCCATAAAGCCTATTTTGACTGATGTTAATCGACTCAAACGGATTGACTTCTGCCTCTTAATGCTGGATGCACATTCACCTCCTGCTGACCAGAGTTTCCAAGATATGACCAATGTGGTGCACATCGACGAGAAGTGGTTTCACATGACAAAGAAGACACAAACATACTACTTGTTGGCAGACGAGGATGATCCAGTAAGAAAACTTAAAAGCACTAATTTCATTCCAAAAATTATGTTTCTAGCAGCTGTATCTAGGCCTAGGTATGCGCCTGATGGTAGATGCACTTTTGATGGAAAATTAGGTATATTTCCTCTGGTAGATGAAGTTTATGCTGTTAGGTCTAGTGTAAACAGACCGACAGGGTCAATGGAATTGAAGGCAATAGAAAAGATAGATAGGGATGTCATTAGAAAATTCATGATTGATAAGGTTTTGCCTTCAATTAGGGCTAAGTGGCCTGTAGAGAACATTGGAGATCCAATCATTATCCAACAGGATAATGCCAAGACTCATATCCTGCCTCATGATGAAGAATTATTTTTAGCTGCTACCTCTCTAGGATTGAATGTTATACTGTCATGTCAACCCCCTAATTCTCCTGATCTTAATGTCCTTGATCTCGGGTTCTTTAAGGCTATACAATCTCTCCAAGAACAGGAATGTGCTAGGTTTGTGGCTGAATTGGTTGCAGCCGTACATAAGAGTTTTAATGAGTTTTCTGATATCAAGTGTAATTATATATTTCTCACTCTTCAGTCCTGTATTGTTGAAATTCTGAAACTTTTTGGGGATAACACTTATAAAATCCCTCACATGAGTAAGGAGTCTTTGGAAAGGCAAGGGTTGCTCTCTCTAGTCCTGTCATGTGACTCCTTAATCATTGCAAATGCAAGGGCTCATCTACTCCCATAGCCTGTAAGTAATCTTACTTAATCATTTTCTTTTTGTTATTTGTGTGGTTATGGATCTGGTGTGATTAATTTTCTATTACATGCTTGCAGGAATACATGAGGATTTCAGCATGTACTGTGGTAGATAGTGGAATGGGATTTTAGGTTGTGCATGAGAAGTAATTATATAAGTGATCCATATTTTGGGTAATGATGATGATCATAGTATCCAGCAATCTAAGTGTTTGCATTTGCAGTCAGCAGTAAATAGCAACTTTTTGGGCTGTAGATAGGTTGTACAGGTGGTATACCATGATGCAATGATCAGTAAAGATCATTTACTTGGGCAGTAGTTGATGTATAGGTGAACACTGTCATAGTCTAGACCTATATCATGGATTTTGTTAATTGAAAATACTACTACAATGCATTTTCTGGGTTTACAATACATTTTCTGGGCAGTGGTTGAATGGATAATTTATGCATTGCATGATGATGATGATGATTATATAGACCAAATTCTTCTGAGATTGGTTGCAGATGATGATAATATATGAAATATTTTTTGTTATATGATGTTGATGATGATGATGATCATCATATAGCTCAATTTTAGGTAAGTTTTCTGCAGGTTTACATGATAATGATTTACCTCAGCATTCTAACATCAACCCCATTATGCTTCAGTGTTTTCTCTCACTTTCCCAAAGGACTCAACGGTTGAGATTGTTTAAACTGTTTGCTTCCTTTTCTTTCAGAGTCCACCCCAATGAATCCAGCTGAAAGGCAAGAGGCTAATGATCATCTGCTTGATGGCCAGGTTGTGTCTGAGGAGGATGGTTGCTGAGTTTCCTGACATTTAATAGATTTGTCCATGTTGTCGTTGGTTATTTATTTACCTTATGTAGCTTGCCTTATCAGGGGGGTGGGGGGGATGATGAGGTGGGAGCTGCTCCATTCAACATATGCTTTAGGATTCCTGAGACCACTTTGTCAAGGCTTTTGATATTGTCAGTGATATTCCACAAGCAGTCGGTTGCATTTTTATAGCTACGTGCTAGATTTTGGAGGGACTTCTTCAACTCTTGGACTTCATTTTGATGAGAGAGATGTTGCTGCAAGAGCTGGTCCTGGTAGCCGTGGATGATCTGCTGCATGTTTAGCTGGCTTTCCATAATGATGCGTGCCCAGGATGGTGGGGAGCTTGAGAAGGATGGTTGCTCAGTGCTGCCACCTTGGCCTCTGGAAGCATCTTAGGCTTGCCCTCCGGCTTGGTCTCTGGGGTGGCTGATCCCATTCTCTGGTATTTTCATCATTAACGATTGATCTGATGAAGTGTCTGTCATCATACTTCTTCCCCCAAATATGCTCCTCCACATCTGTGAATCCACACATTGTAATGAACATAACCATCTACCAAATTGAAGTACCCCATTTGGTCGAAGGCTCTCATATCAAGTACTTTAACATCACAGTATTTATGGAGATCAGTAGTCTCAAGATGTAAGCTTCTAGAAGTCACAACTATCTTGGTTATCAAGGATCCTAAAATCATCTTAGCCCCCTGATGACATGCATGCAGTTGCCTAGATAGCCAATATGCTAGGTTGACCCTCTTTTTATGCACCATGCACCACAACAAGAATAGCTCAATTCTAGACATATTCCTAGACATAGTACTTTTCCCAGCGAGGTTAAAGGTCAGTGCTCTATGGATCATCCTAAGGGCTGGGTCTCTAATTTGGTGTGTCTTGGAGTGTTTGTCAAAGACAGTCGTAGGGTCTCCAGTCAACTTTTGATATGCGGCAGTAAAATCCCAATCTTTGGGATAATCAGACAATGCATTCAAATGATCAGGGGATAGCAATTCATCCGCATTCATAAATCCAAGCAACAAATTGAACTGGTTTATTGAGAAATGGTTCCATACATCACACAAATTGAAGTGAACAACGTCAGGAACATCAAAATCCAGTCTATTTTTTTCCCTAATGCTTTGCCGTGTCGTGCGTTTATCGACCGCCCCTGCTGCCTCCTCAATCTCTGCCTCCGTCACAAGCTTCCTAGGGTTTGGCCTCACGAATTTCTTGATAGCAACCTGCTTCACCCGAGAGGATTTATTCACTCGTGGGGGTGCCTTGGCGGGCTTGGCCATGGGGTTGGCTGAGAATGCAGAACGAATAGCTACATTGCCATCGCAATTCCCATTGGTTTTTCTTCTGGTCCTCCTCTCTGTTCTGCCATCAACTTCTGGTACTGGTCTCTTCACTTTCGTATTGGTCCCGTCATCCGCGTCTGTGCCACTCAACTCAATCGCCCTGTCTTTCCCCTTGACGCTCTCCTCTGACCTAGAGTTTTCATCTCCTGCAACCTCAGCCTTATTGAAGTTGGCCACCTATTCAGCATCTATTTCTCTAACGACTGCATCAATCATTTATTTAACCCGTCCTTATTCTGACGGCCTGCCGAAACTGGTTCGGTTGCAGACGGCGGCGTGGCATGAGGGTCGCTTGAGTTGCTACCCATGGGATCAAGGTTTGTTTGAGAAGTGAGCGGTAAAAGTGGAAGTAATGGGAAGTTCTAAGGGGTTTAGAGTGGGTTTAATTAATTAAGAAAATGAAGTGGGTTTTGGCCCTTTTGGGAGTAGTATTTGGCAAAACATAATTTACTTGAATTACAAATGAAGTAAAAACATGAAATGACTGGGTCGCTTCTGGCTAGGCCTGGCAAATTCCATAACTTCACACATTGAATAATTGCACACATTGAAAATTCCATATGCCTATCTTCTTCACTAGCAGTGGATGGTTGGTAGATGATTATTGTGATGAATGTTGCATTTCATCCATGTTTTTGGTTTAATGCTTCTCTAGATAATGACCATCTTAGACGAGGTTTACTATGTTTTAATGATCATTGTTTCAATTCTTTGTACTTATTAGTAGTTGGTGTTTTAGCTACACTGAACTTCTATAATGCTTGCCGGATAATGCACTGGAAATTATACACACAAAAAAGTGAAGAATTATGTGACATGAAAAAGAAACAGAGTGTTTTTATTTATTTTTAACAACCCAAGGACATACCACTTGGGTGTATTACAGACACCCTAACTAGTTAGACCTAGATTCATCATTGATGGTTGGGATGCCTAGAATCGCATTAGCAAAGAGATTCAATTCAGCAGAAGCAAGCCTTGCACTATTAAGAGCTAGGTTGAGCCCCTCTCTCTTTTGGTTCATGTGAGCAATGGAGAGGTTAAGATGGTTGATAGCCTCGCTGTATGACTTGATTGCAGTTAGTGCCCGCCCCTCATGCTCAGCATCTTCGTATACCTCATCCTTCCTAATCTTCATGTCCTCCAGCAACTCATTAAACTCTTCCATGTCCTAGTTGGTCTGAAGAATCCTATTCTCCAGCAACACGATGTCCATCTCCAGATGAGATGAGAAGCGGACTGCAACATTGTGGATCTCTACCTTCCTCTCAAGATCCATTATTCTCTACCTGCATAGAGAAAGCTTAAAAGAGCAAAGGAGATCAGCAGCAAACAACAGCAGAGAAGAGGTAGTTTAGGGATGAAGAAAATTAGGTTAAAGGAGGCTGGTATTTATAGGGGGTTCAGTTGGGTTACTTGAGGTTATGTGGTAAGGTGTATTACAGGAAAGGAGGTTGTCAACCAAACAGTTGATATGGCCAAAGTGTCACGCAACACACAAACCAAACCATTGCATCCAAACCAAACCAGTTATCAAAGATACACACAAACTGCACTATACCATTACTCTAAACATTGCATCACTTTAAAAATCTAAAAGGCTGACTCCAGTAGTAAATGGGAATCCAACTACAAGTCTACAATGTGCAGAGTTATCTAGGGCAAGCCCCTGCACTAGCTCATTTATAGATTATTGAATGGTCAAATCGTCAACAGGGTTTGGGGAACTGTTATCGAAAATACATTAATTCGCAACAATTATTACCAATTTGTAATCCATCAATAGACATTCATAATTAACATTCCAGGTGCCTATCTTTGCACCATCCAAGCATTCAAAGCACATAAAATGTAGGTTTATGAATAAGGAATAACAAGTATTGCAAACCAGTGATGCACCACAGAGAAAATGAAACAGAGTCTGTTCCCAATATAGTTGCTTTTGCTCATGCAATTCCATATGTAAACCAAACCAACAATGCAGAACTCATAAAAGTGGAACAGATAAAAAGAACAGGGCATCAATGCAACTGGATTAAACAGGCTAAAATAGGGATCATTCAAGAAAAACATACACTTTAACCATTGAAGAGAAACATTTGACAGCCTTAATGGGAACACAATGAGATAGCTAATATCAATTCATTAACTTAAGGAATAATATACATCATGAGTTTCATAGTATTCCCAAAATGGATCGCAAAAGCTGGCCATCCTAAATCCACCATCCTACTACTACCATAAACACCCGACTACATTGAAGAAAGTGGCCATCCAAACAGAAAACAACATTCAGTCTACCAGAAATACTAATATAGCAAAATCTGGCCATCCAAAAGTCAACACCATTATGTCTACAACCAACATCCTAATATATTCAGTAGTAATCAGGGAGAAGAATACGCAACATTTGGATGAAGCTCTCTTCGTAGAGTGGGTCATCTTTAGGGCGAAACAGACCTCGGATTGGCAACTTATTGAGATCGAAATCCATATCCACCTTCACTTCTGATGTATGCATTAAATCCTCAGTGGCAGGTAGATTTAAATCAGGGATTTTATACTTCTTTGGACGCCCATGATTCAAGCCGAGATGCCCATCTTCTTCACTGGCAAGAGAGCACGAAACCTCCTCCGCTTCCAAAACAGTCACACGGGCCGCCATTTCTTCCTCGGACATAACCACCATCTCTTCAAACACGACGTCGTCTTCACTTTCGTAGGTATCTGGCACAATGACATCCATATCACATATTGCATCCGCCGCAACAACCACCATCTCTTCAAGCACGACGTCGTCTTCACTTTCGTAGGTATCTTCAACAATGACATCCATATCATAGATTGCATCCGCCGCAACAGCCACCGCGCTGACATCATCTCCAACCCCCGCCTCTACGACTGCATCACCTTCGACCTCCACCACCGCGGCGACATCATCCCCAACCCCAGGGACTCCAATTGAATCCGGTATGAACATACCCATAAGCGGATGAAATTGCACGCAACTATCATCCTGGGAATCATCCCAGAAATCAACACCCTCCATTTGGAAAAGTAGAAATTAAAAGTACAGATTTGCAATGAAATTAAAACTGAAATTGAAGATGGAATTTTGTGATTCTGACCTCATTCGTGCTTCGGGTATTAATAGGGAAAATTTTTCGTTCCCCCACAAATTTCAGATTCAAACACAAAAAATGGGAATCGATGTCAGTAGTCGAAGCCGAAGCCGAAGTCGAAGCCATCGTCGTCGTCACCAGAGCAGGCAGGGGCACCCTCGTCTTCTCCAGCCTGGGGAACCGAGAACGACGTTTAATCGGCACCTGCTTTTGGGAGCCAAAACGACATATAATAAGCACCAAAAGGAGTACAAACCATATTAGAAGAGTCATTTATATATAAAAATTTGATAATGCCTATATTAGAAGAGTCGTTTATATATAAAAATCCGATAATGTTCGTAAGAGATTAATTTTAGTTGAGATGACATTCGGAAAAAAAAATACAGTCAATGAAATATATTTGTTTTTTTCCTTTTTTTTCTAATTATAAATAGAAAAAGGAAAGTAAAAAATGACGTGAGGCAGGGATAATAAATCTCCACCGTCACCACGAACAACTCTAGCTGTGGCAAATTGAAACAAAACACCCGCATACCTTCCTTGGCCATAGACAGAGAGAGAGAGAGAAAGAAAAAGAAAAAAAGTACGAGATTATACTTTATTACTACCATCTTAACAAAGCACCTTCCTTTATGTTCTGTCTCTGTTACAGGCTTATTTGGATGTTCTTTGTATAAAGTCCTTCCTCCTTCTGATAACTATTCCGCGTTTCTTTCTTCTTTCTGGTTTCACATCTCGCCCCTTGTTGGTGTTCTACTTGTTGGGTGCTCCTTCGTAATTGCCGGCCTCTAATGGCTTTTAAATCGATAGTAATTATCTTCATCTGTATCGGATGCTTGTCTTCAGTTCGATTTGTGAGGGCTTCGTCGTCTACGTGCTCTTATGAATCTGCTTTGTTTCTTTATAATCTTCAATCTCAATGCCCTCTCTCGATCTCTCCAAATCCACCCCTTGAGGTAAGTTTCTCTCTTTCTTTCTTCTTTTTCCTTAATATTAGTTTTCGTTTCATTGATTGCTTTATCGGGTGTATTGTACTTACCTCATGGGTTGTTAAGGTTTTGATTTGATTTGTTGATTTCATGAGGTTTCTGATTGACCCATGTTTGTTTTTTGGGAAATGCTAGGGAGGTTGAAAGTGGTGGGTTGAAATGGTGGGCTGAATGATGTGGCAACCCATGATTGGAGCACATCATTTAAATTTTCTTGGTCCCATTGTGTGCTCCAATCATGGGTTGCCACATCATTCAACCCACCATTTCAACCCACCACTTTCAACCTCCCTAGCATTGTTTCATGTTTTTTTTTTTCTTTTACTTTCGTTCACTAAAATCCTGTTTTGTCATGTAGAAATTAGTGATTTTTTTAGGTTTCCATTCTGTGGGGAATTTGTGAATTTGAACAGGAAAAGCTAATGGCTGACTTTTCCTATTTTACTCTTACACGTCATAGGAGAAATTGGACAGTTCTTTTATGCTGTAAATACAAAGTTGAATGCGGACTTTGCATGTATTTTGTTCTAGAAGATTCATGTCTAATTGACATTCATGGAGGACTTTGAATTTGGAATCTAGTGTTATTATGGAGAAGGAAAACAGTATTTGAGTGAGGCTACTGGTGCCCCTTTTAATTTTGATTATGCTTTCACTTTAATGCTAGGAGTGGCAACACATCTAGTCTTTGGGTTTAGGATTCTAGAGGGGTGCTTTAGTTCTACTAATGCATTTTCCAGCCGGGAAGTATGTCCTTAGTTTCATGGTTAATCCTTAATGTTTATGGAAATACATGGCATTCATGAAACAAAGCAGTCCACCTTAGAGTATCTATTTGATTTTCAAATGACAGTCCTTATGATTGTTTTTATATATTCAGTAATGTAGAATAGGAATCAAAGCAGGTTGAATGACGAGGCTGCTGATGAGAAGCTATCAAGCTTTTGTTCAATGTGCCTATAGCTTTCTTTCTCTCTAAATGTTACAGCCTAGATGTTGTTTTTGGTTGGGTGTACTGTCCTACTGAAACCAATCAGAAAAAGGGAAAGTCAAGCAATCAATCTCAAAGCCTTTTGAATCTAGGTGTTTTTACTTGGATGTGGAGAGGAGTACCCATATGAGTTCATTGAGGTTCTACACATGAATAAAGTCCCCTTAGCGGAGGAGTAGATAAGGGATGCAAGTGTATGCCCAATTTTTGCTTTCTTTTTAATAGGTGGATAAGAGATGGTGCCTCTCTTCAAAACTTCATTAACAAGCTTTACGTTTTTTTTATAAAAAAAATTGCAAGTTAGGGGACTTGAGACCTAACCCCACTTTACTTTGCAGGAAGTACCAATAAACTACAAGCTCTTTGATCACTATCAAGCTTTATGTTAATTGAAAAAAACTCAGTTACCATGATAGGAAAAAAAAAACCTACCTGGTAATATAATGATTCCACTTGTTATGCTTTCCTGAAATATTTGATCTGGAAAGGATACAGATCCAATATGTGACATTGTAGTCAAATGGCATCTCTATGTAGAACCATGGAACTCAATCCTTCTGTGTGAGCAAGCCTATAGTGATGGAGTAGTAAGAAGTTTGTATCAATGAAGAAGATTCAACCAGTGAATTATCTTAAATAATTATCAGAAGTGCTTGAGAGTAGATATTCAGGGGATTCTAAAGATTTATTACAGACTTCTCTCTTGGTTCCCCTTTCTTTTCGGTGAAACTTAGTTTCCAGAAGAAATGTGAGCCATTCTTACAAGCCTTTGCTTATGTGTCATTTCCTTGTTGGTAAAAGAAAACCCCCCGTATTTGGCATTGATTGGATCTTTTGTTCATTACTTGAAATTCTGGATTTTCCTATGTCCACTGCAGTTATTTGGGATGAACTTAGAAAAGAAAGAAAAGATCGAGATATATCTGTGAAAAGATTGAGGATCATGTTCATTGAAAGGTAGAAGTTATGAGGATCATAGATGAACTTCAGTGGAGCAAAACTTTCAAAACATATTTAAAGCACAATGTGGTCTGCGCAAGTAATGATTAAATTCCTTAAGAAGTTATAGTTTTTGTCAACTGAGAAACAAATCACAGACACGATACTTTAAAAACATGATCTTCTGAAAAGTGCATTGTTTTTTTCATTCTTTTTGGTTTTTATTTGATGTGTGATAATGACTGTACTCAAGCAAAATAAATCCCCAAGTGTAGTTGATACTTAACTTCTTTTATTGACTAGCTTGTTATGACGCATGAAGATAGAGTTAAAAACATGACCTTATGTTAAGTATATAGTTAAAAACATGACAGTTCTGAAAAACACATTGTTTCCTCTGGTTGTTGTTTGATGTATTAAACTGACTGTACTCAAGCTAAATAAATAAACCCCCCCAAGTGATATCATTACTTAACTGCTTGTATTGACTAGCTTGTTATGGCGTGTGACCAACATTTAGCTCAGTTGTCCCCAAGTCTTACTTGTTTGTTTGTGAAAAAAAAAATTGCTGTTCAAATTAACAAATGAGGATAGAGTAGTTTATAATACTGCGATAGAGTTGTCAGAGATGAAATGGAATTTATAGATTATAAGACCAATAGTTGAAGACGTGTTCAGCAACAGCTAAGCAGTGAGGGTGCTGTTCTCTGTTGTAGTCTAAGTGACTTTAGTACCTTTAAGTATTGTTAATCCTCTCACTCACACTGTCTATGGTCCTTGTTAATACCTAGCTCCTCCTCCAACTCTATCTCGTGCAAAATGTATATTGCAACATTTCAATTCCTATGCAACTCGAGTCCTAGCATAAAGGATGCCATCTACTACTTTGCTTTGTCATTGTAGTGAAAGAGGTCATTGCAAATGGTTGGTACCTTTTGCCTCTTAATGCTGAAGTGAAAACACTAATCAACTATCTTGTTCAAAACAGATATGAGTCTGTTTGTTAACTCCAAAACGGGATTAGTCTCAGTTGAGAGGACACTCGAAAGAACAAAAAAAAAAAAAGGAATGAAAAGTACTAATTAACTCCAAATTGCAGTTTCAATTTCTTTGTTTACAGATAAATTTGGCAAAATAAACAGTGTAAAGATATCTGTGGCTTTTCAGTCCTTGTGTACTGAGCTTCATAGGGCCTGTTTGGGATTGCTTCCCAAACAGATTCTGCTTTTTGTCACAATTGATCTAATGACTAAAATTGCTTCTGGTAGAATCTTGAAATTTGATGCTTCTATCAGAAGCTCTCTTGGCCCTTAGATCAGATTTTTGAGGAAGCAGAATCTGCTAGGAAGCTATCCCAAACAGGTCCATAACTAGTTTTCTGTAACTTTATAAAAATTAACTCCTGCACCATCCACAAATCTGAAATCCATTCTCTCTTTAATGAGTCTACTTTTTTTTCCGCCTTTTGTCTTCATGCCATAAGTTTTCTGGAAATTTGTAGTATCGTGATGTGAACTGATATATGCTATAGTGTACCCAACTTTTGAGGTGTATTTGTAGTATATACGATATGCCTGCATGTCTCATCATTTACTAGTTTAGTAAAGACTTCTTATGTAATCGTTTGTTCTCTGGTCGTCCAAGTTTTGCATTGCTTTATAGTACTGAGGTGTCTTTGTTGTCAATAGGTGGACGGAAACTTCCTGGATAGAGCTTTGAGTTCAAATCAGAGGAATGCTTATACATCTGTACTAATTTATGCTTCTTGGTGCCCGTTCTCTTCTGTTATGCGTCCTAAGTTTGAAATGCTTGGTTCTATGTTCCCCCAAATAGAGCATTTAGCAGTTGAACAATCTGCTATTCTCCCAAGGTATCGTGCCCCTAATTTCACCTGCTTCTGATATTTATGTCATTATTGCTGGTTGGAAGTAATACATTTGATCTAGGATGCATTTTAATCTACAGTCTGCAGATTATGAAAGTTTTTCAAGGAACTAATTAAAATGATGATTATTTGTTGTTTCATCTTTATGGTTGAGTATATCTAGTGCTTAAAAATTGTTATGCTGTGTGCTCAATATAATTCAACTCTTGCACCAGTATTTTTGTGCTTGTGCTGTCATCTACACATACTCGACCATAGCTGCACCCTGATGCCTACATTCTTGGACAGGCCCCAATATTGTCAACAAAAAAAATTGAAACATGGTTGCTTATATGTAGGGATGTTAGGTTTATGATTAAAATGTACTTTTATCAAACTCTCATTTAAAATTCTCATTATCCATTGGAGTATTAAATGCTTATTTTTTCTGGATGCTGTTTAATCCCATCATTCATCGATTAGATTTTCATATCTGCTAACAACTGTTTTATGGATTTTTGGCAGTGTATTCTCAAGAAGTGGAGTTCATAGCCTGCCTTCAATACTAATAGTCAACCAGACATCAAAGGTCCGGTATAGTGGGCCGAAGGATCTCAAATCCCTTGTACAATTTTATATGAAAACTACAGGTAATTTATTCTGCTGGTCAGTGAACTGTGTGTGAATTAAACATTCTGTGTTATGACTTCTCATGGCTTCTTATCCTAGAGAGAAAAGAGACTGGAGGGGGTGGAGAGATAGAGACTGAGAGTCATTTACCTATGGAATTTATCCCCTATATAGATCATCAAGAACTACCATTTGTACTAGCGAATGCCTTACACCCACCATCCTGCATTACCCAACTTAGCTAAGTTTTGGAATAGTCAGTATAATTGTTTGTTGCTTGTATTTATTGCATGACTGTGTTTCAGGGCTAGAGCCAGTTCAGTATTTTGCTGTAGACGAGCCAACTAGTTCGAAAGACTCTGAAGAATCAATAATGACACCATGGGTTGGGTCATCATTGGAGGAGATAAGGAAAAGGGATCCTTACTTGGCATTTGCTTTACTGTTCCTTGCCTTACGGGTGCTACTATTCGTATATCCCAAAGTTTTATCCCCTCTCAAGGTTTTCTATCGCTCATATGTTCTTCCATGTTTCAACTTGGAGATATTCGGTGAAACTAGCCAGTTATTTGTGCGTTTCCTTCACATGGTTGATGTGAGAAGGATATGGACAAAGCTAAGAATATGCAAGACCAGAAACTTCCAAGAAGGTGCGAAAAACTGCCGTGTTTGGGCTTCTTCACTGGCTTCAGTTTCTTTGGGTGAATCTTCCTCATCAGCTCGGTCTAGTTCTTGAAACAGACGTGTTTCTTGTGGCCAACCATCATGTTGAGGATTGAAAAGGAATGCCGGTGCAGTACTGTATTACAAGATGGTTTTAACGAGACAGAACTGCTGGCAGGTAGCTTGCCCTTGTACCCTACCTCTTTCTCTCTCTCTCTCTAATTCACGTTTTAAGTTTATTATTAGTGGTGGTGATAGCTAGAGTCTCGTACTTTGTTTGAGTTTTTGGAAGGAAGCAAACAGAGAATGTAAATTTGACAACAACTTACTTTTTTCATGTAAACTAGTCCGGCCTTGTATGTTTAAGTTGCCTGATTTGTTTATATATTTTGTATACTTGTTTAATGTAATGATTATTTTAATGAGTTAACGTATTGGAACTTGGGGGGAAAAATGGAGCCGGTGATATAATCATGGGAAAATGTTATATTGCATTTTTTTTTTCTTAGCACTTAATTTTCAACCCGTCCGAAATTTTGCATTCAATTTTCCTTATTTTGACTAACTGATATGTTCCGGCTTAGTCTAATTAAACCGAATAATATGTGGAGTTTAAGACGGATTTAGTCGGTGGAGTTAACGATGAGACTCGAACAAAACTATAGAAGATTACAAACAAGACACGGAGGAGCAGTGGATAGATTAATATAAAGAACGATGGATAGGGAAGATGTTACCTAGAAATGACGAATGGGGTTGGACGGATTAATAGAGAGTGACGAACAATTGCATAACTTGTTGCTCAAATCGACGAATGGCAAGCAATGCATAAAGATATTTAATTATCCCAAAATGTTGTCGAAGCAAGTACAAGTGATTTCCCGGAGGAAGATCGGGAGGAGTGTTCTCAACTCAAGCGATCTTTCTCCAAGAAGGATTGACGAGTTTAATGACCTAGGTGATAATGGAAGGAGTGCTCTCAACTTTACAATTATCACACAAGTCTAAACTAAGGTCAAAATGAAGAAATACAAGAGCTATTTATAGGTGGGGCAAAAAAAAGGCTTGAAAAGCCCAAAATTCGTTTTTGGTCTGATGTCTGGCGGTATGCCGCTCCAGGAGGAGTGTCCCTGGCGACATGTCGCTAGCTTCACTTGGAATGGCCAATTTAAATCAATTTCTGGCGGTATGCCGCTACAAAGGTAGCTGTCCTAGCGGCATACCGCTAAGCACCAGTAATGTTTTATCGTTTGTTTGATGAGTGGTCACGTGGGTAGCCTTTTCCTTGGCTTTGATAGGTTCTTTCTCTTTCATTTTGCCTTCAAACCATAGGCACATCCCTCTTGCTTTGCTTCGAGTAATTGGTCCTCCTAATGTAGCAGGAATCACATCATCTCCTCCTCCTTTGAAAGGATTCGTCCTCGAATCCAGGACTTGAGTGTTTTCGGCATCTTCTTAGCAAAGAGAGAGGTAATTGACGTTGAAGGTGTTGCTTATCGTCCCATACTCGCTAGGAAGGTCAATGACATAAGCATTGGCGTTGATGCGGTGTAGAATTTGGAAAGGACCATCGCCTCGGGGACTTAGCTTACCCCTCCGGTGGTTGGGAAATCGATCCTTGCTCCAATGTAGCCAAACCCATTGGCCGGGCTCAAAGGAAGTTGGTGTCTTGCCCTTGTTGCGCTTGGTCACTTCTCGTTCGTTCATGCCCTCGATGTTCTTGCAGACTTGCTCGTGGAGCTTCTTGACTTCGGCCGCTTTAGCATTTCCATCTACACACTTAAGAGAACTCAAGGGCAAAGGTGAGAGATCAAAAGGGGTTAAGGGTTTGAACCCATACACCACCTCAAAAGGGGAATAACCAGTGGATGAATGACATGCATTGTTATGGGCAAATTCAACAAATGTGATACAATCTTCCCACTTCAACCCATGCTTAGCGATCATTACTCGAAGTAGGGATCCTAAAGTCCTATTCACCACCTCCGTTTGCCCATCCGTTTGTGGATGACACGTGGTGGAGAAGAGGAGTTTAGTACTCAACTTCGTCCATAGAGTTCGCCAAAAGTGGCTTAGGAACTTGGTATCCCTATCACTCACAATGCTCTTTGGCATACCATGTAGCTGCACAACATGTTGAAAAAATAAAGATGCAATGTGTGTGGCATCATGTGTTTTCGAGCATGGTATGAAATGTGTCATTTTTGAAAAACGATCCACCACAACAAAAATAGAATCATTGCCATGTGTAGACCTAGGAAGACCTAACACGAAATCCATTGACAAATCGACCCAAGGGTGTTGAGCAACCGGCAAAGGCATGTAAACCGCATGATGTTTAGATGTGGATTTAGCAGTTTTACAAACAACACATCGGTCCACAATGTTATTAACATCTACTTTCATTCGTGGCCAAAAGAAGTGCGATTTCAAAGCATGCAACGTTTTGGCCCTACCAAAATGTCCACTCAAAGCTCCCCCGTGAGCTTCCAAAACAAGTAATTCTCTAATGCTAGAGCGGGGTATACACAACCGATTATGCTTGAACAGGTAATTATCAGGCCTAAAGAAATGCATGTGTGATCCACGAGCACATGTAGCATATATGTCACGGAAATCCTCATCGTCCTCATATAATTCAATCAAATGGGAGAATCCAAATAATTGTGCATCAAGGGAGTTCAAGAGAGCGTACCTTCGAGAAAGGGCATCGGCTACCACATTCTCCTTGCCTTGCTTATACTTGATGGTATACGGGAAGGCTTCAATGAATTCCATCCACTTGGCGTGTCGTTTGTTCAACTTAGCTTGCCCTTGGAGAAACTTCAAGCTTAGGTGATCGGTATGGATGTCAAATTGATTGGGCAACAGGTAATGCTCCCATACCATGAGCGCCCTCACCAAGGCATACAACTCTCGATCATAAGTAGAATAATTGAGCTGGGCACCGCCGAGTTTTTCCCTAAAGTATACGATGGGTCGACTCTCTTGAGTTAGAACCGCTCTTATGCCAACACCACTGGTATCACATTCTAGCTCGAAAGCCTTGGTGAAGTCGGGTAAGGCTAACACAGGTGACCGCATAAGCCTCTCCTTGAGTTCCTTGAAGGTCGCGGCTTGTCTACTTCCCCATTCGAATGTCACATGTTTCTTGGTGAGTTCGTTGAGAGGAGTGGTTATTGTTGAGAAGTTTGGCACAAAACGACGGTAGAAGCTTGCGAGGCCATGAAAGGATCTCACCTCACTAGCATTCTTAGGAGTCGGCCACTCTCGGATGGCTTTCACCTTTTCCTCGTCAACCTGGACACCACCTACACTTACAACAAAACCAAGAAAGTGCACTTTATCCAAGCAAAATTCATATTTGACACGCTTAGCATATAATTGATGTGCACGCAAAGTGTCAAGTATTGTGCGCAAGTGAATCACATGTTGTTCAAGAGAAGGGTTATACACAAGAATATCATCAAAGTACACAACAACATATTTCCCTATGAATTCACGCAAGACATAGTTCATCAATCTCATGAAAGTGCTAGGGGCATTAGACAAACCGAATGGCATTACCATCCACTCGTACAAACCATGTTTGGTTTTGAAGGCGGTCTTCCATTCGTCTCCCTCATGCATTCGGATTTGGTGGTAGCCACTCATGAGATCAATCTTGGAATAGACCGTGCTCCCGTTTAACTCATCAAGCATGTCATCGAGGCGAGGTATGGGATGTCGATACCTCACGGTGATCTTGTTGATGGCTCGACAATCCACACACATCCTCCACGATCCATCTTTCTTCGGCACTAACAGTACGGGCACGGCGCAAGGGGACATACTCTCTCTAATGAAGCCCTTGCTCAACAATTCCTCGACTTGCTTTTGGAGCTCCTTCGTTTCCTCGGGATTGCATCGGTAAGCCGGCCTATTGGGTAAGGCCGCTCCGGGTACTAAGTCTATTTTGTGCTCTATCCCGCGGATTGGAGGAAGGCCACTAGGCATCTCGGATGGGAATACATTGTCAAATTCCTGCAAAAGTGAGACAATTTGGCTTGGTGGAGAAGAAATGGGGTTAGTGTCAACATTCAAGCAATGTGACTTATACCGAAATACAAGACACTTTGTTGGCTATAAGAGCACGCCTCACATCCTTACCCCTCGCTACCACACTCAAGTGTTTCGGCTCACTCTCTCTACCATGCTTACTTTTGTCATGGCGTGTATTCAACTCTCCTTTTGCTTTCTTTTCTCTTTTCTCTTCTTGCGAACTACACTCACGTTCTCTCAAGATACCATGCTTACTCTTTTCATGGCAAGTTTTTTCCTCACTCGCACACCTTACTTTCTTCTCTCCACTCTTTTCTCTCACTTTCCTCATCAACTAAAATTCTGCACTTGCTTTTGCCATGTGCAATTGATCCTCCCGGACTTGCACGGGTGTGAGTGGAAGAATACTGAACTTCTTCCCACGGTGAGTGAGATGAAGCTTGTTGGTCCGACCATCATGGACTACCCATCGATCAAATTGCCATGGCCGACCAAGAATGAGGTGACTTGCATCCATAGGAACCACATCACATAATCGTTCATCCTCATAACCACCCATCTTAAAAGTAACAAGAACTTGTTCCTTTACTTTCACTTCCCCATCATCATTGAACCAATGTAAGGAATAGGATGGGGATGCGGGGTTGTAGGCAAGCCAAGTTTGAAGACTAAAAGGTGGCTTGCCACATCCACCACACTCCCGTTATCAACGATAAGTGAAGCAACTTTACCTTTAATCTCACACCGAGAATGGAAAAGGTTCTCCCGTTGCTCTTCATTGGTAGTCTCATCTTTGGCTTGAGCACTCATACTCCTTCTCACAACCAAAGTCATAGGGGTTGTCGGAGCCACTTCTTCTTCACTACCTTCGGTTCCTTCTTCCTTCAACTCATTATCTTCTTCCATTTCATTCTCACTTTCGGTTTCATAGTTACCCTCACGGATGACCACTACTCGTCGATTGGGACACTCGGAGGAGATGTGGCCTCTTCCATGGCACCGGTAACATTGAATATTCGATGAGAATTTCTTGGGTTGGGTTTGGTTTGTAGAGATAGGGTTAGGTGTTTGCCTTGGTGGCTGGTTAGGGGTATTACTCCTAGAGTAAGTGGTGTATGGTTTTGGGTTGGGTGTCACGGATTTGGAGTCTTTAGTGTTTGGTTGGTCCTTGGGGTAGGATTTCCATGGTGTTTTCAGGGTAGAGGAGTGGGGTTGGGTTGTGTTTCGGCTAGGGTAGGGTTTCTTCTTCGTGGACTCGTATGCTTCCACCTTTAGGGCATAGTGGAGCATAGGTTCCAAGTGATCAAGCTCCTTCAACTCAAGTTTGTACCGAATCCTACCATTGAGACCATTAAGGAATCGGGACATAGTGACTTCTTCACTCTCATCAGTCTCGGTCTTGATAAGAAGTTCCTCTAGGTCGTTGAAATATTCACCCACGGACTTGGAACCTTGCTTGAGACCTTGTAACTTGTTTTGCAAATCCCGTTTGTGATTGGCGGGTACAAACCTTGCCCTCATTACCCGCTTCATCTCTTCCCAATCCCGGATGGCGTCCCTTTCTCCTCTTGCCTTACACATTTTATCCCACCAACTGACTGCATAATCATCAAACTCCATGACAGCTAGCTTGATTTTCTTTTCGTCTGAATACCCGTGACAATTAAAAATACGCTGAATTTTTCCTTCCCATTTGAGGTACTCCGAAGGATCGGTGGTGCCCCTAAAGGTAGGAATTTGTACCTTTATACCACTCAACTTGTCATCAACCCTTGGTTCTTGTGTTTCCTCAAAATGCTCTCCAAACCGGAATATTAGATTTCGTTGCCGCCTACCTCTATTTGACTGTGGAGGCTCCTACTACTACTAGAATTAGGCCTACTTCGGTTGGACATTGTAACAAGAAATGGTACCTGTAAACTCAATCAAACGTTAGTAAAAATATACTCTCCCTCACGTGTTTGAACACTCGTGTTTAGGTGTTTAGGTCACTCGAAAAATACGTGCTCACAAACACTCAACTTCACGTTCTCCCTGTACCTGCACACTTAAACAAGGGTTAGAGAAATAAATCTCTCCCTCACGTGTTTAAACACTCGTGTTTGATCACTCGTAAAAAGATGTCCTCACGAATCGCTCAATAAATCCTTACACAATCTTGTTCACCACGCAACTCCTTGTCGCAAATAATCTTGTGGTTCAAGTCAAGCATTTGTTCACACTATCTTTACAAATAATCAAGAGAGTAGGACAAGAGTTGGAAAGACTCAACAAAGGACTCAAGACAACTGCAGCGATTCAAGGGAAAAAAAAAGGAAAACAATTTTCAGAATTCCAAGAACGTTGGAAATCTTAATTCTTAGAGAAAATTTTGAAATTTCGTTAGGAGGGAAGGAGGTTGTAAAAATATGACTCAAAAGAGTAAAAGACTCAAGGCAAAGTCAAGAACTCAATGAAAAGGACTTTTCCCCTTTTTATTTTTTAAAGGGGTTTAAGACTTAAGTTTAAGACTTGGAAAGGAGTAAAAGACTGCTGGACTCAAGAAGAAAGAGGGCGTGCTGAACATGGAAAGAAAAGGACTCCATTTGGTTAGGAATGTTCCCTTAAAAAAAAAAGAATGTTTTGCCACTTTTCAATAAGTCTTAGTGTTAGGTATCATGTTCCCTCTTTACATTTAATGCAAAGGGAAGGACTAATGGACTTGATGGCCGGCTAGGTTTAGGCCAAGGAGACTTTGTTGGCTGATTTGGTGTAGAAAATAATATTTTAGAGGGAAACACTTGGCTTTAGCCTTTTGATAAAATTTTGGATCAAATTCTTTTCACATAATTTGCAAGAACACCAAGAACAAAAAGATGAACACCAAGAACACACTTTCAGATTTTGATCTTTTGAGCTAGCAAAAGTTGGCACAAAAATCACACATTTTTCCACAAGAACTAGTGATCACAATTAGACACTTTTTGACGCAAGGAATTGAGAAAATGAGTTTGGAAAGACACGAAGACACTCTTTACAAAGGTGACAAAATGAGAACACCAAGTAAACTCCAAGGTGCCATAAGCTCCGCTACCACTTGATATGATCCAGCTTAGTCTAATTAAACTGAATAATATGTGGAGCTTAAGACGGATCTAGTCGATGGAGTTAACGATGAGACTCGAACAAAACTATAGAAGATTACAAACAAGACACGGAGGAGCAGCGGATAGATTAATATAAAGAACGATGGATAGGGAAGATGTTACCCGGAAATGACGAATGGGGTCGGATGGATTAATGGAGAGTGACGAACAATTGCATAACTTGTTGTTGCTCAAATCGACGAATGGCAAGCAATGCATAAAGATATTTAATTATCCCAAAATGTTGTCGAAGCAAGTACAAGTGATTTCCCGGAGGAAGATCGAAAGGAGTGTTCTCAACTCAAGCGATCTTTCTCTAAGAAGGATTGCGAGTTTAATGACCTAGGTGATAATGGAAGGAGTGCTCTCAACTTTACAATTATCACACAAGTCTAAACTAAGGTCAAAATGAAGAAATACAAGAGCTATTTATAGGTGGGGCAAAAGAAAGGCTTGAAAAGCCAAAAATCCATTTTTGGTCTGATGTCTGGAGGTATGCCGCTCCAGGAGGAGTGTCCCTGGCGACATGTCACTAGCTTCGCTTGAAATGGCCATTTTAAATCAATTTCTGGCGGTATACCGCTACAAAGGTAGCTGTCCTGGCGGTATACCGCTAGGCACCAGTAATGCTTTATCGTTCGTTTGATGAGTGGTCACGTGGGTAGCCTTTTCCTTGGCTTTGATAGTTTCTTTCTCTTTCATTTTGCCTTCAAACCATAGGCACGTCCCTCTTGCTTTGCTTCAAGTAATTGGTCCTCCTAATGTAGCCGGAATCACATCACTAACAGTGCTAGTCAATACCATTTTTAGTCCCAATTTTTTCTAAGAAAAACTATTCTAGTCCATCAACTTTATTTTATTTTAAATATACCAAGTTATTTTTTAAAAGAAATTTACAAAAAAAACATGAAAATAAAACAAAAAATTAAAAACTAACCCCAACATTTTTTTAAAAGAAATATATTACTCCCTCCGGGGCAAAATAAACGTCGTTTTAGCCCCGGGCATGTGGCTTAAGAAAATGATTGGTGGGGACAAAACGAGGCAACCATACTACCCCCAGCTTCCCTTCCTATTTACAATTGGACCGTGGCTTAATTCTGACATGTTGACTTGAAGCCGAGCTTGGCAAGTTGGGCCAAGTTTTACAAACGGTTGGGCTAGGTTTGGTCTTGGCAAAGCTTACGCGTCTTATGAATGAAGGTAAGCCATCGGCTCCAAATAAACAACGTTTGCCTCAACAGAGTCAAGAATACTGGGAGGAAAAGGGTTGACTTTGATTGGCAGCAAATCCGGGATATTCCTCTGAGGAAGAGGACCACTATGAGGAATCTCTCCACAACACTAAATGTGTCCAGGAAACGTTTGTCAAATGCCTTGAAGAGTGGAGAGATCACGCGGCATTCTAATGCCATCAAGCCTATTTTGACTGATACTAATCAATAAAGACGGATTGAGTTCTGCCTCTCAATGCTGGATCCACATTCACCTCCTGCTGACCAGCGTTTCCAAGATATGACCAATGTCATGCACATCGACGAGAAGTGGTTTCACATGACAAAGAAGACACAAACATACTACATGTTGGCAGACGAGGATGATCCAGTAAGGAAACTTAAATCCACTAATTTCATTCTAAAAATTATGTTTCTAGCAGTTGTAGCTAGGCCTAGGTATGCGCCTGATGGTAGATGCACTTTTGATGGGAAATTAGGTATATTTCCTTTGGTAGATGAAGTGTGTGCTATTAGGTCTAGTGCAAACAGACCGACAGGGTCAATGGAATTGAAGGCAATTGAAAAGATAGATAGGGATGTCATTAGGAAATTCATGATTGATAAGGTTTTACCTTCAATTAGGGTTAAGTGGCCTGTAGAGAACATTGGAGAACCAATCACTATCCAACAGGATAATGCCAAGACTCATATGTTGCCTCATGATGAAGAATTCTTTTCAGCTGCTACCTCTCTTGGCTTGAATGTTATATTGTCATGTCAACCCCCTAACTCTCCTAATCTTAATGTCCTTGATCTTGGGTTCTTTAGGGCTATACAATCTCTCCAAGAACAGGAATGTGCTAGGTCTGTGGCTGAATTGGTTGCAGTCGTACATAAGAGTTTTATTGAGTTTCCTGCAATCAAGTGTAATTATATATTTCTCACTCTTCGGTCATTTATTGTTGAAATTCTGAAACTTTTGGGGGATAACACTTATAAAATCCCTCACATGAGTAAGGAGTCTTTGGAAAGGCAAGGGCTGCTCCCTCTAGTCCTGTCATGTGACTCCTTAATCATTGCAAATGCAAGGGCTCATCTACTCCCATAGCCTGTAAGTAATCTTACTTAATCATTTTCTTTTTGTTATTTGTGTGGTTATGGATCTGGTGTGATTAATTTTCTATTACATGCTTGCAGGAATACATGAGGATTTCAGCATGTACTGTGGTAGACAGTGGAATGGGATTTTAGGTTGTGCATTAGAAGTAATTATATAATTGATCCATATTTTGGTTAATGTTGATGATCACAGTATCCATCAATCTAAGTGTTTGCATTTGTAGTCAGCAGTAAATAGCAACTTTTTGGGCTGGAGATAGGTTGTACAGGTCGTATACCATGATGCAATGATCAGTACAGATCATTTACTTGGGCAGTAGTTGATGTATAGGTGAACACTGTTATAGTTTAGACCTGTATCATGGATTTTGTGAATTGGATATACTACTACAATGCATTTTGTGGGTTTACAATGCGTTTTCTAGGCAGTGGTTGAATGGATAATTTATGCATTGTATGATGATGATGATGATGATGATTATATAGACCAAATTCTTTTGAGATTGGTTGCATATGATGATAATATATGAAATATTTATTGTTATATGATGATGTTGATGATGACGATAATGATCATATAGCTCAATTCTAGGTAAGTTTTCTGCAGGTTTCACGATAATGATTTACCTCAGCATTCTACATCAACCCCATTATGCTGCAGTGTTTTCTCTCACTTTCCCTAAAGACTCAACGGTTGAGATTGTTTTTACTGTTTGCTTTCTTTTCTTTCAGAGTCCACCCCAATGAAACCAGCTGAAAGACAAGAGGCTAATGATCGTCTGCTTGATGGCCAGGTTGTGTCTCAGAACAACTTGTTGCCATGTTTCCTGACATTTAATAGATCTGTCCATGTTGTCGTTGGATATTTATTTACCTTGTGTAATGTATTGTTATCTTCATGAGGTAGGCCATGAGCTTGGCCTAGTTGTGTCGCTTAAGCGTTAATTCAGGGTTTGACCCCGAGCTTTACCTAGGGGTTGGCCAAGACTGAAGCTCCCAATCGAATAAGTAAACAATCTTTAATACCACTCCTTGGGCTTTCACTATTCTCCTCTGTACAGTTGTTATTCCCTGATCGACAAAGAAACATAACCAGGCCCCATTATTGGTTATGCACTTGGGGTGTTCAAACGGTGTCCTTCGGTCAACAATTTATGAAAAGCTGACTGGATTTCATCTTCATCAAACAGAGGTGGTTGACGGAGCAATTCTCGGTGGACACGTCTCACCCTTTCAAATTCAAACTTAGATTTTTGCTTCCCAATACACCACAGAGTATCAATTCTTTCATCCCTGCCATAACCGACACCAATTGAACGTCGTCTGACCCGTAACGGTCATTAGGCAGTTGGGAATTCCTTGTTATTTAAACCGTATACTTTTCCTTTACCGGTGCATCCATCATATCAACCTTTCTCATTATCTTTCCTCATTTCTTCTTCATTTTCCCTTTTCTACAGGTTGTTACGTTTCTTGTCGCCGCCTATCACCAATTGTCGCGCCTCGAAATTTAAAAATTCGCGAGTGTGCAACGAAATTTGAGACCTCTAGATGCTCGACGTAAAAGGACGCCTCGCAGCATGCAATGAAGTCGCCACCCTAATTTGGTTGCTAGGCTTAGGGAACCCTAATCGTCATGGCATAGGAAATATAATAAGTAAAAAACTAAAGGCACAAAAAAAAAGGGTCTGGACCCCAGACAAAGGTTCGGGGTCGTATTATGGTCTCGGGAAGGTGTTAGGCACCCGAGACACATCCGAAAATGGTTACCGGTTGATGACAGAGGTGTTTAAAAAGGTGTTTGAGAAATGCGTTTTGAAAAAGGGGGCCCTCAGAGGAATCGTCACTTTAGTCTTTTTTATGATCGTGATGGGACTGAATTTTCCGTAAGACTGAATGAGCGCCCTCTTTTTTCATCATCGGGCCATGCATGATTAACTTAATTACTACGTGATCCTAACATGGATTGCTAACAGAGTACCAATTTAAATGATTGATTTTAAAGTGAAAAACTGAAGTGGGATCGAAGGTCCCCATGTACATGCAGTCAATACAAGCGAGAATTTAAAATCATGTGAACATGGCATTTTAAGCAACTCTTTAAACACGTTGTTCATGTGGGTTGATTTTAATTCTAGCAGTTCTATATATCATGCATGCAGTTGATATTTGCGAAAAGCATCGAATAAATAAAAAGGACTTGTGAGGCGTACTTTCGAGCGAAGCTTGAAATTAACCTACAAAACGAGAGTGTTAGTGATAGCTTGAGAAATAACTGAGCAATGAAAATTTTAAATGACAATTGATTGTACACGTAAAATGATGGATTGTACGCATACGAGAATTAAATGCTGAGCTTGATGAGTGCATGAAAATAAATGACGACAATTGATTGCATGCGAGAAATGATGAATTTAAGCACATGAGAATTTAAATGCTGTGTTGATGGCATGCGAAAAATGATTGATTTTACGCATACGAGAATTTAAATGCTAGGTTGATTACATGCGAAAAATGATTGATTTTACGCAAACGAGAATTTAAATGCTGGGTTGATTGCATGCGAAAAATGATGGATTTTACGCATACGAAAATGAAATGCTGTTTTGATTTGCATGCGAAAAATGATGGATTTTACGCATACGAGAATTTAAGTGCTAGGTTGATTGCATGCGAAAAATGGATCGATTTTACTCATACAAAAATGAAATGTTGTCTTGATAAGTGCAGAAAAATTAAATGCTAGGGGCGATTTACAGGGAATAAAAAGTTTGGTGATTGGCAGAAAATAAAACAGGTTGATAATGTAGAGAATGAGCAGTTGGATATTTGCAGAAAATAAACAGTTGATATTTGCAGAAAATAAACAGTTGATAGATTGCGGAAGAATTTCCAGCAGTTTGCAAAAAAATTAAAGCAGTTGAATATTTACGAGAATTAAAATGCGACCGACCATGTAGGCGGTATTGAATTTAAATTGCTGAAAGTAAATTGCTGAAATTTAAAGTGCGGAAAAGTAAACAGTTGATAAGTGCGACCGACCATGTAGGCGGTATTGAATTTAAATTGCTGAAATTTAAAGTGCGGAAAAGTAAAAGGCGGAAATTTAAAGTGCGGAAAAGTAAACAGTTGATAAGTGCGACCGACCATGTAGGCGGTATTGAATTTAAATTGCTGAAATTTAAAGTGCGGAAAAGTAAAGTGCGGAAAATTAAAGTGCGGAAAAGTAAACAGTTGATAAGTGCGACCGACCATGTAGGCGGTATTGAATTTAAATTGCTGAAATTTAAAGTGCGGAAAAGTAAACAGTTGATAATTTGCGGACGGATTTCCAGCAGTGTGCGAAAAATTAAAGCAGTTGAATATTTACGAAAATTAAAAAGCGACCGACCATATAGGCGGTATATTAAATGACTGAAATTAAACGGTTAGATATAAATGACTGAGGTTAGATAACAATAAATATTACGATAAAGAATGAGCAATTCATGCGTAAAAACAATTCACGAACCAACTTGATAAAATATGCATACGAATTAAATTAAACATTACATACGAGCATGAAATGAAATGATGTTAAAAACGACTCGAATGATTGACGAAAATTATTTTGGGCCGGGCCCGCATGCTGAATTTAATGAAAAATGGGCTAGGAATAAATTCTAGCCCATGACCACTATTTAAAAGGAAAGATGGGCCGCATTGTTGAAACAAAAGGAAGGGAAGGGGACGGATGGGCTTGGCTTAAGCCAAGGCCCATCCGGGTATTTTAAAACAAAGGACAAGGGACGGGCTCGGCCCGTCACCTTCCTTGCCAAGAACAGCAGCCATGGCTGCTGCGTTCTTCTTCTTCCTTGCGCCGGCGTTACTGCCGGCGGCAAGGGAAGAGCTCCGGCCACCCAAACTCAAGAAAAACAGCCTCCATGCACAGAGTACGAACCCCCGATCAAAACCCCATAGAAATCAGACCATTTCATCCGCAAACGAGGAGCAATTTAAAGTTTGAATATATATGCACATTAAAATTGAAAATTAGCAATTAATTAAGACAAACATTAGTCATTTAAATTGGAGCAGGCTGTGCGATTATAACTTGAGAAATAAGGGTTTAGAATAGGTTTTAGTCATTTGTTGCAAGGTTAAGAAGAAAAACGAAATTTGCAAAGAAATCCTAGAGAGAGAGAGAGAGAGCTCACCTTGATTCCTTTTCTTTTCTTTCGTTCGTGTTGAGGATGAGGGTACAGAAACCGTGTGTATTTTCGTGTGTGACTTGGCTAGGAGAACGGAGAGGGAGTAGTGTGGTTTTTTTGGCAAAAATTCAGACCATTTGCGCGTGGGGAATGGTGGCTATTTATAGCCAAAAACGTGTGGGTGGCCGGACGTGGGAGCTGCGCGTGGTGGCCGGCTGGTCACGGTGGCAAGGCTAGGGGAACCGTGATGATGGCGGAGGGCTAGGGAGCTAGGGAGTAGTTGGCTCGGGCGAGGACTTCCGTTGCCTCCCTCGTGCGTGCACTGTGCATGTGCATTATGCACATTAAATCAAGGGCCATTGATCTGGTTGACTTTCCTTGGTTGACCAGATCAATGGCCATGATCAAATGGCCTTTCATCTGATTTAAATGGCCTCGAGCCGGTTCCCGCGACCAAACGTTCTGACTTTTCGAGCCGAAGGTACCGTCGCGTAGAAAAAAATACGACGGGTTTAACCGTCTACAGCGAATGACGAGAATTTTTCGTTTAACGTGTTTATTTTCGCGTTCAAAAACGTGAAACGTTTGAACGGAAAAAAGAAGACGTTACGCCGAAAATTACACAAAACGCTGTAGACCGTTGCGAGCAGAAAAAAAGCTAGCAACTAGTTGATGGAAAAAATTTTAAATTCAAGCTATTGTCCGAGCGGACTTACTCGGGTCCAATAAAAGCTCGAATAAAAATAATAATAAAATAATAAAAATACTAAAAAAAGCGCTAAAATATAAAAAATCCTAAAATTCATGTGATGACCTAAAACGAAGAAAAAATTAGCAAACGACTGCCGGATAATTAAAAATGTGATTTTTAAAGCTAAAAATATTAATGATAATAATAATGAAAATACATGCCGAAAAATTAAAAATGCAATTTCGAAGGCTGACGATGCTGACGATGATGCAAAAATGCAACGAAACACCTAAAAATGCTAGCGACATTAAATCAACTGAAAATGACTGTAAATTGGCTGAATAACAGAAATGCTGAAATTAAATAAAAATGGCGTCAAAATTCGGGTACCAACACCAATGAATTGTGAGGACAAAAGAACGATGTTAGAAGCATACGCCATCACCAGAAGAACCCTCCAACGTGACACTGGGTTGTTGGACACCAATCTCACCTCCACGGACACCGAAATTGAGCGGCTTGAGGACATGGTTGAGGATCTCAAACATCGCAAGGATCAACTCTTTGCGGATGACTACATGGCGTTCGAGACTGTGAGCACAATGTCTGACTGCATTACGCATCTCTCTCTTGCTCTTACAAAACTGGAGCAGAAGGTCTCTGCACTGCGGATGGCGCGAGAAGCTGTGAACGAGGTCGTGACTAAGATGAATAGGTTTGCCAATGCCGTGCCTGGGATCCCCACTAATGAGTAGATTGTGTTGCTTTAATTTTCCTATATTGTTGTCTTGTTTCTTAATCTTCAATCCAGTGTTCTTTAACTTTTTAATGTGTAATTTATTTTCCGCTCTGTATTGGGTTTTTAGTGAGAATGTGGTATGGATCATGGCTTTTGATTTAATCCTCGTTCCCCATATCTTTTATTCAAGATGTGATATAATGAAATTCTGTAGGCCTATCAAGATGCCAATATTTCCTATAAATCTCACAAGAAATCTCTAACTCTAGCTAGGCCTATCCCGTGGCCTAGACACTTTCAGAATAAACACCCTCACACTTAACACATGCTTGCCCCCACACATACAGACTCTAACATTGCAGTGCATAAAATATTTATCAACACAACATATAGAGAATAATAACATCATCATTTGCAATAAATAAAAGGACTAGTCATTCGCAATCAAGTTCGAAAAGATACATCCTTGGTGGTTTAGCTTTATTTATCAAGGGGGGTGGGCATGATGAGGTGGGATCTGCCTGATTAGGGGGGGGGGACTGATGAGGTGGATGTTGCTTCATTCAACATATGCTTTAGGATTCCTGAGACGACTTTGTCAAGGCTTTTGATATTCTCAGTGAGATTCCACAAGCACCCGGTTGCATTTTTATAGTTGCCTGCTAGCTCGTGGAGGCACTTCTTCAACTCTTGGATCACATTTTGATAAGAGAGATGTTGCTCCAAGAGCTGCTCCTGGTAGCCTAGGATGGTGGAGAGCTTGAGGAGGATGGTTGCTCAGTGCTACCACCAACGCCTCTGGAAGCATCTTGGGCTTGCCCTCCGGCTTGGTATCTGGCGTGGCCGATCCCATCCTTTGGTATTTCATCATTAACGATTGATCTGATGAGGTGTCTGCCATCATACTTCTTCCCCCAGATGTGCTCCTATCTGTGAATCCAACATTGTAATGAACATGACCATCTACCAAATGGAAGTACCCCATTTGGTCGAAGGCTCTCATATCAAGTACTTTAACAACACAGAATTTATAGAGATCAGTAGTCTCAAGCTGTAAGCTTCTAGAAGTCACAGCTATCTTGGTTATCAAGGATCCCAAAATCATCTTAGCCCCATGATGGCATGCATGTAGTTGCCTAGCTAGCCAATATCCTAGGTTGACCCTCTTTTTATGCACCATGCACCATGCACCATGCACCATGCACCATGCACCATGCACCATGCACCATGCACCATGCACCATGCACCATGCACCATGCACCACAACAAGAATAGCTCAATTCTGGACATATTCCCAGACATAGTAGTTTTCCCAGCGAGGTTATAGGCCAGTGCTCTGTGGATCATCCTAAGGGTTGGGTCTCTGATTTGGTGTGCCCTGGAGTGTTTGTCAAAGACAGTCGTAGGGTCTCCAATCAACTCTTGATATGCGGCAGTAAAATCCCAATCTTTGGGATAATCATACAATGCATTCAAATAACCAGGGGATAGCAATTCATTCGCATTCACAAATCCAACCAACAAATTGAACTATTTATTAAAGAATGCTCCCAAACATCACACAACTTGAAGTTAACAACATCAGGAGCATCAAAATCCAATCTATTTTTTCCCCTAATAGACAGACTCTTATGATCGAACCAAAAAGTAGTATGGAATTCTAAACAAAGCTCAGAATAAGCAGCATCCAAAACCAGCAGTAGACATTCCCAACCAATGTTTTGCATATAAGTTTTAATTCGGTCACCAACTTCTAAGGGGTCTAGAGAAGCAAAATCAAACGTTGCATATGGAGTGATATCAGAACTAAGTTTTTGCACTAGTTTGGCTTTGAGGTCTAATGTATCAAACCTCAACCAACCTCTCAAATATTCAAGTGGGGGTACCTTGGTGGGCTTGGCCGTTAGTTTGTCCAATACGTCAGCCTCTGCATCCTCAGTCAAATCTCCTATGTCAGCATCGACCTCGACCTCTTTATGCTCCAGTGGCCGCTCTCCTTGTGATTTGGTGGAGGCTTTTGAGCATTGCCCTTTCTTCATAGCAACTTGCTTGACCCAGAGGGTTGCTTAGTTGGAGAAGTTCCGGTGGGCTCGCCTTGTGATTTGCTCGAGGCTTTAGAGCTTTGCCGTGTCATGCGTTTATCGACTGCCCCTACTCACTCCTTTCTTGATAGCAACCTGCTTCACCCGAGAGGATTTATTCACTCGTAGGGTGCGTTGGCGGGCTTGCTCGTGGGCTTGGCCGATAATGCAGAACGAATGGCTACATTGCAGTCGCAATTCCCATTAGTTTTTCTTCTGGTCCTCCTCTCTAGTCTGCCATCAACTACTGGTACTGGTCTCTTCAGTTTCTTATTGGTCCCTTCATCCCCGTCTGTGTCACTCAAGTCAATCGCTCTGTCTTTCCCCTTCAAGCTCTCCTCTGACCCAGAGGTTTCATTTCCTGCAACCTCAGCCTTATTCAAGCTGGCCGCCTGTTCAGCATCTATTTCTCTCACGACTGCATCAATCAGTTGTTTAACCCGTCCTTGTTCTGACGGCCCTACCGCGACTGGTTCGGTCGCAGACGGCTGCGTGGAATGAGGGTCGCTTGAGTTGCTGGTCATGGGATCAGGGTTTGTTTGAGAAGTGAGAGGTCAAAGTAGAAGTAATGGGAAGTTTTTGCGATTTAGAATGGGTTTATTTATTTAAGTCATGAAGTGGGTTTTGGCAATTTTGGGAGTAGTTTTTGGCTATACAGTTTTTACTTGAATAAAAAATGAAGTAATGAACATGAAATGACTGGGTCGCTTCTGGCTAGGCCACAGGCTCGGCCTGGAAAATTCCATAATTGCACACATTGGAAATTCCATATGCCCATCTTCTTCACTGGCAGTGGATGGTTGGTGGATGATTGTTGTGATGAATGTTGCATTTCATCCATGTTTTTGGTTGAATGCTTCTGTAGATAATGACCATTTTAGATGAGGTTTACTCTGTTTTAATGATCATAGTTTCAATTTTTTGTAATTATCAGTAGTTGGTGTTTTAGTTACACTGAACTTCTATAATGCTTGACAGATAATGCACTAGAAAATATACACACAACAACGTGAAGAATTATGTGACATGAAAAAGAAACAGAGTGATTTTATTTATTTTTAACAGCCCAAGGACATACCACTTGGGTGTATTACAGACACCCTAACTAGTCAGACCCAGATTCATCATCGATGGTTGGGATGCCTAGAATGGTATTAGCAAAGAGATTCAATTCAGCAGAAGCAAGCCTTGCATTATTAAGAGCCAGGTTAAGCCCCTCTCTCTTTTGGTTCATGTGAGCAATGGAGAGGTTAAGATGATTGATAGCCTCGCTGTATGACTTGATTGCAGTCAGTGTCAGCCCCTCATGCTCAGCATCTTCGTATACCTCATCCTTCCTAGCCTTCATGTCCTCCAGCAACTCATTAAACTCTTCCATGTCCTGGTTGGTCTGAAGAATCCTATTCTCCAGTTGCACGATGTCCATGTCCAGATGATCTGAGAAGCGGCCTGTAGCATTGTGGATCTCTACCTTCCTCTCACGATCCATTATTCTCTACCTGCACAGAGAAAGCTTAAAAGAGCAAAGGAGATAAGCAGCAAACAACAGAAGAGAAGAGGCAGTTTGGGGATGAAGAAAATTAGGTCAAATGAGGCTGGTATTTATAGGGGGTTCGGTTGGGTTACCTGAGGTTATGTGATAAGGTGCATTACAGGAAATGAGGGTGTCAACCAAACTGTTGATGTGGCCAAAGTGTCACGCAACACACAAACCAAACCAGTTATCAAAGATACACACAAACTGCACTATACCATTACTCTAAACATTGCATCACTTTTAGAATCTAAAAGGCTGACTCCATTAGTAAATGGGAATCCAACTACAAGTCTACAATGTGCAGAGTTATCTAGGGCAAGCCCCTACACTAGCTTAGTTATAGATCATTGAATGGTCAAATCGTCAACAGGGTTTGGGGGACTGTTATCGAAAATACATTAATTCGCAACAATTATTTCCAATTTGTAATCCATCAATAGGCATTCATAACTATCATTCCAGGTGCCTATCTTTGCACTATCCAAGCATTCAAAGCACATAAAATGCAGGTTTATGAACAAGGAATAGCAAGTATTGCAAACCAATGATGCACCACAGAGCAAATGAAACAGAGTCCGTTCTCAATATAGTTGCTTCTGCTCATGCAATTCCATATGCAAATCAAACCAACAATGCAGAACTCATCAAAGTGGAACAGATAAAAAGAACAGGGCACTCATTAAAAGTACAGATTTGCAATGAAATTAAAACTGAAATTGAAGATGGAATTTTGGGATTCAGACCTCATTCGTGCTTCGGGTATTAATAGGGAAAAGCTTCGTTCCCTAGCAAATTTCATTTCAAACAAGGGAATCGAGGAAGGCAGTCGAAGCCGTCGTCGTCGTCACCAGCGCAGGCAGGCAGGGGCACCCTCGTCTTCTCCAGCCTGGGGATCCGAGAACGACATTTATTGGGGGACTGCTTTTGGGGCGTAGAACGACGATTGTAACGCCCCAGAGGGAGTAGAAAATAAACCAAAAAATCAATAAAGAACAATTCAGAAATAAGAAATAAATCAAAAAATTCAAATTTTGTTTAATTATAGAAATAAAAAAGAACCTTAAAATATAAAAAATGATGTCACTTTTAATGAATTAAAGAAAATTCAAAAATATTGGATTATTGATTAACTTTTCTTTTTCTTTTTCATTTACATTTTAGACCATAGAGAGCTCATTTTTTAAAGAATTAAAAAGAAAAAACTCAATTTCCTTATTTCCTCCTCAATATATCTCTCCCTCATTAGTTCCACTTGTTATTTGCGTTTGTTATAACTGAAAAGTATCAAGTCGGTCATCATTGTTGTCGTTCAAGAGTTTGTTTGGCAATAATATGATTGATGATGGATTTAAATATTTCCTCATCTTTTATTTAATTTTAAAAAAAAATTATCAATTCTTAAAATTATTTTATTGAATATTTCTATTTGTATTTTTAAAAAAATCATTACTTTTAAAAAGTTTCGGTATTTTATAATTTTTGTAAATATTTTTTTGATGTGAAACTGACTTGGAGACTCCATATTAACAAAAACTATATTAAAATGTTTCGTAACGTTCACACACAAGTATGAATTATTTGTTAAAGAATTTTTACTCTTTAATAAATCAATATGATGCGAATAAGATTGACCTCGATCGGATGGATTCATGGATAATTCAGGTTAAAAGAAAATATTGCCGACAATAGTTGTTGCGAGGGATCAATCACATTCATTTCATGCTATATTTCTTTTCTTTTTGTTCATCTTCCTTTTGGATAATTTACGTTCAAACTTCTACATAGTATGATGAATATTGTCAATATTTGATGAGCACTTGCATTTTGACTTATTTTTTTTGGTAAATTATGAAATAACTTCTTTGATAATACGATCTTGAATCCTTCCATTCGATTTCTTTGTTTTTAATTTGGATGGGTAGGATTTTTCTTTTATTAAAAGGGAGATCTTTGCTTGATGTTCAAATCTGGTGTTTATTCTTGGTGTTGTTGGCAAACAGCATTGGATTGGCTTTTAAAGGATGTTTTCTATTTTTCCCTAACTTTTTTCCAGTCTCATACTTTGGGTCCACTAATTGTAAAAATCAACCAGATCATGAATTAGGACACTTAGTTTTAAAAATAATACCGGAGATATTAATTCTTTTAATATATTATTTTTTATTAATGGATGTATGACAAGATACAATTGAACTTTATTTTTTCGTTATTAACTTATATTAATATTTTTATTTAAATAAATAGAATTTAAGTAAATAAGATGATGACACATTATTAAGTAAAAAAGTTAGTGAAAGAATTACTATCTCTCGCGCACTATAGTGCCAAAAGGTCACATCCATCGTATCATTGTTGTAGCTAAATGTAGGATCCTTTAAATTATTAAGTAAGAAGAGTTAATAAAAAAATTAGCTATCTCTCGAGCTCCTAGCGCCAAAAAATTACACCTACTACATCATGCGTTAGCTAAATGTCAAAGATCCTCCCAACTTGCTCAAGTACAAGCACAAGCACAAACACATTCAGGGTGTAAAAGTAAGCCAAAAGAGAAAAATAATCGTCGTAAAATTAGCCTCACGGAAGATATGAGAAGTGGAATAGTAGCTAACCATATTGCATTATGTTCCGAATGTAGCAAATTTGGTAAAGCGGCCAATCTAGACTACAAATACAACAATCTCTTTCTCGCATAAACGCATGCCAATTTTAATGGTTTTAGGCTTGCCAGTTGCCACAACGTGTTAGGAAGAAGACACTAAATAGAAAATATTTTGCAATAATCATATACATTCTCATTTTACGGTTTACATAGCTTGCAAGCTAAATTGGTGATGCAATTAGAGAACAAAAATTATATTGAAAAATATATCTAACACTTGCCTCTCACGTCTCAATAAACCAAAAGTGGAATACTCTACTCAAGCTCTCTGCAATTTTATAATCAAAATCAAGCATTTGGTGTAAATTTTCAATAATTTCTAGATGACTTCGTTTATTTTTAGTACATAACTTTGTGTGTTTTTTGGTTGGTTCCTTTTTGTTTTTGTCCCTTCATCGTCAAGACTTGATCTACGCAGGCTACCGTAGTCTTCAAAGAGGGTTTAAGAAGCATTGGCATCTTTCTTTTTATTTCTTTTTTATCGATCTTTCTGAGTATTTTTTCTGTCACTCTGTTGATAAATTAATTTCGTTTCAACATGATAGAGTTTGAAAAGGTGACTTTTCAAATAAAATTTTATTCATTTTTTAAAATTTGAACGCAAAATATAAATCAACGGTTGACACGCCCCTCACCACTCGAACACAAGCACAAGTAACTTCAATTGACACACCTGGCAAAATAGCATATGAATTGTGCCAGATTTGCAGCACAATTCGTGGCTTTTTTTTTCTTTTTTTCAAGTTTCAACATTTTAATTCACAATGATACAAAAGATCGGTAAAGTCACAAGATACCAACCTTTCACTTTCACATTTCTTTTCTTTCTTTTTTCTCTTAAAAACCTAAAATAATTTGCATTCCAAGCCAATTCACACAAGCAAAGCAACCAACAGTCCCACATCTTCATCTCTTCCCCATCAATGGAATCTCTACCCAATTCTCTCTCTTGAAATGCATAATGTTATCAATCTGATTAATACGAAAAACGAAATAAAAAATTTATAGTACAGTTTCAGTTTCTATCTCGATTTATACTAGTCATTTCATTTATACCGGTCAATATTTAACCAATATAACCGAAATAGACGTTACATTTCATTTCAATACTAAAAAACGAATCATAAATGTATTGAATAGTTGTAACTTTATATATATATATATATATATATATATTAAATGATACAAAAATATTAATCTGAAATTGATATTTTAACTAAAATCAATACATTTTATACCAATAATCAAATCGAAAAGCTCTTCGATGAGAACCTTACCTGACCCACCTCTCTTCTTTTCATTTCAAGAACATGGACCGTTAGTTCTAATTTATCCAAAGTTACATTATAGTAATCAATAAAATTGTAATGAGTTGATTGTCAAAAAGAAAGAACCCAATTAATAATTGAAAAGAAATATCAAGAAAACCATATCAAAAAGAAGGATGCTTCAAGGTGGGTCCGAGTGGACCACCACTCAATTTTGTCAGCAAACCATCGCATACCTATCCAAAAAGCTAGCTATCTCACCACCAGTCACCACTCCCTGAGCAAAACAAGACACCAGGAGCGGTGGCCTTTGAGCTGAGCTGCTCGTACTTCTTCTCATCATGAAAATTCCACGCATCACTCCATGACATGGGAAGCAGCCCACCTTCTCTGATCAAATAATTCAACTCCAAAATCAAATTAAAAACCCCCCTTCTCTTCTTCATCCAATTCTAGTATCAAACCCAAATCAAGAACAGAAAAGAAAGATCCAATTCTAAAGCATGGATCTTGATGGGTGGGAAATTTTGCCCAATAGTGGCTACCTTGATTTCCATGAAGATGATAAAGAAAAGATTTTGGGAGGAGGCAAAAATCATAACCCATATTCGAAAAGTGTGTTCAACATGAACTACTTTGATTGCCCATCTTCACCACCAAGAAAATCAAGGGTTGTCCCTAATCAGTTCTTTCCAGTTGAAATTCAGTTGGGGCCAACCATCACCACAACCACTGACATGGGTGTGATCATGCCTGTTGTCAAAGATCCTAACTTTGGATCGAAAGAAGCTGATCAAGACTCAGTTTCTCAAGTTTTCTTCAAGAAAATGAAGGAAAATGAATTTGTCGACATGAAACTAGACTCCCCTAAATCTCCCACAAAAGCTGCAGGCTTTGCCCCTCCTCCACCACTTGATGCAGCTCCTTTCAATTTTGTTGAGGGGAAGAGTGATGCCTTGGAGACCAAGATCACTTCTCCAAGGATCAAGAAATTAGAAATGGAAACAGAACAAGAAGAAGAAGAAGAAGAAGAAGAAGAAGAAGAAGAAGAAGAAGAAGAAGAAGAGGAAGATGTTTCTTGGGAAGAGAACAGTGCAGGATTTGATCTGTGGAAATGGAGCTTGACTGGGATTGGTGCTATCTGCTCCTTTGGTGTTGCTGCTGCCACTGTCTGTATAATCGTTCTTGGAAGCAACCAAACAAACAAGCATCAGCAACAAAAGTTCAGGTTCCAGATTTACAATGATGACAAGGTACTGAGTGTGCAAAAATTTGAAGATTTTACTTGAATGTTTGATGCTTTTTTTTCTGAATGATCAAGTTAAGTTCTAGATCAATTGGTCAGAAACCATGTTGCTGTATGAAGTATTCTAACTGGTGCGATAAGGTTACTTTTGGGATCAGCTGACTTGTAATAACCAAATTTAAAGATCCCTCATTTTAGCATTCAACACAGAGCAAGAACAGAGCTTATTCTTTTATCAATTATCTTATTGCATCATTTTTGGTGTTCTTAAGGTTAATTAATCACAAATGTTGTTATGTTACAGAGGATCAAGGAAGTAGTTCAGTATTCAGCAAAACTAAATGAAGCAATTTCAGCAGTTAGAGGAGGAGTTCCAATTCATAGAGCTCAAATCAGCTATGGTGGGTACTATGATCATGGTCTTTGAAACAACAATAATGCCCAATTGCCACTTGGTGTCAAAATTCTGATGAGTCTGCTGTTAGTAAGTTGGTATGTAATGTAAGGTTTTATATCATCATATCAGATCTATTGTACATAAAAACAAATGTGTATTTTGATGTTTTTTTTCATAGATTCTGATGAATCAATCTTGTTTGTATTATAGATTCCTTATTATGCAATGCTGGTATCTTCATGCCATCCATTTGTAGCCTGGTTAAAGTTTGTACCATGGGAGATGACCCAAGTAAAAGTTAGTATTAATCAAACACAGAGTGCAAATTGTATTCACAATCATGCAACACTATGGATAAGAGGATAATTTGAGATTTTACCAGAAATGTTAGCTAATGTCTGATGAATAATGAGTGTATACTTCCTAGTTTTAATTCTTAATGTTGATTTTGATTGAATGGTAGAATTAATCTATCATTAACTCAGATTTTAAATTTGAATTTAGGAATGGTGAAAATCATATTGTTTTTAAAATTTAATCGAACTATGTTCAAACAATATTAATGTTAGGATAGAGGGGTAGAAAGATGTGATCACCAAGGGCTAAAATAGATGCTCTCGTAAGCTCTTCAAGATATTTTGTTATAGGGCATGAGGGAAGAATAACGAGTGATTGAACAAACAACCTAACCAAAACAAAAGAGACTTATTGGGACATATCCCACCCTAGAAAGTGAATCTTCTCTCCTATTTTCGTTTGGTTAAGGGAATCTTTTCTCATTTTGTTGTCAAAGATGGAGGCATTTGGTTGGTTGAATCGGTGATGTGAAGTCCCGATTGGAATTACATGTTTGATACATGTAACTAGAGCCCCCCAATATAATTCAAATTTGTAGGTTGCCTTGGTGTGCAATACACGAATAGTGATGTAGAAAGGAAAAATAAACAAAAAAAAGTTGAATTTATTGGTTTAATTGGCTAACAATTTCATGTTGTGATATTCATCTTGTTGTATTAATGGCTGGTTGTTGAAGCCACAAAAAAATAGTATATAATTTTCGCTAACATAAGTTTAGTGGTCAGCATAATATGGTTTTGGTTATTAAGATTGTTAATAGTGCAAAGATGAAATCGATCGCAGGAACAATTTAAACATCAAAACTCTTCTTCACATTATTAGGATCTAGTTTTTTTTTAAGGGTTTATTGCATGAAGGCCTCCTGTACTATAAAAAAAACAGCTTCCTCCCCTCAACTTTAAAAATTCAAATACTGCCCCCTGAACAAAGTCAATTGCAAATGTTGGTCCCTCCGTCAGTCAACGCTGACGTCTGTCCGTTTTAACCCTTTTTTATCAGTTGCGTCATTTCTTCCTCCTAGTTGCTCTGCTGCTCCTCCTGACATGATTTGACAAGTTTTAAATTTTTAAAAATCGTTTTGTGCATGTTCAAATTAAATAAAATTCATTTTGTAAATGATTTTGTGAAATCATTTGGGACAAAATAAAACATTTTATGTTCGCCAAAAAATTCTTTACGAACCCTAAAAATACTTTTCTGAAAAAACTGAGAGACGGCGAGGCTTGAAGACGACGGCGAAGCTTGAAGACGGCGAAGGAAAAGAAACCCTAGAAGTTCTTTCTGACATCATTGAGAGAGCAAAGGGAGGGAAGTAATTTTATTTCTTGCGGCTACGAGTCGACGAAGGGAAGGAAGGACCCACGGGTACAGTACTAAGTCTTCTTGTCTCATTCTCAAGAGCAAGGCGAGTGAGTTGTCTATTCTCGTTGAAAAGTTTACCTTTTACTTTATTCATTTAGGGGTTTGAATTAACAAATATTCTTTTAGGGTTTTGAGACCATAAAATGAAAACTGGGACCATTTGTTGTTGTCGTTTACCCTTATTTTATTTTCATTTATTGTTTAATTGTTCGTTGACCATTTAATAATACTGGAGAACATAATAATGACAGGATGCTAATTGTTGTAAAGCTTTTCATGAGGGGAACATGGATTCTACTTCCAAATTTGCATTATGTGGATGCAGAGGAAGTGTGTTTCCAAATTGAGCATGATAGGCTGACATTAGAGCACCTAAACAATAAAATCAGGGAACATGGATACCATGCTACTGTTATACATTTAGAAGCAAAATTCCCATGGCAAGAGATGGAGGAAGGATGCAGGGGTTTGAGGAAGGAGAAATATCTGAAGAGAATGACCGCAGAGATGGAGAGGAATGGTGAGGATACACTGGAAGTGTATGTGGAACATGGAGTCAACACGCCCATATTTGTGGTCAATCTGGAGAGTAGTGATGAAGAAATTCATAGTGTAGGAGGGGATGTTAATGATGATTCTGGAAATGAAGTAGAGTGTCCTCTCTTACTGCCCACCAGTGCAGATGTAGGTCACAATGGCAGCCATGGTGGTGATGGATTTCACGGTGAAGGTGTTGATTGTGATGAAGTACAGGTTGAAAGTTGTGATAATGATAGTGAGGACTGTGGTAGGGTAGGTGCAAGTGGTGCTCAATGTGAGGAGGGGATTGAAGATGAGGGAGTGGAGGACTGTGGTAGGGTAGGTGCAAGTGGTGTTCAATGTGAGGAAGGGATTGAAGTAGAGGGAGAGGAGGATTGTGGTAGGGTAGGTGCAAGTGGTGTTCAGTGTGAGGAGGAGGAAGGGATTGAAGTAGAGGGAGTGGAGGACTGTGGTAGGATAGGTGCAAGTGGTGTTCAGTGTGAGGAGGAGGAGGTTAACCCTAATAATGGGCCAGACCATACAAATTATAGGCCCAATTCAGAGGAAGATGGGCCTAGCTGCAGCTACGATGTGTATGGAAGTGAAGCACCTCAAGCTTATAGTGATGTAGATGATACTGAAAGTAGTGATTCCGATCCTAGTTATTTTGTGGACACTGAGGATACTGAAGATGAGGACATCTTTGATATAGATGAGGTGGAATTGAATTTTGGTGGAGTACACGATGGGGGGTTTCACCAACCCAGAAGTGACAGGGTCACTAGGCCAGCAACAGCAAGTTATGGTCCTGGTGTACCTGATATTGAAACTGATTATGAGGACAATGACAACCTGGAAACCCTACCAAATAGTGATAGTGATCATGATGATAGTGTACGGGGAAGGCAGAAGTTTCCAGAATTCAATGAGAGGAGAGATTTGGGTCGAGAATTACAGGTTGGAATGCATTTTGCAAGTCCTAATGTATTTAGGAAGGCTTTGAAGGCTTACTCTATTCATATAGGGCATGACTACATGTATGTGAAGAACGAGAAGAGTAGGATCACTGCCATATGCAGGAATAAATGTGGATGGAGAATACATGCTTCTCCATCGGCAGATAGGAGATCCTTTCAGATTAAGACCTTCAAGAGAGTCCACTATTGTGGAAGGGATGTCCAGAATAGCAAAGCAACTAGCAAATGGATAGCTAATGCATATTTGGCAGACTTCAAGGAAAATTCGGATTTGGATTTGGAGGCACTTGGAAGCAGGATAAGAAGGGAGAAATTTATTCAAGTTTCTTCTTTTAACCTTTTTAGAGCAAAGCATTATGCACTGGAATTAATCGAGGGTGAGCAAGCTTTTTAGAGCAAAGCATTATGCACTGGAATTAATCGAGGGTGAGCATGGTGAGCAGTATAAGCATTTGTGGAGCTATGCTGAGGCTATCATAACTTTAAATCCTAGTAGCTCAGTGAAGATTACTGCTCCAAATGGCGTGTTCCAAAGGTTGTACATGTGCCTTGCTGCTTGTAAGAATGGTTTTATTAAGGGATGTAGGCCATTTATTGGCATTGATGGTTGTCACCTCAAAGGGAGATACAAGGGACACTTACTGTCAGCAACAGGAAAAGATGCAAACGAAAACATCTTCTCTATTGCTTGGGCAGTAGTGGATTCTGAATGCAAGACCAATTGGCTGTGGTTTTTGGAATTGTTACAGGAGGACATTGGGCCACTGGAAGAGAAATGTATAATGTCTGACAAGCAAAAGGTAAATTACAATATTGATTCCATCATTAGTAATTGAATTTTAAAGTTTGACTAACATTTCATCTCTTATGCAGGGATTGCAACAGATTTTTGACACTGTGTTTAAGGACGTGGATCACAGATATTGCCACTTTCATGTAAGTGTTTTCATAATATGTTTGTCTAGTGTTTATAAATGTTCATGGTGCATTATTTGGATGCAAAATAGGGGAAATATATTAACCGATTCATGTAAATGTTTTCATAATATGTTTGTCTAATGTTTATAAATGTTCATGGTGCATTTTTTGGATGCAAAACGGGGGAAATATGCTTATAGTTTATAAACCAAGTTGTAAATGTTTATAAACCTGGATCCTTGTAAATGTTTATGTTATCATAATATGCTCTTCATAATATATTTGCCAATTTATCTAGTAATCTTATAAATCGAACATACAAAAACTATATCATTTCATTAAGCAGGATAAAACAACCAAACTAAAATAACCATAACATCCTGGGCATTATATCATTTCATCAAGGGCATTACATCATAATTTGTATGCCCAGCATCCTAGGCATCACACCAAACAAAAATAACTAAAACAGATAATGGCAGCCATCATCCTGGGCATCACCATCACAAAAACAACAAAAATAACCATAACAAAAATAAAGGTATCAACCATCACCTAACACAAAAACAATCCCACCCCCAATCACCCACATGGACCCTAATCATTAAATGGAAACCAGACCATCATCCTCATCGGGAGACTTCTCCCTCTTCCTCTTCCTTCCAGGCATATCCTTCATATCGCCATGGTAGACATCACTTGCATCAAGGACCTTCTACGCCACGGAGATCTCCATCTCGACTATGCTCTGCCACTGTTCCATAAGCATTATACAGACCTTAATGCTCCCTAGGGCTTTGTTTAGATGCTCCAGGTACTCCCTAACTGGCCTTGTAGAAAACCAATTCTGAACCCGACCCTGTTCCTGCAACAGAAATCTCTCATGGTTCTTGAAACGCTTCAAGTCTTCTTCCAGGCGACGCTTCTTGAAAAGGAGGTCTGTCCCTGCCTCACCGAAGTTATTGATGGCCATGAGTGACTCCTTAATAAACTTATCCTTCACCAAATTGTTAACCATTGTGGACAGAGACAAGGAGTATTACTAAATGAAAAAGGAAATGAGAGTAATGAAGAATGTGGTGTAACACACACAATTTATAGCCGAGATACTTGTCTTTTGGCATTCAACAGACGCATATAGTGGTTGTCTGTTGGTTTGCCAACGTTTGGATTCCCAACAATGGTGCCTATTCGGTTTCCCATGAATTGAGACTACTCGAGGTAATAATTGTTAATATTAATTCATTCAGTAGAAATCATACAACAAAAGCATACTTAAATGACAGACAAAAAAAATCCTAAAAATTAAAACGAAAATCATACCCTAAGATTGAAAATCAAGTTCAAAACCTAGAAATTACAATAGCAATAAAGACAAACAGAAGAATGATGGCAAGATATAAAACTACATACGAAAAGAGGGTCCTCTTCACCTGTGTTTCCGCTCTTTGAGATACGGCGTAAACAAACTCCCTCAAGTCACTGCGAATTACTATGCTTTCTTCCTTGATAACATCGATAATATCATCCTTCAAAGCAACCCTTCCATCACTTTCATCCCGACGCATCTCCATTCCGCCTTCGGGATTGCACCATGCCCAAAAACCACAATCCACATTCCCGCACTTATAATACAACCTACCTGGATTAGGAGTCGATTTTGATATCTTCACCGCAGCCCTCACCCCACACATTGCACAATCTGTTCTTGTATCGTACGTACGATGCTGAGACAGTACCGGCGGACGACGATGTTGACCGATTACTTGAAGAAGCAATTACCGGTTGAGATGCAAGTCGATTCTTATACCACTGACTTGATTTGTTTTCCTTCGCTAATGTGCCGTCGTCTTCAACCTTCGCCGTCTCTCAATTTTTCCAGAAAAGATTTTCTAGGGTTCGTATTCAATTTCTTTCCCAAAGGAAATGTTCAATATTTTCCCAAATGAACTCAGTTTAGTTGTTTATTTAATTTAAACATGCACAAAAAGATTTTTAAAATTTTAAAACTTGTAAAATCATGTCAGGAGGAGCAGCAGAGCAACCGAGAGGAAGAAATTGCGCAACCGACAAAAAAGGGTTAAAACGGACGGACGTCAGCGTTGACTGACGGAGGGACCAGTATTTGCAATTGACTTTGAGTTCAAGGGGCAGTATTTAAATTTTTAAAGTTGAGGAGAGGAAGCTGTTTTTTTTTATAGTACAGGGGGCCTTCATGCAATAAGCCCTTTTTTTAAAAGGTTGAAGAAAATACAAGAAAACAACGTGAGACGAAAATTTATTGACTAAGCTCAAAAACTAAGCTCTGTAAGTTAGATCACCTAAATATTTATTGACTCTAGAGATAAAATGAGTCAAAGCTCACAAAAATATTCGATCTAAGAAACAAAAATTTTAATATGTTTATCACTAGTTAATTACACATCGCTTTAGAACGTTTTAATTGTCACGCTTATTAACGTAGACATTCATTGTCGAATCACGTAAGTCATATGTGTCCTCTTTTATTATTTCACTTATCAATGATTATTCACAACCCGACCCATTTTTGGCAAGTTGGATCCACCCCGATTGCTTTCTTACAAAGAACTTCTTTGATCATTTTGTCTAGGTTATTAGAAGACGACCCATTTGTAGGGTTGGCAATGGAGCGGGTAAGAGAAGACAAATTGTACCCGCGGATACCCGCAAATTTCTTAAAATTTAAATTTTCAAGTAATAGATTGACAATCTTTCAGTTTCATAACACAAATTCTTCTACGTGCCGAATGATTAAAAGTTAACACAATTTGAATTTCGAAGGTTGATAAAAAAAAATTCACAAATTATAACGAAACTGTTTATCTAGAGTTTGAACATAAGATTTCTTATTAAATTAGAAGAACTCTTTAATAATTGATCTAAGTGTTTGTAGGTCGGCTTTTTATATGCCCTCTAACTTTATATTTTTTTATTTTTTTATTTTTATTATATTTGGGTCGTGAAATTTTAAGTTTCATATAGCAACTTTTAAAGTTTTCCGAGGGCCGTCGTGGTAGCAATTAACAGCTGTGCCTTCCTTTGGACGATATACAAGAGGATATATCTAGCTTTCACCCTTTTGGATTCAGCACTGCTGCAGACCAGCGCCATTAGGATACATCCCCTATGGAATAGAAAATTGACATGGTAGCGTCCAATTTCTTCTTCTTTACAAACACAAATTTTATGATATGTATATATATTTTGCGGGTATTATTGCGGGTATCCATACCCGCATTTTGCGGGTATTTAGTGCGGGCATTGGAACGAGTAAGCACTATCCATTCCCGCATCCATACCCGCACTTTGCGGGTGCGGGTAAATCCATACCCGCAAAATACCCACAAACTGCGGGTAATACCCACCCGTAATTGCGAGTATCCAACGGATATCCATATCCGCGGGCGGAAATTGTCAACCCTACCCATTTGGACTGGTGGCCTCCCCTGCTAACTTCTTCCATTCCATGGCTCTTCTTTCCTTCATTTTCAATCCTTTCTCAGTATCCATCGTCTCTCTCACAAGTCTCTCCACATCATCTCTTTTAACAACATTCTCATCAATCTCCACCCCAATCCCCCACTCATTACATGTATACTTACAATTGGTGGGCTGATCACTACTCCTTGGCCAGCAAATCATAGGCACACCAGCAGGTATGCTCTCAATCGTGGAACCCCATCCGCTATGCGTCACAAAACAACCAATCGACGGGTGATTCAAAACTCTCTTGCGGACACCAATTCGCAATGAAGCCTGTCTTTTACCTGCTCAACGAACTCCGATGGCAACACATCTTAGTCGTCGATCACCATATCTGGCCTAACTATCCATTAAAAATATTGGTTCCGACCCAAACAGTTCTTATGACCTTGGTTTAGACAGTATTTTGGTAGGTTAGTTTTGATGGACAACGGTATTGCTTTTAAATTTACTTAGTTTTCTGCTGTTTGTCTATAAATCTAACTGCAAAATTATTATGTTCTCATGTAAACGTTTGCTTTGATTTCATCTTTCTGAATTATAAGTTTTGTTTCTAATAAGTAGTAGGAATTTGAATTCTGGGCATCTGGACAGAACAATATTAATCTATTTCCGCAAAAAAATTCACATCACCATTACTGTCATTGCGAAAATTGCATAACAATTATGGGAACTGACGCAGGAATGCCAGAAATGATGCAAACACGCTCATCAGACTTGCTATTGTCATATCTTGTTATGGAAAAGTAAAACAATCAAACTATCAGCAGTAATTGAGCATCAAAGTTTTAATGTATTTTACCTAAAACAAAAAATACGAAAGAAAAATAACCAAATCCAGAACACCATGACCAAGAAACCACCCATTATTTCCTCTAGCAATTAGGCAATGGCATTGGTACAAAAACCCAATTTGGCATCTTCTAAGAAAAACACAAAATGCAGTTTTAAAAAGAGCCAAAATCAAATGTTATAGTACTTGTATTATCGATATGATATAATATTTTGAAAAGAATGTCAAATGACACATTTAGCAAAAATGTAAGTAAAAACAAGCAGGTTAGCCTCAGAATTGCAGAATATCATCAAGACTTAATTCAGTCCCGAAAGATGGTATGATTATAAATGATATCATCACTGGCAACCTCTTATTAAGATTCAAAAACAAAACAAATCGACAGCCAATATAAATCCAAAATCACATTAAAAGCAATAAACTTCTGATTGCAAAACAAATGGGGATAAATAAGAAAACAATATCCGAATCTATCTGGGAAAGGAACACCAACAAACACTCCCCATCCTCAAAAATTGACAGATTCAGGTCATTCTTTGCCTCTGTCTGAACCAAATGGTATCGAAAAGTATAAAACCTTTTGGTTATTCGAAGGCAAAAACAGTGAAAACACTTAACATAAACATTATTCAAGGCGTAATAATGTCTGAGGCTGCTTGGAGGACAAACGACGGTGAAGAACGCAGTTTGTCCCCTCAAAAGGCCTCAGAATCGAAAAATCAAGAAAACCCATATAAAGAATTTCTTGATCTAAATCGATGTACGCCTCCTAACTAAGCCAAGATATGAAATCGAGAAATACATTCATACGGCTACTCAAAGAGGCAATCTTTTAGGAAAATCAAGAACTGGATAGTTAACCCACAGTATTATATTAACAACTAAGAGAAAAACACTACGAGAAACATGTATAACAACAACAAAGAGAGAACTTTGTTTTGCTCATACTACTGCTGCTATCGCGTAAGTAAGAAAAAGACCTCGAGAGGAGGCTGTAGAATGTTAAGGTCGTAGATTTAGGGTTTCGTCTTATAATGCTCTTGGAGTCCGTCATTTACATAAATGCCCTTGATTTCAGTATGTATTATAATCATATACCTTAAACCGTATTCTAGGTTGTGGGCAAAACAAGGGTGACAAACACACGTGGCAAGGTCGAGTCACGCTTTAAGTCACGTTCGACTGGAAAAAATTATATTGGTCTATTTTTATTTTATTTTTATATCAAAGAGAAAAAACAATACTTAAAATATCAACTATGGACACACTTCAAAAAAGAGGTACCTATTTTATCTCTAAGGAGGGTGGCGATGATGAACGTCAAGTAACCTTATTATATGTATCTCTAAGGAAATACATACTGATTTCAGTATGTATTATCATATACCTTCAACCGTATTCTAGTTTGTGGGCAAAATAGAGGTGACAAACACACGTGACGAGGTCGAGTCACGGTTTAGGTCACGTTCGACCCGAAAAAATTATATCATTCTATTTTTATTTTATTTTTACATCAAAGAGAAAAGACAATACCTAAAACATCAAATACGGATACACTTCAAATAAGAGGTACCCATTTTATCTCTAAGGAGGGAGGCAATGATGAACGCTAAATAGCCTTATTGTCTGTATGTTGGGGCGACAATTACATTCCAAGAAATAACCTGAACAACTCTACGATTGTCAATTTGAAGGACAATCTTCTTTCAACCATGAATCCAGGCCTCTTTAAGACCAAGTAATATCCTTCATAACTCCGCTTTAAATGCGTTACATAGCCAAACAGCTGAATAACCACCAAGTCAGTCTTCACGATCATTTCTAAACACACCACCCACGGTCGCCGCACGAGAGTTGGCCAGGAAAGCCTCATCCGAGTTGAACCAACCAGCAATTGTCTACCAACTAATCAGCTTCACTAAAGTTGCGGCTATAGGAAACATATTATCTTCGAGGAAAATAATAACTTGAGTGAATGAATCTAGAGCATGCCAAATGCAGCTCACCTTAGTTGTTAGTGTTGGCCCAAAGGGTTCAATAATTCTATTTTGATGATTTTACACTTACTAATTAAAATACGAATTAATGCACTTTTATTGAAGTGATTTTTAGGTGCTTGTGATCAAACACTTCAAGTGTATCATCGGAAGATTATGAAGCACAAGATCAATGAAGTTAGTTTAATGATTGTAAGTTTGATTCTAGTATTTACTTGATTAATATTCACTTAACCTCTTTAAAAGTGCTTTAAAAGGATTTAAGAAATTTAGTTTTTCAAGCAAAATTGGCCTTATTGGGTTCTCAGTATTTTTTTCTCAGTGACTAGTGGTACACCGCTAGTTACACCGCCAACAGAAGGTCTTGCGGTGTACCGCTAGGTCCCTGGAATTGGGGCGGTATTGCATCTTTTAAAGTGAGTTTTCCTGTGCTTTCTTCTTGAGGCTAATTGTGTATTAATTGGTGTTGTGTTGTTGAATCATTGTTAGATTTATTTATGCACCAATTGTATCTTTGTTGCTTCTTATCTTTATCATTGTGAAGGCTTGAAAGTGTGCCTAACACTTTGGGTTATAGGTTAGAGTTCTTGACTTGTAAAAGAACTTAGGTTTTATATCCTTACCTTGAAATAGGAATGTGTTGGTTGTGGTTGAGCCAATTAAACTATAGATTGTAAGGTTTGAGGGTTGAACTAAGAAAATCTCTTAGTGCATATAAAATGTTTGTTAAAAATCCTAAAGGAGAAGCCTTTAGGTAGTAGACTACCTCTTAGATTGTAAGAAGGAACCGTTATAAATATTGTGTTAGCTTCTATTCCTTTCACTTGTACGATTATTTTCGAAGCTTATGGAACACCCCCCCCCCCCCCCCCCTAGGCCTATGATACGGCCTATGAGTGTATCAGATAATGAAAGGGAGGTTTTCTCAAATATCCATATGTTACGCCAATTCCATAAGAACTAACAACACATGGCTAAATACCAAACTTAAAGGAGCAATTGCAGTGAAAAAAGTTGTTGAAATTCACTTTCCACCATTAGATAGACGACATGTAGAAAAATTGAGCAATCGAATCAGGCGATAAGAATGCCAACCACACCATTTTAGCTTGAGCACAATCTCTTAGAAAATTGTCACGCCCCGCACACGAGGGGAGCACTAACATGCCAAGGTACGAGCACAAGGGACAAGGCGGAAAACTTGGGTGCCGAAAGAGGTTACTCGGGGCAGTTCGTGGGCGGACTTATGGGAAGATCAGCCAAGACATGAATGAAGGTGCTCAAGTGTTCTCAAGTATGTCGTAAGGGTCAAGAGAAGTCTAATCATTGTGGAGAATGGTGTAGAAACTTTCGGAAAGATTCTAAAGAAGAACTAGAAAGGAGGATCTTCTAGAAGAGTGCTAGAAGGATCAATCTCCACCGTTGGATCAAACGAATCTTAGCATTTCATTGTAGGAATGAACTTATATATATAAGGGGTAACTCTCATTTGTACATTCAACCAAGTACTTAGCAGCAAGTCTTGTAGAGTCAAGCTCTTGTAATAGTCTTGTGCAATTGGATGGCATTCTTCTCCAAGCCTTCTTGTGTGCCTTCCTTTCAAGTTTTTAAGGTTCTTTTGTGCTATTCTTTCATAAACCTTGTGGCTTTAGTGGTTAGGCTAACTTAGCAAGTTAAGAGTGAGCTAACTAGGTGTCATACGGATCAAATTATTGTGCAAAATTATTATTTTGTGACAAAATGCAAAGATCGATTCATCGACAAGACAACACATGCTACAAGTGCTAGATTTCGAAAACGATAAAGGCCTTCTTGTCATAACTAACCTTCTACCCGGAACTTTTGAGAACTTCAAGAATCACCGTAAGACCTATTCTTTCAATAAACAAGACAAAAATTACAAGTCATTACCTGTTTAATTTAGCCGGGTGTGGGTTTAGAGGCATTTAGTTTTTTATTTATTTTATAATTCAATCCATGATTGCAATCCATTAATTTGTTATCTTCTTTGTACAATAGTGAATTGAGTCTCAAAATACACTTTAAAATAGGGAAGGCAATAGCGCGAATTATAACGAATTTTGCTGGTCCGAGCTCATTTCTTTAAAACTTTAATATATATATTTTGTGACTCATACGAATCATGAATTACTCATCTTATAAGAATTGGAGTTTAATATAAAAAACAAAGAAAATAATAATTAATAATTACAAGAAAGAAGAGAGTCTCAAAAGCAAGTAGATCAAATTAATAATAGTAATAATAACAGTATCAAGAACAAGAAATTAAGAATGATAATAACATGATATATATATATATAGTATAGTATGGTCAAATGTCACAGAGGTCATGAACAATGAAATTAAAAAAGAAGAACCCGAACACGAAGAAATCAACGTGTACCCAATTTAAGATGATAAAAAGGAAAAAAAATAATAAATAATACATTATTTTTTTCTCTCATCATCTAGAAAAGAAGCCCAAATGCAAGAGCAACAAAAGAGGCAAAAATGGTGGGCACAAAAGAAGTGGCATCAGATGCAGGGCTGGGAGCTGGAGCCTCTACTGCTACAACATTTTGGACTGCTGATGAGGCCATGAACATGATCATAACAGCCAAAAACACTCTCATCTTCATCGCCGCCATTTCTTGAATTCTCTCTCTTCTTCTTGGTAATTAAGATGATGGAAAAGAAAATTCTTGAAATTAAGAAAGTTGGATTGAAGGATTTTAAGACGTCTTAATTATATATAGGTATTAGATGGGGTGGAGACAATGGTAGGACTAACCGGCTAAGGGCATCCTGTCCTAACATGCAAGTGGCTGCCATTTGCTTGCCAACGGTTTTATGGCCTACCTTTGAGGTCACCCACTCCTTAAACTACCACTTTTCCCTTTGCTTTCTTTAGATGAGGAGAAAATAAAAGAAAAGAAAAGGAAATCTTCCATTTAGTTGGGTGTTTAAGATATATTTTACTTTTTCCAATTTGAAAAAAAAAAGTTGGAGTGTTCCATTAAAATTGGGTATTTTGTATGAAACTCGAACAACATCGGTCGGTTCAATAGAGAGACCCATGAACGGGTCAAAAGGTCTGTCTCAGTAACTCATACAATACTTATTTTCGGGTTTTGTTGAAGAATCGGTCGACTCAGCCTGAAAATACTAATCATGAGATCGAATTCATATTCAACGTGTTGGCCAATAAAATCTTAACCACTACATTAACACTATATTTGTAATACTAAATTAGAATTATAAATATAAATTTTTTTTTTTTTTTTAAATTTCTTATACAGTAATTACTAATTTATTAAAATTATAGGTCAATATGGTTCGACACCGATTTAAAACTCGAACTCTTAACCTTTTTTCTAACAATTTATTCGGATTTTACAACCTTGCTATTGTTTGTATTTTGTAGCTAAGTTGGAGTGGCAGAATTAAGAAATTAACACCCAAGAATTTTGGTCCAAGACAATATTAATCATTGTGGTAATATAAACTTTTATTATTGTTATTAGTATTATAATATGTGTATATATTGTGAGGTGAGATGTATAATGTGGGAGGTGAGCTGTAAGTGTTAGCTGGATTTAGTCATAACATAGGTTACATACCCTCCAGCTTAGGATCGGTGGCAATCATTTTCTATTCATTTCTTTAAGTAATCGTCGTGCTAGCTGTAAATGTACCGTATGATCATTGCTATTTTGCTTACATATATAAGTATAATATTATATTTAATATGATCCCTAAATTATAAATTTGTTTAATTTTATCTATTTTTCAGTTGAGATAGATGACGTATCGGTTTTATGCCTATGACACGTCGCTTGTCATGTGATTTTTTTTTAATTTCTTTTTTAAACTAAAAATAAAATTAAAATAAAATGGAAAAGTATACCAATTTTGTTTTTAAAAAAACTGGATTTTAAAGAAAGGGGGAATTTCTAGAAAAACTCCAAAATTAAATTAAAAATTAAAATATTTAAAACAATGAAACTAAAAAAATTACAAATATATAAAAAAATTAAATAAAAAAATGGTACTTAGAAATAAGAGAGAAAAGTCTAGAAAAAAAATTTAAAGAAAAATTGTAGGAAAAAAAAAGAACAAAATAAATCACATAAAAATTTTAAATATTTTGTTGTGTTTATTTTAATTTTGTGATAGACGAAGTTGCTTCTAATGGGCGGGAAACTTTTGCTGAAGGGTCTGATGGTGATGACGGTGAATTTTAACTACAAGACGAAGGGATATCGTTTGTACGTAGAAAAAAAATCATACGTTCGAGTTACAATTGTCTGTCTTGGTTGTTGAGTCCAAATCATCAAACCTTGGAAAATGCTGTTGTTGCAAAACCGATGGGTCGTAGGAGCAGTTAGAGGCTTTTGCTTAGTAGTACTAGTGATGATTGGGCTGTTAAGATCAAACGCGGTAGGAGATGGTAGTTTTGTTAATTTGTCATTTCACTTATGAGAATTCTCTTTGTTGAACGCTTTGATGATCTTCTTTGTTCCTTACATAAGATGGATGGGGATAGAGTATGCGTTTTTTCACTCGTTCGTGAAATTCTTTCGTTTATTTCTTCTCTACTTTAAAGAAAATAATTCTTATGCAAATTAGGTTGCGTGTTGTGGAACTTAGTTGATAATTGAAATCGTTAGAGTTGTATGAGTTTAATTGAAATAAAAATCATCAACAGTGTATTGTATAGAAATTATTAGAATAAGTAATTATGTAAGCTTTAGTTGAATCAAAATTTCAAACATAATTTTTAAAAAATACGAAAACTAAATTAATTATTTATAGGTTTGATTGTAAATCTTTCATGAATACATGATTAGGGGTTTGATTTGAAAACTCTCATGATCATAGTCTAATTAATTACTAATAAACAAATAGAAGTTTAAAAAAATAATATAAATATTATTTCAATAGTATTTTTGACATGGAATCATTTTCAATAGTATTTTGCACTTCCATTTTACTTTATAAGCAGTACTATAATATAAATATTGCGAACATTTTAACTCGTAATAACCTATAGTTCCAAAGAATAACATGTGTTTCACAAAATGACCAAATTAGTAAATAAAAACTTGAATTAAGGAGCACAGTGATGATTAATTACAAGAAACAACCAAACAAATTACATCAAATATACAATCAATGAGAATGGAAATAATAACAGGAAGAATCTGTTTGATCAAAAGTCATGGAAAAAAATAATCAAACATAGAGAAACTAAATCAGCATGAAATTAAAAAGAAAAGAAAAAGAATGGTACGATTCAGAAAAGGAAAATGAAAATGTAATATTAATTCTAGAAAAGGAGGCCAAATCCAAGAGCAGCAAGAGAAGCAAGAGCGGCGGGCACGAAAGCAACAGCATCAGAAGTAGGAGAAGGTGCTGGAGCTTCTGCTGCTGAGACATTCTGGACTGCCATGGACACAATCACCATAGCCAAGAACAACACTCTCATCTTCAATGCCTCCATTCTTGAATTGATAAATTTGTTTCTAATTTCTTGATTCGGGAAGAAAATATGTTTGCAATTTCTTGATTTACTTACTACTTACTAGTGATGGATATATATACATATATAAGAAGAAGAAGAAGAAGATGTGGGGCTAAGGTGATTGCTGTCGTGAAAGAAAGAAGCACATGCTACATTGGCTTTTTACGGTGACATACAGCTGTTGCCAACGCTCGTGTGACCTACCCCGCCACCTTTCATGTCACTTACTCCAAGCTTTTCCGAACGAGACCGGGAGATCGAACCGAAGAAGTAAAAAGTTCAAAAATTAGAAATTCTATAGTAGCGGTGGAACTGAGTTCAACATTACTAAAAATATTTTATAAATTTATAAATTTAAACTTGTTTTTTTTAAACTGTGATTTTTTATTTAATTTAGTAAGAAATTATTAATTTTGAAGTTGATTGTTAAAATATAAATAGTCTAGAGATTATTTCCCGACCCAAACGGTTGATAATTGTTCAATTTTATCACAAATGTGCCCAATAATTTTAACTCGATCCAACTATTGAATTAAAAGTTATGATCATTTAAAGTTTGAAGTAAAAAAAACAACAGAACAATCCAAATCGGTTGAATTGTAAAACCGGTCCTAGTTCAAATAATTTCATAATTGAACCATTTAGATCATCAATTTTTACCGGTTAAACCATAAAATAGTTGTACAAATTGACAAATGTAAGGAGAACAAGCATTACTCAGTCACGATTGTAGCTATGAAACATAATAGGCACGGATTACAGGCACTATACCATACAGTACATCGATACAATCCGATACGTTTAAGAATACATCATTTTTATATATATTTTTTTATAATATGTGCTGATCATAAAATAATTAATTATATTTCTTAATACTCAATATATTATAATATAATATAATATATATAATAAACATCATACTTATAACAACTAAAAATAATTTGAATGTTGAGGTACTAAGGTTCATATTTTATTAGATATGGTCGTAGTTCCATTACAAATATTATAAAATGGGGAATATCAAAATCAATAAAATAATTTTGAGATTTACAAAATTAAAGAGCGGATGAAAAAACATAGGATTATATTAATTTTTTAAAATTACACTTGAGACCACACTGATAAAAAAAATTTATACATTTAGCCCAAAAGTATCTTATGAGTACTCGTTAATATTTATGGAGTATCCTTTGCGTATCCAAAACGTATCCAATTTGATTTTATTAATTTTTTTAAATATCCCACCGTATTTATTATGTATATGATTGTATTAAGAAAATGTTGGTATCTGATACTTACCCGATACGAATATTTGACAATATTTAGAGTGCCTTTGCTCCATAGGTTTGTAGACAGATCGGTATATATGAGATAGAGTGAGTATTAGTGTTTTTATTTTATTTTAAAAAAAGTAGTTATATTATTAATTTTCATTACAATATCAAATATTCACCAATGATCTATGTCATAAAGATGATATATACCAAAAATATAACCTCTATTAATGCTTTTAACTATATTGTTTATTAAGATAGTATAGTTTTTCGAATAGAACTATGGATCAAACCATTTAAAGCTCTAAGTTAATTGGTTATTGATCCAATCGGATTCAATTGGAAGGTAGTTTAGAACTCTTTCAACGTCAAACCATCTCAGTCTTGATCAATATAGTACTTGATTAAACTGGTTGGAAAGAGATGCTCTAGTTAAATTAGTATCGAGATAGAAAAACCTAAAAAAACCAAAAATTAAATTCTCGAGCCTCTTTGGTGTGGAGCTTGGCCTATGTTGAAATTTTCTAGTCTCTTTGCGCAACAAGTCCAAAAAAACAGGAGTCCAAGTCATATTAAGCCCATTTAAGGGAAGGGTGGGTTTTGGGTTACGAATGGAAAAAAAGAGAAAACAAATAAAAATGAAAAAAAAAACAAAAAACAAAAGGAAAATGAGCATGAAAAGGGAAGAAGAGGAGGGACCTAGACGCGTGCTCCTAGAATTGCATCAGACCGTCCATTTGAAATCTGATGGACGAGACAATCTTCAGTTATTTCAGTCTCAGGCCACATAGCAAAGATAAATACATAAATACAGAGAGAGAGAAGAAATACGCAGAGGTTGTGAGCAGCAAACAAGAAGAGGAAAGGAGAAAGAGTTACTGAAGAAAGTCACAGTTTTTTTCACAACAATCCAAATAGATAAGAAGAAGAAGAAGAAGAAGAAGGGCTTGATGAAAACAGAGAGAGGAGAGAAATAGAGAGGGTGTCATTTGAGGCCTTACAGTTTTGTTTTGACATTTGATGCATCAAAAATCTGGAGTTCCTGTGTTTTGTTCTCTGATAGGATATACAAAAACATAATATTTGCTTCTGAGAAATCTCATTTCTCTGGTTTCCATGCAATTATCTCATGGTAAGGCACTCATCTCCTTCTCCTTTCTTCTGTTTCTATGGGATTTTTGCAACAAAGTCAATCCTTTTCATGAATTCCAGCCTACAAGAGCTTTTGAAAGATCTTCATTTGGAATTTCTATCTTATCTCCTAGATCTTCCTTCTCTGGTTTTGGATTCTTCATTTCTATCTTATCCTAAACCAGTTTATGTTCATATCTTTTAAGCCAAATTATGTAACTTTTCTTGATCTTCTCATCTGGGTCTCTTAGTCTCGTTGAAATTCTTAGTCTTTATCCACTTCTGGGTTTAGTTGTTCTTGTTTGCGGTTTTGGTCCTTGGTGTGATTATGACTTGTGGGTTGGTGTTGATAGATATGGAGAAGGAGGAGAAAAGCCAGAGAGCAGCGGCGGCGGCGGCGGCATGTAAGGCGTTGGAGCCAGAGTTCTTCTTGCAGTGGGGGAACAAGAAGAGACTAAGATGTGTGAGAGTTAGAGACCCTCAAATAATCTCAACAAGGAAATTCACATCTAGGATTGATAGATGTGTCATCTCTTCTACTGCTGACAAAGATACCTCAAATAATCACATCCAATCCAGTCGCTTTACAAGGTTAGATAGCCTTAGTTTGCTTTGTGTCTTCAACAAATGATCCTTTCTTCCATCCTGTATTTGAGGCCTTTTTTTCCCTCTATAATCACTGGATTTGTGATTGTTTTGGTTTTTTTTCTTCTTTTCTCTTGCTTCTTCTGAGCAGCCAAACGGAGAATTTAGAATTCCCATGAGAAATTCCGTTGGGAAGGTATCTTCTCGTTTTGTGTTTGGTTGCTTTAAGGTTTGATATTTTTCCAGCTTTCAGATATTTTGTGTTCCCTCTCATTTTCTCTTGTAATCAAACATGAAATCCAGAATTCTTACCTTATAGGGAAAAGGGGTAGAGGGTCGTGCCTTTCTTTGTCATCTCATGTTTGGTTTATGAGCAAAGACATCAAATTCTGAAAGATGGAGACAGAATGATTTGTTTTTCCTTTCTCTTGCTGTTACATTTTATTTTCAGAAATTGCAAAACTCAAGTTAATTTGTGCTCGTTCGTTTCCCTTAGATCCTCAACAATGGTCTTGTAAAAAGCTAATTATATGAGAATTTTGTTTGTATGGTTTTGATACAGGAATTCTGAGTCAGCAACACTGCGGTCCAGTGTGGTTGAGAACCGGAAACTGTTGTCATCCTCACCGGAGAAGGAGGACCGATATTACACGACAAGAGGGTCAGTGGGTGTGGATGAAAATGGCAAGATTTCAATGGATGGCAACAGTGGAGAGGATAAAGGGCTTGTTTGGCCAAAGCTATATATCACATTATCTAGCAAAGAGAAAGAGGAGGATTTTATGGCTATGAAGGGTTGTAAGCTTCCTCAAAGGCCCAAGAAGAGGGCCAAGATAATTCAGAGAAGTTTGCTTGTAAGTCCCCTACCACCCACCAAGCAAGACACTTATCATTTCTTGCTTTTTTAAAAGAGTATGATTTGTGGGCAGGGAGAGGAAAATGTGTTATCTTTCTCTTTCAATTCCCTAATCCTGTTCTTGGATTTTAATTACAGTTGGTCAGTCCTGGGGCTTGGTTGACTGATATGTGCCAAGAGAGGTATGAAGTTAGGGAGAAGAAGAGTTCCAAGAAGGTAATTTACTTCTTACTTGTCTTTGTAGTAGTTTGTAAAAAGAGATGAATTACTACTATTATCTCAACCTTCTTATCTTTTTTGTTTTTGTTCTTGCTCTTGTTCTTGTTTTGTATGATACAGCAGAGACCAAGAGGATTGAAGGCTATGGGGGGTGTGGAAAGTGATTCAGAATGACAAATGGGGTTTATATGTTGTAGCAGCAGAGGCTTGTTTCTTTCTTTCTCCATTTTTTGTTGTTGGTTTTTGGCCCTTTATGAATGGAAATTTTAGGGTATTGTTTTGGTTTGAAGATGATGAAGAAGTGGTGGGTTAGAGTTTTGTTAGTTGGGGGGAGGAGGGAGAAGTTAGTAGCTAGCCTCTGCTTTCCTATGCTGGGTTTGTTTTGTTTTGTTGTTGTTGTATAGAGCAAAAGCTTCAATTTTTATAAATGAGAAAATTTATTTATTTTTCTCTCCTTTCAACTCTTCCTTTACATTAGAGCTCTAAAAAAAAAAAAAAAAAACAACTGTATTTTTTGGCAAAGAAGAATTCCCATTTTCAAAAATGGTGCGCCAAATTGCCAACCCTAAATCAATACGCAAGTTCTTTATAAGAAGCAGTAATTGGTACCAAGTACTCCCATTTTGCAACTTTGCTGCTCTGATTTCTTTGGTGGGCCTTCTCCTTCAGTTCTAGATTAGGCATGTGATAAAAAAGAGAGCTACGCGTTACACAAAGGTTAAAACTTGTCAAATAAGATGGCTTAGCTTGGCTTTCTTCTCTACAATTTATTAAAATGTTTGGCACTCTTGCAATCATATCAAAGCTCGGCAGGTAAGAGCTTAGTTGCCTTTCTAGGTCATACCTGTCTTGCATCAAGAATTGTCGGTACCTGTGGCAAAATAAAGACCCATATAGGTACTGCAAGCAAGAAACCAAATCTTATTTGTTCAAAGCAAGTAACACCAAATTTAATGTAGTAATCCATGTCATGATGAGCAAAAGATGATGAGTTCATTTCACATGTAACCAAAGAACTGCAAAAGAAGAGATCCAAGGGCTTATTTTACTAAGAATAATGTTTGCCAAGTACAACTGTTACTATTTTGCTCATGTACTGTACTGTACTCTAATTCTTGCAATTTCTTGACTAATCTTTCAGTCAAAAGACTGAAAACAGCTTAACCACATAGGGTAAACCATACTTTGACAGTTGTTAACCACAATACCATTTTCACAACAAAGTAAATTGCTTTAAACTATACAAGGGGAAGCAAAAGCTGAGACCCAGCACCATTGTTGAGCTTTCAGTTTCTCTGCATGGGAGTGTAATGGCAGCAGCAGGATCCTTCCCATATACCTACACATTCAAACAAGAAAGAACATGTCAGAAGAAAGGAGCTTCGATGCAGGGAATGATACCGGTGCAAGATGCAGCTCATAGCACATGGAAATCTCCATGTACCGGAACCTTCATATGAACACAGCATAGAGGACGCTATAGATTCTTGAATCAATCAGGATACAAACACTTCAGCATGATTTCAATTATCAAAACCAATACTCCCAACATGGAAAAGGAAATAAAGTTTTACAAAAACTGCACACGGTATCACAAAAAAAAAAAACAATTCTCTTCTGATCTCACAAAAAAAATAAAGAATAAGCACATGATTAGGTAATAAGGTGCAAATTAAACCAAATATATGTCGGGACCAGAGATATCTATTAGGAGTGATGTCTATTTCCACTGAACAGCAACAACAACCATGAACGGTAACATACTCCCAGCTAGCTCAAAAAACAGTTCCACTAATACAAGAAATTCATGAGTTCACCTCTTTGGTTGCTTCATAGTATGGCGTCAATTAACTTGCGACTTTGCTGTTTGAAGCATTTCCACTATTAGAGTCTTCACATCCCTAGTATATTCAAGAAAGAAACCCAAGTCACACAACACACTCAAACAGGAAGAAGAAGCATAAATACTTCCGATGCTTGCATGCAGCAATTGTTTTCATCCATATTTGCGCGTAAACAAATAGTTCTCACTGAGTACAGAAATAGTATGCGGAGCTAATAAAAAAAAGAAAATGGAAAAGCTCAACAATGGATGCAATTCCAGAAGAAAATGGCTTCTTGTGTTTAGTCGGTGAATAAACTGCGGTGCTGCCTTTCATGGATATGATTTGAGCTTTGACCAATAATATTTGGCTGTTTTGGAGCTCATTGTATTGGTAATGCACTTTGATAGTCTGGTCTTTTAGTACTACCAATACACTTGAACAGCAGTCACCTGAAGTTTTACTTATGTCCTATATCCTAAAACAAAGACATTCTGAGTGAAGACATCTCACTTTCTATCTTCCGCACGTCTGGGAAATGGAATTCGAAGCTTGAAAGTATCACCTTGATAAGCAGCCTATAGAAAACAATATTGAGGTATAAACATCAATAAAAGAGCAAGGAAGTTTTTAGGTTTAAATCTTAAAGTTAGCATAATTTTAGTGATAACTAAAGCTGAACACAAAGCAAAAACAAATAAATCCACAAATCAGCAGGAGTTACAAACTCGCAATACCTTCACATTGAAACCCAAACTATCCATGTCCAGCATGGAAGCAGAGTCCACCTGAACAACAATATTGTCAGCAATCACATTGAGTAGGAATCAATTTTATAGAAGGAAAATAAAGCCAACTAGAAAAGGAGAAAAGATGATAGGGAAGAGAGTATGATTTAGTTTCCCTGGTTTCTTTGTGCAAAAGAATTCAAGAGAGGAAGTAAGAGAACTTTTAACTTAATTAAGGGTTGTACCACATGTTTAGATGTTGTAATCAGGTAGCCTTGAAATATTTTCTTTTTTAAAGAATCCAGTGTGACAAGATTGAAACTTCCAATCTCTCTAACTTCAGACAATGAAAAGTTTCAATCCTTCATCATTTTCCTCCAAAACAAGCATAATCCCAAAAGGTTTACTAGGCACCCCCTCAAACATGCAAACATATGCATCTGTACTTATTACTTTCTGTTTTATTTTATTTTTTTCGCTTCAATAATTTAATTATTCCCCATCCAACCCAAAATTTTGAATCCACAAACACAACTTTTGTTCTGTTCACCTTCAACTCAATCAAAAGCGATAGTACGGGCTCATCAGTTATGTTCTGGTCTAAATTTAATCAATACAGAAATAAATGACTTTCTACTGCTCCAACTTACAGGAATAGATGTCGAGTGTTGCACGATCAGTCTTGTAGCTTCAGCATGATCTCTATTCATGTGAGACTAATAAAAGACAACATTTCAATCAGGTGGGGAAAAATAAATTATTGTAATTCATATGTAGAATGTAGTCAAAGCAATCACAGCAGGGTACCGTGACAGGTTTAGAAAACTGGGCAATTGGATCAACTTGAGCACCCTGGTACTCTTCTTTAGTGAACTCTGTGGTGTTTGAAAAAATGCAAATAACCAACAGAACAAATTAAGAAAGAAATAAATGAGAAAATGTGAAAAGAACACATGCAAATATGGGTGTTAAGGTGGTAGTAAAATTATATGAAAAAACAGTGGAACAGGACTTTGATCTTAGTACTGGGGCAGGGGGGATTTACGTTCAGTAGTAACTGTAGTATATTATAATCTTTGGGAAATGACTACTAAAAAGAGTAAAAATGTAAATAGCATAAAGACCTCCTGATCCAAGTAAAGCAGTTGCAACTCCAGACACATATCGCACAACTTTCGGCTCAATGCGTATGAACTGGAAGTCACCAAAGTCAACCTGCAGAATGAAAGAGCTAATTTAGTAGTCACCTTGATAAATAGTGGAGAAATTTATCCATTAGAAGGCAATTTACCCAGAAGGCATTGGGATGTTTGGCCAGATATGCAGTTCGAATGGCGGGTATATCTTTTCCAGAAACCTGAATAATTGATCAAAGGAAACTTTTAAAATTTGTATGAACCAAAACATGATTCACCTATGATAAAATACATGGCAAAGCAGTGAGTTACAACGCAAAATTATTTATGACAAAACCCATTAAGGAAAGGAGATGACTTACAGAAATGGCATCTCCATGGAGAGTGATTACCAATTCAGTCCTATCATCTGGATCTTTAGAAACTAGCAATGAGCATTTGGGATTACCTAACAGATCCTGCAAAAAAACAAAAAGAGTTCTCTGATAAATATAGGAACACTAAGAAGTAAAATATCTAAACTAAACAAAGGAAAAGATTAACAAGTATTTGTGGCGGTCATACTAATCATATAGTTTATGCAGGAAGGGGGCGCAAATGCATACATAGGTAAGCATAGATTTGAACAATATTTCAGTTTAGTCATATAATCTTCATAGCATGGGTTGCACATCTGCTAATTCACCTAATGTACAGAACCAATTGTAACTATTACTTGCCAGACTTTTATAAGAAAGGAACTTATTGAAGAATTATTCTTCTAACAATTGCTCGATTCCATCACTGTACTCTAAGCAATAAGCATAGAAACAATAAACAATCAAAGAAAACCACTCTTATCTTTCTCTACGAGGGTAACCTTTAATGGTTACTGTCCAGATTCATTTTTATGGTCAATGAACATATATATAAGTTAGAAAACAAGATTGTTGAACTATATATATCAGGAGAACAGTGCAAACCTTTGTATGAACTGCTAAGCTGCTGATTGCTAATATTGGAGATCCATCATAATCACACGCAAAGTCAACCATAGATCCTGATGGGTAACCTTCATGTTTCTGCACATCGAAAGAAATGCAATAAGCCAGTAAATATATGATAGGAAAGATGAGGATGCATGCACATTCAAACAAAAACTTGCTTTGAAGAAAGGCAAATGCTACAAAGAAGATTTTTGAAGCTGTATATATTCAAACTCCAAGCTCAAGTCTTTAAACTTCCCATGAAATATGTCAACTCAAAAGCCAGAAGTCATCAACAATAACTATGAAGAATCCTCACAGCTTACACTTGACTTGACAACGCATAAAGGAAAATTCTTTCATAATCAGTTTCATTGACAAAACCAGAATCACCATAATGATCTCCACTTACACTAAAATAACATCGTTAACAACAGAACTATATTTTTTCGAACCTCTAGCTCAGGTCTTTAAGCAGCGCATAAGAAACAAACCTGAGAGAAAGTTGAGAGCGTGCCGCGCACATTTTGATCAAGCACTGTTCTAATCTCCTGAACAGGAGGAAGGCGTGCAGCCTTTTCCTACATTGAACAAAGCACAAAACTCGTGACCTATTCGTCTACAACTAAACAACAAATACCAGCATTATGATTAATATCCATACATTTACACTAGAATTCACAAACAAAATCTAGTTCACCGGTTTTTCTTTTTCATCAACTAATGTGGAAAACTGTAATATATGTTATATTACACACAATTTCGTTCTCTGATTTTTTTTTGAAAAAACAGAAGTTATCCAGAAAATCAAATGTCTACGATCATTAAATCCCTGAGGAACTGTTGGTAGTTTATTTTCTTTCCCCACTACACTAACAGTACAAATCAAACATTGGCCCCAGCAATTCTTGTGGGTCCCACATGAAATGCAAGCAGGGTCTGAATTGCAAGCAGTTCTGAAATATATATACACAGACATTAAAAGAGCTTACTTGGTGAGCTTGAATCAACTGGAACACATTAGTAGCATCACTACCATCACTATTAGCATCCTGATCACACAAAAAAAATAGAAGATTACTAAAAAATGATTAATATAGCTAAACAAGAAGCTATAAATGGGCACCAGTGTCAAAAGGTTGCTCTCTTTTTTTTCTGGTACCTGAGTGGGTGCTGAAGCTGGCGATGATTGAGTTGCAGAGGCCATGAAGAGGGAACGAAAGCGGCAATGATGGAATGGCGTAGGGAGAGAGGAGTGGCAGAAGTGTAAAAATTGGGGAGAGAGATGGGGTTTGTTGACATTTAGGCGCGTGAGTAGAAGGAAGGAAGAAGGTGCTGCGGCGGTGACGGTGGCTATCGTCATTGCTACAGTAACAGTTTCTTCTACCGAAGAGACCGACCAACGACCAACGACCAGCGCCAGCTAATTACGCGATTATTTTAATTGAAAATCGTAAGCTAAAATCAATTCATTAGTTAAGCAATTATTACCTTATTTAATTTATTTATTTGCGTTTTTTTAAAGAAGTCGAGAAATGGAAGTTGCGACAATAGGTGATGATGCCGTGAAGATGAGGAGAAGATGTATCATGTTTGGCAGATACCATGGTGGATTTGGGTTCTTGGGTCGGGTCGTTCCAAATGCACCCGACCCGGAGTCCTCCGGTTTTCCTCAATCCAGAGGCAGGGTTAGGTAATTCCCACGCCCAAACACTACCGAATATTATTTTTCCAATAATCGGCCAAAAAAAAACCCAAAAATGAGGAAGGGAATTTGCTTTCAAATCCATGGATTCATTCATATAAACAGAATAATCCGTAAATACTAAATACAGACTCTTCTACAATAACAAGTACAATATATATATAGAGAGAGAAATTGATGACGATTTAGAAGTCAATCGGAATGTGAATCCTGGTAATCATCAGATCCAGATTCGGAATCGGAGTCGGAGTCGGAAGAGGAGAGATAGTAGTGGTGAGGGTTGGGGTTGTAGCAGAGATAGGTCCAGAAAGTGAGAGCAAGGCGGCCAAAGTGGCGGAGAGGGACGCAGCAGAGCAGATTCAACACTGCCTCGCCGCCTAACCTCTCCGGGTTGCAAGCTATGTATTCGCACAAATTTGCAGACAGATGCGCCACCACCATCACCAGATTGCTGTTCAACACCATCTCTTCTTCTTCTGACTCGTTTTCTCTGATTCAATCTATTTCTCCTGTGATGGATTTGATTTAATTATTTATCGGGTTTTGTTTTGTGCGTTGCATCTGGCATCCTCCAATTATTTATTACTGTTCTTTGTTCTAAACTCACCACGGATGCTCAGTCAGCAGTAATCACTCAGATAAAATTTTAGTACACCTCTTAAACTATCAGTCAAATACAAACCCTCCCAGACTTTAAAAAAATAAATTTACCCTCGTTAACTTCACATATTTTACAAAAGCCCCCATACTATGCTTTCCATCAATCACTAATCAAGAAGCCCGGGGAATTCACTTGAACTACCAATAGGTAAAATTACCTCAGAACATTCTCTTACCTAAAACTGTGCAATTAAAAGCACATCTAGCAAACTCAAACGAACATGATGTAAAATAGTATGCTAACACTCTAATGTCCCGCACAGGCATACTCATGGCAGACATAGGGAAGAAAGAGGAGGTGATGGCCGAGACGATGTACGATATCAACGATGGTTGAGGCGACATCATTTCACTCATAACAAACACAAACATTAATGAGAGAGAGATGAAGTGAGAAGGAAATACTACAACATAAAATAGGCTTTTCTGACAAAATCTCTCCGTCGAAGAATGATTCATTGAATAGATATTTTTGAAATTAATTTTTCGACGGAATATTTTCGTCGCAAATTTTTATTATTTTTAACCAAACAATTCAATCCGAAGATTTCTTTTTCCTGTAAGAAAAACCTTTAGAAGGGACCCACCCAACAACGTGTGCTAGTGTGTGATAGGTCATGTACTCACTTTCCAATGAGCTTGCCAAGAAGGGAAAGTTGGGTTCCAACTTGAGTTATAGAGGAAAAATTGGATTCAACTTTTAAGTGTCAAGTGTAGTGCGAAAATGAGCTCAAAAGTTAAGGTTGCGTTTCACAACGGAAAATTTTCTGTTTTTTCTATTTTTGTTTTTTCAAAATTTTCTATTTTTAGAAAACAGTAGAAAAAATTTTGAAAATGGAAATTTTGTTTCACTGCTACAGTACGTTTTCTGTTTTTCAGCTTTCATTTTCCAGCCTTAGAAAACTCGAAATCGTATTCACCTAACAACTATTTCTTTTTTTTTTATTTTTAAAAACTACTATTTTTTATTTTTGTTAAATCAATTTGATTTTAATTAAAAAATAATGCTTATGTTTTTTTTAAAGATTAATAAACTAAATAGTAACCCATTTTAAGTGTGTTAAACATCAAATATAACTATGCTAAATATATTCATGTCTAAATTCAAAAGCACAAGCCATTTAGGAGTTGTTTAATTTTGGAAAATTTTCAAAAAAAAATTTCAAAATCTGTTTCACAACAATATTTTCCTAAATGGAAAATTTTCAGCAAATTTTCCATTTTTCCAATTGGAAAACAGTTTTTCAGAATTAACACTACAAGTTTAAAAAATTCTGCAAATGCCATATTTAAAGTTTTCCAAAAAAAAAATTCTCCAGCTCAACCGATCCATATTGTTAATATAAAAAGAAACAATGTTATTTTAGACATGTCTACCCTCGTAATTTTTATATGCTAAATCTATTCATGTTAAAAATCAAATATAAATATAATAATTTCGTTCATGAAAATAAAATACATATAAAATAGTCTTGAATTATTTGTTCATGACGTGAATACTATAAATTTGAACATTCAAAACATACTTAATTTAACTTGTTACTTCTTCATATTCTAACAATTATTATAATTAGCCCATAATTGATTTGCAATATCTTATCTCACTGCATTCATTAGTTGTTGTTGGGATATATCCACTTGAATACCTTCTTGCGTCACAGTAGGTTCGTTCTCGTTTAAATTTTGCTGACCTTCTGTACCATGTTCTGTGAATAGTCGATCAGTTCTATCTTCCATTCGAATAAAATTGTGCAGTGTACAACAAGCTAGAGGTATTTGCCTTTGACGACGAAGAGGATAATTTGGAATGGACTTTAAGATTGAAAATCTAGCCTTTAGAACGCCAAAAGCCCTTTCAATCACATTTCTCAATGACGAATGTTGAGTTAAACAATGCATATTTTCTTGTTATCCTTCCTCGTCCACGAAAATCATTTAAGTGATACCGTTCACCACGATAAGGAGCTAAAAATCTAGGAATATTTGGATAACTGGCATCAACTGCATAATAGTAGCCTGCCAAAGATAAATAACAATCAGACATTTGTAGTAAATCATTAATGTAACAACTAATAAATATCGTTATGAATTACAAAAATAATATTTTACCAACTGCAGGCATAGGAAAACCATTATCTTGTCTTGTCAATGCATCAAAAAAACGCGTGAATCATTAGTTGTGCCTTCCCAACCAGTATACACAAAGGTAAACATCATATCATGCGAACACGCCGTCATAATATTTTGAGTAACAAGTGCTTTTCTACCCCGAATTTTTTATTATTTTTGGACAGGACACCAAGCTGCAACATGAGTACCATCTATAACACCTATGCATTTCTAAAAGGGAAAAAATTACACATAGGTAAGTTTAATATTCAAACATAATTCTTTTTATTTAGTCATCATGAATTTATAATACACGTGCATACCTGAAAATATGGATATCATCTAGCATTTGCTTGAATTTCTGGTTGAATGGTTCCTCTTTCAACATGTCTAATCAAATCAGTTCCTAAACGAACTAAAGCGCGTATCACACCCTTAACCCAACGTGAGATTGTCGCAATTGAATTCTGAAATCGTTCTGCCACCAACCTTTGAGTTATTCTATGACATAATACAGTCAATCCCATTGCCACACCCTCTTCCAAACTAGCTGCACATGAGTTCTGTAAGTTCAACCCTCTCAACCTGTCACATAAGTTCAGAAACACATGTGGCCTCATACAAAAACTATCGTAGCATCTAATTGGATTTTCGAGTAAAACTTCAATAATATATGCTCTACCGGTGAGCATAGATGTGCGACAAGGTATTGTATCAATGAAACTACTATCACTTTTCATTAACATACGGAGGATCGTAGCATCCTCGAAGTCATCGTCATCATTATCATCATCATCATCATCATCATCATCAATAGAACTATCACTACTTGAATTAATAACAGAAGTATTAGAAATATTGTGGAATTATTGGGACATTTCACGTGCATTATTAAATAATTATGTTGTATTAGTTATACCAATTACGAAATTAGCTAAATTGATATGTTAATAATAAAATTAATTGACAATAGTACTTAACTTAAATGTCATAGAATTGTACCAGCATACAAAACAACCAAGTCATAAATATTTGAAAACAACCTCCAAAGAAAACTCATAAAATAAGTTTACAGGATTTTAAAACAAGCCACGATCATTCTAAAGCCCTCAACCAGGACTTCCTCCTCACAATGGACATCTTCATGAACACTTTCCTCCAATGAGATTCTTTGAACTGCACAAGTGCATTGTTATAAGAGGCGTCCGAAATATTATCTAAACTCTCTAACGCATCCATGCATGCATGAACAGAGTATGTATCTCGCGATGAACTTGTAACTTCAGACTGCTCTCCTTTACACTTCTTTATTTTTTCTATAAAATAATCAGCCCTAACACTTGTAGATGATGCAAGTATCTCCATACAAGAGTCCCACTTCGTACAACCTCCTTTCTTACAACGCCTAGTACCTACAACATTCCCCACAACACGTTTTCCTTTTGAGCTCCCACCACCAGACCTGTTGCCTTCAATTTCATGATCATCTTCAGGTACATGAACACCATAGTTCATAAAGTCTTCTTCATTTTGGCTTTCTTTATCTGAGGTTGTTGGCAATTACGAAGAAGCATGACTGAGATGTCCAGTGTTGGTAGATTTGTTAAACACTTGACCAAGGAGCTCATAGTTCTGACATCCTTTATTTCTAAATGTCTTGTAGTTCCTATTTTTCTGCAAAGTAAATAAACAACATTGAATTTAATCAAAATTCAGAAAATTTATGATATGAATTACTAAAGAAACTTGTAAGGAAACGTAACATACCATGAAAAACATTTGCCACACATCTTCAGGTGCATTCACAGTGTTTAAACTTGATTGGTAGGTGACTCCTGTATGGTCTAACAATTCTGAAAATTAGCGAAACTTCAATCGTAGTCGATTGTATTTGCCTAACAACTTGACTGCTCCAAATCATTCACCGGTAGCTAAGTATAAATCATTATCCATGTTTTTCCAATCCGTAGCTTTAAAACTAGGAGTACCATTTTGATCTACCTTAACTCTCTCGTATAATATTGATAAAAAAATTCTCTTTAGTTGCATCGGACCATTTACCATCATCTTCTCCATCATTTCTTCTTCCCATCTAAATCATAAATCCTTATAACTTAATAACACAACTTAATTTTCAATCAACTCAAATAACTAATTTAAGCAATCAACCCAAACAACTAAATTAAGAAATCAACCCAAACAATTAAAACAACCAACTAGAACAAGAAAAGTAAATCTTCATTATAAGCAGTATTTAAATGAACAATACGACTAACCTTTTGAAGCTTAACCGAGAGCGATGCAAGTATTTAATTTATTCGATCAACAATGCGATATTCCAATAAACCAAAAAAAAATATTAAAAAATAATAACAATTTTCATAATTTCTATATAAATCAATTTTCTATTTTTTGAATATAATATTTAAATTTAAACTTACCTACCAGTGGGTGACAGGGCCGGAAATGGGGAATGAAGCAGCGGCTGGAGGAGGGGAGTTCGGAGCCAACGAGAGGACTGAGAGTGACTAATCTGCCATGGACGACGGACGATAGATTTGCAGCGGCTGGGAATGGCAGGTCAAGATCCGCAGCCGACGAGAGGACTGAGAGTGACGGATCTGCAACGGACGACGGACAACGGGATCTGCAGCAGCTGGGAATGGTTGCGACGGATGACGGACGACGGGATCTGCAGCCGACGAAAGGACTGGGAATGGCAGATCTAGATCCACAGCTGACGAGAGGACTGGGAGTGACGGATCTACGACGGACGACGGGATCTGCAACGGATGGGAATGGCTGCGACGGACGACGGGATTTGTAGCGGCGACGACGGATGAAGTTCATAAATATGAAAGGACGTGTGTGTGCAAGTGTAGAGAATATGGTTGTGCGGGGTGTGCAGGTGTAAAGAAAGGACTTACAATTTTGTTTTTGATTTTTTACTGTATGGTATACCGAATTATCGACCGAACTAATGTTAATGTTTGTAATTCCAATGTTCCAAGATTATTGATAATCTGGGATATGAAGTGTGGGTTCTTTGATGATTGCGTTGGATAGGGCGAGTCTATGGTCGCTGACTGGATGTCTCAGCGGGTCCGGCTTGCCGCGTGGTACCTGAAAAAGCACCGGAGGGGGCCTCCGGCGTAGAGGCTCCGACGGTCAAGTTAGTACGAGTGATATGTCGTGCAGGAGTTTTGTGAATAGTGCGAGGGTTCAGCTTACCTCCCGTGAGAGGGGGATGGGGGGGTACTTATAGACCTTTCTCTCATAAGTCGGTGGGACACGTGTCGTCAAGGAGCCGAGTCCGCTAACGGGACACGTGTCGCGCTCAGACGTATCGGGAGCCCGTTAGGCCGTATGCTGACCGTTGGCCCCGCGAAATGTACTGGCCCGTGGATTGACCGATGCGCTGGCAGGGGTCCTCCTCCGGGGAAAGGGAGAAAAGTCTATAATGCCCTCAAAGCCCGATTATGTATTATCAATTATATTTTTTCTTATTTAGTATTTATTAAACTAATGTTTGTATGTAATTCGATATTACCGTAATACCGTACCGAAATTATTGAGAGTATTGGTTAATTAATTTTCCAATAAATATTGATCTAATTTTACTCGTATGAATTTAATTAAGAGTATTGATTAATTAAAATAATTGGAACATCGAAATCAATTTATTAGAATTAATTTTAGATAAATATCAATTATGAAGTATTTTTATCATAATTTTCCATTTTGAAAAAACGGAAAATTTTCAGCTATGAAACAGATTTTGGAAAAATTTTCAATTTTACAAAATTTTTAGAAAATTTTCCATTATAAAACAACACTTAAATTAGTTAGGTCGTCTGCCGTAAAATTAACTTCACAATACACATGTATTACTTTGAATTCCCAATGAAAATTCAAAAAATGGCAGACGGACTCAATCAGTAATCTATAAGTCTGAGAATTGGATAAGAGCTATCAATTGAACCACGCTCTTGTTATCCTTTCATGCTCTTAAACTTTCTATGTTTTTCATAGTATTTTTTATGATAAATGTAATAATATATTAGTGGTGTAATATAAATTTGCCATGCCAGAGGCACCTAGGTGTTGGTATTGGCATGATTCACAGGTAAAATGGTCAAATAAGCTATACCGATGTACTTTGAAAAACTTTGTATATAGGGTCACATGAAAATAGAGTGAATAGTATAGGGACTAGATTTAATAATTGTGCCGTACTTTTTTTCCACACACTTTCACGAGCGTGGGTGGATAGAATCTTAAAACTTGTGAGGGGATCTTTAGTTCAATTCGGAATTCTATTTGGTTCGAGTTTAAAATAATTGGTATTTAATATGATGATCAAATTACTAAATGATTTTAACAAAAAAAAGTAAAAATTTTACAATTTTTTCATAATAACTAATATGTTTAAGTATGAATGATATACTTTAAAGGGATAAAATAAATTTTGGCACCTGAAGTATAATTGTTTGACTCATTTGGCACCTCTATTTTTTTTTGCTTTAAAAGGCACCTGAGCTCTTTACAAATGACACATTTGGTACTCATCACTAACGCCGTCCATCGCAACCGTTAACTAGCTGACGTGGCATGCCACGTGGCATAATTTATTTTTATTTTTATTTTTTTAAAAAAATAATATAATTAATTTAAAAAATTCAGAAAAATAATATAATTAATTTAAAAAATTCAGAAAAATAATATATTAATTTAAAAAATCCAAAAAAATACTGTAATTAATTTTAAAAATACAGAAAATTAATATATTTCATTTAAAAAATTCAAAAAAATACTATAATTATTTTTCAAATTCTAAAATATAATATAATTAATTAAAAAAATCAAAAAAATTGAAAAATAATATAATCTAATAGTACATGTCAAATAATTAAATGAAAGATTTCATACCTCGGTTGTATTTTACTTTTAAAAGATACTTGTACAATAACAAAACGTCACATTTGAAAAATAATATAGAAATAAAAAAAGGGAAGAGAGGAAAACAAAAAGAAAAGAGAAGAGGGCTGTGAAAGAGAGAATAGAAAGGAGAAAAGAAAAGAAAAGAAGAAAAGCAAAAATTGTCGGGTGCTGTGTTGGTGGTTGTCAGCGGTGGCTGGGAGAGGAGATGGAGGTGAGGTCGAGGTGGGTCGGCAAAACAGAGGAGAGAAGAGGAAGAAAAGAAAAAGAAAGAAAAGAAAAATTTTTTAAAAAAAGGAAAAAAGAAAGAAAAATACAGTATTTTTTTGAATTTTTTAAATGAAATATATTAATTTTCTGTATTTTTTAAATTAATTACAGTATTTTTTTGGATTTTTTAAATTAATACATTATTTTTCTGAATTTTTTAAATTAATTATATTATTTTTCTGAATTTTTTAAATTAATTATATTATTTTTTTTTTAAATTAAATTATGACGTGGCATGCCACGTCAGCAGCACTATGCCACGTGGCAAGCCACGTCAACTAGTTAACGGTTGCGATGGACGGCGTTAGTGATGAATACCAAATGTGTCATTTGTAAAGAGTTCAGGTGCCTTTTAAAGCAAAAAAAAAATAGAGGTGCCAAATGAGTCAAACAATTATAGTTCAGGTGCCAAAATTTGTTTTATCCCTACTTTAAATAATGGGGCTCTCAAGTAAATTAATATTTACTGCTCATATTTTGATATTTTGACACATCGATTAGTATAAAAATCAGTACGTATAGTACTAATTTCAACGTTATTAGTATTTTAATTTATTTATTTTTAAAAAAAAGAAAAAAACTCAATTTTTTTAAACAATCAAATGAACACCGTTACTCTCAAATATTTAACGTCATACCAAAATCAAACCAAACGAGGCCTAAAGAGCAAATGCATCGGTCCTTTATTTGTTGCAACACTAGTTTTGGGCGTTGGCCCTTTTACTCTGCCAAAAAAACAAAAATCTTCTCAAACCTACATTCAACTTGATAACTTTTGGGAAGAACAATTTTACAATAACAACAGTTATGATTGAATCTACTCTGGTAAATATCCCACTAATTCAACATCATAACACAAAGGGCAAATCCTCTTTCTTTACCATGTCAAGCTGGAAAACTAAACTGTGATGATCAAAAACATTCTGTTGCTAAAACTTTCAATCACATCTTTAGATGTGATCAGACCTGTAAATATATATATATATAACTAGGTGAGAATTCCTTTGTTCCTTTCCTCTTCTTCAATGAAATGCTCCAACTCAAACATATGATCACTGACCGAACAGATATCCTCTCTCCTGCAGGTATGACACTACTTGCCCAGCCAAATCAGCTGGTGGCAGACAGGTTCCATCTCTATCTCGCAATTCTATCTGCACGGAGATGAAAACAATCAAGTTCAAGATATATGGTAATGAATCTTTTGTCCATTATTTATAACTAGACTATAGCTACAAAAAAGAATATCCACGGACACAAGGACTACCGTAATTGCTAAGGTTTACGTAACTGCATACCTCACAGTTCAAGGGTGGTTCATAAGGATCATCTATGCCGGTGAAACCTACAACGTAATATTACAGCTTCAAATGACTGGAGAAGAGACTGAGAAGAAGGATTCAAGTACCAACTAACCATCTTACACCAAGAAACATAAAAAATGGGTTGCTAAGGCACTTATAAATAACTGTTTCGTCTAGTAAGGCTACTTTAATACTCTGGAATGCCACTAGACTACAACGTCTATCAAATGGAAACACACTCAACCCAACTTTTTAAGGCTTCAATGCATACACAACTTTCCTTTCGGGCCAAAATGCAAAGAATCTATAGTGTATAGAAAAGAAAAGTGATAGCTACATGAACTCAGAAAAGAGTGGAATGAAATATGCACACAATTCATTCCCATTTTGAATCTTAGTGCTTTCTAATAACTTCCTTCAGTTGAATGTTTCAATAATTACTGTGACTGCTATTACACAACTCGTATACTAACACAATTACTTATGCAGGTTGCTTGGAAGACAGTGCAAGATTCTGAGTTATGTTATAGAAATATACCTTTGATTTTTCCGGCACGTGCAAGTTTGTACAGGCCTTTAGCATCTCTAGATTCGCACAAGGTTAGAGGCATGTTCATGAAAACCTATACAGAACAAGTAAATTGGAATCATATTGCAACCAAAATATGAATTAGCACTAAAAGCCGTCATTCCATAGGAACCTTGCCTCGATAAAATTTTGATCTGGCAACATTGCACGGCAAGCATCCCGGTCTTTTCTGTATGGTGATATCAGACTAGCAATGCAGATCAGACCAGCATCAGCAAAGAGCTTTGCTACTTCCCCTAAATAAAAGAAGTACAAGATAACTCAGTGCTAAATGAAACAAAACAGAGAAAATACAAGTTGCCTACACGGATGCACCATATCAAAGTTGAACTTAAAGTGCATGCAGTCATTGGAAATTCTTACAAAGGCCATGCTATGTTTGTTTCTGGTCAAACCTGAAGTTAATAGAAGCTATCATTTGAAGCATTTTAAACTGTGTTATATTCCTTCTTTTCATTAGTAATACATTGTTCAGCAGTCAAGTTCAAACTAAACAAAATATCGATATTAATACTAATGATGTATTTCAATGCAGAAGCTGAAAAATGATGGGATATCTTATCTAGTAAATGCATATACAATAGGATTGATAGTAAACTGTCCTGGCCTCTTAGATAATCAACCAGAACTGGTAACAGAGCAAAACTTGCACGTATTTGAATTTTCTCTATTGTTGTTACACTACTGGAACAATCAAATCTTACTACAAATGATCATGTTCACTTCAACTATTATTGGAAAATTGTAATCTGAATAGAAATGTAAAACAAAGAATAGCACCACAATTAAACTTCTGAAAGCCCAGTATCCACCACCAACTACATTTAGCTCCCTTTACCAAGTTAAACACAGATCAAATAGCACCTGGAGTGCTACAAATGATCGAACTTATTTCAAAGCAATACCTGGTTGGAAGCTATTAGAAAGCCATATCCAAGAACCAGTTCTTACACTTCCACACAAGCTTTATTAAGTCTGTAGCACATTACTTTGTTCTTAGCCTTAAATAAGTGAAGATGACACATCTAGAAAGAAATAACTTCATGGTTCTCTGACTCACACAATCTAATAAGCTTGTTGTTTAAGGACCATACTTACCAACTCTTCGTATATTTTCAGTTCGATCATCAGCACTGAAACCAAGGTCCTTGGTCAGTCCATGCCTAAGATTGTCTCCATCGAGCACATAGGAAAGCTTCCCCCTAGAGTACAGCTCTCGGCTTACTGAGCATGCCAGTGTGCTTTTCCCTGAAGGGTTGAAACAACTTTGAGAAGATGCTATGCATCAACAGAAAAAAAATAGCAGCATAAGACGGACTTGAATCTTCAACTACCTATGCAACCTCATAATTGATGCATCATACAGTTCAGGTTACCCACAGGAAGACGTATCTTTGGTAATGCTTACGTCGCAAAATTAATAAGAGAAGAGACTATCGGATAGTAATAAAATCATCACTGTTAATATGCAAATATTTGTTAAAATGCATCTTGCTAATTCTGATAATCAACTTCTAGTGATTCACGCAGAAAAGAATGTGAAAATAAACCAGCTAGAAAGCGAACCTGATCCACTGAGACCTGTAATCCACACAACACATCCCTTTTGATTTAGTAGCTTCTGCCTTTCAGCTTTCCCAACTGGACATTCTTGCCAAAATATATTGTTTGGATTCCCTAAAGTAGCCATTAGAGACTCTTTTTCTTCAGTTCCCTTTCTATTGTCAACAACAAAGTGAGCACCTACAAAAGACATGATTTTGTCAGTGAAAAGGAATGAAATTTCAGGCAACGAACAGGTAAGAAATGGTGATAAAGGCATGCCTTATAAGGGAAACTGTACACCAAAATTCCTACTTATTTGATCAATTAATTGGACATCTCATTCTTGTCGCATGAATCAACAAAATGCATACTGCTGATCAAACGTAACGTGACCAGAATCTACAAAACTTAAACACCAATTGAAAATACGATAACTTTAAGAAATCGAGCAGAACCCATTACCCTCATTCTGAGGAATGTTGATCTACAACAACAAATTATAATCAAAAGAATGACACGAGACATTCACAAGAACAATAAAGCTCATCAGAATTCAAGCAACCTCCCATTTAGCTACAGAAAGTGTACAAAAGAAAAGTTAAGATAGTTTTACAAAATGTCCGAAAACAATCAGTTCTGCACCCCACATCTCAAGGAAACATCTCAAAGAAACCAAACTCAAACAAGAAATAGAAGGCAAGAGTGAAGGAATGGAAACCTGAGAGACCCTTTTGATACTCCTGTGTTTTAGCTTCTTGGTAGAGAGATGGAGGGGCGTTTTATGTTAGAGAGAAGCCGACAGAGTCGGAGGAAATAAGGCACAGTAATCGGATTCGGAGCAATGGAGTGGAGGAGGAGCGTTCGTATTAGTTTCCATCTGTTGTTTTCTGACACTCCAACTTATACTCGTACCGGAAACGGATTTGTTTTTTTAATAATAATAATAATATTTATTGAGGTCTTTTTACTTCAAAATATATATTGTAAATTCTACAGTGTCACCAAAAAAAGATTAACACCCCATAGGTATTCGTGTCTGGCTCGCTCACCATTAAACAGGTGTATCTCATCGGCCATCGGTGCTAGTTGTGGAGTAGTTTTTTTTTGTGTTAGCCAACCTTTTCATATTTTATTATTATTATAGTGAAAAAAATAAGGTAATAACTAATTATATAAAATCTATCAATTGTTTGTGTCAAAAAGAGGAAAGCATAGTGGTAAACGGCATGTAACAAATGACGAGAAGTTGTCTAATAGAATAATAATTTGAGGATTAATTTATCTAAAACGGTAGTTATGAGTAAAAATTAAGAGTGATAATTTCAATCTTGTTTTATTTAATCGTTTTGTCTATTTCGATATTGGAGATTCAAGATTCAATTTTTGGTTCTATTTATTAAATGAGTTTGGACTGTCTCGTCCCGCTTAAAAGCATGACGGGACAGCCCCACTCGCATGAGAGATGTCGCTAACCCGTCGCAGTTAGTGACAGAATAAATAATATGGTTACAACTTCCAACTTTCAACTTCCAAATCCAAAGTCGTGAATGAACCTAGACAGCCATGCCTTCTACGTTGCATGCATTGAAGTCAAATAACTTTGTATTTCCCGTTATGGTGGGACCCAATAAATTTAGTGGTGGTGACGTGGATCCTGTTATCACTCGTGAGTCATGAAAATATTCTAAAATCTTGTAATTGGGTGTTGACCTCATCATGGTTGAGATGAGATAGAGCTTTGGTTGGTTTGGGACTATTCTTCCACCATCACCGCCACCTAACCACCTAATATTAAGGTTGATGTTAATGCATAGGCGGTTGGATTGTTTTTTTTTTGTTGAGAAACAATTAAATTAAAAAACGGCAACTCAAGATATCTCCCAAATACACAAAACCTAATTCTGACTTTAGGAGAAGTAAAAAATAGGAGGAATATATGTAATTTTTAAATTAACTAAGATTGACTTAAAAAGTAAATCTTAGGGAGCTGAAATTAATGTGAACTTGCTAGAAACGGAACCAAATAAAACTCCTATCTGTGTCAAACATCGAGTACGCAGGCACGGATCTAGCTGGGGCCAGGGTGGGCTACAATCAATTTTTTTTTTTAATAGCCCCATTAGCCCAGCCACAATCTTTCAATTTGGCTTTTCAACTTTGGCTGCACATCAATTAATTGAATTGGCTCCAATCATCCCTCTCCTCTCCTCGACCAAATCCAATCCCTAGCCTTTGCCTCTCCTCTCCTCTCCTCAACCAAAAAACAACATCTGTCTTCTTATTTTTTTTATAATAATTCCTAAAGATTTTTTGTTTGTTTGTAAGAAAGTACTCCCCTAATGACCTTTAAAATTTTAACTATCCTTTGTAAATAAACTCATATTTTTCTTCTTATAAAATTATCAACCTATTTAGTCCTTTATTTTATATTATTTTATAAGGACCTTAAAGTTTAAAATTTTCCAAAAAATTATCTTAGCTTCGCCACTTTATATGTGTCTCCCTTTTAAATTAAATGACATTTTGGAGTTTTTTATTATCTCAAATTAAATAATATTTTACTATTTTTTAGATATTTTTATCTAATTTTACTAATTATCCTTTTATTATTGAAGAGTGTGAGTATTAAAATATATGTCAAATACAAACTTAAAAAATATGAAAAGAGATATTTTTGATAGTGTAGAGAATGAGAGAATCATACAAGGATTTCAAAAAATGAAACCTCGTAGAGAACAATTGTAAGAAGTACGTATATTGTTGATACCCGAATTTTGACGCCCTTTTTTATTAAGTTTAGCATTTCTATCACTTTATTTAATTGACTGTCATTTTTAATTAATTTACTGTCATTAGCATTTTTCGATTCTCATCACATTTTTTTATCACCATCGTTAGCATCGTCAGCTTTTGAAATCGCGTTTTTAATTTTCCGTCACGTATTTTCATTATTATTATTTTTAGCCTTAAAAATCACATTTTTAATTATCCGTTAGTCGTTTACTAGTTATTTCTTCGTTTTATGCCATCACACGAATTTTAGGATTTTTAGTATTTTATCACATTTTTTATCATTTTTATTTTTTATTATTATTTTTGTTCGAGCTTTTATTGGACCCGAGTAAGTTCACTCGGACAATAGCTCGAACTCAGAATGTTTTCCATCAACTAGTTCCTACCTTTTTTTTCGTTCACACCAACCTACAACGTTTCGCGTAATTTTTGTCATAACATCATTTATTTTTCGTCCGAACTTTTCATGTTTCGGGACGAGAAAATAAACACATTAAACGAAAAATTCTCGTCATTCGTTGTAGACGGTTAAACTCACCGTATTTTTCTCTACGCGCTGGCACTTTCGGCTCGAAAATTCGGAACGTTCGTTCACGAAATTGGCTCAAGGCCATTTAAATAGGCTTAAAAAGCCATTTGATCACAACCGTTGATCTGGTCAACCAAGAAAAGTCAACCAGATCAACGGTTGACCATTTAAAAGCCATGGTGCATGCGCACCATGGATGTGAACCAGCAGCGGAGCAGGCCACCGAGCAGCTTGCTCCCGACGTCCTGTCCCGTCGACAGCCATCACCTCAGCCCCTAGCCCCGCCAGCACAACCGCGTAGCCCCACCAGCGCGACCGCTCGGCCTCCACGCGCAGCGCCCGCGTCCTCCAACCCACGCGACTTCGGCCTATAAAAGGCCACTGCCATTCAACGAAAAATGGGCACCAAAATCTCAAGAGCAAGCTCTGCTCCTTCTCCCTCATTGATTGATAGCTCATATCGAGCATCGATCGTCACAGTTCAAGCTTGGCAGTAAGCTTTTTTTCTTTCGTTTTTCATGCATTTCTTCTTCTTTAATTCGTTTAGCCTCCTCTTGATTAGATAAATTGCTTGTTTTTATGCCATTAATTCATGTACATGTTGTAGATTAGATACATGCTTTTAATTTGATTAATCGTTAGCTAAATCATGCGAATTAATTAGTTTTTGATAATTAACGGTTTCGTCATTTTTTTGAAATTAAACTCGGCACGCTTTAGATTAAAATTCAAGGTTCGTACGGTCGAGAAGCCGTCAAGGAGACGAGCGTCTTGGTACGAAGATCTTTCAAAACGACCACCTGTGGTCGGAGCTTGGCCGTCGGCGACCAAGGAAGGTGACGATGAATAGCGCCATAATGGCCTATTCATGCGTCAAGGTGATGGGCTCCCTGCCTTTCATTTTTTCATGGGCCAGACACTATTCCTAACCCATTTCTCATTTCCTTTCACTTTTTTAACTAGGCCCAGCCCATTTTCGTTCTTTCCGAGATTTCGAATCGCGCTTTTTTCGTAAAAATATTTCGTATACTTCGCATGATTATTTTTTTCTGACATTTTAATTTTCTGTACCTATCACCTATTTAATTTTCTATACTTATCAACTGTTTAAATTCTTCGCACTTTAATCTTTCGCAAATTACTTTCGGCAATTTAAATTCAATTTACCGCCTACATGGTCGGTCGCAAATATCAACTGTTTATTTTCTGCAAATATCAACTGTTTATTTTCTGCAAATATCAAACTGTTTATTTTTCTGCAAATATCAAACTGTTTATTTTCTGCAAAATATCAACCTGTTTATTTTCTGCAAATCATCAACTGTTAATTTTCTACAATATCACTTGTTTAATTTTCTGCAAATTGTCAACTACTTAATTTCTGCAAATATCAAGTCTTTAATTTTTCGTCAAGTCATCACTTAATTTTTTCGTCAAATCATCATTTAAATTCTCGCACGTATCAAACTGTCATCATTTAATTTTCGCACCTTATCAAATCAGCATTTAAATTTTCTGCACTTATCAAAGCATCATTTAAATTTTTGTATGCGTCAAATCATCATTTCTCGCATACATCAAATCAACATTTAAATTTTCTGCACTTATCAAAGCATCATCTAAATTTTCGTATGCGTCAAATCATCATTTCTCGCATACATCAAATCAACATTTAAATTTTCTACACTTATCAAGTCATCATTTAAATTTTCGTACGCGTCAAATCATCTTTTCTCACATACATCAAATCAGCATTTAAATTTTCGTACGCATCAAGTCATTATTTAAATTCTCGCATTCATAAATTGCTTATTTCTTTTTCGAGCTATCACTAACGCTCTCATCTTGTAGGTTTTAAATTCAAGCTTCGCTCGAAAGTACGCCTTTCGTTCCCTTTTATTTATTCAACGCTTTCCATAAATATCAATCGTACGCATGATATATAGAATTGCTAGGATTTGAAATCAACCCACATGAACAACGTGTTTAAAGGCTTGCTTAAAAATGCCATGTTCATTTGATTTTAACTTTTCATTTATATTGACTGCATGTACATGAGGACTTTCGATCCCACATCAGTTTATCATTTCAAAACCCCTCATCTAAATCTGTACTCTGTTAAGCTATCCACGATAGAATCACGTAGTAATTAATTTAATCATGCATGGCCCGATGATGACATAGAGGGCGCTCATTCAGTTTTACGGAAAATTCAGTCCCATCACTACGGTCAGGAATAATCGATCGGTTTAACGATCAATTATTCCTGAACGGTCCCGATTGTGGAAAAGACTAAAGTGACGATTCCTCTGAGGGCCCCCTTTCAAAAACGCATTTTATCAAACACTTTTAAACACCTCTCTCATCAACCAGTAACCGTTTTCGGATGTAACTCGGGTGCCTAACACCTTCCCGAGACCATAATACGACCCCAAACCTTTTGTCTGAGGTCCAGACCCCTTTTTTTGTGCCTTTAGTTTTTTATTTATTATATTTTTTTATGCCATGACGATTAAGGTTCCCTAGACCTAGCAACAAAATTAGGGTGGCGACTTCATTGCATGTTGCGAGGTGTCCCTTTTACGCCGAGCATCGTAAGGTCTCAAGTTCGTTGCACACTCGCGGATGATTTTTATTTTTCATGGAGCGCGACATATATTGTATGAATTCTAATGTATAATTAATTTTTTTTCTATATTGTCTTCTTATTTATCTTTTTGTTAAGTTTATCTAAAAATTTGTTATTTAGTTCAATTTTTTGTTTAGCTCGCTTGCTTTCCCTTTAAAATACTCCAAAAAAAATATTCGGGGTCGCTGCACTCGAACCCATACCCCCCGTAAAAATAATTCCTGGACCCGTCCCTACGAGTACGGGAAGGTAAAATCAATTAATCTCATTCATGAATGGAGGATAGCAAGATCTCTACACCGGACTCGAATAACATAAAAAACCTGTTGTTCAAACACTACCAAACTCTTAAAAAAAGTGGATCGGACAAATTTTTTTATTTTAGGATCAAATTTAAAACCAGAGAGATATTAGGAAGAGGTGGTGGAGCTAGAATGATATTAGTGAAGATTAAAACAATAAAGGTTATTATAAAATAACATCAATATTTTTAGTGGTTAAATGATATTTTTTAAACCTAAAGTATAATATTTTCTTTTATTTGATCCCAAAATATAAATTTATTCAATCTAATCCTTCAAAGTTAAGGATTTGTTTAGTTTGAAAACAGTGTTTGACAAGCCCAGCCTACTACTAATGGGCCTTTGAGTCCACTAGATAATACCATATAAACACCAACGACGTGTAGTTTTTACTTTTATATGTTTTCTTCTTCTTCTTCTCTCTCTTCCTCCGTCGATTAATCACCACTCACTCGCTCACTCACCCACTGGAGATTCACCTGATATGAGAATGCGTGAAGGATGATGCAAACGCACCTCCTGGTGGGACCGATCCCCATCACAATCGACGTCTCTGCTGTTTTCTCCTCCTCCATCATCCCCGGAATCAGTTCCTTACTTAGCCCCTCACATGATTCAGCCCTCTACACTCACCGTCACAGTAAATCCCACCGTCGGAGGTGTGACCCAGTGGTGACTGCAACTTCTTCATCATCGTCATGGGCAGCAATCAACGGTGAGCAAGACCATTATGCAGTGCTGGGCATCAAGCGAAACGCCACGTCTGCCGATGTAAAGAAAGCTTACCGCCTTCTGGCTCGCAAGGTAATCGTTTCATAATTGCAATTTTTGAAATTCTTCTATTCTGAGATGTGATTGATTGATTTATTGTGAAAAGCTTGTTCTATTAATCGGTGATGATGAGATTTGGATTTCAGTACATGACCATCAGAAATTTAACATGTCCAATTTCTAATTTCTTATTCATTTCTGCTTCGTGAATGTGTGCTTTTTAGGGTTTGTTATGACCTGTTGGCCCGGCTTGGTTTCATTTTGGATATCATACCCATTTTTGAAGAATCATGCTTTGGATAGTCTCTAACTATATTCTCCTCCATGCCAATGGATTCATGTGTTATGATTACAGCATCATCCGGATGTTAGCAAGCATTCAAAATCTGGGGAGCTGTTCAAGAGTGTCCGCCGTGCATATGAGGTGAGCAGCTCTTAATATCACACCTGGGTGCGCCTTTGTTTTAATAGATTGCTATTTTATTACTGTGGTAAAATGAGGGGTTTAAACCTCTATGTTGACAAGACCATTTTTATCCATGAACAATCCAGTGTATTGGTTAGAAGAATTGCAATGATGTTTGCGTGGATTCATTTTCGTGTGACAATTGAATTTTGAACAATTAAGACTCGTTCTCCGATCAGTTATTTCTGGAATCTCAATTGAATTGTGATGTAGGAAAGTTTTATCCATGTGATGGAGCTTTGCCTGTTGCCTCTTAGGATTTGTTACATGCAATTCACCTGAGTGCGTTGCAAATGTTGATAGTTTGATTGGTTCTTGTATCCATTATTGTTAGATTCACAGTTGAATTCCTATGTTGGAAATTGCATCTATATTGTTATCTTTTTCCCCTGCTTGATCTTATTTCAGTACTTGCTTGGTGTATTTTCCCTTTCCTAACATATTCATTTTGTAACAGGTGCTGTCAAATGAAGGGACAAGGACTGAATATGACCAAGCACTTAAATTTCAAGAGGATACAGGAAGATCATATTACAGAGAGCGGTATTACAGTCCCGAAGTTGAGGATGTGATAAAGATGTATAGGTGGTCTAAGGTGAGGCAGAAAATGCAACATGAAAGGTACTGGGAGCATTATAATAATGAAGAGGAGCACACTACAGAAGAGGTTGTTGAAGAAGGGGAAATGGATGAAGAAAGGGGCCCCTTCGTTGAAGTGCTTAGATCTGCTTTTATATCTTTAATTTTGTTGCAGACCTTTGGAGCTTGGCTATCTCTTACTTTCAGCAGTGTAATGGCATTGTTTGATAGGAAATTGGATGCTGGCTATAAATTTGGTTTTTTAATCGCATGGATTTTGGGTGGAAGAGGTGGGGTTTTGCTCGCCATGTGTCTGCAATTTGCAAGTTGGGTTTGCGGAAAGACCAGCAGCAGTTTTGTTGCTGTGGTAGTCGTGGCCATGTGGATTGGTTCCAATGTTGCAAGGTATGCTCCACTTCCACAGGGTGCTCTTCTTACACTTCTGTATATGTCCATCAAGCTCCAAGTTGAACTGAAGCAATGACATGCCGCTGCTGCTTCTACTGATTATGATTCCGCACATCACATATTGGTTCCAAACTCTCCAAAGGGTTTCAAATATATACATACTCCGCTCTCTGTCCAAAAGTTGTTGTAATTTGTAAATATGTTCCATTGAATGGCGTAACAGCTGCTCAACTCGTTGTTCCTGATAGGAAATTGTTAAGGATGTGAAAGATTTTATTGTTCTGGTAGGGATGTGAAAGAAATTTTCAACTCGATGCCCGTCCTTTTTTTATCGATTGTGCTTTTCAGATTGGTTTACAGAGAATTCATAACATATATGTTCAAGATTGCATTTGCAGGTGGAGAGAATAGGTCAAATACCTAGCTGTCTTCTTGTTGATGGGCAAAATTGCTGTTATTGCCAAGAATGAAACGGCAGACTTTCTTTCTCATTGTATTAGTATTGTTTTACTTTATTGCCCCCAAATTGGGTTTGAAAAGGTCTAAAATTGCTCATTCAATTCAATCACAGATTAGGTTTTGTTCCCTATGTAGGCAGAAGAAAAGATGAAATTTTTCTTTCAAACCACCAAGCACATCGTTATTCCTATTAAATTATATTAATATTATATACAGTTGTTGCAAAATTTACCAGATCTATTCTGCTACAGAAAGAAAGGTTGCCAGATCTAGACTCAAGAAAGATTGAAGAGGGAAATAAATCTTGCTGCAGATTCCTTCCATTTCTAGAAAAAGAAAAAGAGAAAGTGGGGAGTACCAGATACATATACGTCTTCCTCTATCATACAATTATTGAAATTGATTGATTGCTAACATGGAAAGAAAAGAATCTACAGTCTGCTGAAAAGATCAAACTCCTCCATCCATCCATCCATCATCAGCGGTTGACATTCTCATCTTTCTTGATTTCTTTCAGATTTCTCCACAAATACCTCCCGCTTGCCATATCAACAAAAACCCAGAATCCGTTTTGAACCATCTGAAAATCAAATCAAATCAATATCCAAGTTATTACAAGAAAAGAACCAAGAAACCGTTTAAAAAGTTCAAGAAAACCCAGAAAGAATACTTCTAACTTCTTGAAAAATGCAAACAAAGACTAACCTTTCTGATGCAGAATTCTTGTTTCTCCTTGTTTAATGGGTTTTCTGCAGAAGAATCGTTGGAAACAATGTCATCAATCTCCGGCGATGAGCGAACAGTTCTCCAAGCAAAATACCCAGCTAAAACTGCCGACAGAAAGACCAGAATAAACCTCAAAGGACACATGTTTCTTTTTTTTCTTCTCTTTTCTTTGTGCAACCCCACAACACACAAAGAATCGAGAAAGAGAAGATTGATCAAAAACCCTAATCAAGAAACCAAGAATTTATTATTATTATGTAGTTTTTTTCTTTTCTAATAAAAGATTTTTGTTAGATGACAAACAAAAGAAAGCTGCAAGAGGGGCTGCTCCTTTTTTGTTTTATAGTTTTTATTCTCTGTAATGAGAAACAGAGAGATGCGCTTGCAGTTGCACACATGGGAATTATAAGGTGCAGGCGACGCGCTTCTTGTTTTTGGATTGGCGTAGAAATGTCAAAGAGCAGCTCTACCTACTGCTACATTTTGTCAGCTAATATTTTTTTCCAATTTTTGACATTTTCGTTAAGCCACGATGAGTGGGTCGTGGCTGCCACATTCTATTAATTAATTGCCAATTTGCCATTATTATCTATCACAACTAAGTGGCCATTATCATAAAAAAAATTCTTGACCAAAAATAAATAAATAATAACCAAGTGGCAATTTGTGATTTGTATTTTGCTTCAAAATTTGGTGATGATGAAGACCCATGGTTGGTTTGGTGGGTCATGATGACTCATGACTCACCAGATGAGATGAGGACATGCAATCGGGTAAATTTTGTTTCCATTAGATAAGTCCCTTGAAGGTAAAAAATACTAATGAAAGGTAATTCGTTTGTACTCCATAAAAATAACAGATTAATGATATTTTGTTTAAAAGTATCGGTGTAAAACTACTCACAATAATCACATATTAACTTAACTCTCGGGTAAATTAGACACTAATATTGTGCTAAAAAAATATAGATATTTACGTGAATTTTTTACACTCTTCCTTCTTAAAATAGGACACATTGATGTAATAATATGAAAAAATTACTAACTGTTAAGGAACATTAATGTATGCTATTATTTTTCTAATAATTATAATCTTTGCTTTTCCTTCCATTTATTATTCATATAATTTTTTTTTGGTTTTTCCATTAAAAACTAAATATTTACATTTTTTTTTCATAACTTCTTTAATCAATGTGTCAACTTATGTCTAATCAAATCAATTTAATTGTTGACCTTTTGAATACATCATTGGTATACCTTATCACATGACTTTGAACTTCTAATTAGTATACATATATATATACACGCTACTTTTTGCTTCCCATTTCAACATGTTCATATGGATTGTGCCAACAATAAAATAATTACATATGTTGATAGTCGATGGTTAGATATGATTAAGGTGGATAAATATCGAAATTTGAAAATGCTATTCATTTAGGTGATGATAAATCGAGTATTACAAAAAAACTTCCTACATATAACTGCTCATTAATTATGTAATATGTTTTAATTAGATACTTATATAGAAAAGTCAGGAGATGAGCATAATTTGTCCACAAAGTTAGAATATACACTCAAGTGACGGGAAAAAAATATTAATAGGAGATAAATAATAACTTAAGATAGTGTCGGTGCAATTGTTTCTTTCTTATATAATGTAGTTGATAATGTTTGAGATTTGGGGTGTCTAATAAAGGTAGTTTAATGGATGATTAGGGGATATCTTTTTTTAGATTTTTTTATCTTCAACACCTTGATCTTGCTTGTCATCTATATATCATTAGGTTTCTTTCCATGATAAATACTCTAAAGTTTAAGTAATTAGATTCAAGTCATGAAGATCTTACACCAAAAGAAAGAGTGAACAATTAACAAATGATTTGCTAACGATTAAGGCAAACAAAGTGTAGTAAATGTTCGAGGAGTTGTGTGTAGTTTAGATAATATTCAATTGGCTATGCTTAAAATTTGAGGATTTATATAGATAGTAAGCCTTAGCTGTTGGGATATGATAGTCATTTTCTTAAGTCAAATTTTTATTTTTAAACTCTGTTTTTTCGAGTTTTTTGTTCCTTGAAATGTTTGTTTTTCAGATTTTAATTAATATGGGACAGATTTTTATTGCAGGGCCATTAAATGACATGTAATTTTGTCAAGAGTAGTGAAAAGTTGTTCGAGTGGCGAGGTAAACTTATTTGGTCCTCGGGATCTACTCATTGGCGCCTCTAGTCATAGCGACTCAAATAGGTCTCGCTACTTCATCATTTGGTCATTAGGAGCCTTTTGTTTCGCTTGTCCTTGACACCTCTCTTTGGTTTTACCTTAGCTAATACTAAGTCGCTGAGTTTCATACTATGTTATAGAGTCGATGTCTGATTAACTTTGGGTAATCTTCACTTTTGTAGCGCATATCATTTGGTTATGTGGTAAGTATAATAACCTGATGTAATTAATTTTTACTAATATATTATTAATAGTGTTCTGAATTTTTTTCCGGATCAAACTAATTTATATTCTACCGTGTTAGAGTACAAAAACTGACTTAATTAAAATCTTGAGGATTTTAATATTGAACAAGCGTGAGTTCTAAACGTACTAGGTAGCGCCTCATTTGGTTTTTAAAGTTTGTTAAAATATGCACCGAAAGATTTTACTCTTTTTTTTATCATTTGAGAGAATTTTCACTGATTAGAAATTGAAGAGTATATAAGCCCAATGAAAGAAAATCTCGAACCCAGGCCAATGAATAGAAGCAAGCCCATACCTGTCCGAAAAACTAAAAAGCTAGTACCTTGTGTTGTGTTTGTTACACAGCCTCAGCTTTGGAAACCAACCACCATCGCCAGTGCCTCTAATAACACCACAATCATAGCGAAGATAAGCCCTCCGCCTCCAGCCTATTGTCACTCCCTGAGCAAATGCACAAGTAAATTGCTGCGCAAAATTCACATCCCGTGACACTACAGTAAAAACCAAGTAAAACTCCAAATCAACATGACCCCCACCAGCCCCCCTTGTCTTGGTACCTGCCGAGCTAGACTACTCTAACCCATAGAGAGAAGTTGGCTCCGGGAAAACTAGTAAACTTGAAAAAAACGTCAACAACAAGACATTTACATATCCAAGGAAAAAAAAAAACCTAAAACGATGTCACCTCTTCCTACCCAACTAAGATTGGCTTCAATACATGAACTTTATGCATTTTGAAATTTCAAGTGCAGGACATAACTTATTTTCGGGGAGTGGTAAGATGATTTGTTTAGGAATTGTATATACATACAAATTATATCTTCTCATAAATTATTTTTTGTGTAAAAGAAAATCAACGACATGGGACATGCGATGCGGTAGCTTCGTTACCATATTTTGGGCCTATTTCCTAAAGCCTGAGTTCATCCGTTGAACTGGATTTTTTATTCAAGGCCATGTATTTAAAAGAAGCAACATTTTATATGATTTTCTTAGAACAACATTTCAAATTGTGGTGGAAGAAAAGTGAGATTTTTTCAGGGAAATGGATGGGGAAGGATGTTGGATCCTTAGGAGTTAATTTTTTTTATCAACTAATCAGGAGAACTTTTTGGTAATAATCCTTAAAATTCTATTTTTTTCTCATTAATTATTCATATTTATTCCTTAAAATTTTCAATTATTTTATAATATTTTTTAAAGGTTTATTTATTTGTCATTTATTATTCATATTTGCTCCCATACAAATTTATATTTTTTGATAATAATTCTTAAAATTTCATTATTTTTTTATTTAGCATATTGAAAATTACTTATCTTATTTGCTCTCTTGAAACATTTCACCCATGTACTGCAAGTCTTCAACCAAACGCAATAACTCTTGAAATCTCACCTTAACAAGCCCAACTTAATTTCCTTCCCCCCCAATACATCTAGCGTATCATATCATTCTGTTCACTCACTTATATTAATCAATAAAAAAGCTACACCTTATGATTGGTGGTTACAAATTAGACGGTTTTAAAATTTTGAATTTTGAAAATACTATATACTTAGATAGTGGTAAGATAAACTCCAAAAGGAGTCTTTCACGTATAACTATCTTATTAATTTGGGTGCATAATCTAATTGAAATAGCGAGCATACTATATAATTTTTCCATTTCGTGTATTTATTTACTATTTCAATTAGCAATGTAGTGTATTTCAAACTGTATTTAGAAAACTAAATTGTGGTAAAACTTTTGTAGATGTTTAATAAATAAGCTATGTACTACTTTGGACTAAAAGTTATGATTTGATGAATTCGGTCCTACCCATATACCAAAATTTCATAGCATAATTCAATAGTAAATTCCAAAATTTGCATTGTAATGGCCTCAGGCTTTCCAAGCATAATACACCTCTCTTTCTTTTACCAAAATTTCATACCATAATTCAAAGTGGTAAAGTTGTAGCCAAGATTGAAGCTTTTACAGATTCACTACGTTGTCCGGTATTTTGATGTGGGTATTTGATGATGTGCAAGTTGTATATTTTGTGACAACTCTATGTATTTCTTCCATTAGTATTAAGATTGCTGCAGTTTTTCCGATAGTTGAGAAATTAGGCAAAAGTTTAGGGTCCTCTACCCTAGATAAAGAAGGCTGGTAGACATTTTTGGTGGTGTAACCCTGTTGTTTAGATCTAATTAAGTCTTACTTATTGTGGTGTGACCACTAATGACTTAATTGAAGTAATGTTCCAGTTTACTTTCTTGGCAAATGTTGTAGTGTTACATTTTCTGACATTAACTCTTATCGTACTACATCTTGGTACTGAAACCCAATTTGGCAATTCATTCGAAAACCGAATTAAGGGAAAAAGAGAACTAATAAACGTATACTAGCAATGTAACTACACTGCAACCAAAAACAAGTCGGCAGAAGATTCTAACTAATGTCCCAATTGCATGTGCAATCCTTGGGAATCTATAAATATAACTAATATAATGATGATGATAATAAAGTACTAACTACAGTATTTAATAATTAGAAGTCATTAGCAATGTAATGTAATTTATAGTTGTTATTTGATATTCTTTCCGTCTCAAATTAAATGATATTTTTAAATTTTTATTTGTCTCAAATTAAATGACGTTTGCTATTTTTTTATGTAATTTTTTTGTTAAAATTTAGTGGAAATAATGAAGTCTAGTAAGTTAAAATAAGATGATAGAGATATTAGGGACTGATGTAAATTTAAAATGTGTGAATAATTTTTTTAATATGCATAAAACTTCAAATAAATCATTTAATTCAAAACAAGACGATGGAGATATTTATGATTAATTTATTTAATATGAAGGAAAGATTTATGAATATTAACCAATTTATTTAATATTAAAATAAAAAATGATTATTTAATAATATTATAATTATTCTAAAAAATTGTGACCAATCACTTCATTAATTCTTGTGTCTATGTTTAAAAGGAAACTTTAATAAAAATAATCTTCTTCAAAAGTGAATCCACTTAACTTATTTTCTTTAAAAGAAAAATTGTGACATTATTGTCAAATAATTGGATCTTTATGACAAGAGAATAAAATATCCGATGATAAAAGAAGCAAGAAAAATGCGCTCTCAAGTGGACAACTCAAGCGTAGTTCGTGCTCTCTCACCAGGGATCGTTCCTTCCCTATCGCTAACATGGATTTGATTCGTAGAATCAAAGTTTTGCTTGGGTCAGAAGGCAAATGTTTTTCAATGGTCCATGTTTATTGTGAAGCTAACGTTGTAGCAGATAGTTTAGCTAATTTTGTTTTCACTTATTAAAGTGATTTCTCTTGATTTACTTTGATTTCCCCTTCTATAGCATTTATTGTTAACGGGGATATTTGGGGATGTTTTTCTCTTCGTAATGTAACGCTTTGAGCCATCTCTTTTATAAAAAACATAAAAATTTTACAAACTTTTTATATTAATTGATGTGTCAAAAATGTGAATGTTACGTTTTAAGTAATAGAACTTTCAAATGAATTAACGTATATTATTTATATTTTAACACATCCGTTAGTAAGAAAATTTATAAAATTTATTTGTATGTGTAAATATTCCATATTAATTATGACTGAAATAATTATTTATTAAAAGCACTTCATTCGTATCAGGAACAGTTTAATCATAACCTGATGTACTTAGGCAGGAAGTGATTTGGGCCTTTTGGACTTTCCACGATCTTGTACCTTTATTAGGCTTCAATAGAAATTACTATTAAAGTTCAAATTTTAATAAAAAAACTCCGATTATATCTATAAATAAATATTAATTTTTTTATTTTAAATTAAATGTATATTAAATTTTTATTTTGATAAAGTATATTAAGTATCTAAGAAAAATCAGATTTTATTCATAAAATAAATACTAATTTATTAATTGTTTAAAGTTAAATACTATTCCCTTCGGATATTTTTAGTTGTCCAGTTTAAGCCAAAAAAAAAAAAAAATGCTAAATAGTTGTCTTAGTTAGATTTTCTAGATGGTTAGTTAGCATTTTTTTACTCCCTCTATCCTTTAAAAATTGACTCTCAATCAATTTTCACAATAATTAAAGTAATAATTGATTACTGTTTTTGATGTGCTTTTAGCAAATTGTTCTCAATCGTTTTATTAATTACGACCATATATTAAAAATGATAAAAATGATATTTTTTTAAGGATAAAAAAAATAATCAGGACGTCATTTTTTAAGGATGGAGGGAATACATCTTTAACATTTCAAATAATTATTTTAAAACTTACACCTAATGAGCTATATACCTCTTTCATGTTTAAAAAAACTGCATTCATTATCTCCCCCTATTTCATTATTTCCAACCTAAAACAATCATCACTTAGCATGCGAGATTATAGTTAAGAAGAACTAAAAAATTTGGGAGAAAGTACAATAGATATTAATTGTTAATCAAATAAATTAAAATATATTTGGAAGTTTGATATTTTAGATCTTTAATGTATTTTAAGCTTGAAAAATTATTTTTTTAATACACATTAATTGTAAATTGAATTAAAAGTTAGTTTATAAATATTAATTTATATAAAAAAAATGAATAATATAAATTTAAATCATTATAGAAAAATAAAAATACACAATTCTAGTAAAAAAATTAAAAAAATTAAGTTAAACTAATGAATTAATGAGGGGGAAAAATCAATCAAACCGTTAGAATCGTTCGATATTTGAATTGTATGTAAATTTAAGTTACTTGAATTGCAAAATACGAAATTATAATTTATAATAATTCATTCTTTCATGACTTATATAAATCACAAGATGGAATGCAATGTGGGGTTCGCGTAGGATTCACGATGATGAAGTGAGTAACATTCGCCAAACTTGAAGGATTTTGTTGTTGTTGTATTCCGCGTATCTTATTCTTCTTCCCCTGCTCCTCCTACTCTGCCTTTTTCTTCTTCCCCTGTTCCTCCTACTCTGCCTTTTTTTTTCTCCAATCTGATAAAAAGAAAAGAACATTATGTTGTGACAGACAAGTTTAATGGAAAGCTGAGTATGATGCGGTCCGCTCAGTTGGTACTTATTTACACTCTTCGTTCTATTTTAATTGACGTTCTGACCCAAATCACTAAGCCCATTTGTTCCGAAAAATACCTCATTTTTTACTGGCAAACCCCAGTAAAAATGACCCACTAACGAAACAACCCACACACCCGAGTTTCCCTCTCCTCTGCGTCTTGTCTATGGCTGTTTGCGTTTTTCTTCTACCTCTTTTGACGCGTATGGTAAGGGACCAGAGTGTAAAAAGACCAGAAAGTCACTTAAAAAAGAACGAATGAGTAGTTAGTATATAGAGGTGAGGTCAGGGCATCTTATTCTTCTCATGCTATCTATCCATCTGTGTGTATTTATGTCAGCACAGAATTTAGGCTCTGTTTGCCAAACAATTTGGAGGCAATTCCTTTTTATATTTGATTCTTCTTACTTCTTACAGGAATTTGATTCTTATATTCTGTTATTTCTTTTTTCTTCTTCTTCCCCCTCATGTGTTGGTGCCTATTTATTTGTAGATTCGGGGTCTAATTAACTTGGATCATATCATCATCAATTGGTAGGAGCGCTTCTGTGATCACCATCTTCTTGTGGTACGATTTCCTTTCCAAACACTCTTTTGCCTAAAATCATGTCTTGATTGATGTATTTCTTTTATTTTCTTTCTTCTTTCCTCGAAATGGAAAACTAAGCAGGGTGAAACACAGCACTTAGTCTCTCCTCTGAACTTCCCCTGTTTCTTCTGTTGCTAGTTTTGATTTTATAGCACTTCTGCAGTCCATGCTCAGCCTGGATTTAGTTCAATGTGCTGAATATGAAAAACGTAACCGAAACTGACTGCAATACAACCACTACTATAGGGTGCATTCGGTGTACCATATCACTCCATTCACTCAATCATATTAACTCCATCCATGTATATAATAACTTTATTAATTTGGGTACATTCTTAGATTAAAAATGAACAGAATTTGGCATCTCAGTGAAAGTTTCCATGCCATGTCTACTCGTCGAGTGGTTTTCTTCTTCTTACTTTCATATCTAGAGCTTGAAAAGAGGGCCTAGTAGTCTTATAATACCCATTCAAAATGTGAAAAAACAAGAACCATTTTATACTAACATTTGAAAGCTAAGTGCATGCCAATTGAATACAGGTCAGATTTCCAATTGATACATTATTATACCACTATATATATATTTTTTAAATCTATTTATTGAATAATAATATCACATATCCTTTCTAGATGTGTCCACTGCCCAAGTGACAGGACAGGAGCTCAACTCCATTTTATCCATTCCTGCTTCAATTATAATTTAGCGGGGTTCTTAGAAATATGGCATTACTCGATGCCTGATCTTATGTTACCATCATGAATAGCACCAAAGTGAGAAAAATATAATATGGTTTGTAGATTAATAGGATGAGATCTGACTGATAGATATACACTGACAATACCAGGCTTGTCTGTTTTTTAGGATGAGTTTATAGTCAGTGTCTATCTTTTATCTTGTGTTTCTTCTGCTTGCAGCTAGACATAGTTCTGATAGATTGAAAATATTTTAAACAAAAACCAAAATTGTTTGCCACTCCTTTCACATAGAAACTTTGATCCAAATTGGTGGTTTTTCCCTGACTTCTGTCTTTCAGCTAGCTAGACACTTTCAAGAGCAAGCATGAATGCATTAGCCGCGACCAACAGGAACTTCAAGCTGGCAGCTAGGCTGTTGGGGTTGGATTCCAAGCTGGAGAAAAGTCTGCTCATTCCATTCAGAGAAATCAAGGTCCTATATCTCAGAAGCTTGGTGGCAATCATATGTTGCAATACTTAGAAGTCTACCGTATGCTTGATCTCTAACAATTTTTTCAGAACGAAAAATTAAATGCAGGTTGAATGTACCATACCGAAAGATGATGGCAGTCTTGCATCTTTTGTTGGGTTCAGGGTTCAGCATGACAATGCCAGAGGACCCATGAAAGGAGGAATCCGATATCACCCAGAGGTACGTGCCGAAACATACAATGTGGTTAATTAGTTATTAGCATTGGCACAACTTATGACTTTAGATGTAGGTTGATTCTGTTGTTGTTGATTGTAGGTTGATCCTGATGAGGTTAATGCATTGGCACAACTTATGACTTGGAAGACAGCAGTTGCAAATATTCCATATGGTGGGGCTAAAGGTGGGATAGGATGTGATCCAGGCGAGCTAAGTGTATCCGAGCTAGAAAGGCTTACGCGAGTTTTCACCCAAAAGATACATGATCTCATTGGAACCCACACAGATGTTCCTGCTCCAGACATGGGAACCGGTCCGCAGGTTTAGTTCTGTTAACCCACATCTTGTGTTTGCTATGTTTATTGTCTACTATATATGAAGAAAGGCATGGAATGAATATTTACTCCTAAATCTGATCAAATATTTCTTTCTTGTTGAGCAGACTATGGCGTGGATACTAGACGAATACTCAAAGTTTCATGGCTACTCTCCTGCAGTTGTGACTGGAAAACCTATTGTAAGTATTTACAATTGGATTGATTCAACTCTGCATTTCTATGTAACTGTAAACTCCGTAGAGTCTGTTCTAAGAGTCTCGTTATGGAATCTTATATTTTGTTAATCTGAAAATTAGGATCTTGGTGGATCTCTGGGTAGAGATGCTGCCACGGGGAGAGGGGTGCTTTTCGCGACCGAAGCCCTGCTTAACGAACACGGGAAGACCATATCTGGACAAAGATTTGTCATACAGGTGCGCATTTACTGTACTGTACTTTATCATCTTTGTCGCTTTACACGCGAAACAGCACTTCTTGCGGCCGAATTAATGAATGGGTCCTTGATATTAGCGCATAGATGAAGGTAACTTAAGGCAGTAGATGTACTTGGTTTCAGGGTTTCGGCAATGTGGGTGCCTGGGCTGCGCAATTGATCAGCGAGCAGGGCGGGAAGATTGTTGCTGCGAGCGACATCAGTGGAGCTATCAAGAACAGCAAAGGGATTGACATTCCACAACTACTCAGACATGCCAAGGAAAACAAGGGTGTGAGAGGATTTCATGGCGCGGATGCAATTGATCCAAACTCTATCCTAGTTGAGGACTGCGACATTCTCATCCCGGCTGCTCTTGGGGGTGTCATCAACAGGTTTTGTTTTTGTTTTTTCCTGACACAATAGAAACTCATTAGCCTCTTGATGAATTTGCCACTAAATAATGTTCTTTTGCTTTATTTTAAGGGAGAATGCGAATGACATTAGAGCCAAATTCATTATTGAAGCTGCTAACCATCCAACTGATCCGGAAGCTGATGAGGTTATTATTTTGTAGCTCAGGGAGTTGTGAGTTGCTACGAGCGAGCGCAAAATGGCAGACCCCTATAACCATTTTTCTCTAATTGTGCAGATCTTATCGAAGAAAGGTGTAGTGATTCTACCAGACATATATGCTAACTCGGGTGGAGTTACGGTCAGTTACTTCGAGTGGGTGCAGAACATCCAAGGATTCATGTGGGATGAAGAGAAAGTGAACAATGAGTTGAAGACATACATGACAAGAGGGTTCAAAGATGTGAAGGAGATGTGCAAGTCCCACGATTGCGATCTCCGAATGGGAGCCTTCACGCTAGGCGTTAACCGCGTTGCACGAGCTACTGTGCTCAGGGGCTGGGAAGCCTGAGATGATTGCTTCCTAGTTCCTACACTGAATAACAGTAATTAATAAGGCGCTCAGATTGCTGTCAAGTAGACGTGAGGAACTGTTTTAGCCAATGTATTATTGCTTCTTGTATTTCCATTTTCTGAAATGAGTTGAACACCTAATTAAATTAAAGAGTGTAGTGGCATGGCTGATGATTGTTGCTGCTAATTATAACTGATGAGCCTATATTTCTGATGTAATTAAATTAAAGAGTGTAATTCGAAACCACAATACCAACACTACCTTTGTTCAATACTTCACTCTATAAAACAGAATCACCATAAAACAAGTGCAAAACAGTCAATTTGGACCAACATACATAATAACTGGAGATGCGTAGCAGATGAGAGACATCACTGGAGCAGTTCAACTAATATTAGCCAAATACTACCTATAAATATCCCGGTTACAATCATCATGCCGCGATTGATAAAACAAATATTAGCCAAATACTACCCATAAATACGCAAGAAGCTACTCCATTAACCACAAAAATTCTTGAAATCACCATCCAAGTGCAGATTGTAATACATGAAATATTAAAAGAGGGGGGATGAGCTGCAACACTATGACTGAAAGATGTTCTAAAACCTCCCTCTACCCCTAAAGCCACCACCACGACCACCTCTAGGAGGTCCTCGTCCAGCACCTCTTCCACGAAAACCTCCAGCTCCACGTCCACCGCCTCTGCCACCACCTCTGCCTCCACCACGTCCACCTCTTGAAGCAAATAGTCCTTGTCCTCTGCATCAACATCATATACACATTAATATAATTTAAAAAATGAAAGATTGTGGTTCTAAAAAAAGTCCAAGACATCAATCAAACCCCAAATTCAGATAATGATATAAAACAACACACCATATGATCCTTGAACGGATAAGTTAAGATTGCATATTCTAGAGATAAAAGATGACAGAATTAAGTAAAATGAAGCCATCATTGGAGGATGAAACATGTTCTCCCACACATAACAAACACTGGACAAGTATGAATCACAATCTTTCAATGGTCCCTCAGTTCTTATTCTGAATCGCACAAATCATCCCAATTAGACATGGGTTAGCTATAAAACAGGCCCATGTTTCCTAAGATGAAGAATCATGACAGACACCTAACAAGCCAAGGCTAGTGAAGCACATAAACATGCTTAGGCTTGAGTAGCTAGAAATTCTCTTACATATCAATGCAAAGTTTCACTATGCAACACAAAAATAATGAGCAAAGAAGCATAAAGAATATGCAGTAAAAAGCATCAGAATGATTCAACATATGGCGAAAGGGTAGCACCCAAAAGATCTTATATCTCAAACTCCTCTGCTCTTAGGCAGATCTCATAGACATTGTCAACATCTCTTTGCATTTCATATTGTTAACAGAAAGAAACCAAAATGAGCAGAACGAAAAAGTGGGACTGAAACAAAGTAGATAGCCAATAAACACTCTAACTAATAACCACAGTTTAAATAAACTGCTTAAATAAAAACTTCAAGAGTCAAACGCAAATTGTATTCTTCACATAAAAGACAGCATAATACCTCATCCAATGCAAACAATAACAAATGGTAAAGGAAGTTTTAACTAACCATAGCAAGTATTTAATCTCTACAACTATAGGAGTGTATATAAAACACATACTTTGGTTGTGGAAGAAATCTTGCGAGAGGTAAAAGTTTGCTGGGGTCGATGTAGAACTTATCTCCAGCTGCATATGAGGTAGCCACAATGCCTTCCATCATCTTAACAGAAAATAACTGCAACAAAACAATCACAAAATCAGCAAAACAAATAGATAATGCAAAGAACTTTCATAAATGAAGGACAAGTAGAAGAGCTCACAGATTCATTAATTGGACCAAAGATTTCATCAACTTTTCCAATCTGGGTCTTATTCTCCAGAAAGATTGGGGCATTGAAGTATGGTATTTTCTCATTAGTAAGCTTTGTCACGGCATCACCTTCACAGGCATGAACAAAGGTAGAAATCTCTACAAGGAAAAGAAGAAAAAAGAAAAGGAATCAATAACTGTTCAATTGTTTAACCAACAAACATAAAGAAAGAAAACTAAACATGACATGGGGGAAAAATGAAAACACACCTATGACTTCAGAAGGAGGCCCTTCATCACGAAACCCACCACCACCACCAAAACGCCCACCGCCACGGCCACCACCACCAAATCGTCCACCGCCAAAACGTCCACCGTCTCTTCCTCCCCGGAATCCGCCGCCACCTCTTGGGGGTCTCATGGTTTGATGTGTATGACGTGTGAGTGAGGAGAGGGGTGTGCGAAGTGAACTTCAAGCTTGTAAGGTTTTAGTTAAAACTTCGGTAGGGTTTTGGAGGAGGTTAGTAAATTACCAGGAGCTCCCTAGGGTTCACAGTATCTTATTGTGAAAGGCCTGATAGGATTTAATGGGTAGGATCGATAACATGGACTATTTCTTGCTTTATAGGCCCAACTCTTTAGCAGCCCAATGGAAGGCCATAACCATCACATGAGTTTTATTTTTATTTTTAAAAGGAAATAATTCTATTTGATATAATAATTGAATTTACAATTAGGTTGAGGTTGAGGTTGAATTTATCTTATTATATGTATGTCATTTCATGATTTGTTGGGAATATTTCGTAATAATTTTACCTGTAGAACAAGTTGTAAGTAAACTATTTTTTTAATATCTTATTTATAAAGAAAAAATCTACCTCATTAGATATAATTCAACGGCTTTGAATGTGTTATGACTTTATATTACTATGCCGTTATGACATACTAGAATTTCCCTAGGTGCTGATGGACCAGTTTGATGGGGTTTAAAAAAAACGAACTAGTTAGATTTACTTTGAATTAGACTTGTAAAATTCGGTCCGACTATAAACCTAATAAAGATTGAAGATCGGATATTCCACCGAGATCAAACCAATATAACCTGTAAATGTAATTTTAGTAAACTAGTAAATAAAAATTATATTCATGTAAAATGTAACATTTTTTAGAAATAAATGAAAGATTTACTTCTATTTATATTATTTGTTGGTCATTTAATATTAGTAGCAATGCTTATGGGAGTGATGGTTTGACTACCTTGCTTTGGAGTATTTTTGAAAGAAATGTTGGATGAGGGTAGGATTCCTAGTTTTTATTTATTATTTTTGGATACTCAAGTGAAAGCAGAATGGGTCAGATATGGGTGTTAAACTGGAAACCTTTAATACCAAACAACTTTTTTGTATTTATTACTAGTTATTACAGTAGAAGTAGAACCACATAATTAATTCAGAAAACACAGCACCAAAACAGAATGAACTCCAGATTACAACAAATGGATCTTCAAAGCTCGTGATTAGTGCTTGCATGGAACTTGAATTTGTATTCCACACAATCCACTGTTATTGGCATAAATACTTGGATCATTCAACTTATCCATTCGAGGACCGTTCGGAATCCGACCCTTAAGCTTGTTATTGCTCAAATCCAACACCTCTAGCTTCAACAGATTCCCAAATGTCTGTGGTATTTCTCCTGACAGAGAATTGTGCGACAAATCTAAACCCTCCGCAATGGCCAGATCACCGAAACTTATCGGTATCTTACCGGAGACTTTGTTGTGGGAAATGTTCAACTGCCTCAGATTTTTCATCCCACCTAAACTATCAGGAATTTCTCCTGACAATTGGTTGCTTGATATGTCCAGCAAAGTGTATAACTGGTTGTGCCCGTAAGGAAGCTTTCGAGGCGCCTTCTTCCATAGAACTTCCAACTCAGGCAGTTTAAAATCTCTCGGAGTTATTTCGAATATGCTAAAAATATGAAGGTAGATGTCATAATTGGCAAGTGCTTCATTCTTTTGAACCATTGCCTTCATTTGTCCTAAACTAGGTAGGATTTTGCCACTAAGGTTGTTGGAAGAAACATCAAGTATAAGAAGATTGTCAGAACCTGACATATTGTTTGGGATCGGTCCGCGAAGGGAGTTATGGCTGAGAATTAGGAATAGAAGAGAGGAGATTTGAGGGAGGGATGGCAGGATTTCACCAGTGATTCTATTGTCATGAAGATCAAGCAATGCTAGCTGGTGTGAATTTTCTAAACTTTGAGGCAACACACCTGAAAACTCATTTTGGCTCAATTTTACGAAAATGAGATAAGATCTTTGGCTAAAAATTGGGGTTAGATCTCCAGAAAATTCGTTTCTTGACAAGTCAAGCCAAATAAGTCGAGACAGATTTGAGAAGGATTTTGGAATGGACCCTGAAAAGCTGTTACCTGTCAATGTAAGTACTGCCAAATCTGTAGCTTCACCAATACTTTCTGGCAATCTCCCTGAGAAATTGTTACCCGAAAGATCGAGAAACCTTAATTTCTGCGACTGAAACAGAGGAGGAGGCAGAGATCCTGTAAGCTTGTTGTTTGATAGAAGTATGAATTTGAGCTGCATTCCAACAAGCCACTCAGGAAATGTTCCGGTTAGGACATTATCCCTCAAATCCATGTAGATAAGACTTGTTCTTGGAGGATTAATAGTTCTCAAATTATTCCAAGAAAGCTTATTTCCGCGGAGATGCATGTTGGGGTTAATTCCAATCGATAATCAATTTTGCGCAGCAAACAATCTGATCCCAAGAATCAATAACCCCTAGCTATCAAACCAATCAAAAGCAATCAAGAATAACGCAGAGATTTTTAACGTGGAAAACCTCAACAGGTAAAAAACCACGGGACTAAGCCAGTCAATCCACTATATGATGATCAATGTGTACAACCAAGCAAACCCTATGTCAACTATAGGAATTATCTGACATACACCACTATCACCAATAGTACCAATCAAACAATCCAATCAATCAATCAATCCGAGAAAAACAAGAGATATGAGAATAGAGAACCAAAACCAGATTTCCACTGCTTCAATCGGGACAGAATTTCTACCACCTCGGACAACTTCTCACCGATCCAACCGTTCAGATTGAAGAACCAGAAGTCGTGCACCTGCTGTCCAAATTTCACCCAGATCCAACGGTGAACGAAGTCGCTGCGACGATTCTCCCGCAGCTGCACAGAGTTTGGCGAAATCTGTTTTCTCTCTTCTCTCTCACAGGATGCTCAACAGCAAACCTCTCACAATCTCTCAATCTCTCAGGATGTTCAACAACAACCCTTTTACAATCTCTCTTGTCTCTCTATTTTCACACAACCTAGCCACCACCCACCTTTTATATTAGTGGACAACCTAATTAATTAGGTTACACAATCCTACTCCAAGTCAGACTCCAATCTTTCCTTTTTCTAATCAAACTAAAACAAATAGCCCCAATTGGACTAGGCCCACAACAAATCTCTCTTTCAGCCAATATGAGCTGGACTCCAACAATGCAATTGCCTCAGCTTCTTCAAGCTGAACAGCCATGGTGGGATCTCACCAGAAAGCTGATTACTTCCCAAATCCAAATCTGTCAATTCTTGCAAATGGGACATTGAGGAAGGAATTGCTCCAGAAAAGTTGTTGCCTTTAAGCCATAGAATCTGCAGATTGTTGAGGACAGCAAACTGTGGAGGAATCTCTCCTTGTATTTGATTGAAAGAAATGTCAAGAATCGACAAAGTTCGTATTGTAAGAAGTGGGGGTAAAACATCAGATTTGACAGCATTGTGTAATCTTGGGTTTTCTGGGATGAGAGATCTGAGGTAAAGATAGGTGACCACCTGCTGTTTTGAGTTGTTGTTGGCCTGACAGGTGACTCCTTGCCACTGACAACAATCAGAAGTGGAGTTCCAAGAAGACAGGACAGGTGAAGAACTAATGGAAGAATGGGTTCCAAGAAACAGGGATTTGAAGTGGAGAAGGGCATCTTTTTGAGGTTGAGGGCAAGAAATCGAAGGGGCACAGAAACAGATTGCAGTGATGAAGAGTATGCAGAATGACTGAAACAAAATGCCCTTTTGGGCCATTGTTGCTTCTTATCAGTTGCTTCAATGGAAAAAGAAGAAAGATTAGGTGTTTGATGTGAGAAACAAGATGTGAAAAAGAAAGATTGGAATTTGAGATTTTATACTTGAGTTTTGGTTTAGGATCTCTGATGAGTGATGAGGAGGAAACCCGCGTTCCATCCACCTTTCATTTCTTTCATTCCTTTTTTTTTTTATGTTTATCCAAAGCTCACTTTGAAAAGTGGCTCTTGGTTTTGACTCAAAGCTCATCTTTGAAACGTGTAAGCATTTATGGGGCGGATTTTGTTGAATATCTGACTCATGGTCAACTACAGATGTTGACACCATTTTATTTTAGAAAAAAGAATCTCCATAGAGACATGATTTATATGGATTTATTATCATTTATTTATAAAGAGTTATTTCAATTTAAATGTAATTTTGTACTCCCTTCATCCTTAGATAAATGGCGTTTAAGTTACTTTCACGAAAATTAAAGAAATTATTGATTCATATTTTCGATGTATATTTAGCAAATTACTCTTAATAACTCTAGTAAATACAATCAATCAATATTAATTGATGTATTAAAAATAATAAAAAATGACAATTATTTAAGAAAAAAATAGCTTGAAAGCCATTTATTTGAGGAGGAAGAAAGTAAATTTTTAGATAATTTATGACTAATTTATTTAATATAAATAAGAGAAATGAATACTTATTGGCTAATTTATTTAATATAGAAAAGTTTATTTAATATTAAAAATATTATAATAATTTTTTTAATTCTCGTATACAAAGCTAAACATATATTTAATATGAACGAAAAGAGTATATGGATTTCATAATGGGCAAAATTGCAATATATCTAAATCTTATTCTCATCTCCTTGTTGTGAAGACCCCCGGTCATCTTTATGGAAAAACATAATTAAGAGGCTAAGTATTTGACCTATATTTTACTCGGCTCACACACATAGATTGCAATATCTTGATTTCATAATATTTTGTTCAAAAGCTCTTTTAGATAATTTCGGAAGATGAGCTTGGTGAATTGGCCGCCCTTTTCTAGGATTGCGGTGACATTGGGTGGGCCCGAAGGGGCGGCGGTGGGGGAGTGGAGGAAGATTATGAGGAGGAGGAGGAGGGAGAGGGATGATGTGTTCCTTGTAAGCTAGGACGCTCTCCTTTCGATCGTTGTTCGACGACGTGGGTTTCAATGCGGAATTTAACTCGAAGAAGACACGTGAATCTCCAAGGTAAGGTGGCCTTGGCACTCCACGCAGAATCCCTTTAGGTTCTTGCACCAAATCTTTGAATCTCCAAGGTTAGGTGGCCTTGGCACTCTAAAGAACGGATGACTCAATGAAAAGTGCTTTCAAGTTTTACTTGACAAGCTAATCAAATGCACAAAACTCAATTAGATGCAAGGTTCATCAAGAACGGATGGATAAAGATCCAAAGAAATCTGCTTTCAATTATCAAAAATAGTCTAGCCGAAAAAACAAAGTGGGCGGCTCCTTTTAAGGATGTGCTAAACCATAATCCCAAAAATGGAAACTAGTTTAGTTCCTAAAAATGACTTAAAATAAAATGGCAACAAGCCAACCTTCCAAATAGGTTCCGAAACCCTAAAATAACTTAAATAAAGTCTGTAAATAAAGATAGAGGTGCAAGCGCCACCGTTTTGGTCAAAGAGCCTAAGTGGCCTTGCTTGCGGGGGCTGCAAGTCACGTTTTAAGGAAACAAGGTGCTTTCCTTATTCCCTCGAGCGTTCCCACTAAAAATTGGCAGGAAACTTCCTAACACATAGACGAAGTACTGGGATGAGTCTTGTGTGAGGAAAAATGCTCCTATCTTCAAAAGGTCCGGCAGTGGCTTTCATTGTCCAATGCGGTCTTGTGATTTAGGCGTTCTCCCAAACCCTTCGGGCGTTTCTCCTGATTCTTAGCCTGGACTCGTCTCTTATATTATAAACGATGCTGGCATAGTCACAAATGGGAGAGGGGCACTGATGGACCTAAAGGTCCGAGGTGGTCATGTTTGGCCCATCCGTAGGCGCGGACGCTGTGCGGATGAGGGTCACGAGGCGCGGCTGGCATGCGCGTAGGCTGGCTTCCTCCGAGGCTATCTCTGCCTTCAGCTCCATGCGGATGAGGCTGCTGAGCCTCATCTACAAGGCTCGGGCCTGTGGGCGGCAATGAGAGGCTCGCGGTTGCGGCGTCCTCCAAGGCTCGGGCCTTGGAGCGAGTGATTGCGCCTGTGGGCTCGGCACTAGGGCTGGCTCCTCTAGGGATCGTATCATCCCCTCCATCTTGAGAAGGATTCGTCCTCGAATCCAGATCAGCAACATCATCATCATCTGCATCAAACAACCTTAGGTTAGAAATATTAAAGGTTCTATGAATCGAACCATACTCACTTGGAAGGTCTAGACGGTAAGCATTGTTATTGATCTTCTCAACAATCTGAAACGGGCCATCTCCCTATGGGGCTAATTTTCCACGTCTCTTCTCAGGAAACCTCTCACGTCTGAGGTGCAGCCACACCCAATCGCCAACTTAGAAGGACACGGTCTTGCGGCCTTCGTTGCGCTTGCGCACTAGGCGCTCATTCATGCGCTCAATGTTCTGCTTCGCCTTCTCATGTATCTTCTTAATATTTTCTGCTCGCTGCTGTCCATCTAAGTTAGAAACATCACTCAAAGGCAAAGGGGTCAAATCTATGAGAGTAATCAGATTAAAGCCATAAACTACTTCAAAAGGCGAACAATTTGTAGTAGAATGGATTGAACGATTATAAGCAAACTTCATGAAAGGCAAATGATCAGTCCACTTAGATATATGTTTAGTAACTAAAGAGCATAAAAGAGACCCTACAGTACGGTTAACAACCTCAGTTTGACCGTCGGTTTGAGGGTGACATGAAGTCGAATATAGCAATTTAGTTCCAAGGCGACTCCACAAAACTCGCCAAAAGCGGCTCAAAAATCTTCTGTCACGGTCACTAACAATACTAATAGGCATACCATGGAGGCGAACTACCTCTCTAAAGAATATATTAGCAACCTTAGACGCATCATTAGTATTTTTGCAAGGCAAAAAGTGCGCCATTTTGGAAAACCGATCCACAACAACAAATATACCATCCTTACCATCCCAAGACTTAGGTAAGCCTACAATGAAGTCCATGGAAAGATCGGTCCAAGGTTGGGAGGGTACGGGCAGCGGCATATACTCACCATGACTAGCTAACCGAGATTTTGCCCTTTGGCAAATTACACATCTAGCAATCACACCCACAACATCATGTTTCATCTTAGGCTAATAAAAGTGTGATTTCAGCATGTCATAGGTTTTATTAATGCCAAAGTGCCCCATCAATCCACCACTAAGTGATTTATGCACAAGTAATTCACGCAAAGAACATCTAGGAATGCAAAGGCGCTTGCGCCGAAATAGATAGTTATCATGCGTAAAGAATTTCACTTCAGCCATGGAATCACAAGTCTTATAGATCTCACCAAAATCCAAATCAGTAGGGTAGAGTGGAATGATTTGAGAAAACCCTAAAAATTTGACACTTAAAGAAGAGATCAAGACATACCTTCTAGACAATGCGTCGACCACAACATTGTCTTTTCCTTCCTTGTACTTGATGTGATAAGAGAAAGCTTCCAAGAACTCCAACCATACGACATGTCTCCTATTCAACTCCCTTTGTCCCTTAAGGTATATGAGGCTCAAGTGGTCGGTGTGCATCACAAATTCCCTCGGCATCAAGTAGTGTTGCCAAACCTCGAATGCCCTAACTAGCGCATAAAGCTCTTTGTCATACGTTGGATAACATAGCTGGGCATCCTTGAGCTTTTCACTAAAGAAAGCTATTGACTTCTTCTCTTGCATCAAAACAGCACCTACCGATCCCACTCGCGTCGCACTCCAACTCAAACGGCTTGTCAAAGTCGGGAAGGGCTAACACAGGTGCGTTGGGCAGCTTGTCCTTCAACGCTTGGAATGCGGTCTCTTGAGGTTCCTCCCACCTAAAATCAACATGTTTCTTAGTTAGGTCATTAAGTGGGGCAGCAAGAGTACTAAAATCACGAATGAAACGACGATAAAATGAAGCTAAGCCGTGAAAGGAGCGAATATCGCTTGCTGTTTTTGGTGTAGGCCAATCCTTGATCGCTTGCACCTTCGCTTCATCCAACTTCACGCCATCCTTTCCCACAAGAAACCCTAAGAATTCAACATGTTCTAAAGCAAAAGAGCACTTGGAGAGTTTAGCATAAAGCTTCTCTTCACGCAAAGTTAGAAAAATCTCCTTAAGGTGCGAAACATGCTCATGCAAAGATTTGCTATAAACTAAGATGTCATCAAAGTATACAACAACAAATTTTCCTATAAAACGCCTAAGAACATGGTTCATAAGTCTCATGAAGGTACTTGGGGCATTGGTCAATCCAAACGACATCACTAACCATTCATACAAACCATACTTTGTTTTGAATGTCGTTTTCCATTCATCACCCTCTTTCATTCTAATTTGATGATAGTCGCTCATTAGATCAATTTTCAAAAAAATTACACTACCACTAAGCTCATCTAACATATCATCTAAGCGAGGTATGGGGTGACGATATTTTACTGTAATTTTGTTGACAGTTCGGCAGTCAACACACATTCGCCAAGTTCCATCTTTCTTCGGCACTAGAAGCACTAGAATGACGCATGGAGACAAGCTCTCTCGGACATATCTCTTGCTAAGGAGCTCATCCACTTGCCTCTGAATTTCCTTGGTCTCCTCTGGATTGCTCCTATAGGCTGGTCGGTTTGGGATAGTCGAACCCGGCACAAAATCGATTTGGTGCTCAATGCCACGGATTGGCAGCAAACCGGGTGGCATCTCTTCGGGTGTCACGTCTTGAAACTCCTGCAAAAGAGCTAAGATAGAAGAAGGCACATAAGCTAAAGGATCAAGGTTAGATGTGCTAAAACAAAAGGATTTAAAACGAATTAAAAGCTGATAATAATTGATAACAATCCACCTAAAAGAAAGGGTATTTTCGCCTATCACCCGATGGGGAGAGGCATAGCTACTGTTTCACACCACCACGGTAGGGACAAGATCGCTACCTCCCCAAAGGCTAACGCTGCAAAGGCTTACGGGGCCCTACCGGCTCCTCTCACGGACCTTCTGCTTGGCTCAAAGAGTTATCTCACCCCCAGAGGAAACCACGCGTCAGGATTAATGCTCCAGCCATTATCCTACCACGACAATATCTACCTAAACACCTACCGCCGAGGTAGCGTATCACGATAAGGGCGAATCACAGACCCTAACGCGAGCGATAGCTCCGTACCCGTTTACTCGGGCGGGAACGCCCCCTTTCTTCTATAAATACCTCCCCCACAAAGGAGGCAGGTAAGCGGACTTGACTGGCCAAAACTCTGCCAATTTCAGTACACCTACTAACTTAAGCATCGGAGTGTTTCCGCCGGAGACCCCCTCCGGCGCATTGCAGGTACTGTGGACCATCGCTCACACTGATCTGAGAAGAGCTGCTCCGCCATACATCCTTCGGCAGAAGACAAATTATTATCAAATTGGTGCTTTCGTTGAGAGCTTTGGTTCTATTAAGTGAGCATCCTTAATAACTAAGCTCCTCCTCCCCGAAGCTAGAAGGATTATGGCCTCAGAGTCAGATCCGGCGCTGTCCCGAACTTCCAACATCCCATACAACACCCGCAGACGCTTGTTTCCCTTCGCTACCTCTGATGCCCCCACCCCAGGGCAGGACGTCACTGCAGGAGACTTAGATCTTCCTCCTGGGTCAAGTGCAGAAGAAGTTACATTCCAGATTTGCTCTCCCTTCTCCCATATAGCAGGAACCAGCCATCCTACCCCCCAAGCGGGAAGATCTATGATGGGAGAAGCGGACAACCCTTTCGTGAATTCAATAGCAGCTCTCCAAGCTCAACTGGATCAACTGATAGAGATGGCTGCTGGATTTACTCCTCATGCCTCAAGACCTGGTGTGTCCTCCCAAGTAATTTTCACCCCGTCCCTTGTCACCAAACGACCCTTATCGCCCCAACAGTCTAGGGTACTCCCGTCCTCCTTACCTTTCCCCTTGGCCCCCATAAACGTCCCACCATCCACGCGCGGACCTGCCGACCATTCTGGACAATATAGGGGAGGAATCTCTATCCCCGAAGCAGTCCGCCAGCGTGAGGAGTACAGGGAGCCCTGGGATGATCGACGGGGAGATATAGTGAGAGATCCATCTCCTAGATACAGCGAGAGGTCTAGCAGCAGAAGTCGACGAGCTCGAACTCCAAGGAGCCGTAGTCGTTCTCCTAGGAGACATCAGGAATATGACCCTCAAAATCCCAGATACGACGCCGAAATTCCACATCAGCGTCAGCCTCGTAGGATCCCCGATGCTAACGCGGGTCATCCGTTCAGCTACCATGTCAGGCACCACAGAGTCCATCGACATGTGAAACTCCCAGTAGAATCCTATGACGGCACAAAAGATCCCATTTCTCACCTCAATAAGGTGAAGGATATCGTGCAATTCCAAACGCGCAGTGACGTAGCATTGTGTCAAATTTTCGTAATGACGCTGTCAGGAGTGGCACGTCTATGGTTCGAGGGGCTCCCCGCCGGGTCTATCGATAATTTTTCTCAGCTGGAAGAAAAATTCAAATGTCGGTTTAGCACGGCTATTCCTATCAGAAAGTCAGCAGCTGCGTTGTTCGATATCCATCGAAAACCACAAGAATCGCTGAACGATTTCTTAGGACGATTTGATCTTGAAATGTCCCTAACGCCGGGGGTCACTATCGATTTTGCGATTGAGGCCCTGAAACGCAATTGTCGATACAGTAAACTGAAAGATACGCTAACGGTGGACCCCCCAACGACCCTGGATGCTTTGAGGTTGAAAGCGCATAACTATGCGAGAATGGAAGAGGAAGAAAATAGAGAATGGATCTGAGGCATGCCGGCGGACCCATATGTGGCCCCTAACGTCTTGAACAGCAATGCCCCTGACGCTAAACCCACCGAGGATCCTGGGCAGCGGAAAGAGCATAACACCAAGACTTCTAACCGGCAGAGAGGCAATTTCTCAAAAGGAAGGTCTGGAGGATCCCCCACTCGGAAGCAAACGGACCCGCCAAAGGGCCGGATATACGATCCTGACCTCCCATCTCTCATACTCCCAAGGGCGGAGATCTTAGCAATAGTCCAACAGAGAAATCTGCCTATCCGTTACCCAGCTCCCGTGAAACCAGGAGTAATCATGGGAGGAAGAGAAAATGCATACTGCAAATTCCATAAGGTCAAGGGACACTCAACGGATGTATGCAGAGAGTTAAAATCGGCTATAGAGCGATTGGTCGAAGAGGGCTACCTTGGGGAATTTGCCACAAAGGCCAGGGAGGAAGCTAGAAACAACCCAACTGGAAATACAACTGAGCAGAGGCAAGCGCCCTCGCACGCTACAGGGGCTAACGCAGTTCCCCTCGGGCCAAATAGAGAAGCGCTCGCTATCGATAGCGACCAAATGCCCATGATAAATATCATTGCAGGGGGAGCACCCTATTGCGAGGAAATTACGCCGCAAACGCCCAACCCAGGAGAAAAGCGCAAACGGGAGAACGCGCAAATGAAAATTGAGGCAATAAGCGCCTTAGACAGAAGGATATTGTCTTTCTCAGAGGAGGACGAAAAAGGCATCATTTTCCCGCATAATGACGCGATGGTTGTGACGCCCGTCATTGGAAGTCATGGGGTAAGAAGGACCCTTGTCGATAACGGGAGTGCAGTGAATCTATTTTCATTAGAAGCGTACAACTTGATGAAACGACCTGACGGTGAGCTATCGCCTTGCACAAGGCCAATTATTGGGATTGATGGAGTACCAATTCCGGTAGTCGGAATAACATCCCTGCCGGTGTACTTCCGAGAAGACACATCCAAACGCTCCGAAGAGCTACTATTTCTGGTTGTAGACCTAACGTTACCGTATAACGCCATTTTGGGGCGACCATTCCTTAATCGTTTTGGAGTGGCCATATCTCAAAAACACCTGCGGATGAAATATCCCTCATGGGACGGCGTGGTCTCAATCAAAGGGGACCAAAAGTTGGCAGCCGAATGCTACTTACTTATGACTCAAAGGAGTTGTGATCGCTACGTTTGCATGACAGACGATCCTTTCAATGATAAAGAAGAAAAGCGCACTCAGCCGCTAGATCAGATGGTATCAATCCCTATCGGTAAGGATAGTGAAACGAATCTCTTAGCCAGTGAGAAACTAAGCCTTGAAGAGAACGCGCAATTAATCCGGCTGTTGAGGAAATGCAAGGGAGAGTTTGCGTGGAAACCAGTAGACATGCCCGGAATCTCTCGGGAAGTCGCAGAACATCGGCTGAACGTTAGTCCTGACGCCAAGCCTGTTCAACAAAGGCGACGTGCCTTTTCATCGGAAAAAATAGCAGCCATCGAAAAGGAGTTGCTAAAGCTCACAGAGGCGAGGTTCATTCGAGAAGTCCAGTACCCGACCTGGCTAGCTAATCCTGTCTTAGTCCCAAAGCCTAACGGGGACTGGCGCATGTGCATCGACTTTACTGACCTAAATAATGCCTGTCCCAAGGACTGCTATCCCCTTCCGCGAATAGATCAGTTAGTCGATCAAACCGCTAGGTATGCTTATCTAAGCTCCCTAGATGCGAATTCCGGATATCACCAAATCCCTATGGCCGTAGAGGACGAAGAAAAAACTGCCTTCATTACTCCTAGAGCTACATACTGCTATACTGCAATGCCGTTTGGGCTAAAGAATGCTAGTGCAACATTTCAGCGAATGGCAAACAAAGTTTTTGAAAATCAAATCGGGAGAAATGTAGAGGCCTACGTAGACGACATCCTGATCAAAAGTCGGAGTTTCAGAGAGCACCTCGCTGACTTGCAAGAAGTTTTCAATGTGATGAGAAAACACAAGATGAAGTTAAACCCACGGAAGTGCATGTTCGCATTCCAAACGGGAAAATTCCTGGGCTATGTGGTCAGCCAGAAGGGCATCCAACCCAACCCGTCAAAGATAAAAGCCATCCAGGATATGATATCCCCGCGAACTGTCAAAGAGATACAGAAGTTAACCGGGCGCATCATTGCGTTGGGGCGATTCATATCTAAGGAAGGCGAGAGATGTTTGCCTTTCTTCAAAGTCATCCGCAACAAGGCTCCTTTCGGATGGACAGAGGAATGTGAGAAAGCGTTTGCAGGACTAAAAGCTTACCTATCATCAGATTTAGTGCTGACGAGGCCTGAGCCCGGCGACGAACTATATCTATATTTGGGAATAGCTGACGAGGTAGTCAGCGCCGTCCTTGTGCGAAGTGAAGGGCACGTGCATCATCCTGTATTCTTCGTGAGTCACATATTGAAAGATGCTGAACTGCGATACGCTCCTATCGAGAAGATAGCACTCGCTCTAGTGCAAGCCACGAGAAAGATGGATCGATACTTCCAAGCCCACCCCGTCATTGTACTCACGGACCAGCCGTTGAGAAGAATCTTCAGAAAACCCAAATCTTCAGAAAGAATGCTAATTTGGGCTATCGAGCTCGAACAATACGGGCTGCAATACAAAGCTAGACCAGCCGTTAAGGCCCAAGCGTTAGCTGACTTTATAGCTGAGTACACATTCACAAAGGACATAAAGACAGATCTATTGGAGGAAGAAGCAGAAAGTCCATGCTTACCGTCTCCGGAGACATATACAGATACGTGGGTCATCCACGTGGATGGAGCAAAAAATCAAGAATTAGCGGGCGCAGGAGTTTTCTTAGTTGGACCAAACGGCCTGGAGATGCGATACGCCATCAGAATCCTGCAGCCATTGTCCAACAATGCGGCTGAATACGAAGCGCTGCTGGCAGGACTCAGAATTGGAAACAACTTCTCTATCGGAGCCACTCCCGGTGGGGAGAAGGAAGACAGAACACGTTTAAAGATCCGAGGAGATTCCAAGCTAATAATGGATCAGGTTCTGGGGAACTCCCAAGCCAGAGAACCCATCATGGCCCAATACTTAGCCAAAGTGAAGCATGAGCTGTCAAAAATACAGGAAAAAGGCACCCTGGTCACCTTTGAGCACATTCCTAGAGAAAACAATGAAGAGGCCGATAGCCTCGCCAAGATGGCAGCCAATCCGGAAGCCTCAGTACCCAGTGACGTGCGCTATGGAGAACTGCCTACACCTTCTTTCATGGAAGAGCAGGCATCGCTCTGTGTAGAAGAAATGGAAAATGATTGGAGGATCCCAGTGATAGAATATCTGAAACATGATAAACTACCGGGAGACCATACAGAGAAGAAGAAAGTCCTAAAACGGGCAGCACGATGCACATATTATAACGGAGAGTTAATACGAAGATGTTTCTCCCATTCGGCCGCTAAATGCATAACGGAGCAAGAAGGCTTACATGTGTTACGTGAAATTCACGAAGGGATATGTGGCATGCACATTGCTAGCGGCACCCTGGCAGCCCAAGTCTTTCGGTCGGGATTTTACTGGCCCACCATTCGACGAGACTGTCATAACTTCGTGAGAACCTGTCAGAAATGCCAGGAATATGCTAAGATTCCTCGAAAACCTGCTGTGCCAATTTCAGAAATAGTCGCACCGTGCCCGTTTGCAAAATGGGGGATTGACATCCTGGGCCCATTTCCAAAGGCTAGATCTCAGTTAAAATTCGTGGTCGTAGTGGTAGACTACTTCACAAAGTGGGCCGAAGCTGAGGCGTTAGCTACCATTACCACCGAAAAAATTTGGCGTTTCTTCAAACACTAAGTCATCATGCGATTTGGAGTACCACGCGTGCTAGTTAGCGACAACGGGACACAATTTACGAGCCAGTTCTTCAGGGATCAATGTGCAGAGTTCCAGATAGAGCAAAGATTCTCCTCTGTGGCACATCCCCAAACCAACAGCCAGGCGGAAGTAACTAACCGCAACATCCTTAGTGGCATCAAAAGAAACTTGGAAGGGTCCAGGAAGAAATGGCCAGACGAATTGCCATATGTACTATGGGCCTACCGCATGACTGTCAAGGCCAGTACTGGAGAGACCCCGTTCGTGTTAGCATTCGGAACCGAAGCTGTCACACCAGTCGAGATTGGCATGATGAGCCTCCGGGTGGCTCACTTCAAAGAAGAAAACAATGAAGAAAGGTTACGAGCTAACCTCGATACTCTACCAGAAACACACGAGGAAACCCTCCTGAAAACCCTGCACTACAAAAGGAAAATGGCACATTATCACAACCGGCAAGTGAGGGAGCGATTGCTCAAAACCGGAGATTTAGTGCTCAGAGACAGACGGGCAGCAGGACAACGTATGGGAAAGCTCAGTCCAAACTGGGATGGACCGTATCGTGTCACCCGCATTGTGGGAAAAGGAGCATACCATCTGGAAACGCTCGAGGGAACGCCCCTGCAAAACTCTTGGAACATCGCTCGGTTGAGGCTATACCACGCCAGGAGCTAATCGGGTAACATCAAAGTTATTCTAATAAATGAATATTGAGATATTCACCGTGCGTTTGCTACTGGTAATATGCAGGTAGCGAAGAATGCCAGGGGTGAAAATCCTATCCTTGTGATGGCTGGTCTTGATCAGACAGCTCATTAAGACGAGGCACGCCCTGGCATAACAAGGCGTTTGGGAGTGAAAATCCTATCCTTGTGGTAACCGTGCTCACATAGACGACCCATTAAGACGAGGCACGACCCCAAACGGCTCCCCAGAGTGAAAATCCTATCCTTGCGGCAACCGTGCTCACATAGACGGCCCGTTAAGATGAGGCACGCCTCGGAATCCTTGGGAGTGAAATCCTATTCTTATGGTAACCCCATAAGGAGAGGCACGCCCCAAGGAGAGACCAACTCCATCCTGGGAGTGAAAATCCTATCCTTGTGGTAACCGTGCTCACATAGACGGCCCATTAAGACGAGGCACGACCCCAAACGGCTCCCCGGAGTGAAAATCCTATCCTTGCGGCAACCGTGCTCACATAGACGACCCGTTAAGATGAGGCACGCCCCGGAATCCTTGGGAGTGAAATCCTATTCTTATGGTAACCCCATAAGGAGAGGCACGCCCCAAGGAGAGACCAACTCCGTCCTGGAAGTGAAAATCCTATCCTTGTGGTAACCGTGCTCACATAGACGGCCCATAGAGACGAGGCACGATTCCACGGACGTGAGGTACAACGCTTGGGGGTGAAAAGTCCTATCCTTGTGATGGCTGGTCCTGATCAGACAGCTCACTAAGACGAGGCACTCCCCAAAGCCTATCTGTGGCAAAAGGAAACAAAGACATCCCAACTAGTAGCCGCGCGGTTGATACCCGGTGAAGCGATGTTGGAGCCTATCTGTGGCGAAAGGAAACAAAGACATCCCAACTAGTAGCCGCGCGGTTGATACCCTGTGAAGCGATGTTGGAGCCTATCTGTGGCGAAAGGAAATAAAGACATCCCAACTAGTAGCCGCGCGGTTGATACCCGGTGAAGCAATGTTGGAGCCTATCTGTGGCGAAAGGAAACAAAGACATCCCAACTAGTAGCCGCGCGGTTGATACTCGGTGAAACGATGACGGAAAGGTGACTATACTGCAACAACAACGTTGAGACAGATGTAAAGCCCCCTCTGACAACGAGGGACGACAGGAATATGAGTGCAGCAGATGCGGAAGCAACGCTGATTTATACTCAGAGAGACTATCGAAGGATATAATGGACATGCTACTTGAATGCAGCTGATGAAAAGCTAACGGGATACAACGCGAAACTATGCGTCTGTGGAAACCTAACGCCAAACGTCCCATGCGGACAAGTGATCAAACGGCATTATGAAGAAAAGCAGATAAAAAACTTCTATCCAAAAAGAGTGGATTAGCCAAGTCAAGGCCCATATTGTTTGAAGTACAAAATATAGACGGACCCGTCAGCCACAAAAATGTAAAACATCTAAACAACAAAAGGTCTAAAGATTGGGCGGCGCGTTGACCCCTCCTTGCTGAGCAGCCTTCCACTGATAGAAACCGCTATCAGTAATGGAGGAGGCTCTCTTGTCAAAATACGCAGAGAGATCTTCAATACGGAGCTCCTCAACTCCATAATGATACATCATGGCTTCTGACATGATTCCCCCACCCTGCTCAAAGTACCAACGGTTCTTCTCAGCGTTAAGGGAGGAATCGGCAGATAGCTCGGCGTTTCTCTGTCTCTCCAGGCGCAGGCTATCCTCCTCCTGAGAGAGGCGTAGGGCCAGATCAGCACGTTGTCTCTTCTCCTCCTCCAAAGCCAACTTAGTGGCCTCCAACTCTTGTTTAACCACGGTAACCTCTCCCTGAGCAGTCTCCATACCGTCGTTGGCAGCAACAAGGGCATTTTCAAGACGCTGTCGCTCTTCCAACAGCCTGTTTATCTCTCCTTGCCCGTTAGCTGCAGCTCTGGCATTCTCTTCATCCATATAGTGAAGATGGCAAAGCATAGAAAACGCCTGAGAGTGAAGAAAATTGATGCGCCCCTGCTCGCCCCGAGCCACAAAGGCATCCCTCTCTCTTGGAAGAGACAAAATCTCTGCTACCAGATAAGCGGTAGAGGAAATCACGGTCTCATGATCAGCATCGGCAGGAAACTGCAGAATACTGTCCCTAAAGGAGCGCAAGCTAACGTGATGAGTCGGCATGAGAGGAGGATCGTAGGGAGAGATACCAGCCATTAAGGCAGGAGCGGGCCCACCCCTCACAATAGGTGGATGAGGCATCGGAACAAAGAACAACGCACCAGGAGAAGCTGGCCGGCTAGAGAGGCCTTCCGCGTTAGGCATCGAGACCTCATTGCCTCCGGGCACCTCAGGATTAAGGGCATCAGAATCATAGCCCGTTGGGGTGTGCGCGGAATGGATCGGAGAACCAGGAGGCACATGGGGTTGACCACCAAAATCAACAGGTTCCGATTGATCAGCAGATACACCCTCACCCCCAAGGGCACTCGAACTACGATTGGCGGCCGAGGAAGAAGGACTATTCGGGAGATCATAGCGAGCCTTCTTCTGACGCTCACGAAGGACATCAGCGATATCCATATCTCCCTGGGAGGTAGAAGGGACAGAAGCAGCAACGACTTCCTAAATAACGCAGAACGTGATAAGGAAACGGTGCAAAAAAGAAAGACTAAAGTTTTAAAAATGTTCACCTGAGTGGTGGAGGATGCAAGAGGAATCCCAACAGGAATCGGTTCAACCGTAGCCTCTGAAGAGACAATGGTCTGGGACGAAACGGATGGGGCAGCACGTGCTTTCCTAGGCCGTTTCTGTCTTACAACCCGAGGGCCCGTAACGCTAGCAGTAGCAGTGGCCTCCCCTTCCTCAGCGTTAGCAGCAGCGGCAGCAGCAGCCCTGGCTTCAGCGACAACTTTCTTTTTCGCCTCCTGTTTCCTCCTCCTTCGGAAATACTCAGGCTCCCAACCAGGCGGAGGCACTGCACAATCACAAAACGTTAGCGTTAGTACTTCTTGACAACGCAAAAGAAAAAAGGTCAAACACTCACCCTTCTTGCACTGTTCCACGGGCAACCCGTTGGCCACTTTTCGGGCATCAACGCTAAAATCAAATTGAAGCAGCGTCTTCAACCAGCCATCCTCCGGGTCGGAAAGGGGTTTCCGATGACCCCAAGCCCCATCTTTAATTGTTTCGTTGAAGCCAGCCCTCCACAACGGCTCAGGTAGATCAACAATAAAAAATTCCTCTTTCCAGTGAGGAATGGAAGACTCAATGCCCATTAGTTTCCAAGTAAAGGGCTTCAAGGAACCGTCTTCGTAGCGAGGCGATATCAATATCACCCCTTTACGGGAATACAATTGGAAAATGTCATGAAGCAACGCTAAGGTGGGAGATTCTATTCCCTTGAAATGACACAGTGCGGCAAAAGCACTAACAACGCAAATCGCGTTAGGACTCAACTGAGCCGGAGCCAAATCAGAATCAGCCAACAACAATTTTACAAGCGGGTCAAGAGGGAGACGAAACCCATGATCGAAGAGCTTAGCATACAGCATTCTGCTATTTCCGGGCAAAATGCTGTTCAATCGAAGCGACTCAGAAGCAGGATGCACGGGATATTCCTTAGGAAATCGTGTAGAAAACCCAGCAAGCCTACGATTAATTAAAGGCAGTGTGTACAAAGAAGTGGGAGTGGTATCAATTACTTCTTCCCCGGAGGACCTTTGAGGATCTCCTTCTTCAGAGGATTTCTTAGTTCTAGCCATGGCCAACAAGGAAGAAACAAAGAGAAAAGAAAAAGGATGTGTACCTTGTACCTTCGTGAAAGAGAATGCGAGGAGTCTTGAACCAGAAAGAGAGAGCGGCGCAAAGTATTTATCCAAAGACGAAATAGTGTATAAGGGAAAGATGGGAAAAGAAAAAGGGGTAGAAGAAAAAATAGATATAACCCTGAAAGGGCGACCAGTCAGCAGCAGACACGTGGCGAAGCAACACGTCATAAAGTAAGGCACGCGCCAGAAGGTGCAAATTTGAAATAAGGACGAAACGCCTCTGCATTTGCAACTCCCTAGGAGACGCTTGCTCCAAACGCCCCTCTGAGGAAGGACACGTGTCTTCTTTCATCATTACCCTTCAAGTCGCATTAAATGAGGGACAGAGGGATTGATTAAAAAACATAAAAAGCAGTGCTGGCCTTGCCAAACGGCGCGATGACACAAAAAGATAAAGAAGGAATAAATGGTAATATCATACAGTGTGACAAAGGATACAAAGCGTCAGCATTATTACATGAGAAACAATGTTCGAATGGTTTTCAAGAAATAAACAAAAGACAACAACAAGAAAAACAAGGAAAAGCCCAACACCATCGCTAGCGTCAGACTTTCTCCCCCGAAGGGCCAGAAGAACCGCTGTCACCTTTGCTAATCTCACCCATCACGATAGACATGTAATCAGCTACCTAGGCCGGATCCGAAGGGTTACCTTTGAAACGGGACGCAAACCCAGAAACGAAGGCCTCTAGAACCCTCTTCCTTTAATGATGCCCTAACAGACCCCTCATCTCGAGCAAGTACCTCTTCGCGGAGAAAGAGATTCTTCTTCCTTTCTAGCGCCAATTCCGCCTCCAGAACTTCTACCTTGGCTTTCCCGATAGATTTTTCTCTGTCCAATTCCGTTTGGGACGATTCACAGAGGCGCGTCAGCAACCTAGAATGCTCCACCGCCTTCTCTAGCTGCACCCTTGCAACACACAATGCGCTGGAAAAATTACGGTACTCGCGATCGTGAATTTCGAATTGATAATTCAGATGGCGGAAAAAGTCCAGAGAATCATTCAGAACATGGCGAAAGCGTGCCGAGGGAGGGAGTTGAAGAAATTCCTCTTTCTCCTTTTTGGAACCTAGCATCTCCCCTATCAAGGGTGCAGTAAACTCATCTCGAGAAAAAGGTTGGGGAACCCCGACAGCGCGAAGGGCATCAAAGCAAAACCCTACAAGATTCATACGGTAGGTCGGTACCCCATCAGGATCAAGATTGATTGAGGTAGGCGGAGAAGAGCCCTGAGGAAAAATACTCTTGAAAGGAGTAAAAAACAGCTGCGGAGTAACCTTAGGCGGTAGCTCAGCAGTCGAATCCACCACAGGAGGTTTGACCACTACGTCAGGAATACAATGAGCAAATCGGAGAATCGGGAGCGTCAGATATGGGAGGAGGACATTCCATCGGTAGGCCCTCTCCCTCAGAAGAACAAGTTTTTTCCAACGCCTCAGCGGCTCCCGTTGGCTGAGAGGCGCCCGCCTGAGAGAAAACAGCAGGCGTAGGAACAGTTGCCACATCCACAGGAGATGTCCCGGTAGCTTGTCCACTAGTGGCCACTCGAAGTTTTTTCCGACGCTGGGAAGCAGCAAGGGAAGAAGCATGGCAAAGGTCTGACTTAGCATCTGCATCCTCATCATCGCTAGTAATTACTGTAGTTGCGACAGGCCTGGAGTCCGTCCCCGTGCGACGCTCCGGTAGCCAATTTTCCACAAAACGAGAAGTTCGCATAGAGCTAACGGGCCTTCGCCCTCCCCGGGCAACCGTTTTAGTTCTCTTCCTCGAAGGAGGAACGCTACCCCGACTTGAGCCCTCAGCCGAAGGCGAGGCCGGTAAAGTTTGAAGCGGTATTACGTTCAGAGGAGTACCAGCGTCACCTGGAAATCAACCGTTAGCTCCTTATAGCAAACAAAGTAGGCGAGGACCAAAGTAAAGAAAATATGGAAAGAAATAGGCTCACCCATAACGCACTCTTCCAGAGGCTTGAACAGAGCAAAGGCACGAATGCGGTAGTGGGTATTCTCGTCTAACAAAGCGTTAGCCTGGTCCAACTCAGTTCTGGACAAAATCGCGGGATTTGTCCAAACGGGACCTGCCAGTTCCTGATTAAAATTGATACGCCACAAACGTGACGGTAGCTCCAGAACAAAGAAGCTGCTCTTCCAATCAGCTACACCCTTCTTGAAGCCGTGAAAACGTTGCCAAAACGACTGCACGAGCGCATCATCCCACCGGGGAGTAATCTCGATTAAACAATTGTAGCAAATCATGCTAAAGAATTTGCGAAACAAATTGATAGATGGGGTAAAAATGTTCTTCAACTCGCAAGCGCGAAGAAAAGCATAAACCGCACACCAAGAGGAAGGAGTTATCTGGGCAGGATTAAGGCTATACTCCCGCAGCAGAGTTAATATCGACTCATGAACGGGAAAGCGGAAACCATAAAGGAACATTTTAAAATAAAGAAGCCTACAGTGGCCCCACCCTGGATTATGAAGCCGCATATCACTTCCGGGAATAGAAGGCTCATGCCCAGGAGGAAAGGTAATACCATGTTCCTCCAATTCGGCTTTCAGAACCACATCGCAGGTAAAAATACTCGGTGATTGGGCAACCTCGGGATCCATGGGCCTAGAGATAATCTGGTGAGGTTTATTCCTAGCCATAGCAAACCAACAAAAAAGGAAATCTGAGAAGGGACGAATTGATACCTTAAAGGAGAAGAATCGCAGAGAAATTGGCGGACAGTGACGAGCGGCCGAAAAGGTATTCGGAGAAGAAGACGAAGGAAGACAAGAAGGAAAATTCGAAGTGAGGGCAAAAGTTTTGAGAAATTGGAGAACGGCCCCTCTTAAAGGATAAAAATGCCACCGCATTAATTGAGTCACCAATCAGGCGAAGACGAGTGTAAAAGAAGTTGGCCACGTGGAAGCGCATTAAAGAAATTTGAAAAAAGAGAAGTTATTCGTCGAGACTCCCCAAAGGGGCAAGACAGTATTGACCCGGTCAGAGTAACCGCGAAGCGATTGCCTCAGTCAGTCCAACCGCTTGCGTTAGCTATCACCAAGAACCAGCAGGCTAACGGAAGTAACGACAAAAAAGGAAAAATAGAAAGCATTATTTTATTCATAAAATGCCAACAGGCGGGTACAATGCAAAACGGCTAATCCTCATCAGGCCAATAAATGCCGTGGTGATAAACCCCGTCATCATCAAGGAACGACATCTTCCCGTCAGCATTCGGGACCGGCTGGTCTGCCTCCCTTTCTGGGCAGGACCTTGACGGGCATGATTTTCCTTTGGCGCCCGAATCTGCCAACCCCGCACCAGCACTGATGGGAAAATCCTCGTTCAGCGAGCAGTCAGGGGAAGGAAAACGTTTGCCACCCTCTTGAGTAGCAGAACCAGAAGAAGCCAACGTCGCAAAGGGCGTCTTGGAAGTCCGTTTCCCCTGCTTCTTACGACCCTTTCGGCGGACCGGAGGCCTCCATGGTGGCGAAGGAGGGGGATGATCTGAGTCTGGCGAAGTTGGGGGAGTCGGCAAGGAGTCACGATCCATGGAACTTAAGAAATAAAAATCTGCCATGCCACCTGCAAAAGCGAAAAAGAAGGAAAAAGGAAGAAGATGAACAGGAAAGGGAAACCAAACTCCCTTATATAGCCGAGTGAGCATTTCGATCCCTGAAAAATCAATTAAGACGCTTGGGAAAAATAACTGCAATTGCAGAATCTGATCCGTCACAGGCGCGTCTGCTCGTCGAATGCACCAATCAAAGGGCACCAAAGAACCGCCCAACCACCTGCCACTGAAAAGACGACCCTGTAACAGTCAAGACAGAGCATTCATTGCTAATCCCCGGAACACGACCACTGCAATACAATGTCCCGAGGAAGACCCATTTTCAGTTGGGCTCATGACAAATATTTCCAACCAATAAAGCAAGCAACCACGCAAGAAAAAGAGAAGACTTGGGAAAAAGCAGAGACAGTTATTTATTTATGGCCAGGTGGCCTTAGCGTTCAAATATGTACAAGAAACATAAGAAAAGCAACGAGAAGAAGCGGAGCCAGCGGTCAGATATTGGACCCCGCATCATCTTCCCCTGGCACGACGGGAACCTCCCTTAAAGCGTCAGCGACGGAGGTCAGTTCGGAAGAGCAAGCTCTCATGCCCTTTAGGCAGCAGGCCAGCAGATCTTTCCTCTGCTGCAGCATCGAGGCCACCACATCAAGGTGAGCACTGACAGTGGCCAGTTTCGCCAAACTCTCTAGGGGATTAAAATCCTCCAGAGTTATTCCCAGCTGTCTAGACAGAATAGGGGTTAGCACCCCCCGCAACTCCAGGACATCCTCGGAGGTCTTGGTGATCATCCTCTCCAGGAAGCCGATGTCACCCTCAGTAAGATTCTTCAGGGTCAGAGTTTTGGAGATCAGGAAATTGCGAGTCGGTTCATCCATGGCGGAATACGAAAAGAAAGAATGTGAAAAATGCGAAGAAACTGGCACAGAGAAACCTCTGATTTATAGATCCTGACAAAAAACCGTCAGGACCATTTTTCTGAGGCAAAACCGCCCCGGTACATAAAGGGACTCTCCGTGAGAGAAGGAACGTTAGCCCTTGGTAAACACTCGGGCTCATTTTCAGTTGGGCTTATGATAACAATCCACCTAAAAGAAAGGGTATTTTCGCCTATCACCCGGTGGGGAGAGGCATAGCTACTGCTTCACACCACCACGGTAGGGACAAGATGGCTACCTCCCCAAAGGCTAACGCTGCAAAGGCTAACGGGGCCCTACCGGCTCCTCTCACGGACCTCCTGCTTGGCTCAAAGAGTTATCTCACCCCCAGAGGAAACCACGCGTCAGGATTAACGCTCCGGCCATTATCCTACCATGACAATATCTACCTAAACACCTACCGCCGAGGTAGCGTATCACGATAAGGGCGAATCACAGACCCTAACGCGAGCGATAGCTCCGTACCCGTTTACTCGGGCGGGAACGCCCCCTTTCTTCTATAAATACCTCCCCCACAAAGGAGGCAGGTAAGCGGACTTGACTGGCCAAAACTCTGCCAATTTCAGTACACCTACTGACTTAAGCATCGGAGTGTTTCCGCCGGAGACCCCCTCCGGCGCATTGCAGGTACTGTGGACCGTCGCGCACACTAATCTGAGAAGAGCTGCTCCGCCATACATCCTTCGGCAGAAGACAAATTATTATCAATAATTGAGGGGATTTGTACCCGGGGTAGGAGGAATCCTGGAGATCTTCACCTCTAAGGGGGTGGTCCTCACCGCTGCTACACCTGCAAGGCGCCGGAGGGGGTCCTCGACGCAGATACTCTGACGCTCAAGTCAGTATAGGAGTAAGAGTGAGAGAGAGTCCTCCCCCCTTTCTATCTAGGGGGGTATTTATAGGAAATTTGGTAGGGAGCATTATCTTGGGATGTTAACGCTTATGGCGTACCGGGTGTGGGAATAAGCGCCATATTGTGTTGGATGACCCCCCCCCCCCCCCCCCGCGCTGACGTCGACCACCCCCAGTAGCAGGACTAGTAGGAGGCCAGGCAGACCCTACAGTAGCTGAAGATGACGGTACCCCCTGTCAGGACTAAAATACCCTAGGGGGTATATCAATTGTTATCACAAGCCCAACCGAAAACGAGCCCGAGTGTTTACCAAGGGCTCCATTCTCGGTATCTGGATGAGTGCTATTTCCTTCACGTCGCGGCAGGCTTGCAAAGATCTTCGAGTTTCTCTGACTCTTTTGACTTCACGCCATAAATTCTTATTCTCGGTATTTGCCAAAACTCCGTGTCTTTGAACTAGTTGTAACAGGTGCATGATAACGAAGTAGGTAACATGAGCCGATAGCTTGTGATAACTGTTGGCCACGGAGGAGATGACGACCAAATTGGTAGTGGCGATAAGTGATGCTTCCACCGATAGCTTGCGTCTCGATAAATGGATTCTGGTGACCATGCATGAAAATAGGGTATAGGCGGTATGGTGGAGGCGACCGACATATACTGTTACATGTGTTGCTGGGAATGCGAAGAATGCTACTAACTTGACGGTGCGGGCACAGGTGACAATTCCAGGATGTTGCTCGACTGACAATGTTTCTGAAATAGGATGAGTTCTTGGAAATATTCCCGATATAGGGACCCATTCGCTGTCAAGTGACCATTTCTCGTTAAGTGCCAAAGAATGAGCTGGTGATGCCGCTAGCTTGTTAGAAGCCGTTAAGTGTCATTCCTGTTAGGTGATATTAGCTTGACGGGGCTGTTAACTGTGACTAGAAGATTGTAAGCTTGACGGGGTCGTTAGGTTATCGTTGACGTTTGCAGACTGTTGCTTCGTTAATCTGGTTGGCTTGCAATAAAACACCAGGACATAGCCACAACGAAAATGGTTGACGGAATCAATAATAACTATGCGCCTACAGCCCAACCGAAAATGGTCCCGGTATGTAATGCCGATAACATGCCTCCCATTTGGCATATTCGAAACTTGATTTCAGAATATACTAGATAATTCAACACTACTCTCGAATGATTGCCGGATTACTTTCTCATATGAGTATCTGATTATTTCGAGGCTGCTTCACACGCGTTTTGTTTGTACAACTTGCAGAGAGACAGAGAAAAGAAAATACAATAACGAAATTATCAGGGCCCTTTTTACTTACAGGGGGTTTCCGGATAGAGACTATGAGATAATCCTTAGACGGCAAGCATTGTATAATGCCTTCCGAAAAATAAGCAGAATCACTCCATTGCAATAGTGCAAAAAGACGGATGATGGGGACTTCTGTGTACTAATAATTCAGTCTGATTCCCTTGGTGAAGCCAGGTAGTATTTTGCTTCCATAAGCAAGTAACGACCATTGGAACCACAAGTAGCAAAACTTGCCAAGTAACATAGCGACTAGAACAACCCTGAAAATTATAAGCTCCCAAGAGCAAAAGCCATATAAATACTAAGAAGGACCATATAATTGAATCTTGAGTGGGCTCCCGCTATCTAGGGATCTTCTCAAGGTATCCATATTTCCAGATTATACTCATGCTGACTGTGGGACATATGTAGCGATACCATCGGATGATGATTCTTAGATGTAAGTGCCACGACAGGTGGTGAAATAAATCTTCAAAACTGGGAGTTCGATCCCTTGCTCACTTAACTTAACTAGCTTGTTTGCTTCAACATAGCCGTATCCAAAATGGAAAATGAAAATTCATAACTCATTCATAAAGAGAAAACGTCTTAGAAAATACGGGTCTTAAAACTCAAGATCCCGTTATCCAAGATCATGCCTTATTGAAGGTGGATTGTCGCAGTAATATGTATATCGCATCATGATATAACAATACTGAAGATAAAGTGCCACAATTGAAGATAGAGTACCATACTGAGATGATGATGTTGAAGATGGACTAATACACCAAGCAGTAGAGTTGCCATAACGAGATATCATTACTGAAGATAAATTTCCACAAGCGATAACGTTATCCCTCAGATAATTTCAGAATCATAAGCTTGTGATAACAGAACATTATGATGAATATATCCCAAGATAAACAGGATGTGTTATGCTTCGATAGCTGTGGACGTCTGTTTCATATAAGAAGAAGAAGATATCGTGGCGAGATGACACAACTGAACATGTGTATTTGCATACCAAAGATAACATTTCTGATAACAGAGAAATTTTTCACATACCGTGAATAAAAGATATCAGGATGCAGAAGAGATGTTTCTTGACAGTCTCGCCCTTTCGATGTTGCTAAGGGGATATTCCCTGCCAATTTTTCTCATAACAAGCGGTTGAGTCGCTTTCTCTTCATCAAATAACTTCAAGATATCCTCTCGGATTCATAACGAGATAATGATATTGAAGGCCAGATGTCGTGATGAGGTAACGATACTCAATGAGATAATGATCTCGTAGATAGAATACCACAATGTGTCGCGCCGTCGCGAGCGAAATTCGGGACGCAATGAAAACACATAACAATGAAGTCGCCACCCTATTTTTTCTAAGGTTTAGGGAAACCTAAAAAGTCCGTAAAAAAGGAAGAAAATAAAATAAAACTAAGGCACAAATAAAAAGGGTCTAAACCCGAGAACAACGGTTCGGGGTCGTTTTATGGACTCGGGAAGGTGTTAGGCACCCGAGTCTCATCCTTAAAAAGGTTACCGGTTCTAAAAAGAGGTGTTTAAAAATCATGTTGAAAACAAGTAATTTGGGCCCTCAAGGGGATCGTCACTTTAGTTCTTAAATTTGTGAGATTGATTTTATCCTAATTGTTGTCGAGTTGTTTAACAGAAAATAACATTTTTTATCCTCTAAAAGATAAAAAGGTTGGTTTCACACCTATTCCGGTTATATTTAGCCGAGTTCAAAATTAGTCCGATTACATGCCAAATTAGGTGGGATTACTACCGTTTTATTAATCTTTACCAAAGCGACGAACTTAGTGAACAACGATGGATCACTATCATCATCGGGCCAATGCACGTGATTAAATCCTATTTACTAAGTGGTTCTAAGCATGTATAGGCTAGCAAAGTACCGTTTTGAGTGAATGCGAGAAAACACGTTGAAAAGAGAAAAACCGGGGTGGGGTCGAAGCCGCGCACATAACACATTCGCCAAGATAGCATAAATAAAAAAAAAACATTCGTGGGGTCGAAGCCGCACACGGAACACATTCATCAAAATAAAAGCGTAAAGTCGTGGGGACAAAGCCGCACACGAAACAAGCATAAAATAAAGCACATTCATTGGTATAAGCATCATGCAAACAGATTAATTCGAATTCTAACAATCACGCATTAAAATACGTTTATCCAAAATAAAGAAGGGAAAAAGGAAAACATACCTGGAGAGCTTTACCTGCAGATCAAAGATTAGTGGCAACAATTAATAATAAAATAGATAAATACTGCAAATAAATATTACAAATTAATTACAAATTCCCAAATACATAAATACAACAATTAAATTCTCCATTCGAGCTTCGCAATTGGGAATGACGCATCGAACTCCTCGTCGAGCTCCAACAAGCTCATTGGGCATCATCACGACGAGCGTGCAAATAAAACATACGAACAAAATAGACAAATAAACGCGTATAGTAAGGGACTCATAAATAAATTTCACATAATCAAATATTAATAGAATCACCTTACCCATTAAAGTTGGCGGAGCATCCGATCGGGATAATAATTGTGAATTCGGTACCTGCAAAAATGAAGAAAAAGTTAGTACCGATTTTAATTAAACGGGCTTGCGCGGTAACCCATTTCTTTTATTTATTCGTCATGGGCCGCAACCCATTTTTCCTTATTTTCTTTCTTTGGGCCGCAGCCCAATCTCCTTCTTTCTTTTATTTTATTTAATCATCCTTTTCTTCATTTTAGGGCTGCAAACGCAGCCCTCTTCTCCTTCTCCTTCTCCTTCCCATTTCTTTTCTTTTAATCATTTAGGCCAAAGAGTGAGGGATGGTGGCCGACGGTTCGGTTGGGTGCGGCAGTGGCTAGCGGCGTGGCTGGCTGGATGTGGTTGCTGGCGGTCGACGGAGCAGGCGGTTGTGTGGCGGGGGAGCTGGAGGCTGCAACGGCGATGTGGGGAAGGAGTTCGGTGGCGCGGCTGGGTGTCAGATGCGGCTGGGTGGCTGACGGGCAGCAGCAACGACGATCGGGATGGTGGCCGGAGGTGAGTGATCGGGTTTAGTTCGGGTTGGACTTGATTTGGTTTGGTTTTGCAGGTTTGTTTTGGTTGTGGTGAGGGATTTTTGGTTTGATTCGGTTTTGGGAGTGTGGGTGATGGCGGTTTGGAGAGTTGAGAGGGAGAGGAGATGCGGTGGCTGTGCAGCGGTGTTCGTGGCTGTGCGGATTTTTGGGTGCTGGGTTGGGCGGTTGGGTGATGGCCGGCGGTTCGGTTGAAAGGGGCTGTTATGGTGGTTTGGGTTGTGGCGCGGCTGGTTGGGTGATGGTCGGCGGTTCGATTGAAAGGGGCTGTTATGGTGGTTTGGGTTTTTATTGCTTGGGGAAGTTCGGTAATGGGTTCGGGGATTAAAGGGGTTTATGGGTGCTGTTTCGAGAGTGTTTAGGGGCTGATTTCGGGGCTGCTTGGTTGTGTAGCAGCGGCGCACGGTGGTGGCGTTGGGCTAATCGCAGGAAGATTGGTAATTTGGCAGAATTGGATTTAAAGGGAGGGATTTGTGATTGAACTTGGTTTTGGGCAGAGGATGCCTTTGGTGGATTTGTTGGTTGCCTCCCTTTTGACGGAAATTTAGTGGTCTTGTTTATAATCGGATCCAATTGAAATTGGATCCTTTTGAAAGAAAAGAAAAAAATGCCGAAGGTGTGATGATGGTGTCGGGTATTAATCATGAAAGATAAAAGATAAAAGAGGAAGGAGCTGAAATTACGGGAGTGAATCGTTGGGGAAAGCAGAGGGAAAGGGAAGCAGGGTGGAGCTGGGTTATTCGAACCCAAAGCTCGAGAGATGTAAATAATCGAACAAAACACGCAAAAAATAAATAAACAAAAATAATAATAAATAGATAAATAAATAATAAAGATAAATAATGATACTAAATAACTAATTACAATAGTGATAAAATTGACGACGAGATAGATATATAAATAAATAGAACGGACATGTTGCGATAGTGAAACTAAATGGGGTCAAAATTCGGGTATCAACAGTTGCCCCCTCTTTACTGTCTTATCAAAAAATAAAGTGTAACTGAAATTTTTGATGAGCAGTAAAGACGGTTGCCCCAGTACCACGAATGTTCAAAATGCAGAATATCATTTGAAAGGTAGAAATCTTATAAACGGAAAAAGAAAATGGTTCCACTTGGACACTGATTCAGATATTAAAATTGCAGAAATGTGAGCTTACTTCTACTCTGACGTTGATGCAGAAATTTAAATTGCTTAAATTGTAAGAAAATGAATTCAACTCCACTCGGATGTTGATGAACAACGGTTCTACTCAGATGCTGACAACTCAACTCGGACGTTGGTAAATTCAGCTCCACTCGGACGCTGATGATTCCATTCGAATACTGCGATACAGAAACATCGGCTCTACTCAGATACATATATTATGAAAGGACATAAATCTGAAAGCAGAAAAAGAAACGGCTCCATACGGATACCATGTTGCTGAAAAGTAAGTTACAGAAATGTAAACTTAGCTTTATTTGATGTTGATGGCTCCATTTGGACATCTTGCAAAAATGTAAATACAGCTCCATTCGGACGCTGATGGCTCCAATCGAATGCCTCACAGGATATGAGGATGTAGCTGCTCAGGAAAATAAGGTATGGGGACGAAGCCACTCCTGATATGGTACTGTGGGGACAAAACCGCTCACAAGAACAAGGTATGAATTCACTTGGACGCTGACGTCCTTAGGATGCAGGATACTTTGCAGAAATATAAATTTTGCTCCACTTGGACGCTTGAACTCTGCTCGGACACTAGTGCCCACCGGGATACTTTGCAGAAAAGGAAATTCAGCTCCACTCAGACGCTGACGCGAGAATTTTAAATTGCTGAAAAGGAAATTAAACTCTGCTCGGACACTAGTGCCCACCGGGATACTTTGCAGAAAAGGAAATTCAGCTCCACTCAGACGCTGACGCGAGAATTTTAAATTGCTGAAAAGGAAATTAAACTCCACTCGGACACTGATGCCCTTCGGGATGCTTTGTAGAAAAGGAGATTGAACTCCACTCGGACACTAATGCCCTTCGGGATACTTTGCAGAAAAGGAAATTCAGCTCCACTCGGATGCTGATGCGGGAATTTTAAATTGCTGAAAAGGGAATTGAACTTCACTCGGACACTGATGCCCTTCGGGATACTTTGCAGAAAAGGAAATTCAGCTCCACTCGGACGCTGATGGCCCCACTCGGATGCCTTGCAGAAAAATATAAATTGCGGCTACACTCGGACGTCTCCACTCGAATTCCGCGATGCATAAATATAAATTCAGCTCTACCCAGACGCTGATGGCTCGACTCGGATGCCTTGCAAATTCAGTTCCACTCGGACACTGATGACTCCACTCGGATGTCTTGAAAAATATAAATTCAGCTCCACTCGGACGCTGATCACTAATGGCTCTACTCAGATGCCGACAACTCCACTCGGACGTTAACAAATTCAGCTCCACTCGGACGCTGTTGGTTCCACTCGGATACCTTACAGAAATGTAAAATGCGACTTCACTCGGACGTCTCCCCTCGAATGTCGCGATGCAGAAAATGTAAATTCAGCTCTACTCAGACGCTGATCAATAATGGCTCTACTCAGATGCCTACAACTCCACTCGGACGTTGATAAATTCAGCTCCACTCGGACGCTGATAATCATGACTGATTCTGCAAAATAATCGTTAAATGATTTTTGCAAGGTGGGGTTTGAACCGCCACACGATTTCTTGAAAGGTGGGGTTTGAGCCGCCACACGATTTTCGCAAGGTGGGGCTTGAACCGCCACACGATCTTTGAAAGGTGGGGTTTAAACCGCCACACGATTTTTTGCGAGGTGGGGTTTGAACCGCCACACGATTTTTTGAGAGGTGGGGTTTGAACTGCCACATGATTTTTTTTTGAAGGTGGGGTTTGAACCGCCACATGATTTTTTGAATGTGGGGTTTGAACCGCCACACGATTTTTTGAATGTGGGGTTTGAGCCGCCACACGATTTTTGGAATGTGGGGTTGGAACCGCCACACGATTTTAATTTTAATTTTAATTTTTTTTTTTTTTTGAAAGGTGGGGTTTAAACCACCACACGATTTTTTTGAAAGGTGGGGTTTGAACCGCCACACGATTTTTGCAAGGTGGGGCTTGAACCGCCACGCAAATTTTATTTTATTTTATTTATTTATTTATTTATTTTGTTTTTTTTTTTTTTTTTTTTTTTTTTTTTTTTTTAGAGGTGGGGTTTGAACCGCCACACGATTTTTGGAATGTGGGGTTTGAGCCGCCACACGATTTTGATTGATTTTTTTTTTGAAAGGTGGGGTTTAAACCGCCACATGATTTTTGGAGGGTGGGGTTAGAACCGCCACATCATTTTTGCAAGGTGGGGTTTTTTGAACCTCCACACGATTTTTGAAATGTGGGGTTTGAACCGCCACACGATTTTTAGAAGGTGGGGTTTCTGAACCGCCACATAATTTTTTTTTGAAATGTGGGGTTTGAACCGCCACGCGATTTTTTTTTGAAAGGTGGGGTTTCTGAACCTCCACACAATTTTTTGAGAGGTGGGGTTAGAACCGCCACGCGATTTTTTTTGAAAGGTGGGGTTTCTGAACCTCCACACGATTTTTGGAGAGGTGGGGTTTTTGAACCGCCACACGATTTTTGAAAGGTGGGGTTTCTGAACCTCCACACGATTTTTTTGAATGGTGGGGTTTGAACCGCCACACGATTTTTGGAAGGTGGGGTTTGAACCGCCACATGATTTTTGGAAGGTGGGGTTTGAACCGCCACACGATTTTTTTTAAAATGTGGGGTTTGAACCGCCACACTATTTTTGGAAGGTGGGGTTTCTGAACCGCCACATGATTCTTTGAAATGTGGGGTTTGAACCGCCACACGATTTTTGAAATGTGGGGTTTGAACCTCCACACAATTTTTTTGAAATGTGGGGTTTGAACCGCCACACGATTTTTGGAAGGTGGGGTTTCTGCCTCCACACGTTTTTTTTTGAAATGTGGGGTTTGAACCGCCACACGATTTTTTTGAAAGGTGGGGTTTCTGAACCTCCACACGATTTTTGAAAGGTGGGGTTTCTGAACCTCCACACGATTTTTTTTGAATGGTGGGGTTTGAACCGCCACACGATTTTTGAAAGGTGGGGTTTCTGAACCTCCACACGATTTGTTTTGAATGGTGGGGTTTGAACCGCCACACTATTTTGCAAGGTGGGGTTTGAACCGCCACACGATTTTTTGAGAGGTGGGGTTTTTGAACCGCCACACGATTTTTGAAAGGTGGGGTTTCTGAACCTCCACACGATTTTTTTTTGAATGGTGGAGTGGTAACGTGCTCCATTCAGACATTTATTGGATGGATTTGTTGGCGGAAATTGATCATAATGTGAGATTCCATCGAAACATATCTGTATCCTGCAGATAAGGAGGAAACAAACAGGAAGCAGCAGTGGATGGAAAAAATATAGAGCAAATGATAAATGGAAACAATCAAATCATGTATGTTGTATATGAAAGTATTCCCACACTACCCAAAGGTTTGCCCCCAGTATTTTATAAAAGCAACTTCCCTATCAAGAGATGATTCAACAAGTTTATGCATTTCTGGAGAACATGTCATCCATTTTCTATCATATAAGCATGCTTGATACAAGTCTAGAAAAGCATCCGCATCTTGCCCAGGAGATAACGACCTCAAGGACAAAACTTTCCCACAACATGTAGGCGTAAGCAGTCCTCACCAGATATTAGTGTTTGCGCTCACACTCAGGAATAAGGCTATGTGTTTACACTCTTAGAAATGCAGCAACATAGCACACAGTCAGATTTGCAATGTCAATCCGAGTGAATAAACTTCAGATAAAGATGCACATGCATGGGCATTCTAGTAATCGAAAGGACTTTGCGGGGAGAAGAAGTGAATATATTCTTCTTTAATGAACAGGGCCTGCTGATTGGCCACAGTAAGGGCAAAGTGCACAAGTCCTTCCGTCTTGCTGGGGATGCTTCTTCCCACTATCACTTTGAGGGCGCAGTGCTTAGATGCTGGATATGCTCCTCCTTGGTCATTTTGAGGGCAAAGCGCCCAGGTTCTTTGATCTTTGCCGGGAACGCTCTTTGATTACTTTGGTGAAGCCCTAAAACTTTCCCTTGAGAGGTCCACAATTTATTGTTTGAATACAACTGGGTTCTAAGTCTTTGAATCTCGGTGAACCCTAGACGATGAGGTTTTTCATGGGTCTGAGACTGGTCGGACTAATTGCCACTGCTGTGTACCACCCCTGCCTTGGTTGTTATGGGGAAATAGCCTTCACTTTTCTCCTTTTGGAAGATTGACCTGGAGCCATTTTTCGTACTTGCTTCTGCTTTTCTTTCCTTTTTTTTTTCTTCTTTCTTTTTTCTTTTTTTCTTTTTCTTCTCTTTTTTCTTTTCTTTTTTTCTTGTTTCTTTTTTTTCTTTTTTTCTTTTTCCTTTTTGTTTCTTTTTCTCTTTTTATTCTTTTTCCTTTTTGTTTCTTTTTCTCTTTTTATTCTAGCACAAAATACATAGAGCAAGTACCGTTTTCGTGCTGGCTTTCCTTGGTCTTGGTTTAAGGCAGAGGCCTTCATTTCTTTCTCTTCTCGGCGTCCTTACAGTGCCGACCATCAATATTCAAGGATTTCTTCTTTCTTCTTTTGCAAACCTCACTCACTGTGCACCTTGCCCCCGGTTAGCAATCTCAGTCTGGCACTGTTCATTGTCTTATATAAAAAAAGAAAATGGAAGAAAGAGCAAAGTCCAATGTCATTTTACTGCTATCCCATGGCTAATGGTGCATGTACCCTGGATATTATGCAAATCTAACTAGCACTTTAGTTTAGCATTTGCACTCAGGAAAGAAGTATAGCATGAAGGCCCAAAATACTCACAGGGATGTGTTTGTGACTGCTTACATCTAAAACATGTTGTAGATATAAGAGCTAGCAGGCGAGATCATGCATGTCATATAATTTCAAATGGATGCCCTAGTTATCCATGATGCAATAAAATGATGAACATGCTCAATTTATGGAAGTTTTGAAAATTTGAGGGTAGTGTGGATTTTATTTAGCAAAAAAATTGATTTCACAAAAATCTCAACAGTTTTAGCAAATTTTTTTTTTTTTTTTTTTTGAACAATTAAAAGAGTTGCCCCCAATATGGGAATGAATGCATACTGTTTTGTACAAAATTTAAAGAGGCAGAGAGGTAGATGGACTTCTCTGAACATGTGCAACAGAGCATAAATGACAGTCATTTCAAAGTCAGCAGGAGGAGGATTCCTCTACACTCACTGAGTAGCGTTGGGCTAAAGCCAAGGTAAAAATGGACGCAAAGAGCTCATTGTTGCGGGCTATCATTCTGTATGTTTACCCCCCTGCAAAAATAATATCCCAACTATGGATGAAATGTCCCTTAATGTAGAAACGAGACTACACTAAAAGGAAAAGGCATAAAAGAAAGGGACTACCCGGGGTATGCGAAGCAGAAGCAGCAAGGGTAGAAATGACGATTATTTAAGAGTTGGTAGGAGCATTCCTCTTTCCCGCTGAGTAGCGATGGAACTCTTCTAGTCGTCATTTTATTGCTTGCCCAAGCTAATGATTGATGTGCTCCTTTCGTCCACCTGAAATAAAGGGATTTAAATAGAAAGTTCAAAGGAAAAGATATCCTCAAATCTTAACGAGCAAAAAATACTGGTGAGGAACACGTGGGTTGCCTCCCACGAAGCGCCCTTGTTTATAGCCGTAGGCTCGACTATCCAAACTTCACGTTGTCAATCAATTCTATTAGATGTTTTCCATGCATTTAGTTTGATGTGAGTTATCACATGAAGTGAATGGTCTTCTAGCAAATTATTATGCAGGTAACCATGACAGGATGAGTTCCTGATTCAAACTCTAACTCGGGTTCCTGCAAAATAAAGAAGAAATGGTTAGAATGAAGGGTGATTCAAGAAAATTATCAATATAATCAATAAGTTCTAGAATCTCCCTTTTCTAGCAAGGCGTTATGCAGATAACCACAACATGATTCAAATTCTGACTCGGGTTCATGACGATGTTGAAATCAAATCCTAATTGTCTCCTTCTCAATCTCCCATGGATTATCACCTGTCAAGATACAAAATCCAATCCATTAGTAGCATCAAATTTATGCATGTGCTAAAGGATTAATGATATTAATATGGTATGAGAAACATCCATTGGGTATAGTGTCGAGATGTTGGAGTGTTAGGGTGATCTGAGCAAAGCGAAGTGGTTGGTCACGCCTTAATTGCATCTTTTCTGGTGATTCCTTGTCATGGGCAAGACAAATTATGACTGATCAAGGGAGAGTTTTTCTTTTGGACCCCGAGGATCTAATTTGTCTCCTTCAAGCCTGGTTATAAACAAAAATGTAAATAAGTATAATAAAAACTATACAGTAATAAAAAATATATGAATTTCGTTTTAATAGGTAACAGTGTCAAAAATAATTACAACTCATCACTAAGTACAACAAAAAATATAATGAACTAGATATGTAATTAAATGCTCCTTGATGAGTGGACATGTTAGAGGAGCAATTCCACCAAACTCTCTTCGTGCCCTCCTTCTGCAAGGATGACAAAAAATGGATCCTAATCAGTAGCATCTGAATGGAGAATGTATATAAAGGTGAGTAAAATCATAGGAAAAAAAAGAATCATGGTATCACAAGAAAGAAAATAGAATCATAGCATCGCAAGGGAAAAAAAAATGAAACCTTGTATCGCAACAAGAATTATCATGGTATGATGGTAAAAAAAAATGGAGAATCATGGCAATAATGAGGCATTTTGGAAATATACATACGATCATGATGCATATGTCGGGTAATTTCAACTATTTCTAACTGGCTGAAAGGCTCCCGGACGATACCATAAAAGTGGTCCCTCAGTAAATGGATATGTGATTGCTTACTGGGACCTAAGTCCATCAGGGCGCTCACCCATTTAGGGGTTCTAATCCGAGTTTGGCTTTGGTGAAAACTACCCAGGACACGTGCCCCAGGGCCTCACTACTAACCTCCTAATCCTATTTGGAACAGGCCCGACAGTAGGGCATTATGCGTGAATGCTTATGAGAATACAACAATTAATATCAAAGCGAATAAACAAATAAATAACAACAATAAACACCTCAAGCACACAATTCCGGCTTCGACCCTAAAGTCCCCAGTGGAGTCGCCAAACTGTCGCGCCGTCGCGAGCGAAATTCGGGACGCAATGAAAACACATAACAATGAAGTCGCCACCCTATTTTTTCTAAGGTTTAGGGAAACCTAAAAAGTCCGTAAAAAAGGAAGAAAATAAAATAAAACTAAGGCACAAATAAAAAGGGTCTAAACCCGAGAACAACGGTTCGGGGTCGTTTTATGGACTCGGGAAGGTGTTAGGCACCCGAGTCTCATCCTTAAAAAGGTTACCGGTTCTAAAAAGAGGTGTTTAAAAATCATGTTGAAAACAAGTAATTTGGGCCCTCAAGGGGATCGTCACTTTAGTTCTTAAATTTGTGAGATTGATTTTATCCTAATTGTTGTCGAGTTGTTTAACAGAAAATAACATTTTTTATCCTCTAAAAGATAAAAAGGTTGGTTTCACACCTATTCCGGTTATATTTAGCCGAGTTCAAAATTAGTCCGATTACATGCCAAATTAGGTGGGATTACTACCGTTTTATTAATCTTTACCAAAGCGACGAACTTAGTGAACAACGATGGATCACTATCATCATCGGGCCAATGCACGTGATTAAATCCTATTTACTAAGTGGTTCTAAGCATGCATAGGCTAGCAAAGTACCGTTTTGAGTGAATGCGAGAAAACACGTTGAAAAGAGAAAAACCGGGGTGGGGTCGAAGCCGCGCACATAACACATTCGCCAAGATAGCATAAATAAATAAAAAACATTCGTGGGGTCGAAGCCGCACACGGAACACATTCATCAAAATAAAAGCGTAAAGTCGTGGGGACAAAGCCGCACACGAAACAAGCATAAAATAAAGCACATTCATTGGTATAAGCATCATGCAAACAGATTAATTCGAATTCTAACAATCACGCATTAAAATACGTTTATCCAAAATAAAGAAGGGAAAAAGGAAAACATACCTGGAGAGCTTTACCTGCAGATCAAAGATTAGTGGCAACAATTAATAATAAAATAGATAAATACTGCAAATAAATATTACAAATTAATTACAAATTCCCAAATAAATAAATACAACAATTAAATTCTCCATTCGAGCTTCGCAATTGGGAATGACGCATCGAACTCCTCGTCGAGCTCCAACAAGCTCATTGGGCATCATCACGACGAGCGTGCAAATAAAACATACGAACAAAATAGACAAATAAACGCGTATAGTAAGGGACTCATAAATAAATTTCACATAATCAAATATTAATAGAATCACCTTACCCATTAAAGTTGGCGGAGCATCCGATCGGGATAATAATTGTGAATTCGGTACCTGCAAAAATGAAGAAAAAGTTAGTACCGATTTTAATTAAACGGGCTTGCGCGGTAACCCATTTCTTTTATTTATTCGTCATGGGCCGCAACCCATTTTTCCTTATTTTCTTTCTTTGGGCCGCAGCCCAATCTCCTTCTTTCTTTTATTTTATTTAATCATCCTTTTCTTCATTTTAGGGCTGCAAACGCAGCCCTCTTCTCCTTCTCCTTCTCCTTCCCATTTCTTTTCTTCTAATCATTTGGGCCAAAGAGTGAGGGATGGTGGCCGGCGGTTCGGTTGGGTGCGGCAGTGGCTAGCGGCGTGGCTGGCTGGATGTGGTTGCTGGCGGTCGACGGAGCAGGCGGTTGTGTGGCGGGGGAGCTGGAGGCTGCAACGGCGATGTGGGGAAGGAGTTCGGTGGCGCGGCTGGGTGTCAGATGCGGCTGGGTGGCTGACGGGCAGCAGCAACGACGATCGGGATGGTGGCCGGAGGTGAGTGATCGGGTTTAGTTCGGGTTGGACTTGATTTGGTTTGGTTTTGCAGGTTTGTTTTGGTTGTGGTGAGGGATTTTTGGTTTGATTCGGTTTTGGGAGTGTGGGTGATGGCGGTTTGGAGAGTTGAGAGGGAGAGGAGATGCGGTGGCTGTGCAGCGGTGTTCGTGGCTGTGCGGATTTTTGGGTGCTGGGTTGGGCGGTTGGGTGATGGCCGGCGGTTCGGTTGAAAGGGGCTGTTATGGTGGTTTGGGTTGTGGCGCGGCTGGTTGGGTGATGGTCGGCGGTTCGATTGAAAGGGGCTGTTATGGTGGTTTGGGTTTTTATTGCTTGGGGAAGTTCGGTAATGGGTTCGGGGATTAAAGGGGTTTATGGGTGCTGTTTCGAGAGTGTTTAGGGGCTGATTTCGGGGCTGCTTGGTTGTGTAGCAGCGGCGCACGGTGGTGGCGTTGGGCTAATCGCAGGAAGATTGGTAATTTGGCAGAATTGGATTTAAAGGGAGGGATTTGTGATTGAACTTGGTTTTGGGCAGAGGATGCCTTTGGTGGATTTGTTGGTTGCCTCCCTTTTGACGGAAATTTAGTGGTCTTGTTTATAATCGGATCCAATTGAAATTGGATCCTTTTGAAAGAAAAGAAAAAAATGCCGAAGGTGTGATGATGGTGTCGGGTATTAATCATGAAAGATAAAAGATAAAAGAGGAAGGAGCTGAAATTACGGGAGTGAATCGTTGGGGAAAGCAGAGGGAAAGGGAAGCAGGGTGGAGCTGGGTTATTCGAACCCAAAGCTCGAGAGATGTAAATAATCGAACAAAACACGCAAAAAATAAATAAACAAAAATAATAATAAATAGATAAATAAATAATAAAGATAAATAATGATACTAAATAACTAATTACAATAGTGATAAAATTGACGACGAGATAGATATATAAATAAATAGAACGGACATGTTGCGATAGTGAAACTAAATGGGGTCAAAATTCGGGTATCAACACAATGAGATAACGATATTCGAAGAATAGCAGAATATTATGACTAATGTTCCTCAAGACGGATAAAATATGTTATGCTTTGATGACAAGTATAAACGTCTTCTTCGCTTCAGAGAAATGATATAACCTGACGATATGACATAACTGGGCATATGCACTTCCGTGTCAAAAACAAATGGTAATATGGAAGATAGCTTAATATTCCAAATGTTAGAGTTACCGTAACGGGGTAACAATATCGGAGATAGAATATTCCCATGAGCTAACGTTGTTTTCTAGATAGTTCCAACAACACAAACTCGCGATAACAAAATACTATAAATATTTCCCAAAGTAAATAGAGTGTGTTTCATGTCAGCAAAGGAAGATATCGTGGTGGTATTGCCATATATATTTCCAAGTCAAGAATGATATTCTGGTATAAAAGAAAGTTTTACATACCATGAATAGAGGGTGACTGTTTCTTCATAAGGTTACTGAGGGGGCATTTTGCGGCAACTCCCTCTTTTTGTGCCATTTCTTTCCCTGAACTGTCATGATGAGATAGTAGTGCCGATACTGAAGCAATAATGCTGGTTATAAACTGGAACTAATAACGCTGGTGATAAACCAGGACTGATAATGCTGGCGATAAACCAAAACTGATAATGTTGGCGATAAACCAGAACTGATAACGTTGTGATAACGCAACACTGTAATGAAGCAATGTCGTAGCTTGCTAATGAAGATGGTGTCATCACAAGACCACCATGTAGTCAGCCAAATCATGGGCAGATAATAATAATAGAGTATTCTTCTTGATATCGCGACATGACTATGCATGCGCATTTCAGCATCTGCATAAGGTAACGCTGTAGGCAGATAATAATAGAATATTCTCTGAGACATCGCGACATGGCTACGCATGTACGCATTTTCATGGCAGAATAAAATGTCTTCGCGAGGTAACGCCGCTCGCTAGATGACAGATAACAACTAGGAGATAACTTTTAGAAATAAAACTCATGATAAGATAGTGAGATATCATACCAGATACTTCCCACGATATGCATTGTATGATCGATATCAGCAAGATAGAATATTATGGTGTTATCGCCTTGTACATTTTCAAGCCCAGAATATCATTCTGAAGGCGTTGCTGCTCTGAGTATTGCAATTATCTCTTAGATAAGACAATTCACTCACTGAAATGACTTCAGGAGCAATAACTTCACTGCTAGCGTTGTATTATAGTGAGCATTTTTCCTTGACGACAGATTGTGTCACATAGATATTCTTCTCTGTGAGAGTAGACATCAGAGTAGTATAGTATTGCAGAATATAAGCTTCCGTAACAGGAAGGAGATATCGCAGATATAAACAGTGATTCTCCCAATATTGTGGGTAAAAGATGGTGTACCATTGCTCTCATCACTGAGGACGTATTTCCTTGTTAACGACAAGAGATACCCCGTAGGTAGTAATGAATTCCTATGTAATGTTGCTGCCTTTGTAGGCGTTAGTCTCTCCACTCTTTCGATATTTCATCGACTTTCCTGCACATTCTCAAATGTTACTTATTGTGTTAGTAAAATGACATGCAATGATATATACTAGTTGCCTCTAGGGGCATTCACCCACGTATCAGGGTGTTGTTGGTGTTGCCTTTCCATCCAGCCTTGTTGAGTCTGACCTTGCCGGGGCATTCCTTCTGTCATTTTCTCAACCAGGAAACTTCACCGGGTATGTCCCATCCGGTTACTCGCTGGGAGATCATGACTTATTCTGAATTTTCGCAATCGGCCTGGAGTGTGCCTCGTCTTAGTGAGCTGTCTGATCAGGACCAGCCATCATAAGGATAGGATTTTCACTTCCAGGCGTTGATACCTCGCATCCCTGGGGCGTGCCTCGTCTTAGTGAGACGCTTATGTTAGCACAGTCATCACAAGGATAGGATTTTCACTTCTAGGGTGGAGTTTTTAACTTCCTTGGGGCGTGCCTCGTCTTAGTGAGCCGCCTATGTGAGCGCGGTTGTCACAAGGATAGGACTTTTCACTCCCAGGGGAGTCGGGGCGTGCCTCGTCTTAGTGAGCCGCCTATGTTAGCACGGTTGTCACAAGGATAGGACTTTGATCGGTTCGGTTGTCGAACCCGTCAAAAATAATAAGAAAAACCTGCAATCAAGCACAATAAATTGTGTATTGTGGCAACAAGGTCGAACACAGGGATTAAGGGTTAACACTCTGATTAATTTGTAAGACAGAGAAGTCCAAAATAGAGAAGTAACAAAAGGGGGTTTTTGATTGGTTGTTTTATTTTGTGATTATCTAAATTAACAAATAACAAAGATAGAAGGAATAAGAGATCAATAAAGAGAGGATTCTCGGTAAGAATCTGTATCCAGTTGCAATAATGGTCAGCCGATCATTGGTGTAAGTGTTGTCTACCCCGAGCCGATAGGCGCGCTATGGGGACCAAGTACGCTTAGGTCCCCTACTTTCCTTCGTAATAGAAGTTACCCCAAGGTACACTTATGGGGTAAACTTGACAGTCCGCCATCCTCTAAGGTACACTTATGGAGACAACACTCGGCTGCCCATGAAGAGGAGGTAAGACGCGTCTCGGGCGAGACACTTAGTACGCTCGAGGCTCTACCCAAACGATCCGTTTAATCAAACTAGAAGAGACCAGGATCCCGATTACCTCCAGAATGGTTATCTGCTTTTACCCTGCAGCTTCGCGTTAGGTATAACCACAAAGTCGATTATAAAACTCTAAGTCAACTACTAGTTGATCAAGCTTGTAATTAATCCTAGGGTTTTTGACAATTTAATATTAAACAAGATAGATATTAGCTTGGGACATGTGAAGCATAGTTTTGACCTCACGACTTCTCCTTTGCAACCTTCAATCGATTCTCACCAAGAATGGGAGAGTTAGCCGCTCATATTAAAAGTAAAAATAAGTAAACAATAGAATTGCATAATTGAAATAAAAGGAATAGAGAAGAAGAAGAAATCCTATTGATTACCGGCCGAAGCAAAGATCCGGTTTATTGGAAGGGAACAAGAGTGCCAACGGCAGAAGTAGCGTCTTTTCTGAAGGGAAGAGAAGAGATCCTAAAAACCTAATTACTAAAGATATAAATAGTTTTTTACAAATAAAACTCCTAATCCGACTTGTTGCTACCCGATTTCCCATTTTAAAATTTCCATTTGTTGCATTTTTATCATCGATTTTTTTGAAAATTATACACCTGTTTATTTTCGTCAATCTGATGTTTATTTTTGCGCTTCATATCGTTTAAATTTTTATATCGTACTTTTTCACATTTTTTATCACTTTTTCCGTTTGAACCCGTATCGGTTCCGAGTCAAATCCTCGAACGAGGGTCAGACAATTTTACTCGTTAGCTACTTAGTTTTTATTATTATTTTAACTCGCACCATTTTATTGTATTTCACCCAATTTATGTTTTAGCATTTTCTTACGCCCGAACTTTTATTACTTAAAGGGGAATTGTTATCAAGCTTCAGCGAACTTTTTATCATTCACTGTGTGTTAATTATTTCAACCCATTTTATTCTACATATTAGCATTTTTGGTCAGGTTTGTATCCATTTTCGGGCAAAACTACCCGTATTATCGACTCGAACTCATAATAAATAATTTCCCTCGTGCGCACCCCGTCAGCATTTAATACTCCCTTGCAATCGCCTGTCACTGTTCACTACGCCATCGCCATCTCTTCGCCGAACATCACACCATCGCCTTCTGCCTCGTTCTCTTCCCCCAACGGTTGATGCCTCTCTATTCCCCTACTCCTTGGCAACTGTTCACGGCTTCATCCCTTTTGCCATCCATCTATAAATCCTTTCATTCTCACTCATGGAAAGGAAAAAACAGAGAATTTCAGAAGAGGAGACTCAACTTCATTCACTCTGCCAGAAATTTCAATCCATACAATTACCCACCAATGTCAACTACCATTCGGCCTCCCCATCATCAACCGACCTCCATCTTCCTCTTCAACCTCCAATACTAAATCGATCTTAACCCCACTGCCAAACTGCCAAGCCCATCATCACCCAACAAATCCATAGTCACCACTGCCAAATTATCAAAATCCATTCTCAATACATACCACTACACGGCTTCACCACACAACCAATCTCGGTCTCTATCACCCCCCCAAACTACCCAGCCCTCCAAATACTCATTTCCTACACGAAATTCACAAAGACCACTACCAATCACCGCCCAATCAACACTAACCACTGCCATCTCACCACTGCAGCCGACCAGCATCGCACCGCCCCTCAGTCACCGCCGATTGTCCCTCTCTCACTAGCCGGCTGCACAAGCACAGAAAACAGTAAGCTTTACTAACACCCATTCATCATCATTTATCATCCGTTAATTTCTTAAAACAAAAATTTGTTGTGGTGGCTTGCTATTTCTGGGTTCGTGGTCGTTTTGCTGCTGGGCTTGTGTTTGATTGACAGGTTCAGATTAAGTTGGAAAGAGAGGAAATTGGGCATTTTGATTTCGGTTGATTTTGGGGCATGATTTGGGATATTTGTCGTTGTATGGGTTTATTGTGGTTTGTCGGTGCGGGTTTGGTTCTATTCCGGACAATGGTGTAGCAATCGGCGACGGTGGCTGGGTCTTGCGCGGTGGTGGCCGGAACAGAAGGCAGGAAATAAGAAGAAGATGAGATGCGTTGTAATTTTTAGGTTAGATGTTTAGGGTGTTTGTTGGAATAAAAGGGAGAATGGGCTGATGTATAGTAGAAACTCGATAAATTAATACTCGATTATTTAATAAACTCTCTAAGATAATATTTTTGGCCGGTCCCGACTCGGGGATAGGGTGCTAAATTAATAATTCGCTAAAATTATAAGATAATACATTTTTGATAATTTCTTTAGACCCCATATAAAATATAAATTAATAATTCCTTATATATAGCATATTACATGAATGATTTATGAAGGTTTCTTGAAAAATGACTCAATTGTCTTTTGTTTTTTGTTGAAATCAATTTCCCCTTGAATGTCGTCTCTAATTTTCCTTAGCATGGTAAGAACTTCTGGTGTTGTTTTCTCATAGCTCAACAAGAAATTGTTCAATGTGATTGCCGTTTTAATAGCTTCGTTTCGCGAAGGGGGCTCCATTGTAGAACTTTCATCATCTTCTTCATCGATATCATCTTTATTAATTCCAATAACGCTTTCAATAATTTCTTCATCAGTCAACAACTGTGCAACTACATTTTCTTCTGGGTGAGTCAGAACATCTTCGACATCCATTGCATTGTGATAACCCAACTCTTTGATCAAATTCTAGAGTTCTTGAGTGCTTTCACCACCTTCATCTGAGTTCTCAAAAGTCACGTTATCTGTTGATCGAAGTTTACAATGACGAAAGCAGTTCGCAATTGTATTTGCACGAACATCCATAGTCCATGCTGAAATTGCAAGATTCATTGCATCTAACACATTTATTTTTGCTGGATTTGGAACCCCTAATTCATAACCCTCCAAAAGACTTCTATAAAATCGACGACGATAATGCATCTTAAAAGCTCGTATGATCCCCGCGTCACAAGGTTGAATTTTTGAAGTTGTGTTTGGTGGCAAAAAAAATAATTCAACATTTCGTAATCCTTCAATAATTTTTGGATGAGCAGGGCAATTATCCACAATCAAGAGAATTTTTCTTCCAACCATTTTTTTATCAAGTTGGCGAACATATTCTTCAAATAACACACCAGTCATCCAAGCTCGTTTGTTAGCACGGTACTCACAGTTAAGACTGTTCAAGTTTACATTCTTCAAGCACCTTGGTTTAGCATATTTCCCAATAATCCATAAAGGAAGTTTTTCCGAACCGTCCTCATTACAGCAAATAGCAACAGTTAGTCTTTCCTTGTCTTGTTTTTTCCCTTCAAGCTGCATTGTTGCAAGGGAATCATCCGGTTGAAGTCTAAAAAACAAACCTGTTTAAGATCAAAACATGTAAATAATTACATCACTAAAGTACAAAATATAAAATAAAATACAGGGCTGATTTCGTTAATAAAAAAACAAACCTGTTTCATCCATATTAAAGATGTCTTTCATTTCAAACTGATCAACTTTGTCTCTTATGGATTTTAATTTGTCCTCCATGCCCTCCATTTCAACAGATCCACTCTCTCCGAAACGCCGGAAATTTTTAATTCCATATCTTGCTTTGAACTTTCCAAGCCAACCAATAGAAAAAGTAAAGTCTGGAGCATCCACTGGATACATATCTTTCATGAACTTTTTCGCCTTCTCGATGATTAGTTCACCTGTCATATTCACATGTTCTTGATATTGAAGAATCCATTCATAGAGAGATTTTTCTAGGTCAGGAAATTTTACCGGTTTGTGTCGCTTAACATCGCCTCTTTCGGGAGCAAGTGAGAGATACTCTAAAGACCGCTTAACTGTATTCGATATTGTCGCTTGACTCACCTGCAAACCATAGTTACTATGAACCCATTCTTGCAATTGCTTTTGAGTGAGACTTGGATTATCCTTGTTGTGCTTGCATAATGCTCTTCGAATCTCGTCTGTCATTGTTGTTTTTTTCACACCTTTAAGATGGGAAGCCATGTTATGTGTATGATTTGTTTGTGTTAACCTACAGTATTTTGATCTTGTTTATATAGAAAATATTTTTAATGTCCATAAAGTGATACATTGAACACAAGAAGCATAATAAGGTGGGAGATTGAAGGTTTCTTTCAAATTGGGCCCTTCATTTGATATACAGTACATGCATTGTATACAATAATTACAGTAAGTGGAAGCTTGAAAGGTGTTTGTAAACTAAGTATTTTACTATAAATTAATAAAATATTAATTAACATATAAATTAATAATTATTAATTTATCGATTAATTAATAACTCTTTTAATTAATAAATTTTGGTCGTCCCAAGTGTATTATTTTATAGAGTTTCTACTGTATTTGTTTTAATTGTGAGGAGGAACCACAGGCCGGCCCGTGTAAAGGAAAGAATTGAAGCTCGGCGCATAGCGCCAAGCATGTGAGACGCTGGGCTTAGCAGCCCAGCGTGGAGAGGGAAATAATGGGCCGGCGTTGTGCGCCTGGCCCAAGCGAGAGATGCTGGGCTGTCTGCCTAGCCCAGCGCGGAAGAAGAGGGAAAAGGCCAGCCCAGCTGGGCTGGCCTGCTGGTGAGCCGGCTGATGGGCCTGCCAGGGCCCATTCCCGGCCCAGTGGGCCGGGCCCAACATTTTCGGCCCGTTTTTTATTTTATTTTATTTTTATTTTTATTGTTGCATGGTTGTACTATTTATTTATTTCCGCACTTGCACCGTTTATTCCTTTATTCGTATGCTTGTTTATTTTCACATTGTGCCCGATAATTATCCTGCGCGCATAAGAACAATCATTGGTGCTTGCATACAAAAAGTGTCCAACGCCTATTCGTTTGTGCCAATTATTCTGATAAAAAGGTTATAATCGCCCAATACCCTTCCCAAGTAAATATTTCTTCTTTTTTATTTATTCACGCTTTTTTGCGCATATATGCCCGTATGTATAAATATATAGAAATATCAAAAATTTAATCGCGTTGGGCATGATCATGTAAATTGCGGCTTTTATATCTCAAGCATGACAAAACACCTCGTATATCCGGTAACCTTTTAGGATGAGACTCGGGTGCCTAACACCTTCCCGAGTTCATAATACGACCCCGAACTACTATTCTCGGGTTCAGACCCATTTCGCCTTAGCTTTTATTTTTATGCATGACAATTAGGTTCCCTAAACCTAGAAACAAATTAGGGTGGTGACTTCATTGCATAATGCGAGGCGTCCTTTTACGCTGAGCATCGTAATGTCCCAGATTCGTCGTATACTCGCGAATGTTCATTTTATTTTCGCGGGGTGCGATAGTTTGGCGACTTCACTGGGGACTAATAGGGTCAGAGCCGGATATTTTTTGGGGTGTTTTCCTTTTTGATATACGATTCTTTTGTACATGATTAGTTATTTTTTCCCATGAATTTTATTGATATGATGAATTTTTTTGTATTATTGCCTGATCTTTGTTTTATTTGTTAATAAATTGTTCACATGATTCGTTGTTATTCGCTTTGATAAACTGTCATTGCATATGCATCTCATGCATAATCCCTATCGCCGGGCATCACCAAATAGGATTAGGTCGGTAGTAGTGAAGTCCTGGGGCCCACGCCCTGGTAAGCTTTCACGAACCCACACTCGGACTAGAACCCCTAAATGGATTGAGCGCCCCGGATCCTTTTATGATTCGGTAAACGCTCTCGTATTCATTTATTGAGGGACCACTTCTATGGTATCGTCCGGGAGCCTTCCAGCCAGTTAGAAGTAGTAGATGTCACCCCAGCATATGCATCATGTTGAAATGCGTATATTGCAAGGATTGTTGTAATTCCCATTATTTCCGCATTGCTTTTCCTATACTCTTCGTAATCGTTCGTATTTGTATTTTTTTTGCTTCGTCCTTGTTATTGCTCTCTTATACGATTATACTTATTAACATACCAAAATTTATCCACAGGACCCACTGCGTTTATCCAGATGGCAACGCCCACACTATTGGCTCTTGATACTTTTGGGGGCTGGACCTACGAGGACCAGTCGCTCCACGGAGACATGTTGAAACCTGGTTTCGTCCCTGACATCAGTACCAGAGTACGATTAGAAGTCGCAGATTTTGACATAATGAGGATCAAGGCGTTAAGGGCTGAGTTGACAACTGAGGAGGAACTGCAATTCTGTTGTGACTACGGAAGGTTGATGACCCTCCTGGACATTAAAGTAGACTGGGGTTGCCTTCGAGCAGTACTGAAATTTTGGGATCCGTATTACCGTTGTTTTTCCTTCGATGGAGGAATCGATTTGATGCCTACTTTGGAAGAATACTCTGCTTTGGTATCCTTCACTTCGCAGATTTCCTCTATTTACCAGAATGTACGCTACGAGTCCTCCCTCGTCGGTGCAAAGCTTACCAAGCGGCTAGGAATTCCCACCCGATATAAAGATGGAAATAACATTTGGTGTTGGTCAGACATTGTGGAGAAATTCCACTCGGCTCGAGGAGATAGACGTTTGAAGATTTTAGCCTTTGTCCTGGTAGGGTTCATTCTGTTCCCAAAAGCAAAGGATTACGTTGATTTTGAGGCAGCCAATGTCTATTACGAAATGAAGGTGAATAAGATCAACCCCACCACAGCCATTTTGGCAGAAACTTTCCGTGCTTTGGATTCCTGCAGAAGGAAAGGGAAAGGAAAGCTTACCTGTTGTGTCCAATTGCTAACGGTATGGCTGATGAGCCACTTCAAACAGGCGCCGGAGCAGTCACTGTTTACCTCAAGCTATGTGGGTATGAATCCCTTGGTCAAGGTCATCGAAGCTACAGGCACCGGGACGACCGAGGACAAGTGGCAGATGGAAGACAAAGATGTATGGATGGACCGATTCCTGAACCTCTCACAGGAAGATATCAATCAACATGCCAAGTGGCTGCGGTCAGTCAACCCTATTGTGAGCTGTGGGTATTTATCATGGGTCCCTCTTATTGGAGCTAGAGGGTGTGTCCCCTATTGCCCTGCGCTGGTATTGAGCCAATTCTGCATCCAGCAGATCATTCCCGCCACGTATGGCATGACAAACTCAAGTATGCCACACACAGCGGGTGACCTAATGCCTCAAGATTACGCGCGCGATTGGATGAACCCGTTTTGTCTGGAGGGGCATGTTCGTCCTGCTCCGCCGATAGCTGAATACTTACAGTGGAGAAGAAACAGGACCAATGGGACTGTCTTGCCACGCCCGAAAAATCAAAGACCTATGGAAGAAGTAGGTGAATCCTACACGAATGAAGGGGCGAACATGGTGACCCGCGCCCAACTGATGTGGCAGTTGCAGACAGTAACAAGGCAAAGGGATCAAATCGAATCAGAAAAGGAAGAGTTGAAGGTGGAAAAGTTGCAGTTAGAATACAGGGTTTATGAAGCAGAACGGCATAATCAGGATTATGTGAAGCTGAGTTTGAGGAATCAGGAGTTGGCAAATAGGGAATTTGAAAAGAGGATGGCAGAAGAGATCGCCAAGACAGATGTACTGAGCGGTGCAATTAGAGAAAGAGATGTGACAATCAGGATGCTAGCTGTTCGTGCTAGTAAAGCAGCCAAGAGGGACCAGACAAGGCAAGCTCAAATAGCATCCCTAAAAGCTGAGTTGGAGAAGCAAAAAGCGGAGATAACCTCGTTAAAGCAAGCCGAGCTGAAACTTTCCCAACAATCTGAGCAGGAGAGGATAAGATTCGGACAGGAAATTCAGATATTGCAGGAGCAGTTGGAAACCGAGCGAGCTATCTCCGATTCCTGGGTTGAATCCTTCAGGAAGTTGAAATCGCGTATTCCTGAAGACCAGCTGCTTGACAACTTGCCTTTCTGCTGAGTCATTCACTGTTTTACCCTTTTTGTAATCCTTATAAGCCACTAATGGCTTGAAACACTGAAAGAATGACTGTAATCGAATCAGGATAATATGTATGATATCGTACTTATGCTTTCATGTATGATAGATGAGTGTTTATCCTTTTACGGTCCGAAGACACCTTTAAACACTGGTGCCTGATCACTTCCGTTCCTGCTCTAAATATGGGTCCCTCTTTTGGTATCTCGAGAACAAATGAAATCCCTTCCGCATCGGCGTCCGGATTGTTAGTCCGATCGTTCGAGAATGCCGTGGTCACACAAAGGCATCACCATCTCTTCCCCCCAAAAGTATCAAGCAAAAGTGTGGCCGAAGCTATGGATAGACAGTGCGGGGGCCTTGGGATGTTATAGTTAATCACTGTTTAAGCTTACGAATATCTCGTTTGTTATTTTACAGGTGGGAACAGAAAGTAATAATAGCTCCTAGAAAGCAGACTATTCCCCGTAAGATCCACGCGACTAGGCTACAAATGCGAAAGATGGCAGAACAGGATAAGGTAGAAGATACGTTGAAAGCAAAGATAGCAGAATTGGAAGAACAAGTTCAGGCTGTTACAGGGCGGGCTGAAAAAGCTGAAAAAGAACGGGATGAGGCAACAAGGTATTTACCGCCCGGTATTTACCCACCTTTTGGGCCATCGTCCTCGTCTGTCTTTGTTGGATCTCCCTTGCCGCCATCATTTACCGGTGAAGGAGTCCAGTGGAGATGGTCAGATCCTTTCCCCGCTACCTCAACTACACCGAATCCTGCCAGTGTCACCGCCGGACAAAGTGATGCATCCCCTAATCTACCTTTGACTGGGACTATTATAGATCACGGGAAGGATGAGGTCCACCCAGAATTTCAGAGTCTCTCTCTATTTCAGAGTCAGCCTATCCCAATCACGATACCCGTACCTTCGGGAATCCAGCCTCCAGGTAGCACTCAGGCACGCCTATTAGTCTCACTGGGACATCCGCCGGCTGCTAATTCTGGCACCTCTGGAATAGAAGTACCCAATATCGACAGGTTAAGCTTACTGGAAGAGAGGCTAAGGGCCATTGAAGGAACAAATCCCTTTGATCCTGCCGGGCCTGCGGATATGTGCATGGTGCCAGGGATCACCATGCCCCCAAAGTTCAAAATTCCGGAATTCGAGAAGTATACCGGGGTTGAGTGTCCCAAAACACACCTCAAGGTCTATTGTAATAAAATGGCTGAGGTGATCCAAAATAAGCCTTTGTTGATCCACCTGTTCAGAGAAAGTTTGACAAAGCACGCCTTGACCTGGTATATGAATTTGGACAAATCAAGAATCAGGACTTGGAGAGACTTGTCAGATGCTTTTTTCAAGCAATACAAGTTTAACATGGAGGTCGCTCCGGACCGTTCTGACCTGCAAAGCATGGAAAAGAAGGTCAATGAGTCGGTGAAGATTTACGCTCAAAGGTGGAGAGAACTCGCTGCTAGAATCTCCCCCCTCTAAGCGACAAGGAGCTTATATCTATCTTCGTGAATACTTTCAAGGCTCCATACTACACCTACCTCATATCCAATTCATCAAACAACTTTTCCGACATAGTCCAGGTAGCGGAAAGAGTTGAGCAAGGAGTCAAGTCTGGGAGGATTGTTGTTGCCCCGAAAACAACACCTAAAAGAGTATCTCCGGTAAAGAAAGAGGTCGGCTTCATATCTCATCAGCCGAGCTACAGGCCCCCGTACTTCTCACCACCTTCATATCCTTTCCCACCACCATATCAACCTAACCTTTTTCATTCACCGCCGATGCCCGTTGCAAACGTGGCACCTCAATTTCCACCATTCTTACCACCCCTTCCACAAATACCTCGGCCTTCACAACCTAGACCAGATAATCTACCAAGGAACCCAACTCCACAAAATAACCGCTGGAACAGGGAACCAGTGCCACCCCTCCCTCTTCCCGCAAGGGAAATTTACAAGCATTTACTCGCAGCTGGACAGATTGTGCCTATTCCGGCCCAACCTCCACAACCTCCATACCCGAAATGGTACGACCCTAACGCAAGGTGCGAGTACCATGTAGGAGTCCAAGGCCACACCTTGGAGAATTGTCTGGGCTTCAAAATGAAGGTGAATCACTTAATCAAGAGCGGGTGGGTCTCCTTTGAGGGGCTGCCCAAAGGTCCCAACACCACTACCAACCCATTGCCAAATCACGCTCAGGGTAATGACGGGGCAAACATCATTTCAACTGAAGGGGTTAGGGATGCTTTCCCTTTTGTAGTGGGGATGTCCAGAGAAAAGCTTTTCTACGCGCTTGTAGGAGCAGGGTATCTGCAACACTCGAAGGATAGTTCGAGTAGTTGTTTGTTTTGCCCTGAGGGAATTGAGCATGAGATCCAGGATTGTGAGTCATTCTTGCAGAAGTTGAGACAGTTGACAGACTTCGGGGTTATACGGGTCGAGAAAAGAACTCGAGGAATAGAGAAAGTCAATGCCATTGAGGATAATTCTCACGTCCCTTATTCATTCGAGTATGTAGCCCAAGCGGGGGCACCAGTTACAATACCGCCCAAGCTGATTTTCAAGTTCGCCCAGAATACCCCCAGTAAGGATCTGCATGCGGTTCCCTTTAATTATGGGTATGAGGTTATCACTACTCCCTCTGTTGTTGTTCCAATAGGCCCTTCGATGGGCGAAACATCTAATGTGGGGGGCATGACCCGTAGTGGGAGATGTTACATCTCGGACGAAGTTGAGAAGCAAAGGCTGGCCAGGGGAAAGAGTCCGTTGATTCCCGAAGGGTCAGTTGAGAAAGTGCAAGAAGCAAACAAACATGCGGCAGAGGATGATGCGGAAGAATTCCTAAAGATTATGAAACAAAGTGAATTCAGCATCATCGAGCAGTTGAAAAAGACCCCAGCTCGTATCTCCATCATGAAGTTAATTCTCACTTCTGAGCCTCACCGCCAAGCACTTTTGAAAGTGTTGAATCAAGCCTTTGTGACTAAAGACATTACTGTAGAAGGGGTGGAACACCTTATTGGAAGAATTCAAGCTCTGAGTAGTATCACCTTTCTGGAGGAAGAAGTTGACCCAGCAGGGACGAGCGATAACAAGGCTTTGTACATCACTGTGGAATGTAAGGGCCATGTCATAGCAAAGGCCCTAATTGATAATGGGTCCGCGCTGAATGTCATACCCAAACATGTCCTCGAGCAGCTTCCAGTTGATATGGCTTACCTGAGACCCAGTGGAATGATGGCTAGAACTTTCAATGGTACAGTCAGAGAAATCGTCGGAACTTTCGACTTGGATCTGGTCATAGGGCCTCACTCTTTTACACTGACGTTCCAGGTCATGGAAATCCACCCCGCCTACAGCATGCTTCTAGGGCGACCATGGATTCACTCCGCGGGAGTCGTTCCTTCCTCTCTCCACCAATGCATCAAGTATGTAAAGGATGGGATTCTCGTCACGATAAAGGCGGAAGAAGCTTTGATTCTGGCAAAGCATCCATCCATACCTTATATCGAGACCACCGAAACCTTGGAAAGTTCTTTCCAATCTTTTGAGATCGTAAACGCAGACTGGATGAAAAAGGGATCCCTTGTTCCTGAACCTGAGATCGCTGAGACCGCTGTAATGACTGCCAGGACAATGCCCAAGGGTGACTTTTGCTTAGGAAAAGAGCTTGGAGCCAAGCTGCGAGGGATGAAAGATTCGGCATCCATCGGAAGCTTCGGGGACCGTTTTGGCTTGGGATATCAGCCAAGCAAGGCTGACTTCCAAAGAATTGCTAGGGAGAAGAAGGAGAAACAATTAGCCAAGTTGTTTGGGCGCCCGGCGTCAAATGATAGAATGCATATCCCTCACATCAGAACAACATTTCCTTTTGCGGCTGAAACCACCAATCAAGGTCCTACCCTCGTAGAAACAGTTGCAGACCTTCATATAGGCGCCCTTGAAGAAGGAGGGTCGTCCAGGGGCGCTTTCAGCTTTGTCAAAAAATCTGAGGGACCCATAAACAACTGGACAGCGGTCATGCTTGCTGATGTCTCTCTGGTAACTACTAAGTCGGATCGCCTTGATAAACCCTATGTCCTCCCTGATAAGGAAATCACTGCAGCAACCGAGGACGAGGTTGGAATTCCACATGGGTTGGCTCGTTTGGTGGAAAATTCAGACGAAAAGATAGTCCCCCATCGGGAGGAATTGGAGGAGATAAACTTGGGGGCAAGCTGTAAAGTTCAAAAAATAGTCAAAATCGGGACAACCTTGGCTACTACTCAGAGAGAAAGGTTGATCTCCCTCCTTAAAGAGTACGTAGATGTGTTCGCATGGTCATATGAGGACATGCCAGGCCTCGATCCTAGCATAATTGAGCATCGGATCCCGTTGAAACCCGAATTCAAGCTGGTGAAGCAAAAGCTTTGAAGGATGCATCCCGACACCTTTTTGAAGATCAAAGAGGAGGTCGCCAAGCAGCTAGATGCGGGTTTCCTGAGAGTTGCGGAATATCCGGAGTGGGTGGCTAATATCGTTCCTGTGCCCAAGAAAGATGGGAGGGTTCGCATGTGTGTGGATTTTCGCGATCTCAATCGGGCTAGTCCCAAGGATGATTTCCCACTCCCCCATATCGACACCCTGGTAGATAATGCCGCCTATAATGACATGTTCTCTTTCATGGATGGCTTTTTAGGATACAATCAGATCAGGATGGCTCCCGAGGACAGTGAGAAAACGACATTCATCACACTATGGGGAACTTTTTGTTACAAGGTTATGCCCTTTGGACTAAAAAACGCGGGAGCTACTTACCAGCGTGTTGCTGTCACCCTATTCCATGATATGATGCATAAAAAGGTTGAGATATATGTCGACGACATGATAGCTAAATCTCGGGGAGTTCGAGATCATGTGGAAGTTTTGAGAAAGGTACTCGAAAGACTAAGGAGGTACCAGTTGCGGTTGAATCCAGCCAAGTGTACTTTTGGAGTGACATCCGGGAAGTTATTGGGGTTCATTGTCAGCAGTAGGGGCATAAAGGTAGACCCCGACAAAGTAATGGCAATTCAGGCGCTACCTTCTCCCAAAACAGAAAAAGAAATCTGAAGTTTTTTAGGGCGCATAAACTATATCGCCCGCTTCATTAGCCAGCTGACACTCACTTGTGAGCCAATGTTTAAAATTCTGAGAAAGAATGGAAATGCTGAATGGGATGAGGATTGCCAAAAGGCTTTTGAGAGGATCAAAACATACCTGCAGAATCCTCCAGTTTTAGTCCCTCCTACGCCGGGACGTCCTTTACTGGTGTACTTGACAGTCACAGCGGGTTCCATGGGATGTGTATTAGGGCAGCATGACAAATCTGGGAGGCGTGAGCAAGCCATTTACTATCTGAGTAAGAAATTCAATGAGTGCGAGATGCGATACTCCATGCTAGAACGAACGTGCTACGCCCTAGCATGGAGTGCTCGAAGACTCAGACAATATATGTTGTATTACACAACATGGCTGATTTCTCGCATGGATCCTCTGAAGTACATCTTTGAGAAGCCTTATTTGTCAAGCCGAATCTGCAGATGGCAGGTCTTGCTGGCCGAATATGAGATTATATATATGACACGAAAAGCGGTCAAAGCAAGCGCTCTCGCCGATCACTTGGCCGACCATGCTATGGACGAGTATGAACCTCTAAGGTTTGACTTCCCTGATGAAGATATCGCGATCATTGACGCGGAATGCACGGACGATGCTGAGGATTGGTGGACTATCTTCTTTGATGGCGCAGTAAATCTTTCGGGAAGCGGAGTGGGTGTTGTTGTTGTAGCCCCAGATGGTCGTCAATTCCCCATAGCATGCAGATTAAATTTCCCATGCACAAATAACATCGCTGAATACGAGGCATGCATCAACGGGCTAATGACTGTGATTGAGTTGAAGGTGAAGAAGTTAAAAATCTTCGGGGACTCGGCTCTCGTCATCTATCAAGCCCAAGATTTGTGGCAGACCAGGGATTCAAAGTTGATACCTTATCAGAAATTTCTCACCAGACTCATAGAAGAGTTTGAAAAAACTGAGTTCGACAGGATTGATCGAGAAAAGAATTCTTTCGCAGATGCCTTGGCCACTCTGGCTTCGATGTTCAAATTGGAATGCGGAATAATGCTCCAGCCACTAAGGATAGAAGTGAGAGAGATGCCGGCGTGTTGCGCCACTTTGGAAGATGAACCTGATGGGAAGCCATGGTACCATGATTTGATACGCTTCATCAAACATCGGGAATACCCACTGGGGGCAAGCCAGAGTAGTAAGAGGACTCTTCAGCGTCTGGCTTTAGACTTCTACCTTGACGGTGAAGTTCTATACAAGAGAAGAGCGGATGGAGTCTTACTTCGTTGTGTCACCGCTTCTGAAGCTAGACAGATCATAGCAGAAATCCACGACGGAATTTGCTCCACACATGCTAGTGGTCACATGATGGCAAGACAAATCATGAGACGAGGCTATTTTTGGCTCACCATCGAACGAGATTGCATCGACTACTTCAGAAGGTGCCACAAGTGCCAAATTTATGCCGATCATCTCAACGCCCCTCCAGCTCCTCTTTTTAACATGACGTCGCCTTGGCCCTTTGCAATATGGGGAATTGACATCATCGGCCAAATCCATCCAAAAACTTCTAATGGTCATCGATTCATCCTTGTTGCAATTGATTATTTCACTAAATGGCTGGAAGCTGCCTCATACTCGAATATCACTGCCAAGACAACGGCGAGATTCATTGAGAAGAATATCATCTGTCGCTACGGAGTCCCTGAGACGATTATCACGGATAATGGCACTAATCTGAATGGGAAGCTGATCAACGATCTCTGTCATCGGTGGAAGATAAAACATCGAAATTCATCACCATACCGTCCGAAGATGAACGGCGCAGTCGAGGCCGCCAATAAAAACTTAAAAAAGATCATCCATAAGATGGTCGTCACTCACAATGACTAGCACGAGATGCTTCCTTTTGCTTTGCACGCCTATCGGATTGCAATCCGCACCTCCACGGGAGCGACTCCTTATTCCCTAGTTTACAGTATGGAAGCAGTGATTCCTCTCGAGGTGGAAATTCCTTCCCTCCGAGTTTTGGCAGAATCTGGAGTTGAAGAGTCTGATTGGGCAAGGGTCAGGTATGAACAGTTGAATCTGATCTCGAAGAAACGATTGGCTGCCATGTGTTATGCCCAATTGTATCAGAAGAGAATGGCTAACGCCTACAACAAGAAGGTATAACCCCGCGAGTTCAAAGCTGGAGATTTGGTGCTGAAGAAAATTCTCCCCTATCAGGAAGAAGGTCAAGGGAAATGGGCCCCTCGATACGAAGGCCCATACGTGGTCAAGAGTGCATTTTCGGGAGGCGCTCTAATGCTCACTACTATGGATGGGGACGATTTGCCGAGACCAGTAAACTCTGATGCTGTTAAGATGTATTTTGCTTAGCAATGGGAGGTTTTAATTGAAAGACATAGGGCTTCTCCAAGACGGGACAATTTAATCAATAATATAAAAAAGAGGCTTTCTCAAAATTGCGCTCCTCAAATTTTTTCTGTTAACTTATTCTTCGAAATGACAAGGGAAAATGCAGTGCCCACCAACTCTAGAGGGCCGCTTGACCAATTGAGTTTAAACTAATATCATTAATCGATGCTAGCTTTGCAGGAATTGAATGATCTGGGACCCCTGCCATCCACATCATCACTGCAGGAATGTTGATTAAACACACATAATGCGGTCTGGTTCGGTGATATACTGACAGGCATATCCGTCATGGCCCCTGGATACAAGAGACGAAAGGATCAGATTTACAAAACTCAGTCCAGGTCAGTGATTGGATCTGACCATTGGCCGCCACCTGCCGCACGTGTCCAGAGAAGTCCACTTACCTCTATCTCTTTAATTTTGTACAATCATTCATTCCCATATTAGGGGGGCAATTCTTTTTAACTATTCATAAAAAATTCGTGAGTGGTCATGCCCTCACCTTTTGTCTATAAAATTGCTAAAAAATTTAAAAAAAATTTAAAAAAAAAAACTATTGAGATTTTTGGATTTACAACTGTGAATAAGAATTTTCTTAAAAGAAAAATAAAATCCACACTACCCCTAAGTTTTCATGCTCCCCTTAGTCAATGCGCAGTGGTCGGTTTGAGGTAGTCAACAGGAGGTAAGGTGCACAACGAGTATGGAAAAGAAGGAAATCCCCAAAGATTCTTGATGGCCAGTGTGGGAGGGAGACCAAAAATTGGGACACTGCTGGTTTTCATGTCTTGGCCAAGATAGGCTAGAGAGTTTTTGCATATTCCATTTTCTTAGGAAAAATGCTTATCTTTAGAAGGAAAAATCAGAGGATTCTTTGCTTGAAACCTTGTCATCTCACTCACACAAGATGCAGAAATGCTTCAGTCTTGACTCCATGCCATACTATGGGGGCAAATTGATTAGACAAACATGATCAATACTTGCAAGAGTACGATCCTGGTACTCTTTAAACATCCAATCTTTTATAAACTTAAGGTCCCGGTGCTTAACACCAGAATTTGCAAATGGGGCATTCACATTTGTGTTCTTGAAACATTCATTGATTCGTGGACAAAGAAGAAAAAGAAAAACGATGCTTGCAATGCTTTGGAATTTTCGCCTCAGCAAGTGAAAATGTCCAAAGAACTAGCCTTGAATAAAACCAGCCAAACGGACAAAAACTGTCTTGATATTTTTGCCTCAGCAAGCGAAAATATTCAAGAAACTACATGTCAACGGACAAAAAGTATGTCTTGATATTTTCGCCTCGTCAAGCGAAAATCTTCAAGAAACTACATGTTGATAGACAACGCATGTCTTGATATTTTTGCCTCAGCAAGCAAAAATATTCAGGAAACTACAGGTCCGAAATGCTGGTATAATAAATGGGCGAAAATAAATAAGAGAAGGTAGTCGACGAATCAAAAAGAATGAAAAGTAAGCAGTTGTTGGTTTGTCCTGTTTATATGATTCTGTCATAGAGCACATGAATTCTTGGTTTATATAAGCTTGGATGTTTGGGGTATTGGTTAGGCCTCAATAGTAAGGATTTGGAGTTACAAGTTGAATTGTTGAAAGCGCTTTGTGTGAGTGAGATAATTAGTTTTCTGCAAAGCATTCTCTGATTTTGCCTTTTTCTTTTTTACGAGGAATTATCCTATGTTTTACCATCTAAATGACTTTATTTGGCCAAAGTATCCCCAACAAAGATTCAAGAATCTAGGCGCTCTAAGTAAAAAAAAAAAGGGGGAAGCATCACCAGCAAAACCGAGGAACCGGTACACTTTGCCCTCGCCGCGGCTAATCAACGAGCACTGTTCATTGGAAAAGGGAAAACTATCAATTTCCTTGCTTGAATTTGTTGAACCTTTCTCTTGTTTTGTCTTGACAAAATACTGGGGGGGCAAACCTTAGGGTAGTATGAAAATACTTTCATATACATCATCAATTTGATCTTATTATTTTCTCATTTATCAATTGCTCTTTTTTCCACCCATTGCTGCTTCGTGTTTGTTTCCTCCCCATTTGCAGGATACAGATATGCTCCAGTGGAGTCTCACATTGTGATCAATCTTTGTCAACAAATCCATTCAATCAACACCCGAATGAAGCACGTTACCACTCCACAATCAACTTCGTGTGGCGGTTCAAAACCCCACCTTTCAAAATTTTGCACGGCGATTCAAAATCCCACTTTCCAACTTCGTGTGGCGGTTCAAAACCCCACCTTTCAAAATTTTGCGTGGCGGTTCAAAACCTCACCTTGCCAACTTTTGTCCACCATTCAAACTTTGTGTGGCGGTTCAAAACCCCACCTTTTCAGAATTTCGTGTGGCGGTTCAAAACCCCACTTTTCAAAATCTTGGGGGCAACAACGCCTGAGCGACGTAGCTGACTCTTACTTTTCTGCATTTATCAGCGACAGCCTACGAGTGGGACCCTCGACGGCGCTGAATTTTTTTATTTTTTATTTTCCTGCATCATCAGCTACGGCCTACGAGTGCGACCCTCGACGTAGCTGAGTTCACTTTTCTACATTTACTTTCCTGCATTCATCAGCGACGACCTACGAGTGCGACCCTCGACGGCGCTGAATTTTTTATTTTCCTGCATCATCAGCTACGGCCTACGAGTGCGACCCTCGACGTAGCTGACTTTTACTTTCCTGCATCATCAGCGACGGCCTACGAGTGCGACCCTCGACGTTGCTGAGTTTACTTTTCCGCAATTTACTTTTCTGCGCAAGGTACGGATTGCGAGTGCTACCCTCGCCCTGCCTGATTTACTTTTCTGCACAAGGTACGGACTGCGAGTGCTACCCTTGCCCTACCTGATTTACATTTCTACATTTACTTTTCATCCCATTATCAGGGACAAGTCATTTACATTTCTGCATCTACTTTTCATCCCATTATCAGGGAGGTATGCATTTGCATTTTTGCATTTTGCAAAACATTGCGGGTTCGGGAGCAACCATCTTTACTGCTCATCAAAAATCTCGATTACATCGGATTTTTGATAAGACAGTAAAGAGGGGGCAACTGTTGCTACCCGATTTCCCATTTTAAAATTTCCATTTGTTGCATTTTTATCATCGATTTTTTTGAAAATTATACACCTGTTTATTTTCGTCAATCTGATGTTTATTTTTGCGCTTCATATCGTTTAAATTTTTATATCGTACTTTTTCACATTTTTTATAACTTTTTCCGTTTGAACCCGTATCGGTTCCGAGTCAAATCCTCGAACGAGGGTCAGACAATTTTACTCGTTAGCTACTTAGTTTTTATTATTATTTTAACTCGCACCATTTTATTGTATTTCACCCAATTTATGTTTTAGCATTTTCTTACGCCCGAACTTTTATTACTTAAAGGGGAATTGTTATCAAGCTTCAGCGAACTTTTTATCATTCACTGTGTGTTAATTATTTAAACCCATTTTATTCTACATATTAGCATTTTTGGTCGGGTTTGTATCCATTTTCGGGCAAAACTACCCGTATTATCGACTCGAACTCATAATAAATAATTTCCCTCGTGCGCACCCCGTCAGCATTTAATACTCCCTTGCAATCGCCTGTCACTGTTCACTACGCCATCGCCATCTCTTCGCCGAACATCACACCATCGCCTTCTGCCTCGTTCTCTTCCCCCAACGGTTGATGCCTCTCTATTCCCCTACTCCTTGGCAACTGTTCACGGCTTCATCCCTTTTGCCATCCATCTATAAATCCTTTCATTCTCACTCATGGAAAGGAAAAAACAGAGAATTTCAGAAGAGGAGACTCAACTTCATTCACTCTGCCAGAAATTTCAATCCATACAATTACCCACCAATGTCAACTACCATTCGGCCTCCCCATCATCAACCGACCTCCATCTTCCTCTTCAACCTCCAATACTAAATCGATCTTAACCCCACTGCCAAACTGCCAAGCCCATCATCACCCAACAAATCCATAGTCACCACTGCCAAATTATCAAAATCCATTCTCAATACATACCACTACACGGCTTCACCACACAGCCAATCTCGGTCTCTATCACCCCCCCCCCCCCCCCCCCCAAACTACCCAGCCCTCCAAATACTCATTTCCTACACGAAATTCACAAAGACCACTACCAATCACCGCCCAATCAACACTAACCACTGCCATCTCACCACTGCAGCCGACCAGCATCGCACCGCCCCTCAGTCACCGCCGATTGTCCCTCTCTCACTAGCCGGCTGCACAAGCACAGAAAACAGTAAGCTTTACTAACACCCATTCATCATCATTTATCATCCGTTAATTTCTTAAAACAAAAATTTGTTGTGGTGGCTTGCTATTTCTGGGTTCGTGGTCGTTTTGCTGCTGGGCTTGTGTTTGATTGACAGGTTCGGATTAAGTTGGAAAGAGAGGAAATTGGGCATTTTGATTTCGGTTGATTTTGGGGCATGATTTGGGATATTTGTCGTTGTATGGGTTTATTGTGGTTTGTCGGTGCGGGTTTGGTTCTATTCCGGACAATGGTGTAGCAATCGGCGACGGTGGCTGGGTCTTGCGCGGTGGTGGCCGGAACAGAAGGCAGGAAATAAAAAGAAGATGAGATGCGTTGTAATTTTTAGGTTAGATGTTTAGGGTGTTTGTTGGAATAAAAGGGAGAATGGGCTGATGTATTTGTTTTAATTGTGAGGGGGAACCACAGGCCGGCCCGTGTAAAGGAAAGAATTGAAGCTCGGCGCATAGCGCCAAGCATGTGAGACGCTGGGCTTAGCAGCCCAGCGTGGAGAGGGAAATAATGGGTCGGCGCTGTGCGCCTGGCCCAAGCGAGAGATGCTGGGCTGTCTGCCTAGCCCAGCGCGGAAGAAGAGGGAAAAGGCCAGCCCAGCTGGGCTGCCCTGCTGGTGAGCCGGCTGATGGGCCTGCCAGGGCCCATTCCCGGCCCAGTGGGCCGGGCCCAACATTTTAGGCCCGTTTTTTTATTTTATTTTATTTTTATTTTTATTGTTGCATGGTTGTACTATTTATTTATTTCCGCACTTGCACCGTTTATTCCTTTATTCGTATGCTTGTTTATTTTCACATTGTGCCCGATAATTATCCTGCGCGCATAAGAACAATCATTGGTGCTTGCATACAAAAATTGTCCAACGCCTATTCGTTTGTGCCAATTATTCTGATAAAAAGGGTATAACCGCCCAATACCCTTCCCAAGTAAATATTTCTTCCTTTTTATTTATTCACGCTTTTTTGCGCATATATGCCCGTATGTATAAATATATAGAAATATCAAAAATTTAATCGCGTTGGGCATGATCATGTAAATTGCGGCTTTTATATCTCAAGCATGATAAAACACCTCGTATATCCGGTAACCTTTTAGGATGAGACTCGGGTGCCTAACACCTTCCCGAGTTCATAATACGACCCCGAACCGCTATTCTCGGGTTCAGACCCATTTCGCCTTAGCTTTTATTTTTATGCATGACAATTAGGTTCCCTAAACCTAGAAACAAATTAGGGTGGCGACTTCATTGCATAATGCGAGGCGTCCTTTTACGCTGAGCATCGTAATGTCCCAGATTCGTCGTATACTCGCGAATGTTCATTTTATTTTCGCGGGGTGCGACACGACTAGAAGTTAATCTTCCTAAACTGTCTTCAACTGTAACAAGGATTCTCACGGGAATTAATTAGAGCACGTCCGATATTTCCTTTTGCGTTTCTTTCCTTCTTTCGCTAGAACTCTGCTGCCTTCTGCGAACATCCAGCTGCAAGTCCCAGCTGCTCCATTCCTTCCCGCAAGCGATAGAAAACGCTTCTATTTGTATTCTCCTCCTAAATAGCCAAGATCTGTGAAAAGTAAAGAAACACAACACCATAAGTAGCATCATGATATAAAAAGGCATATAAAAGAGGGGAGAATAATGGATATTAAACGCTCTATCAAACATCCCCACACTACCCGATGCTCGCCCTCGAGCATTTAAAATCAGAAAGCATCACCTCATCAGGAACACACAGCCTCAATCCACAACGCACAGAGTTACTTACGCCACCACTTACGCCTCGACCAAGCCGTACGCCACCCTCCGTCCTAGATGAACTCTGCACTACTCCAAAGGAATAACGAAACCAGAGGAGCAGCTTTCCTACATCAACCTGCTGCAAGCAATCCTCACAAGATATGGTGTTTATCGCTCACGCTCAAAAACAGAGTTGGGTGTTTAACACTCATCAATGCAAATGATTATGCACAAAACTAAATTTGCAATAACGACCCGAGTACGGAGAACACATGCATGGGTAATCAAATGATCATAGAGACTTTGCAAGGGTGAAGCAAAATAAGATGTTGAAGAAGAAGGGGTTTCAAAGTAGAGAGAAGGAAGGATAGAATTTTTTTCTTAGCTGGAAAAAGGCAAGTTGGTGAGAGAGTCTCCCTGCTGGCAGTGGCGCGGGCAAGACAGAGAACGCTGAAGGAGAGTGGGGGTATTGTCTGTTGGAAAGTGCCGTCGGTCTTCTGATCTTTGTGCTGCTCTACTCCAGTTCTGAATTGTACTCCTCTTTTGCTCAAATGCTTTATTCATTCATTCTTTTCTTTTTTTTAATTTTGAGCAGAAAGGGAGTGTACATGAAATTCTGTATCGTTAAACTTGGAGCAGCAGAATTTTCCTTGGGCGTCTGATCTTCAGTATGTACCGAATGCAAAATAGCTCGGCCTAGCAGTTGGTTTCCATATTGCTTACTGGAATGCTTTGATTTACTTTTGAATATCTAGGTTGAGTCGTCTGGAATCCCCACACTAGAGCTTTTGTCTCTCTTATGCATTCTGTGATTGTTGCCATATTACTGCTTCCAGCATCTCGATGCAGCAGTTAAATGATCATAGCTCAAATCTCTGCAACTTTTCTGTTTTTCGCTTCTTGGTCTACTCTTAGTGTCTCGGTCAAGCAGCTCAATACCCCCACATTGAAGATGTTGATTTTTCTCTGTCCCACCTCACCACTGCCGGAGGCTTCTCTCACCTGCTAAGAAAAGAAAGGAATGGCTCAAGAAGTTAGAAGGGTAGTGAAAGAAAGGGGTGAGCAGTATGGGTAGGGAGATAAAAAGCAAGTAAAAAGATAACAAAGAAAGTACAAAGTCCCTAATCACATCATCGCTTTCCCATGTCTAATCATGTCTATACCCTAGGGGTCTCATGCAAATTCGGCCAGCACACAATCATCGCATCCACTCATAAGAAAATATGGCATGGAAGCTCAAAAACTCACGGGACGAGATATAATGATTGCAAGCAGCTAGGGCAAAACATAGTTATAAGAGCTAACAGGCAGTATGGTGTGCAAGTGGTTTTGGTGCAGTGGGTGAAGTTCCTGTGTGTAGTGGGTCTATTATGTGTATTCCATCAAAAAGTGTTTTCAAAACAGGGGTAGTGCAATCAGTGAAAAACTGGTTTGTGGGCAATTTCCAAGTCGGGACAAATATGCAAATGCAGGGCAAACAATCATACAATACTATAATAGTCATGCAGTCATGCAAAATATGCGCACATAAATATATCACACAAGTATGAAATCCCTCCCAACACTAAAGCAAAACACCGTCCTCGGTGTGGAGAAGGAAATCAACAAACAAAGTATATGTGAAAGGAGAGAGTAGGGAGAAAAGAAAGTGTGCACCGGGAAAAAATTAAAGTACAAACAACCCGTAGGCAATGAAAGGAGTGTTTGGGGGAGATATCAAGGGCTAGCTGGAGGACGCAGCCTCGAAGCTAGCTCATCAGGGAGATTCTAGAGAAGGGAGATGACTGTCCGTAGTAGGGCATTCGTCTCAGCCATATCTGCAGCAGGGGTTGGTTCTGTGTCGTGAATGTCGGGAACGGCTTGCCCGGGACGCTCGTCGTCTCGAGGGGAAACAGGGGAGGGAGGTGGTGTTGTTGCGGATAGATCAGGCCACTCGAAGACTCCGCCATTCTGGGCACTCCAAACGCATTTTGCGCCGCCAGTGTATCCTTTACTGAAACATAAAACACGACCTTTCAAGCGCAAATGACCCATACCATTGAGGGTACGGGCATCAAACAATTTAAAACCAACAGGAATGAAAAGGTCACAATTGGACACATCTAGACCACGCTGCTCAACAGCCAAACGAGTAATAAGGGAACCAAGGATAGGACTACAGTTGCAAGTTACAATGGAATTCAATTCATGAGCAATCCAATATCCTAGGTTGGCCTTATGGCCGTTATGCATACACCATAGAAAGAATAGTTCCTGGACAGAAAGGGTGCCCGAGGACTGCATCTTGCCCGCGAAGGTGAGGGCAAGGAAACAGTGAAGTATACGAAGGGCTGGGTCACGCAGCTCATGGCCTTTAGATTTTCGTGAGGTATACTTGGCATTGGGATTGCCAGTAAGCTCTCTAAAGGCACTGGTGACATCAAAATCAGGTGGGTAGGCAGCGTATGCACCGAGATACCATGCTGCACCCAAATCAGACTCCTTGACAAAACCAAGCTGGACATTAAATTTATCTATGGACAAGTGCTCCCATACATCCATCAATCGAAAATTAACTACTTTATCAGCCCCCAAATGCATGCTACCCTTACCCTTTTGCTTAAGCCTAGCTTTATCAAACCAAAATGACGTGAAAAATTCATGGCTAAGTTCAAGGTATGTGGGGTGCTCCAGATTAAACAGGGGGCACCAACCAATATTGTCAATCAATTCGTTTATCCTAACAGCTATACCCATCTTGTCACAAAATTCTTTATCAAGTTGAGCACAAGGGTAGACAACATGCAAAGCTAACAACCTATAATTACTGGGCTTATCTGGAAAGGTCAACCAACCATTAAGATGAGTAAGATCGGGAGTTACCTGGGAAAAGGGCACGGCTGTGCCTGCTCTGGCATGGGCAGATCGAGCTGCTGGTGTGGGCATCGCTGTCTTGGTCGAGCTGGTGGTGGTGCGGGCTGATTTTCTTGGCTTTGATGAAGCGGCTGGCGTAGCGGGGGCCTTGCGCTTTGGGCGAGCAGGAGTTGGTTCCTCGACTTCTATTTCCATAGAAGTGTCGTCGGAGGTTTCAATGGTGGTGGGCGGGATAAAGGCTTCATCTTCCGAGTCCTCATTTTCTTCAAAGGGAAATATAAGTTGCACCTTCTTCGGCTTTCCCTCGGTGTAGCAAACGGGCTCAACTAATCGGCCACGAGAGGTTATACCCCGGCCCATGGGCAGTCCGCTGGGTCCAGGAATGGATCTAGTGACTTGGACATCGGCATCGGGGGTCTCGGTGGTCAATTCAGTCACGACGGCCTTCGTCGCGGGCGGACCAGTAGGGGCCTCATCCTCATCCTCCTCCGATGCTTCTTCGGAGTCCCCTTCTTCATCAGAGCCCTGTTCGGACTCTTCCTCTTCTTCTCCGAGGAGTCACTGGAAGCGCTGGGCGCCTTAGGGGTGGAGACAGCCGCCGTGCCGGAGGCACTCGGCGGCGCATCTGGCAGCGTACTGGGCTGACCAGTAGTTGCGGTTTCGACGGAGTCTTCGGCGGACTCGCTGTCGTCTGATTCGTATTCGCCAGACGAGGACTCGTCCTCATCGGCGGAAGCTGTTGGTGGAGGGGTCACGGCGGGAATGGTGGTTTTGCATGGAGGAGGAGTGGGTTTATGAGGAGAAGGAGTGGGTTTAGATGGAGGAGGAGTGGGTTTTGGTGTTTTTGGGGCAGAAGGTGGTTTCTTAGCAACTGAAACCGGGGTCGCGACGGTGGTGGCGACCGAAGCAACTGGGGTAGTAGCAGCGATGGGGGTGATCGGCTGCGGTTGCTTTGGCGGGGTAGGTTTTTTCTGTGGAGATTTAGTTGTGGTGATGGGTGGTGGTGTTCCGGCGGCGGCAGAGACGCTGGCTTCTGCAGAGGTGACGGGGGTAGTGGTGGTCGGGGTTTCGTGGGAACGTCGACCAGATGAGAGGTCGGAGCGTGCAGCACCTTTCTTGGAACGAGCCATGGAGAAGTTGCAGAGGTTTCGTGCGGAGAGAGAAAGCTGAAAAGTAGGGGTGAAAGATGGAAAGAAAAGTAGAAATTAAAAAGGGGAGAAAATGTTCTCCCTTTAAAGGCTGCCAGCATCTAGCCGTTGCCCACGTGCGGATGTGGCAGCTAGCGATTGGGGCCCCATCAAATCTCAACTGTCTCGATCCTGCACAGGAAATTCGAAGTTTGAATTTGTATTGTAGTGGGTTATGGAAAGTAATAAAAAATAATATAAGAAGGTGGATAAATAGGGGAAAATGGATAAAATTAATGGAGGTAGTGTATTTAGGGGTTTGAGAAAATCACGGAGTGTGGGAAAGGATAAGATAATTTAGAGAAAAATTAGGGGAAGGGATAGAAACGTGGGTTGTGCCTACAAAGTGCCGTGTTTATCGTCTCGGTCAGGACGTTGGTATCTTATTTCAGAGCAGGTCTAGTGGTTCAGAGACGTCCATTTCCTCAGTGATGAACGACTTGAATCCCTCGTAGAATGTTTTGAGTCTGTGTCCGTTGACTTTGAAGGTGACTCCTGTGTCCATACTTCGAATTTCAACGGCGCCATGGTCATGTACGGCAGTGACAATGTATGAACCCGTCCATTTGGACTTGAATTTTCCTGCAAACAACCTTAAACGAGAATTATATAACAAGACTTTCTGCCCAATAGTGAAAGATTTATGAGATAGAATTTTATCATGGTAAACCTTCGTCTTGGCCTTGTAGATGAGGGCATTCTCATAGGCGTCATCACGTAATTCTTCTAACTCCTGGATTTGTAATCAGCGATGTTGTCCAGCTTTGTCAAGGTTGAAATTTGTCTTTCGGATGGCCCAGAAGGCTTTATGCTCAATCTCAACGGGCAAATGGCAAGGTTTGCCGTAGACAAGTCGATAAGGTGTCATGCCAATAGGGGTCTTGAATGTTGTTCGATATGCCCATAAAGCATCGTCAAGCTTCAGACTCCAGTCCTTGCGGGATTGGTTGATGGTCTTTTCTAAAATATACTTGATCTCACGGTTAGATACCTCGGCCTGTCCGTTGGTTTGTGGATGATAAGCGGTGGAAACACGGTGTGTGATGCCGTACTTCTCGAGCAAGCTGTTGATGACTCGGTTGCAGAAATGGGTTCCACGATCACTTATAAGAGCTCGTGGAGTTCCAAACCTACTAAAAATACGTGAATGAAGAAAGGCTGAAACTACTTTGGAATCATCAGTTCTGGTCGCCTTAGCCTCAACCCATTTAGAAACATAGTCCACTGCGAGGAGGATGTATATGTTGCCAAATGAATTAGGAAAGGGACCCATAAAATCAATGCCCCAAATATCGAATATTTCACAAGCAATAATACCTGTGAGCGGCATCTGGTTCCGGGCACCAATATTACCTGTACTCTGGCAGCGCGGGTAAGCCGCACAGAACATGTAGCTATCTTTAAAAATTGAGGGCCAGTAGAGTCCTGCTTCTAGAACTTTCATGGCTGTCTTCTTTGCTGCAAAGTGGCCTCCTTCAGTGGAGGAGTGGCAGAATCTGAGGATGGAAGGAATCTCATCGGTGGTAACGCATCTTCGTATGATTTAGTCCGAGTAGAATTTCCAAAGGTAAGGACTGTCCCACATATAAGACCTAGCTTGTCTTCTGATGTGCTTCTGTTCCGAGGGGGATGAATCTGCGGGAAAGTGACCTGAAGCACAGAAATTAGCAATATCAGTAAACCAAGGGTATTCAACAGCTTGGGCAAGACATAATTGTTCATCAGGGAATGTGTCACGAATAGGAATTACGGAGTCATCCGTCTGAGTGGGAAGACGGCTCAGATGATCAGCTACTGAGTTCTCAGTTCCTTTCTTGTCTTTGATCTCGAGGTTGAACTCTTGTAGTAAGAGTATCCATCGGATCAGGCGAGGCTTTGCATCCAGCTTGGTCAAGAGGCACCGAAGGGTTGTATGGTCTGAAAAGACGGGCACCTTCGTTCCCAAAAGATATTGGCGGAATTTGTCCAGAGCAAAAACTACGGCGAGAAGTTCTTTCTCGGTAGTCGTGTAGTTCTTTTGGGCTGGGTCCATTAGTTTAGAGGCGTAGTAGATGACATAAACCTCTCGGTCTTTCTTCTGTCCCAACACGGCTCCTAAAGCATTATTACTTGCATCACACATGATTTCGAACGGAATGGTCCAATCCGGCGCACGAATAATAGGGGTTGAGATGAGTTTCTGTTTGAGGAGGTCAAATGCGGCTTTACAGTTTTCGTCGAAGATGAACTCAACGTCTCGCTGCAGCAGCTGACATATCGGTTGTGTGATCTTGGAGAAATCTTTGATAAATCTCCTGTAGAAACCTGCATGACCAAGAAAGGAACGTACATCACGCACACAAGTAGGGAATGGGAGAGATTCGATTACCTCAATTTTTGCTTGGTCCACTTCGATTCCTTTGTGGGATACGATGTGACCTAAAATTAGTCCATGTTCTACCATGAAATGACATTTCTCAAAATTGAGGACAAGGTTAGTTTCAACACATCTTTGTAAAACTTTTCATAAAGTGAGTAAACATTCGGGAAAAGAATTACCGTAGACGGTAAAATCATCCATAAATACCTCGATCCCGTGTTCAACGAGTTCGGAGAAGATGCTGACCATGCAACGCTGGAAAGTGGCAGGAGCGTTACAAAGACCAAAAGGCATCCTTCGATAAGCGAAAGTGCCGAAAGGGCAAGTGAAGGTTGTCTTGTCTTGATCGTCTAGGGCAACCGGTATCTGATGAAATCTCGAGTATCCATCGAGGCAGCAGTAGTGTGTCTTACCAGCCAGGCGTTCTAGCATCTGGTTGATGAACGGCAAAGGGAAGTGGTCCTTTCTTGTGGCAGCGTTTAATCGACGGTAATCGATACAAACGCGTCATCCGTTCTGTATGCGAGTGGGAATTTGTTCGCCGTTTTGTCAAGTAGTGATGGTGATGCCTATCGTTTTTGGAACGACTTGTACTGGGCTAACCCAAGTACTGTCCGAGATGGGGTAAATCACACCGGCGTCGAGTAGTTTTAGTATTTCCTTCTTAACGACCTCCATCATTGGGGGGTTAAGACGACGCTGTGGTTGACGAACGATCTTGCTAGCATCGTCTAGGTGTATCCGATGAGTGCATAGGGCTGGAGATAATCCCTTGATGTCTGCGATTGTCCATCCAATGGCTCTCTTGAATTCCTTCAGTAGGGTTATGAGAGCTATCTCTTCTTCAATGTCAAGTTTGCTGGAGATGATAACTGGCAACAAATCGTTGCCCCCGAGGTAGGCATACTTCAGGTGCGTGGGCAAGACTTTGAGTTCTAAATTAGGAGCCTGCACGATGGAAGGAGGATTTTTTGTGTATTCAGAAGGTAGATGAGTCTTTACCATTTTAAAAGGGGAATGAGGAGTGGTTTCCAGAATAGAAACGATCTCTCTTAAACCAAGTGGAGTGGCGAATTTGGAATCCAAGTGATCCATAGCTGCGAAGTTGAGACTATTGGCTAGGGCAAGCTGCAGAGAGTCGACAGAAAATAAGTCAGCGATTTCTTCAACATCTGGGTCAATAATATCAATAAAATTGAGGCTCGAAAACTCAGAAGGGAAACGCATGGCATCAAGCATGCTGAATCGGATTATTTGTCCGTCAAACTCAAGGGTGATGGACGCATCATAGATGTCTATCTTAGCGTGGGCTGTCCTGAGGAAGGGCCGGCCTAGAAGAACGTCGGAGGGTCTGGTGCCTTGCTCGTCTTCCATGCTGATCACATAGAAATCGACCGAGAAGAGGAGACTGCCTACTTGTTGGACTAGGATGTCCTCAATAATACCTTCCGGATAGATTACTGATTGATCCGCTAATTGGATGATGACTCGAGTTGTCTTTAGTGGTCCGAGGCACAGTCTGGTGAAGATCGTCAAGGGCAATACGTTGATACCTGTGCCTAAGTCACACATAGCTTTTCCAATGTCAGTGCCCCCACGTTTGCAAGGGATGGTAAACATTCCTGGATCTGCACACTTTAGAGGGATTTTCCTTTGAATAACAGCGGATACATTAATGCCCACACTGATCTTGTTCACGCCTGCTAACTTACTTTTGTTAGTGCATAGGGATTTTAGAAACTTAGCATATCGCGGAACATTTTTAATAGCCTGCAAAAGTGGGATGGTAATTTGAACCTTACTGAATAAGTTAAAAATTTCTTTTTCCTCTTTGTCTTTTTTCTTTTTGACTAACCTGTGTGGGAATGGAGGTTCGAGGACTTTAATGATGAAGTCTTCAAAGAATTCAGAATTCTTGTCAATATTAATAGGCGTACCTGGTTTCCTGGAGGTGTAGACCTTTTTCTCTTTTTCGTTAACGGTTTCTATTTCGTTAGCGACAGGGGTGGAATCTGGGTGTTCAGCTTCTTGGGCAAGCGGCTCTCGGTCAGGTAAGTGTGTGCCACTACGGAGTGTCATTGCACAGGCTCCGTGCTTAGGGTTGGCTTCTGGCTGTGGTGGCAACCGTCCTCCATTCTTCATCTCTTTTACCTCTGCAGATAAAATACCCAATTGTTTTTTAATATCAAGGACAAGAGTGTGTAAGTTTGGTACCTCAGCGACTTGGGGTGGAGGCCCCATGGGTCCTTGGGGAGCCTGGTACTGATATTGCTGATTGTTGGGGTAGTTGGGTCGAGGTCGGGAATTCTGAATATTGAAAGGTAGTTGCTGCTGATTCTGGAATGGATTCTGTGGTTGTGGTTGGTTTGGAACAGGTTGTTGTTGTTGTTGGTTCTTGCCATAGCTCAGATTTGGATGTCGCCAGCCATTATTGTAGTTTTGTGTGTAAGGCTCATATTTCCTAGGGGCTCCATTATAATTCCCTATGGCATTCACCTCTATTTTATCTGGGATGTGTGGGCAAGCGTCTGTGGGGTGATCGGTGAAGTTGCAAAATACGCATGCCTTGATCTGCACGGGCTGGCCGCTGGATATATTCTGAAGCATTCCAGTAATGGGGTAAGTTGATTTTCCATTGCAGCAGACCGAGCGTCATGAGTTATAGTGGGCAGTAGGTCCAAAGGTACAACATTCTTAGCCATTAACTCTAGAAGAGCTTTGGCGTCTAGTGGGGTTAGGGCAAGAAGGGAGTCGTGGCTGGCTGCATCAATTAATTCTTTGTTGTGCCCTCGCAATCCCTCATAGAAATATTATAGGAGGGCGTGGTCAGGAATGTTATGTGAGGGGCAGAGCGTCTGCATCTTTTTGTAACGGTCATAGTATTGTCCCAAGTTCTCGGACTCTTTCTGCATGATGGAAACTAACTGCTTCTTTGTAACATTTGCCATAGTGGTGGGATAGTACTTTTCCGTGAAAGCTTTGAACATATCGGCCCAGCTGGTGATTGATAGGGCAACGGCGCCAAAATTTGATCGGTTGTCGAACCCGTCAAAAATAATAAGAAAAACCTACAGTCAAGCACAATAAATTGTGTATAGTGGCAACAGGGTCGAACACAGGGATTAAGGGTTAACACTCTGATTAATTTGTAAGATAGAGAACTCCAAAATAGAGAAGTAACAAAAGGGGGTTTTTGATTGGTTGTTTTGTTTTGTGATTATCTAAATTAACAAATAACAAAGATAGAAGGAATAAGAAATCAATAAAGAGAGGATTCTCGGTAAGAATCTGTATCTAGTTGCAATAATGGTCAGCCGATCATTGGTGTAAGTGTTGTCTACCCCGAGCCGATAGGCGCGCTATGGGGACCAAGTATGCTTAGGTCCCCTGCTTTCCTTCGTAATAGAAGCTACCCCAAGGTACGCTTATGGGGTAAACTTGACAGTCCGCCGTCCTCCAAGGTACGCTTATGGAGACAACACTCGGCTGCCCATGAAGAGGAGGTAAGACGCGTCTCGGGCGAGACACTCAGTACGCTCGAGGGTCTACCCGAACGATCCGTTTAATCCAACTAGAAGAGACCAGGATCCTGATTACCTCCAGAATGGTTATCTGCTTTTACCCTGTAGCTTCGCGTTAGGTATAACCACAAAGTCGATTATAAAACTCTAAGTCAACTACTAGTTGATCAAGCTTGTAATTAATCCTAGGGTTTTTGACAATTTAATATTAAACAAGATAGATATTAGCTTGGGACATGTGAAGCATAGTTTTGACCTCACGGCTTCCCCTTTGCAACCTTCAATCGATTCTCACCAAGAATGGGAGAGTTAGCCGCTCATATTAAAAGTAAAAATAAGTAAATAATAGAATTGCATAATTGAAATAAAAGGAATAGAGAAGAAGAAGAAATCCTATTGATTACCGGCCAGAGCAAAGCTCCGGTTTATTGAAAGGGAACAAGAGTGCCAACGGCAGAAGTAGCGTCTTTTCTAAAGGGAAGAGAAGAGATCATAAAAACCTAATTGCTAAAGATATAAATAGTCTTTTACAAATAAAACTCCTAATCCGACTAGAAGTTAATCTTCCTAAACCGTCTTCAACTGTAACAAGGATTCTCGCGGGAATTAATTGGAGCACGTCCGATATTTCCTTTTGCGTTTGTTTCCTTCTTTCGCTAGAACTCTGCTGCCTTCTGCGAACATCCAGCTGTAAGGCCCAGCTGCTCCATTCCTTCCCGCAAGCGATAGAAAATGCTTCTATTTGTATTCTCCTCCTAAATAGCCAAGATCTGTGAAAAGTAAAGAAACACAGCACCATAAGTAGCATCATGATCTAAAAAGGCATATAAAAGAGGAGAGAATAATGGATATTAAACACTCTATCAGACTTTTCACTCCCAATGGTACTGGGGTGTGCTTCGTCTTGGTGAGCCGTCTGATCAGGAGCGGCCTCACAAGGATAGGATTTTCACTCCCAGCACTGAATCTTTAAGTATGTCAGGGCGTGCCTCGTCTTAGTGAGCCGTCAGATTAGGAGCAGCCTCACAAGGATAGGATTTTCACTCCTGGCACCCTTCATTATCTGCACGTAATCAAGCACAACAATACATAAGAGTATTTCCAATTCAAGCGTTAACGCATGTTAACGTTATCCAAACGTGCAGATACATGTCAGATTCTAGCAGGGTATAATTTCAAACGAGCTATGTTCTAAGAGTTCGGTAAGAGAGTACCGTTGAGTGTTTCCATGTGATTGCCACATTGCTCTTTCGTATGAGTATCGGGTTACTTCCAGGTTGCTTTGTGTAAACTGCATAGAAACAGAAAAGAGCAAGTTTTCTAGGAAGATTATTAGGAGGTTTTTTGCTTACAGGGAGTTTTTCGGAAACAAGCAAGTTCCTTCTTCTTGTTCACGTAACCTGCAATATTGACGCGGTTTTACGCTGCTCGGAGCTACCTACAATATTGATATGACGTTTTCTTCTACGCATGATAGCTCAATTTGAAGGCAATTCGAAGGAACTAGGCGTTATTGAGCTACCTGCAATATTGGCGCAGCTTTCTTCTTCTCCTTAGGAATTATGGTTATGAGATGATTCCGATACGGAGAGGTAAACTATGACGTTTCGTTAAGTTCCTTCCCTGCTTGCTATTCTTTTGATTGCTCTTGACCAACCGTTACCTCTGTTGTTGTTTATCATCATCCGCTAACGTGGCAGAAAATGTTTACACCTTTATCTTCCCGTTCTTACTGCCTGTCACTCTCTCCCATTAACGTCGTCTGCAGACTTGCTTCCGATACCATTCTTCTATCACTGTTACCCGCTAGACAGCACCTATCATGGCGGATGATGGCGCGTGGCGGAAATCCCATTTTCCTTTGTAGCTAAGTAAATAAAAATTCTGATAGAATGAAGACGGACACGATGTTGATCTTGGCCATATGGAATATAAAAATAACGATCATAAATTTTCTCCCTCTTTTCCCGCTGGTCTTTATTTTCCTTTACCAATCTTCGCCTGTCATCCTCTCTCTTTCTAAGGCTACCCCAGTTAATTGATCTTGGAACATAGATTCCCGGAATATAAGAGCCCATCAACATCACTGCATGTAGAGCCCGTCACAATTAATACACTACGATGGTGATTAAAGTTGTACTAGTTTACTGGTAAGATTGAGATCACTTTCTTTTAGCTTGCTGCAGCGTCCCATGGCATCAACGATGAGGATGCTCCAAGGTTGAAGAAGATGGGCTTTATAATTAAAAGCCCAATTAATAGAAAAAAACTTCTAGGATGTGTGCGTTCCTTTCCCGTAGTTATTCCTTTCTCGTTAACTTCCTTTTCTATTTATTCGATCCATTTCAAGCAAGGATGCCAAGATGCTGCCATCTTCCTCTAACGTACCCGATAGCATGCCCGACAAGGTACCCGTTAGCATACATACACAAAAGCCAAATTCCTATCTTTCCCCAGATTAAGAAAATAGTGTAGAAGCTTTCTTTAATTAAGGATCTTAATTTTTGGATTCCACTGCTGCTGCTAATGCTATTACTGCTTCTACTGCTACCTCGATGACCCATGAAGGTGGTGTAGAGTACAATCACGGTGGCCCTCGGCGGTTGTGGAAGTCACATTTTGTTGCGGCAAGATGAAGAAGACAAAGATGAGATGGTGATGATGATCCCAATAAGATCAAATAAGAAGATAATGAATGATGGTAAGCATAGCAAGATGGTTTTATTCCATAATTATACTCGGTGATGATTGACCGCTTCAAGTTGAAGAGATGATGATGGGTCTCTAAATTCCAAACCCATTTTCCAAAAGTAAAAAGATCTTTGGCAGAGATCTTGATCTTGACGAAGACACCATAAGGTTGATGATAATGCCATAAATTTGTGAAATACAATAATGATGATCATGACTTTTCTCCCTCATTTTCTTTCTTTTCCAGATCTGGTCATTCTCTTCGATGCACAACAATAAACTTACCATATAAATTGATATCATCAGATCCAAGCAAGACTTAAATCATGTGGTGAACTCTTGACCAGAAAAACTAGCAGCGACGATGGAGATTAATAAATATTGATATAGAGAGGAGAGCCTTCAAATCTCAAGGGGCTCACTTGATGATCTAAATGCTCTCAATGAAAGCACTATTTTGATAATAATTGATAGGATTTGTACCCGGGGTAGGAGGAATCCTAGAGATCTTCACCTCTGAGGGGGTGGTCCTCGCCGCTGCTACACCTGCAAGGCGCCGGAGGGGGTCCCCGGCGCAGATACTCCGACGCTCAAGTCAGTATAAGTGATAAAAGGGGTAGGTAGGAGTAAGAGTGAGAGAGAGTAGAGAGAGAGAGTCCTCCCCCCTTTCTACCTAGGGGGGGGTATTTATAGGAAATTTGGTAGGGAGCGTTATCTTGGGATGTTAACGCTTATGGCGTACCGGGTGTGGGAATAAGCGCCATATCGTGTTGGATGCTCCCTGATAAGATTCAATGTCAATCTTGTGAGATTCTGCGTCGTGTGCGATCGGAACGGTGGTGAATGGCGGTGAGTGTACCTGCAAGGCGCCGGAGGGGGAGCTCCGGCGTAGACACTCCAATGCTTAAGTTAGTTCGGGTTTTAAGAGTAGTAGAGGTTTCTCTGGGTGAGCTTGACCTTACCCTGATTGTGAAAAATGGTGGGGTATTTATAGATATGGACAGCGATACCTAGCGATATCAAAGAGGGCGCCGTTTGATGATGACGTCACAGGCGATATCAGTGGATGACGTCACGGGCGATGTCTGATGGGGCTGCCGGGAGCGATAACCTTGTGGGTCCCTAGGATGGGATGACGTCGTGCGTATAGAATTGTGTGAGTCCCCCCCCCCCCCCCCCCCCGCTGAAGTCGACCATCCTAGGAATCCTTCGCTGATCCTTAGGCGATACAGGGATATCCTTATGGAGCTCAGGGGGATCCGTTCCGATAAGAACCGTTTGTGCAGTAGGACCGTTAGGACTATCTCGATTGTTATCATAAGCCCAACTGAAAATGAGCCCGAGTGTTTACCAAGGGTTGTCCATGTCTGTCATCTTGAATGAAGGTTTTTGTCGCGAGGTGATAAGTTCGCAGGGTCTCCGAGCTTCTTGGATTATTCAACGTCGATAAGACTCAAGTGATGAGCTGGAGATTGAGCCTGAGGATACTGGGCAAGCTGACTCCGACTTTCGTTCTTATCTAAAGATTCATCCCGGAGGGATGCCCCTATCACCCTTGCAGTTGCGAGGTCATTACTCTCCGCCTGGCGGTATTACTCTGATTGGCCCCTCGAGGGAGGCTTAAGAAGCCTCAGCTTATTCGAGTTGTGAAAGAGTTGTTGTCGGGTCATCGATAATATTGTTTAGGATATTCGACCAAGTCATACCGGGGACTGGCACATATTCCAGGTCCATTGTCCTTCCAAGTATTCTGCAAACATAGGAAGGAGATATATTCGTATATAAAGGTTAGTAAACTTTTGTACTTACAGAGGTTTGAGGTCAATACGAGCCCAATCTTTCTTTTACGCTCAAGGAAATAGTGGTATCAACGCGGCTTTACGCCATCAGCTGCCTATGATTAGCGCGGCTTTATACCACCAGATGCCTGCGATGCCAGCGCGGTTTTACGCATCTAGGGCTACCTGCGACATCAACGCGGCCTTACACTGTGGATACCGGTAGCCATATGGCCTTTACGTGATGGCCACCCGTGATATCGTGTCTTTCGGCATTTTTCCAGACCTTGTCTCGCATTCCTGCCGATATCTATATTGCGGACAGTATACGAACATTGCCCTTTCCTTCCGCTTTTGGGCTCATCAGCCCTTGCGGTTATCGGGTCGGCTCATCTTTTGAGGACCCCATTGTCCTTTCCTCCGAAACCTCCCTCTTGGAGCCTATAAATCAGGGAGTTTTTTCCACCCACATTCTCCTCATCTTTTCCAACACGCATCATGGATCATCTGACTAAGAATTTCCTCCTTTCCAAGGGCCATTCTCTCAAGAACCTTAATGATGGTGACGTCGGATTCCTGGAGAACATGCTGGTCAAGACTTCTGAAGACATCCTGGAGTTACAAGGGATACTGACCCCGCTTCACTCTAGGCTGGGGGCCACCTCTCTGGAGGATTTCAGTCCTTTGGAGAGCGTATCGAAACTGTCTGCCTCCATCGCTCGGATCCAAGTGGTGATCGCCATGCTGCAGCAACGCAAAGATATGCTGGGGTGCTGCCTGAAGGGAATGAGAGCCACTTCCCATGATCTGCTCCTGGTCATGGATTCCTTGAGGGACCTTCCCGAAGTGCCTGAGGACGCTGGCTCTGATGCCTGATAGCGGTGGCTCCCTTTGTACCCTTTTCTTTTCCCTCTTGTCCATGTACCTTCCGGCCATTAGGCCATAATGAATAAACAGTTCTTATCATGTCGTCTTGCGACTGTTCTTCTTCTTCTTTTTTATTGCTCTCTTTGTCATTTTTCAATGAAGATATTCTCAGCCCAACTGAAAACGGTTCAGCCACTGGGTTCTTATTATTTGGCTACTCTGCATTAAATCCAAGTCGCTGTTGCCCTGGCAACTGATTGGGAAAATTTACGGTTTTCCTCGATCAGGGGAAAATCTCAACAGGCGTGACTGCAAATCCACTTTTGTACTTCAGGATGTACACGTGTCTTTTTTCAAGAGTCGGGTTGGAAGATTAAAAGATCCTTTTTTCCCCCGTTTTCTGGCTATTTAAAAGGGGATCTTCCTTCCTTCATTATCATTTATCTTCTTGTCGTTTTTCTTTCCAACAGTGTTAATCTCATGGCCGATTCTCATTTCTTAGATACGTTTGCACGGGATTCTCCACCAACTCCTCCGACCTCTCCTGATTCGGATGATCCTCCTCCGTCGCCCCCCTGGAGGCCGCCCGTTCACCGACGGTGCCGCAAGAAGCGGAGGAAGGAGGCTGTGAAGGCTTCTAAATCATTCTATGACGCTCTGGCCACTTTTTCTTCGAAGGGGAAGGAAACATCCTGTCCTCCTCGCGAGTCACCGCAAGAGGCTCCTTCTGCCTGCTCGGTTGTGGGGACGATGCCGCCGCCTGTTGAGGAGAAGTCAGATCAGTCATCTGCTCTCGTGGGGGAGAAGGTTGAAGAACCTTTTCCTTTCGCTGGTGAGGATGAGGATGATGTGGTCTACTGCTACGGCATCTCCTGGTCTGATGGGGAATAAATGGACGTAGCGCGCCTTTTTTTGTAGATGCCGCGTGGCTTCTTAAAATAATAAAGCTTTTATTTTCTTTCGTTCTTCCGCCGCTTTCCTTTTTTGTGTTTCCAGGATTATCGCGGGAGTAAGCCTTTCGCTGGGGCGCAACCGCTTTTCGGTTTTCGGTCAGCAACTGTCTTCTTCCAAAAGGCATTGATGACTGTCCACGCGTCCTTTTTTACTTTGCTCATGTTTTGCTTTCACAGGCTGTTCCTTTTTTAGGTTTTTCCTTTAAAAGGGATTCGCTCTTCTATTTTAACACTTTTCTGCTGATATTTCGAAATTCTTCGTATTTCCTTTCTTCTGTGCTTCTTTCTTCCCGAGAGATTTTTCTGCAATTGCTCGCCGGTGCCGACGGCCGATTCACTGGTTCTCTGCTCCAGGTATTTTGTTCTTCTATCACTGTAATTTTACTTTTCCAGTCCATTATGTCTTATACTACATCCTCTGCAACCACCGAGAATCCCTTAGATCCCGAGGTTAGGAAAGCTCGTAGTATCTTTGATTGTAATGAAGTTTTGCGGGCTGAGTTAGAGGAACATGGTATCACTTTTCCTACGGGATATCGCCCCTTTATATCTCTGAAGGATACCCGGCTTACGGATGCCATGTGGGGGACGTTCCGGCTGGTTTATTTCAAGATGTTTACCTACGGGTTTCGTCTTCCACTTCATACTTCTCTGATGAAGCTGCTCAATCATCATGATCTTAATCCCGTTCAAATAACTCCCCCCTCCTGGTGTGGGCTTTACGCCTTTCTTCGTTCGTGTGAGATGAAGCGTATTTTCGCTCCATCGCTCGATCTGTTTCATACATTTTTTATCTTAAGGTGCCGCGGCTGCTTGATAGATATTACCCCTAGATGGGATGAGGATGTCATTCGGTTCTTCTGGCGGAACTTTCACGGCTTCGAAGAGAACGTGGCCAACTGGAAAAACGGCTTCTTCACCCTTCGCTTACCCTCTCGGTACTGGCGCGGTGGGTTCAACCGAGTGATCACTGGTGCCGCTTGGCAAAAACCAGATGTGTTGTCCAGTATGGATGTATCTAATGTTAACGCTCTAATAGAGATAGAAGGGCCTTTCCGTATTCGAGAATTTGCTCGGTTCAGGCCTCTGTCAGAGTGTGCCGTTGGTGAGTTTTTTCTTTTATCGCCTTATCGCCCTGACTTTCTTGTTATATTTAAAACATTTTATCGGCAGGTAACGCTGAGGGACGCTCCTTTGGAGAAAATGACGCACCTTTGAACGTAGTGCCGCTTCAACGTTACCTCCTTCTCTTCCCCCGGAAGACTTCAGTCGTCCGCCTATTCCGCCGCGAGGAAGGAGAAACAAGACTGTCGTGACACGCAGCGCCTCCACCCGATCTTCTCATTTTTTGGAGAATTGGTTGCCGCCTCGCGGTAAGGGAGCGGCCCTGAATAACCCTGTGGTTGAAGAGGTCGACAGTGATAGCGGAAGCATGGATGCCGGTCCCGAGCTGCGTCATGCTACTCTTGCCCAGCGGAGGAGGCTTAGGTCAAGAAAAAATGGTCCTGCAGCGGAGTCAGCCGAGGATGATAGCGACGAGATCGCTGCCGAAGTCGAGCGTCTCGTGAAGAGAGTTCGCAAAGAGAAGTCTGACCCGCCGATTCCTTCCGCGGAGGAAGTCAATGGGGTTCCCACCGAGGAGGTTAACGCTCCGAGCTTTACGGGTCCTTTGCCGACGACGGAAGTTACCGAGGTGTCCTCTGCCATTCCTCCCAAAGTTCATGAGGCTTCAGCAGCGATGGGGCCATCTCTGGCGTCTGGCGGTTCTACTTCTCCAATTCTCTCCTTTATTCCGAATGTGAGTTTACCAGTTCCAAATCCGATTGCTCCTCCTACCCATCCCCCACAGAAGCCTGATTTTTGTATCTTTCTTCGATTTCGAGCATTGGTAATTCCGTGAAAAATTGATGTCCCCCTTATATCGCCAATCTGTCCCCTCAAGGCTTTCAAGGCCCTGCCGTATATCAGTTGAACTTGTCTTCCCTTGGCACCGACGGTCTTCGTGCTTTAGGGATATCGGATCCATCCTCAAGAGAAGAGCCAGTGGGCCCGATAGTGGGACAAATGTTCGCTTCTTCAAAAGACAAGGAAGAGTTCTTGCGGCATTCTCCTGACGTACGGCATTCGCGTCTTCTGACCGACATGTTGGCCTGCTTTCGTGAGCTGAATTACTTTTTCGATGATCAGCGGGATAAGGTTCCCCCTTCTTTTGATTTAAAAGGGGAACTGGATATCGCCTTGATGAAGGTGACGGAGCTATCGCAGCTTCAAGAGCGAACCCGGGCGGAATTGGACGACTGTCGTGCTGAGCTTGCTCGAGAAAAATCAAAGGGGAAGGCTAAGATAAACCTTCTAGAGGCGGAATTGGTGGTGGCTGATAGGAAGAATGTCTTCCTTCGCGAAGAGATAGCGTCTCGCTATGCAGATTTGGCCAAAGTACCCTCGAAGATAGACAAGACCATGGATATCTGCCTCTCCGAGTTTATGAATCTCTATCGCCAGGGAACCATTAACCCGTCAGTGTTGGCCGATAACGCTTCCAAGAGATTGAAGGATTTGAGGGAAAGTGAGGGAAATCTTTATTCTTCTGTGGGAGGACGAAGGGATGATGACCGCGATGCTTGCAAGGACCCATGATTGAACGGGATTGTTTCATTTAGAAGACTTTCTGTTTATTCATTTCTTTTGTCTTGTAATAACGCCCTGTTATGCGGCGATACATTTGCATTTTATTGCTTTTTTGTACTTCATTCCCCCTTCCGTGTTGATTTAATGCTTGCCCTCCTTTCATAAGGAAATTCGCGATTGTACAGACACACGTGTCCATTTCTTCTGGTGCTACGAGCTAGCGTGCTTGAAAACTTTGCCTAGATCGAGGCGTTGTAGCGCTTTTCTAGGATTGTACTCATTACCTGAGTCTATTCCTTGTGCCGCTTCCACGCAACGACTGTGGCATCCGTCGTTTCGTTTAATTATTAGGATTATAAAACCCAATATTTATTCTTTTCGTTTTCTTTTACCATCCTTTTTTCCCATATTTTCTTTCAGCTGTCTCATTTTCTCCCTACTATCCAGGGCTCTTCGAAGTGCTTTTCTCTGAAGGTATTTTCTTTCTCCTCCATCATCTTCTTCGTCTTTTAGCTTTTTAATTCTGCCATGGCTAAGACTCGACGTTCTGAGTCGAAATCTGCCGATGAAAAAATGATGGATATTACGGCCAGTGTTATCACCTCTGAGGCCGCTCTTCGTGAGCATTTGGCCGCCCATAATGCTATCATCCCTGATGATTATAAGGCCAGTGTTGCCCCCGAGTCTCTACGTTTGAACAGCGTTTTGACGGGCACTCGTAGGGTCATGTATGCGCAGATGTTCTGTTATAGTTTTCGCCTTCCCATTGACCCTTTTGTCCAGGAATTGCTTGTTGCCGGCGATCTGTCTCCGGCCCAATTGTCCCCAAATGCATATTGTTGTGTTTATGCTTTTTTGGAGCCCTGTAAATACAAAAAGATTACTTCCCCTTCCCTTCTGCTGCTTAAATCTATTTTTAAGCTGATGAAATGCCGGGGAGTGATAACGATATCGCCCCGCTTCGACGATGACTCTCTTAAGTCCTTTACTTGGAAACTCCTCCATATCGAGTCTTCCATTGATGGCTGGAAAAAGGAGTTTTTTGTGGTAGATATTCCTGAAGATCTTTGTTCCTGGTGGCGATCTGGGTTTAACCAAAACATGGATGACACCGCTTGGAGCCAGCCAGAGACCCTTCCGCAGCGTGAACAAGGCTGGTTAAACAAATTACTCGAACTGGAAATCAGCGTTCACATTCGCCAAGTGGCTTGTCGAATGGACATTCGTGGTTGTGTTAAATGTGAGTGCTGCGTTACTCCTTTCTTTGCTGTTACTGTTACTAACGCTGACGTTATTTTGTGCTTTCGTAGCGACGGATCCCAGCTATAAACCCGAGAGCGTAAGGAGACGTTTGAGGAGGGCTCAAGAGAGAGAGGAAAAAGAGAGAGACGCTTCCACGGAAGCAACTGATAATCCCCCCAAACTTCTGGCCGCTTCCGCGAGCGTTGTCCAAGTGTCCTCTTCTGCCGACATTCCTTCGGGCGTTCCCCTCGTGACCGTCGCTGCTCCTCCTGCTCAAACTTCTTCTTCTTCCCAGGCCTCTAAGGCCATTGCCAAAGGAAAAAAGAAGAGAAAAACAAGAAGCGTTGTCGCTCTCACACCTTCTCCGGACGCGGCAGGCTCTTCAGAAGCGCCTCCTTCCAACACTGCTGCGGTAAGGGTACTTTCTAGCCGTCATAGGCTACATTTCCATTTCTATTGTTGTTTAATTTCTTTCTTCTTTTCTTTCTGTATTTTGAATTATATTCTTGGCAAGACACTATCGCCGTTGCTACCTTCCCTCCTCCGTCAGACAACATGGAGTTGAGTTATGCGCTGACCGGTTCCAAGAAGAGACAGCGCTTGGGAGACGAGGGTGGAAACCCCTCTTCCTTTACTACCGGGGCAGAGAATAGGTCTGTGGATGGGTTTGACTCGACGGTTGCTCCTCAGGGAGAGAATCCTTCAGGATTTTTTGGGAATCTGGGTACTAGCGATACCTTGGAGGCTTCTCCCCATTCTTTCGGCGGTTCCGCTCATGTGTATCCGTCCAATATGGGATACCAGGATGTCTCACAGGATTTCTCTGGCTATCAGCCTCATGGCGTTTATATCGCTTCAGGAGGTTCATCGTCACAGGTCCGCGCTCCCTTTTCCTTGGGTTTTCTTCCTTCGCGTATCCCCCTCCGGGACCGTTTTGGTGAAGGAGGAGCCACTTTTAACTGTGTAGTAGATCTCGGTCCGCTGAGTGGGCCCGCTGCGGTGACCCATCAAATTGGATTATTCGATCTCCGGAATACTGCTTTGACCGCGTTAGGGGGTGACGGCTCCGATGAGGTTACGGCTTTTCTAGCTTCTCAAGTATTGGCGTCTGCGCCAGAATGGGCAGCTTTTCTTTCGAGGTCTGTGCTGGACAGGAAAAACTCCGTACGCTCTTCTCTTTTTACCAACATGATGTCTTTCCATTACTGGGTGGAGGAAGTGCGAAGTCAAGCCGCTTCCCTCTCCTCCGCTTTGAAGGAATTGGAGCGGGAGCGGGAGCGGGATGAGAAGAAAAAGTGGCTGGAGGAGCACACAAATTTATTGTTGGCTCATCGGGAGCAAGAAAAAGAGCAATCTGCCGCCTTAGCAGCGGAAAAGGCCAAAGTCATCGCTTTGGAGAATGAGAAATTATCCTGGGAGAATGAGAGATCGTCTCTGATCAAGGAGAAAGCTGCCCTAGAGGAAGAGTTAGTCGATAAGAGCATGTGGCATGTCGAACAGACTGCCATCACTTTAGTTGATTGTTTTGAGGAAGTCCACGGGGTCGACGCGTACAAACCCGATGAGGTCTCTGCCGCCTTTAAATGAAGATCGGGGCACATTAACGAGGAAGGCTTTCGCCAGGCTAAAGCGGCAGGCTGGAAAAGGAGGAACCCTGAAGGTTGATGCGCTTTGAGGCTTTATCGCTTTTCCCTTAGTGACCAATCGTCATTAAATTTTTGCTATTATTTTGACCATCACCGTTTGTAGCCCCCCTTAAATATTTTGATATGTTCAGACAACTTTATCGCTGACTTTCTTTTTGTCTAGTTGTCTGTTTGCGAACTCCTTTGGCGTTATCTTTGCCATATTTATTCCATGCGCTTTCTTTCCCGAACAGACCCTTAGCGTTCCTGTCAAAATTACGGAACTCGACCTTGGGCTAGCTTTCCCAGTGAGTCTGATGGTATCTCTTCTCATGAGATCCTCGCTCTTTCCGCTGCCCGAAAAGTATTCTGCGCATTCTTAATTGTAAATTATCAGTAACAAAAACATGTTACGAGAGACAGTAATTACCCGTAGGAGCCTTTCCGCTGCCATCATAGGGCGTTACTCTGGAACCCGTGGAGAATCACTTTCGCTATCAGCTCTATACTTCACCAGGGATTACACATCTGGTTACTAGCCGGGATTTCACGATTCTCCATGTTTCCCTGTTTTCACGATCGGCCCTTAAGTGCCTCATCTTAGTGAGCTGTCGGATCGGGACGGCTATCACAAGGCTAAGGAATTTTCACTTTTGGGCGTTGCCCTCGCGTCTAGAACCGTGTCCTTCCTTAATGGCCTGGCTGCAGCAGCCCAGCCGTTAAGATAGGAGTCTTGTTTCTAGATGGAGTTTCTATTTTTTTGGGCGTGTCTCTTCTTGATAGGCCGTCTCCACGAGAACGGTCCGTACAAGGAAAAGATTTTTCACTCCCAAAGATACCGGGTGGTGCCCTCACTTAATGAGTCGTCTGATCAAGATCGGTCATCACAAGGGTAGGACTTTTCACCCCCGGGGGCATCTAGGATCTTTCAATCCGACGCTATTCAAGGTATGTTGGGTAGTGCCCTCACTTAGTGGGCCATCTGATCAAGACCGGCCATCACAAGGATAGGACTTTTCACTTCCCCGAGATACCCCTTTTTTATCTGCACAAGAGCAACCACAACAACCCACGAAAGCTCTCTCATCGAGCGTTAGTCATGGTTAGGGTCGGCATAAATCAAAGGTGCAGATAAAATTAAATTCTAGCATAATATAGCTTCAAGCGAGCGATATTCCAAGAGTTGGATAGGGGTGTACCATCGAGTGTCTCCAGACGATAGGCTCCTTTCCCGACAACGTGGGTGACACGATATGGTCCTTCCCAGTTCGGACTGAGTTTCCCCATTCGTTGTCCTGCCGCTCGCTTGTCTCTGAGCACCAGGTCACCAGCTTTCAGCAATCGCTCTTTAATGCGCCTGTTATGATATCGGGTCATCTTTCGTTTATAATGTTGTGTTTTCAGAAGGATTTCTTCTCGGACTTCTGGTAACGCATCCAGGTTAGCTCGTAACCTTTCCTCATTTAGTTCCTCACGAAAGTGGGCCACCCGTAGGCTCATGGTTCCAATTTCTACTGGTGTGACGGCTTCGGTCCCGAAGGCCAACGCGAAGGGCGTCTCCCCGGTACTAGTCTTAACGGTCATGCGATATGCCCACATTACGTATGGTAGCTCATCGGCCCATTTCTTTTTAGACCCTTCTAGATTTTTCTTAATACCGCTGAGGATGCTCCCATTGGTCACTTCCGCTTGCCCATTAGTTTGCGGGTGAGCTACGGAGGAAAAACGTTGCTCGATTCCGAATTCTGAGCATTGGTCTTGAAAGAATTGGCTGGTGAACTGCGTCCCATTGTCGCTGACGAGGACACGGGGTACGCCAAATCTCATGATAACTTGATGTTTAAAGAAACGCCAAGTTTTTTCTGCCGTGATTGTGGCGACCGCTTCAGCCTCTGCCCACTTAGTGAAATAGTCTACCGCCACTATCACAAATTTCAGTTGGGACCTTGCCTTTGGGAATGGACCTAGGATATCAATCCCCCATTTGGCGAAAGGACAAGGGCCGATAATTTCAGATATTTCGGTGGTAGGTCGCCGAGGAATTTTAGCAAACTCCTGGCACTTAGGGCAAGCTTGCACATAATTATGGCAATCTCTTCGAATGGTGGGCCAATAGAATCCGGACCGGAAGACTTGTGCCGCCAGGGTATCGCCTGACACGTGCATACCACACACTCCTTCATGGATTTCGCGCAAGGTGTGAAGACCCACTTGCCCAGTTATACATTTGGCAGCAGGGTGAGAGAAACATCTCCGAACCAAATCCCCGTCATAGTACGTACAGCGGGCTGCCTGTTTCAGTACCTTTTTCTTTTCAACGGTATCCTCAGGCAGTTCCTCATGTTTCAAGTATTTGATTACGGGAATTCGCCAGTCGCTATCACGTTCCTCCACACATAAAGACGCTTGCTCCTCCATGAAGGATGGTACCGATAGCTCACGATAATATATGTCCTTGGGTATGAACGCTTCCAGGTTTGCGGCCAATTTCGCTAGGTTGTCTGCTTCAGCGTTTTCCTCCCGGGGAATATGCTCAAAGCTGACTTGCATGCCCTCTTTCTTTATTTCCAACAGTTCTCGCTTCACTTTGGCGAGATATTGAATCATGATGGGTTCTCGGGCCTGAGAGTGCCCCAAGACCTGGTCCATTATTAACTTGGAATCACCACAGATTTTTAGACGCAGGTCTCCTGTTCTTCCAGTATCATGCCTTCCTTTAGAAGAAAGCTCCTTTCCAATTCTGAGCCCAGCTAGCAACGCCTCATACTCTGCCGCGTTATTAGATAACGATTGTAGGATTCGGATGGCGTATCGTATTTGCATATCATGCGGCCCATTTATAAAGATTCCAGCTCCAGCCAGCTCTTGGTTTTTAGCCCCATCTACATGGACGATCCAGAGATCCGTATAGGTTTCCGGGAATGCGAGATCCATATCGCCCTATTCCGCTTCAGGTACCCCTTCTAAAGGATCCTCTGTAAAGGTGCATTCCGCTATGAAATCAGCCAGGATCTGAGCCTTTACAGACGGTCTAGACTGATACCTCAATCCATACTGTTCCAATTCGAGTGCCCAGATCAACATCCTTCCGGAAAATTCAGGCTTTCGAAAGATCCTTTTTAAAGGCTGGTCTGTGAGTACGATGACGAAATAAGACTGAAAGTATCGGTTCATTTTGCGGGTGGCTTGTATAAGAGCGAACGCTATCTTTTCGATTCGGGCGTACCGCAATTCCGCATCTTTAAGAACGTGGCTCACAAAATAGACTGGGCGATGAGAGTGGTTGTCGTCGCGAACAAGGACGGCACTGACCACTTCGTCTGCAGCGCCAAGATACAAATATAAGGTATCGCCTGCCTCGGGCCTTGTCAATAATAAATCAGACGACAGATAATCTTTCAGGCCGATAAATGCTTCCTCACAGTCAGGGTCCACCCGAACGAAGCTTTTTTCCGTATAACTTTGAAAAAAGGGAGACACTTCTCTCCTTGCTTAGAAATGCATCGTCCAAGGGCGATGACTCGCCCTGTGAGTCTTTGTACTTCTTTGATGGTTCTGGGCGATATCATGTCTTGTATCGCCTTGATCTTCAAAGGGTTAGGCAGAATACCCTTTTGGCTAACGACGTAGCCTAAGAATTTTCCCGTTTGGAATGCGAACATGCATTTTTGGGGATTCAGCTTCATGCGATACCTTTTCATTACATCAAAGACTTCCTTTAAGTCTCGTAGGTGATCTTCAAAACTCGTACTTTTTACCAATATATCATCGATGTACGCCTCTACGTTCCTCCCAATTTGTTATTCAAATATTTTGTTGGTCATTCGTTGGAACGTTGCCCCGGTATTTTTCAATACGAACGGCATCGCCGTGTAACAGTATGTGGCCTTTGGAGTGAGAAACGCGGTCTTTTCTTCATCTTCCCGGGCCATGGGAATTTGATGGTATCCGGAGTTGGCATCCAGTGAGCTTAAATAAGCGTATCCAGCAGTCTGATCAACCAACTGATCTATTCGAGGAAGCGGGTAACAATCTTTAGGGCAGGCATCATTTAAATCAGTAAAGTCGATGCACATGCGCCAATCCCCATTGGGCTTAGGAACAAGAACGGGGTTCACTAGCCAGGTGGGATATTGAACTTCACGAATGAATCCTGCATCGAGGAGCTTCGCTACCTCTTTATCCACCGCCAACGCCTTTTCATTAGAGAACGCGCGCCGCTTTTGTTGTACTGGCCTGGCCTCTGGGTCCACATTAAGCCGATGTTCGGCGATTTCACGCGATATTCCTGGCATATCCGCGGGTTTCCACGCGAAGTCTCCTTGGCATTTGTTCAGTAGCCGGGCCAGTTGGAGGTTTTCCGCTGGGCTAAGTTTTTCACTAATCAGGAAACTTGTCTCCTCTATTCCGATCGCTGGAACGGGCACCATCTTGTCCAGAGGTTGGGCACGCTTCTCATCGCTTTGTTCATAGGGGTCTGCCGCTATACACACGTACCTATCGCAGCTTCTTTGGGTCATGAGCGAATAGCATTCAGCTGCTAGTTTTTGATCACCCTTTATGGTTACCACCCCATCCCAGGAGGGGTACTTCATCTTCAGATGCTTCTGAGATATCACTGCACCAAAGCGGTTAAGGAAAGGTCGTCCGAGTACGACATTGTAGGGCAAATTCAGATCCACGACAAGGAATAACAAGTTCTCTGATCGCTTGTAGGTGTCTTCTCGGAAATATATAGGCAGGGTAATCACCCCCGTAACAGGGATTGGAACTCCATCAACGCCGACTATAGGCCGTTTACTAGGTGTTAGCTCATTAGTAGGGCGTTTCATGAGGTTGTAGGCTTCCAGCGAAAAGAGATTCACCGCACTCCCATTATCAATGAGAGTTCTTCTGATTCCATGGCTAGCGATGACGGGCGTAACTACCAAAGCATCATTGTGTGGGTAGACGACGCCTTTCTCATCTTCTTCAGAAAAGGACAATACCATTCGATCTAAAATGCCTATTGCATCTCCTTTTTTCATCGTGCCATCTCGTGCGCGTTTGTCTCCTTTCGGGAACGTCAGCTGCTCTGACTCGTTCATATAGGGAGTTCCTCCCGCAATGATATTAATCATGGGGATATACTCGTCATCAACCGTAAGAGCTTCCCTATCTTTCCCTCCGGGAATATTATCCTTTTGCTGGTCGTGAGGAGGAAAGGGTCATTCATCCGCCGTCCTTTTCCTGAGATTATTGCGGGCATCTTCTCTTATCTGGGTGGCGAATTCTCCCAAATATCCTTCTTCAACCAATCGTTCTATCGCCGCTTTTAAGTCTCTACACGCCTCCGTGGAATGGCCTCTGGCTTTGTGAAATTTACAATAAGCATTTTCTCTTCTCCCTAAAAACACTCCTGGTTTTGCAGGCGCGGGGTAGTGGATGGGAAGGTTTCGCTGTTCCGCTATCGCTAAAATTTCGGCCCTTGGCACATTGAGGGAAGGAAATTCTGGGTCGTACGTTCGATTTTTATAAGAATCCCCGCGCCGCCGAGTGGGGGAGCCACTGGTTTTTCCCTTCAGAAAATTGCCCCTTTGTCTGTCAGAGGTCTTGGGGATATGATCCTTCCGCCTAGCGTAATCATCGATAAAATGGTCATCGGGTAGAGGCTTCGCAGGAGCAGCAGTGATTTGAGATGCCCCCTGCGGCACACTGTACGTTCGATCTCTGTTTTCTTCTTCTTCCATTTTCGCGTAATTGTGGGCTTTAAGTCTCAACGCGTCTAAAGTCAATGGGGGGTCCACCATAAGTGCGTCTTTCAGCTTCCCATAACGGCAATTTCTTTTCAGAGCTTCTATAGCAAAATCGATAGTAACGCCCAGCGTTAAGGACATTTCCAGATCGAAGCGGCTGAGAAAATCCTTCAAGGATTCTTGAGGCATTCGCTGTATGTCAAATAACGCGGCGGCAGATTTTTTGATTGGAATTGCGGTGCTAAATCTGCTCCGAAATTTAGATTCTAACTGTGAGAAATTACTGATGGATCCACCAGGGAGACCTTCAAACCAGACACGCGCAACGCCCGATAGCGTCATAACAAATATTTGGCATAGTGCCGCATCGTTATGGGTCTGAAACTGAACAAAATCTTTCACTTTATTGATATGTGAGATGGGATCTTTCGTACCATCATAAGTGTCAGTGGGAAGCTTTACATGTCAACTGACTCGGTGACGCCTTATGCGACGGCTAAATGGGTGGCCCGATGTATCATCAAGAATTTCACGCGCTTGACGCGGGGGAGACATGTCAGCTTGACGCCCTCTATCTCGCGATTCTGGAGTAAGATGTCGCCTAGGAGATCGACTGCGACTCCTGCGCGAACGACTTCGATACCTCCAGCTACTGGACCTGTCACTGTATTCAGGAGATAAATTTCTGTGGACTCCTTCCCTCCGTCCGTCCCACCGGTTCCTAACCCCCTCAAGCTGCCTGTCTCCTTGTAGGAGGAGACCTTGCGGCCTTTGCGGTACATAAGCCTCTACTCTTCCTTGAGCAAGCTGCCCAGCACTACTCAGAGGATTTCCATCAGGTAAAGGCATCTGGAGGTTTTCTGAAAACAACGGTGACACAGGTCGATCAGCGACAATAGATGGAGTAAACATGATGCGAGGAGGGTGACCAGATCCAGAAGCACCGGGAGTGCCTCTTGCGGCCATTTCAGTCAAATATTCCAGCTGAGAACGAAGGGTCGCTATTTCCATTGCAAAAGGATGTTCAGGGTTGAGTGTATATTCTCTCGAAAGAGGAGTGGAGAAGTCGGATCCCGCCATCTGGGATGACAAAATGTCTGTTTGCGAGGAGACCACTCCTCCAGCAATTCCAGCCGAATGGTCCAGAGGTCCTGAAATAATTGGTTGTGTCGTCATAGAGAGATCAGCAGTAGCAAAGGGGAAAAGCCGCCTGCGGATTTGGAAAGGGATATTAGAGGATGATGATCGGATCGACTCCGATCCTGTGATCATGACCGTTCCAATCTTCCGACTAAACGGAGCTTGGCTATTAAGGACGCTCACTTAACATACCAAAGCTCTCAATGAAAGCACCATTTGATAAGATTCAATGTCAATCTTGTGAGATTCTGCGTCGTGTGCGATCGGAACGGTGGTGAATGGCGGCGAGTGTACCTGCAAGGCACCGGAGTGGGAGCTCCGGCGTAGACACTCCGATGCTTAAGTTAGTTCGGGTTTTAAGAGTAGTAGAGGTTTCTCTGGGTGAGCTTGACCTTACCCTGATTGTGAAAAATGGTGGGGTATTTATAGATCTGGACAGCGATACCTAGCGATATCAAAGAGGGCGCCGTTTGATGATGACGTCACAGGCGATATCAGTGGATGACGTCACGGGCGATGTCTGATGGGGCTGCCGGGAGCGATAACCTTGTGGGTCCCTAGGATGGGATGACGTCGTGCGTATAGAATTGCGTGAGTCCCCCCCCCCCCCCCCCCCGCTGAAGTCGACCATCCTAGGAATCCTTCGCTGATCCTTAGGCGATACAGGGATATCCTTATGGAGCTCAGGGGGATCCGTTCCGATAAGAACCGTTTGTGCAGTAGGACCGTTAGGACTATCTCGATTGTTATCACTCCCCCCCCCCCCCCCCCCCCCCCCGCGCTGACGTCGACCACCCCCTAGTAGCAGGACTAGTAGGAGGCCAGGTAGGCCCTACAGTAGCTGAAGATGATGGTACCCCCTGTCAGGACTAAAATGCCCTGGGGGGTATATCAATTGTTATCAAAAGCAAAGGGCGACTCTCGCCAAAATTCTATTTTTGTAAAACAAGGGCTTTGCGCAAATCTTTTCCTTTCGCATACAAGTTCACTTTCTTTTCTTTTTCTTGCCTTTTATTTTCTTTTTCAGGCTCTTTCTCTTCTATTTTTGACCCGCACTCACTCTTTTTACGGGGGTTGTTTTCATTCTTTTCTTTTATTTCAAACCCGTGCTCACTTTTTTCACGGGGGCTGTTTTCATCAATTTTTTTGTTTACAAGTTTTGAGACCTCAAATTCGGCAAAGGACTTCTCCAACCAGAGATGGTCCTCAAGCACTTGTGTAGGTGTAAGGGGTGCAAGTGTGAACTTCACTCCTTCCTTCTCAAGCTTGTACCGATTGCTTCTCCCTTCGTGAGTGGCGTTGCGGTCGAATTGCCAAGGTCGGCCTAGTAGCACATGTGACGATTGCATTGGGACTACATCACACCATATCTCATCTTTGTATTTCCCAATAGATAAACTCACTAATACTTACCTACACACCTTAAGGCCGACTCCATCAGTCATCCATTGCAAGTGGTACGACTTTGGATGCTTGACCATAGGTAACCCTAACTTGTGCACAAGAAGCGTACTAGCACAATTAGTACACGAGCCATTATCAATAATAAGAGAGTATACCTTAGTACCAATATGGCACCTAGCATGGAATAGGTTCTCCCTTTGTTCCTCCTCACAAGTTTCGGCTCTTGGTTGCACACTCAAATTTCTCCGAGCTACTAGGGTTACTGAATCACAAACCCTAGTTTCATGATCTGCCATTTCTTCTTCCTCACTTTCCTCTTCTGAATCCTCCACTAACTCACAGTCCTCCTCCGAATCCATCTCGCCATTGTCCCTAATGATCAGAACTCTTTTGTTGGGATATTCGGCCTGCTTATGGCCTCGGCCACTACATTTGAAACATACTATGTCTCGGGTAGGCACGCAGTTAGTACTAGCAATAGAAACTTTAGGAAAAGTAGAGTTGGCAGAATTACCTTTGGTACCATAAGAAGGTTTTGATACCTTAGGTGTCTCCTTGCTGTCCTTACTCCCCTTGGACCATAAGGACATGTTCCAAGTGGAATTTCGAGAACTAGGAGCGGACGGACTAGAAAAGGCAGCCTTGGCCTTGCGTTGCCTCTCAATCTTCACGGCCATGTGGAGCATCTCCTCTAAAGTCCTACATTGAGTCAACTCCAAGGAATTGGCTATCTCTCGGTTCAGTCCACTAGTAAACCTACCAATCTTCGCTTCCTCATCTTCTATCACATTAACCCTAGCCATAAGAACTTCTAATTCGTTGTGATAGTCATTCACGGTTTTGGTCCCTTGGGTGAGCTTTTGTAAGCGCTGAAGTTGATCCCTATGGTAGTACGGTGGGACAAACTTTCTTTTCATCACAAACTTCATATTCTCCCAAGTAGTCACGGGACCTCTCAAATCCTCACTGACTTGCTCCCACCAATAGGCAGCATATCCAAAGAACTCCACGGAATCCAATCTTATTATTTTCTCATCCGTGTAGTTGTGACATCAAAAAATGGCTTCCATTTTTCGCTCCCAAGTCAAGTATGCCTCGGGATCATCCTTCCCCTCAAAGGCTGGGATTTTGAGCTTGATGCTCTGATTGACATTTATTTTCATGTGTTTTTACCATCTAAAACCACCTTAGTTATGGTAAAAACAATCTCTTTCACGTCATATTGTGGTCTTTTGAAGGAAATCTCAGCCAAGTGAAGAATTGAAGGAAACGGGTGCCTTGAGCGACAAAATGGAAATCTTGGCCGCAAGCTTGGCCAAGATTGCAGAGATAGAGGTGTGATCATCTTGGACTCATGGAAGACGGGTACGGATCAGGAAGCCAGCTGGCTGGTATATCCCTTTGAAGAAATCTCGGATGTAATCTTTTAAGAATAAAACAATCTGTTTAGATATTTATCTTATGTTATTTTGAATTCAAACAATTGGGATTTTTATCCCTATCTTTTAGGCTTTTGAAGTTTGGAATTTGGAAAGGAACGTAATTGGTGGGGACTCTAACCTTGTTAAAAGGTTAGGGAAGGCTGTCAATTAGGGGATCTTCCTTCTTCCAACTTCTGGTTCTTGTAAACACTTTGCTGCGATTATTCTTTTGAAGATCGCATTTTATTCTATTTCATGTTCTTTGATTATTTCTTTATTTGATTATTATGTCTAATAGCTAAACACCAAATTCTTGGTAAGGGTTGAGTGAGCGTTCTTGTGATTCGTGAGACCAATCATCCTTATTATCCTCACATTCATAATCAATTCAAGTTCTGTTTTAACAAACCGATTCCCGTTTAGGCTAAGACTTGATCGATCTTAGGAAAGACGACGGATTTGTAGCCAGTCACAAAGGGGACGAGCGAAACCGGAGTGACGAAGTAGGCAGCTAACCTCGCGGGGGTTTGTGGACTTGAATCGATATAAGCCTAACCAGACTGACAATCTAGGGCTCCGAGTTAGGAGTAGCTTGGCCTAGACTCTGTCTTTCTCTACGCCATTGAGAAAAAGCATGTGCCTCAAGCTAGTAGCCAATTGGATAAACCCTTTAACCAGCAAGGTGTCCACTAGCTAGGATAACTAGGAAAGGGGGTACCCTCCAAGTGATTTGAATAGGAGGAAAGTAGGATTGGAAAGGGGTTCCTCCCAATCTATAGCAGAGTTATGAGAGGAAGGAGAAAATCTAAAGGTCGATGATCGAATAAACAAGGAAAGCGCTCACGAATTCACCCTTACCGGGAGTTTACCCCACGACAGTTCACAACCAATTCCCATTGCCAATCTTAGCTAAGATTCACCTCTGCCTAAGATTGCTTCCTTTTATTTTATTATTGCTTATTCCCTTTTATGCTCTATTTATCTTAATTGCAGAAACAAAACCCCTCAACTCCAGTGACGAGGAAGTCGAGTCAAGACTACAAAACCCCAACAAGATCTCTATGGACGAACCTCTTATCATGATCTATGAGTCCCTTGAGGACGAGTGATAAGTTGTATTCCTACCCCATTTCTATCTCTTTTTACAACTAAATTTGATGCCCTCGACACAGAATCACGCTCCCAATATGATTGTCAACTCGTTCGCTCTCCTCGCAATGCGGCTGCTCAAAGTGACGCTCTTGCCTACCAAAGGCGCGTCTGTCGTGTCCATGCGTACCTCCTCGGCGCATTTGGAAACCCCTCGGTCTCGCCATGTGAGGACCCCCCTCATACTCATTTTTAGAACCCTCTAATTCATGCTCACTGAGTTGGTCATCGCTCGGTGCAGGCACATATGCCTCTCGGTTCACTCTAAGGTTTAGGCGTTGCGCAAAGTGTGCCCCGGGTGCTTGTGGGACAACATTCTCATGTTCCCTAGCCTCAACCTGCTGTCTCCAAGCTTTCATGTCCTGGAGCTGGGCTATTATGTCCTGCAATGCCTTGGCTACCTCGTTCTCAGCCGTCAACTCCTTTGAATTACCTGACATCTTGAAATTCACAAAGAAAATTTCCAAGCGTAAAATTGCCTAAAACTATCACTCCCTCACGTGTTTAGTCTCGTGTTTGTCTCTCTATTAATCTCACAAAATCTCTCAAAATAAATTGTCCAGATCCTCCTCCAATCAGATCAAGATGAACCGACTCGAAGAATTTTCAAGAAAAAGCTTCCAAAGAGACAAAGAAAACTAGTGTAGAAATGAATTATGGGGTAATATACTCGAATCAATTGCAAGGATCAATCAATAAATCAAGTATACTACAGAGTAGAAAGGCACAGTAGTAATGGAATCTAGAAAAAGATCAAAGTAAACAGATTGAGTCAATTTATAAACTCAAAAACGCCAATGGCATGCGATTAGGTTTTATAAGTTTGTTTTGTCCACAACTTTTGATTCCCAATTCCAAATCCAATGATTCTTTTTGCTATGAGTCACAAATTCACTCTAGTATTTTATTTTGAAGTTCCTCTTCTTATTTTTTTGAATGGTACTGGTTTCGTTTCTGGTTCTATTTTTGACGGAATTTCTTCACTTTTTTTTTTTTTTTTGAAATTCAACACAACACAAAACACAAATTAACTAAGACACTTTGGGGACTTTTTTTTTTTTATGACAGTAAAGGACTTACAAATCGTTGAGGTTGATTTGCACACTAATCGCACACACAAGACACAAGACACACTAACACACAAGCACGCAAGAGAATTGGTGTAGATAGGAATGAATGGATACCAATTCTAGAAAAGAAAACACAATAATTTAAAGGGATAGATTTACCAAGTCGGGACGGCAAAGCTCCGCTACCAGCTGATGCATTCCTTGTAAGATAGGACGCTCTCCTTTCGATCATTGTCCGGCGACGTGGGTTTCAATGCGGAATTTAACTCGAAGAAGACACGTGAATCTCCAAGGTAAGGTGGCCTTGGCACTCCACACAGAATCCCTTGAGGTTCTTGCATCAAACCTTTGAATCTCCAAGGTTAGGTGGCCTTGGCACTCCAAAGAACGGATGACTCAATGAAAAGTGCTTTCAAGTTTTACTTGACAAGCTAATCGAATGCACAAAACTCAATTAGATACAAGGTTCATCAAGAACGGATGGATAAAGATCCAAAGCAATCTGCTTTCAATTATCAAAAATAGTCTAGCCGAAAAAATAAAGTGGGCGGCTCCTTTTAAGGATACGCTAAACCCTAATCCAAAAATGGAAACTAGTTTAGTTCCTAAAAATGACTTAAAATAAAATGGCAACAAGCCAACCTTCCAAATAGGTTCCAAAACCGCCGTTTTGGTCAAAGAGCCCAAGTGGCATTGCTTGCAGGGGCTGCAAGTCACATTTTAAGGAAACAAGGCGCTTTCCTTATTCCCTCGAGCGTTCCCACTGAAAATTGGCAGGAAACTTCCTAACACATAGACGAAGTACTGGACTGAGTCTTGTGCGAGGAAAAAATCTCCTATCTTCAAAAGGTCCGGCAGTGGCTTTCATTGTCCAATACGGTCTTGTGATTTGGGCGTTCTCCCAAACCCTTCGGGTGTTTCTCCTAATTCTTGGCCTGGACTCGTCTCTTGTATTATAAACGATGCTGGCCTGGTCACAAATGGGAGAGGGGCATTGATGGACCTAAAGGTCCGAGGTGGCCATGTTTGGCCCATCCGTAGGCGCGGACGCTGTGCGGATGAGGGTCACGAGGCGCGGCTGGGGTGCGCGCAGGCTGGCTTCCTCCAAGGTTGTCTCTGCCTTCAGCTCCATGTGGATGAGGCTGCTGAGCCTCACCTGCAAGGCTCGGGCCCTGACACTAATGATTGGGCCCTTGGGCGGCAATGGGAGGCTCGCGGTTGCGGCGTCCTCCTAGGCTCGGGCCTTGGAACGAGTGATTGCGCCTGTGGGCTCGGCACTAGGGCTGGCTCTTCTAGGGATCGTATCAAGGGAAGCGGCGGCACGGGCGGTGGTGGCCATGGTGGTGTTTTGATCAGTTGTGTAGTGAAATGAGTAGTGAAATGGGTTTTAATTTATGGGATAAGATGTGAAGGGTGTGTGTTGGAATGAGCTGGCTTTGTTAGTGGGTTGTGGGCCTCACTTGCTCGGAGACAAATTTGATTGGTGGTGAAATAGCTGGCGGTGGAGACTTATTCTAATAAAAATATTGATAATTGATAATTAGATCTAGATCAAGACAAACCTAGTAGCTAATTCACCAAGTAGGAATTAATAATTAATACTAGACTATAGTGGCAGACCACAAATATTAAATTATAACTTAATATAAGGGTAAAAAATAAAGAGAATTTATTTATCTTGGTAGCTAGTTTTTTAGTGGAAAGGGGAAGATTGATAGAATAGCAAAGGCGACTAAACTGAATTTTTGTAATTAAAATTGGATTCGCAGAACTTCTGATACTTTTTCCTTATTGTTTTTGTTGAAAATAAAACACAGCCTGGAAAAATTAGTTAAATAGCATCGGTGCATCGATTGACTTGGAGAAATGATTAATTTATTTAATATAGATAAAAGAAATAAATATTTATCAGCTAATTTATTTAATATAGAAAAAATTATTTAATTTTAAAAATATTATTAAAAGTTATGACTAATAATTTTTTTAATTCTTATATTCAAAGCTAAATATATATTTAATATGAAACGAAAAGAGTATATGGATTTCATAATGGGCAAAATTGCAACATATCTAAATCTTATTCTCATCTCCTTGTTGTGAAGACTCCCGGTCATCTTTATGGAAAAACATAATTAAGAGGCTAAGTATTTGACCTATATTTTACTCGGCTCATGTTGCAATATCTTGATTGGAATAAGATACATAATTTATTTCATAATATTTTTACCTTATTGATCTAAGGTCATGTTAAATATATTTTTTTCAAATTATCGTAGTTATTCTTTACCGTTAAGGTAATATTTATTTGTCTATTTCTATACGGATAAAAAAATTAATTATGATATTGTGTATTGGAGCTTGTACTTATTTATTATAGTTCTATCTATTGATTGTTCTGTTATCTAGATATCTTGAAAAATTGGTAGAAGTCTATGGGATGTATTTTGGTGTATAAGAGAAGTTAATTACAATTGTTGTCGGTGAACCAATTGATCAAAAAAGACACCACAAATAATAAAACTCTCCTACATTTGCGTTACATCTCATTGTCTTCTTAGTTACAAGCAGTCTTGGTTTCTAAGTACCTTAAAACACACCACCAGAATGAGAGAATTTCTAATGAGAAAAAAACTCTACCATATTGGTACGTCTAACCCTAATTATATGAAAGTACATATATACAGTAGAAACTCTATAAAATAATACACTTGGGACGACCAAAATTTATTAATTAAAAGAGTTATTAATTAATCGATAAATTAATAATTATTAATTTATATATTAATTAATATTTTATTAATTTATAGTAAAATACTTAGTTTACAAACACCTTTCAAGCTTCCACTTACTGTAATTATTGTATACAATGCATGTACTGTATATCAAATGAAGGGCCCAATTTGAAAGAAACCTTCAATCTCCCACCTTATTATTCTTCTTGTATTCAATGTATCACTTTATGGACATTAAAAATATTTTCTATATAAACAAGATCAAAATACTATAGGTTAACACAAACAAATCATACACACAACATGGCTTCCCATCTTAAAGGTGTGAAAAAAACAACAATGACAGACGAGATTCGAAGAGCATTATGGAAGCACAACAAGGATAATCCAAGTCTCACTCAAAAGCAATTGAGTCATTTTTCAAGAAACCTTCATAAATCATTCATGTAATATGCTATATATAAGGAATTATTAATTTATATTTTATATGGGGTCTAAAGAAATTATCAAAAATGTATTATCTTATAATTTTAGCGAATTATTAATTTAGCACCCTATCCCCGAGTCGGGACCGGCCAAAAATATTATCTTAGAGAGTTTATTAAATAATCGAGTATTAATTTATCGAGTTTCTACTGTATAACTCGCAAGGTAGTATTCTAAATATATAAAATAACTCATATAGAGTACCCAACGTGAAATAACTCCTACGGCTTACTCGGAATATGTTTCTCCTGCATCCTTTTTTAGGATAGATAGATAAATTGCTTTCATTTATAATGGATCATCGACGACGCCGCTTTGGTGCCATGTAAAAGAAACCGGAGAGATACAAAACTGTAACTGTTGACACAAATCCAAAAGGAACTCCAAAACCTGCCATTCTCCATGAAAACAATGCTATCTCTTCCCCGCTCTCAATTTCATTCTCCGCTGGCTGCACTGGCTTCATCTTTGTTGGTTCCGGCTCACATGATATTCCAATTTGCATCCCACACAATTCATTATTATTGGCATAAGAAAATGGATCGTTCAACCTATCCATTTGGGGACCGTTCGGAATCCGACCCGTAAGTTTGTTGTCGCTCAAATCCAACACATTTAGCTGCAAAAGTTTCCCAAATGTCTGTGGTATTTCTCCTGCAAGAGAGTTGTGAGACAAATCTAAACCTTCTACGCTCTCTAAATCACCGAAACTGGCCGGTATCCTACCAAAGATTTTGTTGTGTGAAATGTTCAACAGCTTCAGATTCTTCAGCTCACCTAAACTACCAGGAATTTCTCCTGACAATTGGTTGCTTGATATGTCCAGCAAAGTGTACAAATGGTTGTGCCCGTAAGGAAGCTTTCTAGGTGCCTTCTTCCATAGAACTTCCAACTCAGGCAGTTCAAAATCTCGAGGGGCTATTTCAAATATGCTAAAAATACGACGGTAGGTATCATAATTGGCAAGTGCTTCATTCTTTTCAACCATTGCCTGCATCTGTCCTAAACTAGGTGGGATTTTGCCTCTGAGGTTGTTGAAGGAAACATCAAGTGCAAGAAGATTGTTAAAACCTGACATATTTTTTGGGATTGGTCCGCTAAGGGAATTGTTGCTAAGAATTAGGATCAGAAGAGAGGAGATTTGAGGGAGGGATGACAGGATCTCACCAGTGATCCTATTGTCATGGAGATCAAGCAAGGCTAGTTGGGTTGAATTTCCTAAACTTTGAGGTAAGGCACCTGAAAACTCATTCTCGCTTAGTTTTGCGAAAATGAGAGAAGATTTTTGGCTGAAAATTGGGGTTAGATCTCCAGAAAATTCGTTTCTTGACAAGTCAAGCCAAATAAGTCGAGACAGATTTGAGAAGGATTTTGGAATGGACCCTGAAAAGCTGTTACCTGCCAATGTAAGTACTGCCAAATCTGTAGCTTCACCAATACTTTCTGGCAATCTCCCTGAGAAATTGTTACCCGAAAGATCAAGAAACCTTAATTTCTGCGACTGAAACAGAGGAGGAGGCAGAGATCCTGTAAGCTTGTTGTTTGATAGAAGTATGAATTTGAGCTGCATTCTAACAAGCCACTCAGGAAATGTTCCGGTTAGGACATTATCCCTCAAATCCATGTAGATAAGACTTGTTCTTGAAAGATCAGCAGTTCCCAAATTCTTCCACGTAAACTTATTTCTGCGAAGATGCAGCTGCCTCAGCTTCGTCAAACCGAACAACCACGATGGGATCTCACCGGAAAGCTGATTACTTCCCATATCCAAATCTGATAGTTCTTGCAAATGGGACATGGAGGCAGGAATTTCTCCAGAAAAGTTGTTGCCTTTAAGCGATAAAACCTGCAGATTGGTGAGGTTACCAAACTCTGGAGGGATTTCTCCTTCTATTTGATTGAAAGATATGTCAAGCATCCACAAAGTCCGAATGGTAAAGAGTGGAGCCAAGACATGAGATTTGACAGCAGTGTGAAATCCTGAGTCAGGAATGAGAGATTTGAGGTAAAGATAGGTGACCACCTGCTGTTTTGAATTCGCCACGGATATCGAGCAAGTGGCTCCTTCCCATTGACAACAATCAGAAGTGGAGTTCCAAGAACTCAAGATAGGAGAAGAATTGGAAGAACTCTTCCCTGTGAACAGAGATTTGAACTGGAGCAGAGCATCTTTCTGTTGTTGAGGGCAACAATAACATAGACAAAGATTGCAGAAGAAACAGACCAAGGTGATGGTGGTGGTGAGTATCTTTTGGGCCATTAATTATTGCTTCTGTTCTGTCCTGAAAGGAGAAAGTTGTGAAATAAAAAGGATCCAAGAAAGATGTTTATTTATGCTTTAATGTGAAAGGAAACATAGCCAGCCCTACCTACCCACGCTCTTTTTTTAAAGAACAATCCAATACTTAATTATATTGTTTAGGTATTGATCGGAACGCGTTTAGTTTTTAGAGGATTAGGTTTTGACTTCTGATGATTTTTTTTATAAAGGATTGAATTTGTAATCAACGCGAAAAGAAATTGAAAGATAAAAAATGAAACTGTAAAATATTTTAACATATTTTTCAAGAGAGAAAATTATATTTTTGGGAAGAGAATTATATTGTTTTAAAAAGAATAGGCTATTTAATGATTAATTAATTTGTATGCAAAACGTTAAACCATTATCATGAAACAAAGAAATACCGCATAAGGATGTCCTCCTGCCTGGAAAAAAATTCCACAAATCATTTCCTTTTGTTGTCTTATTAAGAAGAGGAGCATTAAAGTTATCTTAAAATTATTTTAAAGTTATAATTGAATTGATTAGTTCATGTTGTTTTTATGACGTATTATACATTCAATTCGTGGTATTGTAAAAATAATTAATAATATAACCAACTTTCTTTTATCTTACAAGTGGTTTTGTTTCATAAATATATTTGGGAAATTAAAAAATTTGGCACCTGTACTCCATTTAAATGACTGATTTGATACTTCTCATCCATTTTGATTTTAAATGGCACCTGCACTCAAAAAAAATATCACATTTGGTATCTCCACCTCACACTGTTATCTGTCTTACGTGGCACGACACGTCGGACGCTACGTCATAGGCTGCTGATGTGTCATGACATGTAAACAAATTCGACCCAAAAATTATTACTCCCTCCGTTTTCAAATAACTGTCGCGCACGCATACCAATATTGGCCGGATAACTCACTATTTGATCCCAAAAAAATTCGTACTTTTTTTGTGGAAATACATTAAGGATTAACGTACTTCCACAAAAAAAAGTACGAATTTTTTTGGATCAAATAGTGAGTCATCCGGCCAATATTGGTATGCGCGCGACAGTTATTTGAAAACGGAGGGAGTATTATTTTAAAATAAGTTGCTCAAACGAAGCATCGTTCACTTCAATTCATTAGAGTGAACGACACGTCATTACCGCTCTTTCTTTTCTTTTTCTTCTCTTTTCTTTTATTCTTTTCTTCCTTTCCTTTTATTTCCGCAGCCTCACTCTCCTTCTTTCCTTTAATTCAATCTTTACCAAAATCTAATCCCTCCTTTTAATTCAATTTTTATACCAAATCATCACCCTCTCTTTTAATCACTCATCCCTGCACCAAAATTAAATCCAATCTCTGCACCAAATTAATTCCATCCAACCATCTCACTCTCCTCCGGCAAGCCAACCATCCAATCCTCCAGCCAATCAACCTCTCTCGACTTCAAAACAGCTACATCCACCACCAACCCGATCCACCCAATCACCACACCCACATAACTGCACCTCCACTGCCTTAAACCCAACCATAACCACAACCAAATCGGTCGGGTGCCACCATCTCACCCGAATCCACCCAACGCCGACCACCAAACCCAATCCAGCCACCAATCACCACAGTACCAAAAATTAACCAAATCAACCCACTGCCTCAACCACCAATCAAACCTATCTACCACCAAACTATTAAGAGAGCTGCTAATAGGGTTGAGCAGTTTGCCTGATCAGTTTGCCTGACTGAAGTGGCATTTGCCACGTCATTACACAAAATTACAAAATTGCCATTATCGTAAAAATTCCAAAAAATAATGTAAAAATTATTAAAAAAATGTAAAAATTTTATAAAAAATGCAAAAATTCTAAGAAAATGAAAAAAATGAGAAAAAATATATATAAAAATTCTAAAAATTCTAAAAGCATCGTAAAATTTCTAAAAAAAATGTAAAAATTCCAAAAAAAATTGTAAAAATTCAGAAAATATATAAAAATTCCCAAAAAAATGTAAAAAATTCCAAAAAAAATGTAAAAATTCCGAAAATATATAAAAATTCCCAAAATAATTAAAAAAAGAAAATTTTCTAAAAATTCTAAAAACATTGTAAAATTTCCAAAAAAAATGTAAAGATTCTAAAAATTCTAAAAAAAATGTAAAAATTCCAAAAAAATGTAATAATTCCAAAAAATGTAAAAATTCCAAAAAAAACGTAAAAATTCAAAAAAAAAATAAAAAATTCTAAAAAATGTAAAAATTCAGAAAAAGATAAAAATTCCAAAAAAAACATCGTCAAATTTTTATAATTTTTACATTTTCTTATTTTTAGTTTAATTTTTTTTTAGAATTTTTATATTTTTTGGGAATTTGTACATTTTTTTTGGAATTTACATTTTTTGTGAATCTTTACACATTTTTAGTATTTTTACAAATTTTTTTGAAATTTTTTACGTTTTTTCTGAATTTTTAGATTAATTACATTATTTCGGAATTTTTATAATTTTTACATTTTTTTGGATTTTTTCGTTTTATGAATTTTAAATTTTTTTTTTGGAATTTGTACATGTTTTTTTGAATTATTACATTTTTTTTAATTTTTAGATTAATTAAATTATTTTTGGAATTTGTACATTTTTTTGGAATTTTTAGATTAATTTTTTTTTGAGTTTTTTCGTTTTATGAATTTTAAATTTTTTTTTTGGAATTTGTACATGTTTTATGGAATTATTACTTTTTTTAAAAAAAATTTACATTTTTCTGAATTTTTAGATTAATTAAATTTTAAAAAAAAATTATTACATTTTTTTAAAATTTTTATATTTTTTCTGAATTTTTAGATTAATTAAATTATTTTTGGAATTATTACATTTTATGAATTCGTTTTTGAATTTATACATTTTTTTAAAATTTTTTATGAAGGAGTGAAGGAGTGTGTCGTTCATCTGAAGGAGGAGAGATGTGTAAATGAGTAAAAAAGAGAGTGAAAGTAAATCAGTGGCAATTTTGAAATTATTTATGCAGTTGCCACGTCAGTCAAACTGATCAGGCAAACTGCTCAACCTTTTTAGCATTTCCCATTATCTCAACCCAACCAAGAGAAGAAGAAAGAAATAAAAAAAGAGAGAGGCTTCGGCTGCAGAGGAAAGAGAGAGAAAAAAAAGGAAAGAGAGAGAGTTAGGCTACAGAAATAAAAGGAAAGGAAGAAAATAATAAAAGGAAAAGAAGAGAGAAAAAAAAGGAAAAGAAAAGAAAGAGATGAAACGACGCGTAGTTCACTCTAATCGTTCAACTCAAACGACGCGTCGTTCAAATTCATGGGTTGAACCTGAACAACACGTCGTTTGATAAAACCCATTTTTAAAAAAAAAATGGATCGAGTTTGCTGACGTGGCATGACACGTCAGCAGCCTATGACGTGGCGTATCACGTAGGACGGATAACGGTAACAGACTACCGGTGTAAGGGGAGGTACCAAACGTGACATTTTTTTTAAATGCAGGTGCCATTTAAAATCAAAATGAAAGAGAGGTACCAAATCAGTCATTTAAATTGAGTACAAGTACCAAAAATTCTAATTTCCCAATATATTTCTAATACTTACATTAGTTCCTGACATATCAAAAGTTATTAAACTTTAGTCTCGTTTTTAGAATTTTTATCAAAAACCCTAACACTACCTAAAAAAACATTAATATTAGAAATTAAAAAAGTTGGAAATTGATTTTTTCCTAATAATATTTTTTAATAATTAAATAAAATTAAATAACTAGGAGAAAAAAAAACAGGAAAAGTTGACTGAATACAAATATAAAATTAACATAAATGATGAAAAAAAGTAAAGTAAAAATAAAATAAGATAATGGCATGTGCAATTTGGTAAGGATAATTAATGACGCTGGTGTGGTGCTGGTGCCCTATCTCTTTGAAATAAATTAAATAATCCTTCCCTCTCAACGTTTCTGACCAAACCCAAAAATAATGTCCGCCTCCCGGCCACAACTACCATGGAGAGTTAAGCTCTTCATATCTACCCTCTCCTTCGGCGTTGACCTAACTCGCCGGAAAGATGGCTCCGTCAACCGCCGCCTCATGTCCTTCTTCGACTCCAAGGTCTCTCCTTCTCCAACCAAACCCAGGAAACACGGCGTCAAAACCACCGACATTACTGTCGACAAAACCCGCAACCTCTGGTTCCGCCTCTACACCCCTACCCCAACCCCTACCTCCGCCTCCGATGACGTCAGCCTGCCCGTCATTTTCTATTGCCACGGAGGTGGCTTTGTCTTCTTGGGACCCGATTCGAAACCGTACGACGATTTCTGCTGCCTACTCGCTGACGAACTCCAGGCAGTTATCATCTCCGTCAATTACCGGTTAGCTCCGGAGCATCGCTTCCCTGCGCAATACGACGACGGTTTTGATGTAATGAAATTCGTCGACAAGGAACTACCAGCGGGAACCCTCCCGGAATTTGCAGATCTGAGGAAAAGTTTCATCGCCGGAGACAGTGCCGGTGGGAATTTGGCCCACCACGTGGCGGTTAGAGCCAGCGAGTACGAGCTGGAGTTCAGCAGGACAAAACTGGTGGGAGTGATTGCGATTCAGCCGTTTTTCGGGGGAGAGGAACGGGTGGAATCCGAGATTAGGCTTGTGGATGCTCCGTTTGTGAATGTGGAGCGGGTAGACTGGATGTGGAAATCTATGCTGCCGGAGGGTGCGAACAAGGACCACCCGGCATCGAATGTTTTCGGGCCGAACTCGGCCGATATTTCGGGGCTTAATTTCCCGGCGACACTTGTGATTGTGGGAGGATTTGATCCTTTGAAAGATTGGCAAAAGGGGTACTATGAAGGGTTGAAGAAACTGGGGAAAGATGCGTATCTGGTTGAGTATCCAAATGCGATTCATACTTTCTACGCCTACCCTGAGCTGCCGGAATCGGCTCAGTTTATCAAGGATGTGAAGGATTTCATGTGCAACCAAATTGAATTGGCAGATTGAATTCAACCAAAATAATTTAATTATACTCTTCTCTTTCAGGAAAGAAATTGTTCTCGTTGGAATATTCGGCCGGTTTTCTTTATTTCTTTATTTCCAAACTTAATTTCGGATTAAGAGTGCAGGGTTAATAGAGAACAGTCTCTTACCCTACATTTTAATATGGTTATTGTTTTTATAAATTGTTATTGAGTTGGTATTTTAATGGTGATTTTTGTATAAATGTTTTTTTTGTTTTTTATAAAAGAGAAGCTTACCGTCTTACATTACGACGGAAAAATACACCAACTCTATCTCCACAGACCAGATGAAAAATACTACTAGGGATGATATCATGCCAAATCAAAGAACTCCGGTGAATAAAAACCAAATTAATTAACCCATCTGCAACAACGTTTACCTTACGATACATGTGTCGAAACTGAACTTCCCATTCATTAGACCGTAGGATATCCTCCATCCGTCGAACAAAATCCATATTGCCACAAGGAACGATGGCTTTCGAGAAAGAGCATGGACAACACTTAAACTATCCACATGAACTTGTAGTTTTCGTCATCCACGGGGTCGAACTATCCCACATGAACAAACCAGTCATTTTCTTATTCTATTAGGTGAAACTTTTAAATTATTTTCTATTTTTGGTATAAGAGGATTTGATAATCTCACCACCTATTAAGGATTTAACTCAAAAACATGGATCAACCAATGAGGTTTGTCTTCCATTTATGATAAAACTGAAAGCGCAAATGACTGTAATGAAGCATAACTTAAACAGCAATTAGCCAGTAAGTTCCTATCATAAGATTGTTTTCAACATACTTTTGTGCCACCACCACCTCATGGCTTTGGCTTCAATGACACATTGCTCTCATTCCCTCATTCCTTCTACTTCTTCCCTCCTTTCTCTCTTTTTTCCCCTTTTTACATACATATGCAGCAACCCTAAACCACAAACCTGGGTGCTCTTTGTTTCGAAGGAGAAAACTCGGACAGCGTGCACGTCTTCCAGAATACAGCCTTAAAATATCCTATCAGCTTTCAGAATTTGTATTTGAATTCTCGAAGGATATATACATAGCACGAACTAGCAAACAGTCCGTCCATAACAAATTGACGCAATGTACAGATTTTTGGACCATTTTTCCTGCAGAAGAGATACATAGCAAAACAAACATGAGTTCAATTATAGGACAGAAAGCAAGTATAGCACAAATGCAATGTACATGGGCACAAGCCTAAATTTCAGTAGGTGCTAGGAAGGATGGGAGGTATGCAAATGGCAACTACCTTTACATGGGTGCTAGGGAAGGCAGACGTACGAAGAGTTTCTTGGGTCTCATCTAGCATTTTACGCTTTGGTATGCTCAATATGAAAGCTGCTTGATCGGCAGTAGCAGCCATAGACGTTATTCTAAAACCACTCTCCCACCGCCGATGTATTCCTTCACTGGGATATAAGAAATCAAGCTCCACAACCTTGCATCAAATAACCCAATGGAAAAGAGGGAATCAGAGATCATAAGGGAAAATGGAAAGCATTCGTGCATGTGTTCCCTGGGTTAGAAGAAAGCTATGTATTTCCTTGGGAACTCATACCTGATCAGAATATCCTGCATTCCTGGACATTACTACACCCCATCGACTGCCGGCAGTTGTCATGGATGTGACATGGAAACCTTCTTTCCACTTCTTATTTATCCACTTAAAAGGAAAAGATTCACTCACTTTATAAGACTGCTGGGTGTAAGGAGTTCCTACAGAATTACAGGAACTTCAGAATCTACTTTGCAATGGTAAATGAAAAGCCAAACCAAATCAGTGGAGTGCCATCATGTAAAACAATTGAGTGACGTAAAATGATAACTATCAAGTGCTCTAAAGCCCTAATATCCTTACCATTAATTAGAGAATGCACATTCCTAGTAAGATTGTGACAGCATGGAGAACAAAGGCTACATTAAACAAGTCAGCAAAGGTGGAAAATACATTGATCCTTGTGTTTCTCCAATTTAGTAAAATCAGCCCTTAAGGAAACAATTGTTGTGTTATGCCCCAATTTGCTAATTATGTCCAATTTAGGCCAATAGTGGAAAGTCATCAACACAGGCTGTGAACTTGTGTGACAAACATAATTTCATAACTGAAGTGAATTATGTCAATATAAGGTAGGGTTGAATCTTTTCCTTTTTAAAAAAGAAAAATATATGCATGCATAGAATCTGTAAGCCTGATGAAGATTTGTCACCAACCTTTGGACATGACAACCAATGAACTTCCATTGGTTGCACCAGCTATTGAACTAATATAGTAATTGTTTTCCCACTGCTCCATAATCCAATCCTGACAAGAATCCAAACATACGGTTAGTAATTCCAATGGCCATGACTTACCAAGCAGATGATTACTGATGCCTCAAATAATTACCTTGTGAAGGAAGACAGCAGACAATTCATAAACCTGAGAAGAGAAACCAGTTCCCGCATCCATGATTAAGGCCCAAAGATTAGCAGAAGAAGCCACACAGCTGATGTATAATCCATCCTCATTACCCTTCTCTACATGCTGCCGCAGCCTTGCATCAGCTACATTGTAGTGATACCTGCAAGGCCCCACCCACCAAGAAAATGGTTTCACTTATTAGATTGTTTTAATAAAAATTTGGAATAGAAACAAGAACCCTGTTTAATATAGATATATCTTTCACTCTTATACATCTTTGTGTGATTGTAGAGCACCATATATTAAAAGGCAGCAAAACATCTCATGTCAGGAAATAAAAATTAAAAGCATCCATTGGCATAAAGTGGTGCATATGTTGGTGTGGGGAGTTATTTTTGGTCCACTAAACTGTCAATGTCAAGTCGTCAACCATAAAAAACTTAATTGCAGGAACAAAAAATTAATGACACTAAAAAGAAATTAATAGCAAATCAGATGTGAAAAGTTTAATTATGTAACAATTACTAAACAGATACAACACCAGAATTCCTACAGCTCAGATGTCTTCTCAGCATGTTGGTGTTGAATAGAACTTCTGACATGATTTAAATCCGGAAGAAACAACATAGTGTTACATGAATGAAGGATATGCAATCATGATCAAAAGAAAGAACAAGGTGTCAAAATATCAATATGCCCTTCTTTGCGCCTATATTTCCAAGTGCTCAAGCCCTATGCCGCATAAAGATTTATATGCCAAGATATTGATGACGGTTCCTATTAGTCAGCAAACATTTTAAATACTCAGTAAGAAGGAAGGTGGAGTGAGAGTATTTGGTTTTGATTCTAAGAAGAGGAATACAAGATCTGCTTGGATTACCCACACAAGTGGCAAGGAATAGCTCACTGAATGGTAGTGTTGACAATTTCAGATATAGCTAATATTAATATTCCCAGCTAGATGCCTTTTGGAATACACATGTTCTTCTTCCATGTCTTCATTCCAACTTCATATCTATATCGATTACCATGCTATACTGAATTAAAATTACTCTTTCCTCAGCAAAATCCGCCAATTCATCGAATGAATTTACAAATGTCATTTACTCCCTAACATGAGAGCCACAAAATCAGTCCAAAATTTTGTTCTGGAATCTAAGATTGTCAAATGAACTGCCACGAATGTCTAATCACTCACATAATAAAGTCAACTATAGAATTATCTCAATTTAGTTTACTGTTCACGGAGGTGATGTGCTGTGCGCAACTAAGAGAAGAACAAGGCAATTGTAGTTACTATACTGAATAAGGAAAGAATCACCTTTGCTTCATAGGTCGACGTGCATTGTAAACAGATACCCACTGTGTAGCAGGACTGCCTAGCCGCAGTTTCTTTTTAGGTTGTTCATCTTCTTCCAGGTTTATAAGTAATCTTCCACGTTTTTGGCCAACCTGAAGATATATAAAATATAGCAAAAAACTAACATTTCAGAGCACCCTATCCAACTCTGGAGAAGAAACAAATATAAAAAATTACCTTAAGAGCACCATCAATTCTAATAGGTCTTAATTGCGTGCATGGTTCAATAAGACTATCAAAGAAAGATATCAGCTTCGAATAATTGGGCTCCTCATCAAACTTCATATTTGTAACAGCTTCAAGAAATTGTTTGAATGGGGCGGGACAAAAACAGCACATCAACTCTGGAGAAGTGGCCATCTTTTTTTTACAAACAAGAAAACTCTTGTTATCTCCCTGCAGTTCAATGAATGACCAGATAAGCACACAAAAAACTATCAAGTACTTGGATGGTAAACTTGTAAGAATAAACACAAGTAATGTTATAAACTTACTTGATAACCTTGCCATGGTAATCTTCCTTTTATGAGAAATATCAACGTGTATGCCAATGACTCGAGATCATCCCTCCGACTTCCAGTACGACCTAAATGGGCATGTACACTCGCATATCTTATTGTTCCTCTGTCCAAAGAAGGTATATTAATATTTAAAGATGAAGGAATAAATTGTGAACAGTCATAAGTTGGAAAAAAATTCCAAATACCTGAAGACATCAGGCCTTTGATCATAATCAACATGCTGGCCAGAAGATGCATCTTTCCATCTAGACGCTGAACCCAAAAAAACCATGTTACTAGTGCCAGATTAATATAGATTGAAACAGAATTTATTCCAATTTCTATCACATGGAAAAAGAGAAAAAGTTATCCAAAAACATCTAAGCCAAAAAAAGCATATTTGTGCAGAATGCACTGATGTCGACACTCGGATTACATAAGAGCAGAAAAAGTAAGAGCATACCTAAACCAAGATCAATAAGGTATAGTTTTTTATCATCAGCAGTTCCAGGCTGACCAAGCAAAAAGTTCTCAGGCTTGACGTCCCCGTGCACAAACCTTGCATGAGCAGAAGAGAAATCCATAAGCAGCAGCCATCATTTAAAATGTTCTGTAACAGCTGAGAACATATTGGCAGCACATGTTTAAAACTTCAACCATGGAGATGTAAACTGGATTTACCCTTTCATGTGGAGCTTTTCCAGAATTGATATTGCCTCCACAGCAATGCAGGCTGCCATATTTGGTGACATCCTGTCATGAGTACCAAAGTATTAAATAGAAAACAAAGAAGTGAATTCAAGGATACAACTAAAATGGCAGGGCGAGGGAGGGTGAGGGGAGAGATAGAGAGAGACAGAGTTCTCCTTACGATTGGCCTAATGAATTCCAGACATCCCAAAGACTGGGCCCCAGCATATCCATAACCTGATACGTATAATACAACTTGCTTAGACACAGTAAGTTAGTTAAAGAATTCTTGATAACAAGGAGCTCAGGATCAACTCTCACCAGAATGTAAAAATCTCCTTGTCGACCTTTGTAGTGTACCCCAGGAACTCCATAGCATCCATTTAAGGTACTTTTCAGTTGGAGAGAGGGAAAAAACACAAAACAAAGGTGAATCTATGAGGCCAAGGATCAAGTATTAAGTTTGAAAACAAAATTTGGAAAATTCACAACACGAATACAATATGCAAATTAAGAACAGTACTTACTTGTACACTTGCCACTCATAAGGAGGGCCATAATTGCAACCTTTACTATTTCGGTGCTCAAACTTCAATGCAACCTGAAAGGAAGTAATTTGAAGCATCACTTAAAGCAGTCAGTACAGTCTACAGCATCATCAAATGGAATGAAGGTCATATTCATACCTCAATTGCATCCGGTCCAATTCGGTCAGTGCCACCACTTACCCTTCTGCCAACATAAACTTGGCCAAAACCACCCTTTCCCAGTTTCCTTTCTATTTTATAAGAAGGAGAATTGCCCACTTGCACCTGCACATTGCAATAGAAAGATTATTTTCATTACGAAGGAAATTATGGGGATAATAAAATGCTTTATAGTTTAAAAAATAACAATTAGCATAGATAGCATGTTTCATAAGCTAAAGGCCCACGCAACAACTGACTGGGTAAATTTCAATTTAATTTAAACTTTCAAATGACCACCATCATTTAAGCACTTTCAAATAGCCCATTAGGGTATTTCTGCTTAAGTGACCATGCCCAAAACAGTCTACTTTGACCCTACCAAATGTTACAAATAACCCAACAAGAATAGTGAGAAAAAGGGGGATACCCTTTCAGGAACTGGAGTGGTGTTTCCTTCTTCTTCGACCGCCACTACTTTCTCTGCGCTCGCACCCTCCATCGCTATATCTTTGTCCGCAACCACCTCTACTCGATTGTAACCTAGCTCAGCAGCTCCTACAGCTGCAGGTTCAACCCTACAAGGTTCTGGGTCTAAGTCTATCAGCCTGATTCCCCGGCCCCTACCAGCAGCAGTTGGCCTTGCTGGAGTTGCTGGTGAAGCTCCTTTTGCTACACCAGTTGCATTGGCCCCTCTCCCTCTACCACCACCAACTCTCCTCCTGGTCTTGTTCTGAGCAGGCAGTGGCCAATTCTCTGCTTGATTGTTCTGTTGATGAGGAGACTGAAGATCATCAAGTCGCTTCGATCTCCTGGCTCCACTTCTCAATTCAGGCATCCTCAACCCATGCAAATCACATTCCACTCAATTTCCCTACTGTCACTTTATATATCTCCTGTATCACAAAACAGTAAACCTTAGGCATAAGCATGCACGAACACGTGCACATATATGCATAACTAAAAATGATACGTGCAGAGAACCGACATGATTCCACATATGGAAACTCATTGAACAAACCATTTAACTCTACTTTTTATACAAGACGGTTACACTAATAAGTCATAGCTAACGAATAAAAACACAAACATCAATAATAAGAAAAGCATGAAACAGCATCCAACCAGCTAAAAATGTAACAACAACAAACTTTCGCGCCAATTTACCATACATGGAAAGCCATTCCACTAACTAAACTTCACAACCTTTCAACAAACCCGTGGTAAGAAAAATATTTCAAGAAAATCTTTAGATCATATTTTTTTAATACTTCAAATGGAAATAATAATAAACATTAATACTTTCCTATATGCACAAACTAGAGGCAAATCAGGCATTTTTTAGCAAAATACAACAGAAGTCACTACTTTTGGGGACACATACCAGGTAAAAGGAAATGTACCTAAAAAAACCCAAGAAATCGATTCATTTTTGTATTCCATTTTTACCATGATAACATCTTTTCTGCATTCCTACATTTCCCAGTCAGTCAGTACCCTCAAATACTACATACACACAGCCAATTGAAATAACCCACAAAGCTTTATAGCATAAAAACGCCATTAACACAAAAATATGACCAAAATTGAGGAAATTTCAAATCCGATCATCAAAAAACCGATCAGACATAGCAACAAGAACATCATTTTGAACTTTACAATAACAATAAAGCCAAAAAAATAACAAAAACGTCGCAAAAAGAAAAAATGGGCACTCACAGATCGAACGTCAATACCTACAAAACCACAAAGATCGCAGCTTTAACACAAAAAAAGGACACGATCGTTTCTGTTCAGATCACCTGCTTGCTTCACAGTGAAAAAAAATTATATATTTTCAATCCAACCAGCGTATTGTTCTGATCATTCAACAAACACACAGATAAACACAAACAGATGGAGAAAAAAAAGAGAGATCGCTGCTGCTGCTGCTGTTTGCTAGATGAAAAGACAGAGCGATGGGCAGATGAAAAGGGTGAGGGTGAGGCGTTTTTATGTGTGATCTTTTTGAGTTTTGGTTATTACAAAGAGTGTTTATGTGGTGTGTTTTTGTGTCTTAAAAATGAGTTTATCATAAAGATAGAAAACAAGATATTCAAAAAAAGAAAACAATACATTCAAAAGAAAAAACTCAAAAAAAGAATAAAAAATAGAAAGGAAGGTGATGGTGATGGAAAATTGGAAATGGATAGGGAGTTCTATGTTGGTGGTGGTGTATTGTTTTTTTTCCCATTTTTATTTGTATTTCCTTTGTAGATTTTGTGGAATCTAATTAGAATTTACCCTTCCTTTTCCACCATTTCACCTATTACGAAGGAAAATGAGAAGAGCTTGAGGTAAGCAACCATGTAAGAATACCTAAATAATAAGTTCATATGGAGGATTGTACACGTATGCATAAAATTTGTGTATGAGGTTGGTGAGAAGAGGAGGATAAATACAAAAAAATGAACATAGGCCAAACATGGAAAATAATTTATGCAATTTTCTATTTATCACAAATGACCATGATTTGTAATATGGGATTCTTAGAAATTGTGCTTTTGTTTATTCGAGAATAGTCTCTCTCTTTTTTTTTTCTTTTTGGTAATGATGTGTTTAATATATGGTGGAATGAGAATTAAGTTTTAATTCTATTTTGTGACTGTGTTTAGTATCCGTTCGTAAAGAAAATAATAATAGTAATAAAAATGAATGATAATGAGCATAAAATTTATCGACACTTGTGTCAACTTCCCCTAATTTATAAACTCTAATGAAACAACTCATCACGTTTTAAAGACTTAATTTAAGTTGCTAACCTATTAACCCTAATAAATTCCACCTCTATTAGGGTTTCATGAAGAAAAAAAACTATTAAATTAACACAAATTATATTTAAAAACATTTCAATATTAAATAAAATTTAATAAAAAAATATTTAGGGTGCGTTTGGTTAGCGGAATCAGTGAGGAAAGTAACTCGAGAATCTGAGATTTCGAGTTTTATTGCGTTTGGTTGCGACAAGGAATCACTCTCCCCCGGAATCCAACTTTCTTTGACCGCTTTGACTTTTCAAAAAATGGAGGAAAGTGATTTCTTGACTAGAGGGTGGGGAGAGTGATTCCCCCCTACACGGGAAGTTAATTTTTTTGTTAAATGACATATTTGTCCAAAACTAATTATAAAAAATAACCTAATAAAGCGTCTTCTTCCTTCTATGCTTTCTAAAATTTCGCCAAATTATATTAATTACACAAAAATTATATTAATTACACAAAAATTATAATTAATTACATCAAAATTATAATAAATACATCAAAATTATAATAATCACATCAAAATTACATAGTAACGATGTAAATAATAATAGGTAGAAGAAAATACGGTTAGGAACGGGAACAAATCATCAAAGAAATCCCGATCCTAAACTTGTCTATTGTTGTAGTTATGTTTTTTTGCATTGCTAGAAGAATATGTGTCATACTTTGCTATAATTTTTAAGGACTCTAATACGAAGGTTATGTCATTTGTCATATTTTTAACCTGGAAAAAAATATAGTTATAAAGCAAACTCATTTGATATTTTGATTGTTGAAAGATAGACAATTAAATAAAGAGAAAATCTAACGTGCTTAAAGGAATATGTGTAGCACAGTATATATAGAAAAAAATAATTAAACACATAACAAAATAAGAAAGACACAAATATAGAAAATGATAAAATAGTCATTTTTTTTACTTTCCTTAAAGATTCTCAAGTACAAAACAAACACAATAATGTTACTTTCTCGAAAATTTTAAATCTCAACCAAACACAAAAAACTAACATTCCCCTCAATCACTCTACCGGGTATCACTCTCCTAGGAGAGTGATTCTAAAAGGAGGGGGAGTGATTTCAAAGAGGAAAGTAACATTTCATAAACCAAATGTTACCTTAACATACTTTTTAAGCCCTTATTTTATTCCTTTTTCTCCTTTTACTTTCTTCCATTTATTTCTCATTTCCATTTTTTCTCATAAATATTTCCCTCCTAACCTCACAATCTTAATTTTAAAAAGTATTGTTGCCCTCTTCATACACAATTATCTTCAACACCAAAGGTTTATTGACATTTTACCTATGCCTTTAATGTTTTGTTTGAGGCTTAAAGTATTCTTTTGCTCATGTGTTTATCAAATTGTTTCAAATAATATATTGTATTACTAACCAAAAAACTATTTCATGGAAGATTTGGTTATGTGATCGGTAAAATAAAAAGAAAAGAAAAGGAAGTGGTGTTGCTGATGTGTAAAAGGAAAAAGAAAAAACATATATAAATATTAATATTTTTTGTCTGTTGAAAAATAGCACGCCACGCAGGAAAAGAAAAATATTTTTCGAATATTAAATTATTTAATTTTTGAAAAATATGAATGAGGGTGAAAACTAAGACACATTTGACATAAGAGTGTTTATCAGTCGGTATTAAAATATTTCGCTAAAAAAAATTCAGTATTCGATATACCATATTAAAAATAATAGAGGCCATATCATACCATATATTGTTTATATTGTTGCTAAACTACCTAAATAATTTCGATAGGTTATTCGATATAAAATCAAACTATAGGTTGAGACTTTGAGTTTAGAATGTAAAATCTGCTAATTTAACAACAATTAAAAAAAACAAGTCATTCAAATAAAGTATTAAACATACATTCACCACCACTAGAGACATTAAACATCTAAAGTTCCAATAATATAAATGGTCCTTTACATCCATAAATTATACTAAATAAGTTTTTAATTTCATCAACTATGATGATTTTCCAGCAAACAAAACCAATCAGCAAAACAATTTATGATTCACGTCCACCAAACACCAAAACAAACAAATTACCTAAAATACAAAAGAATACAAAAGAGTGCCAACAATCAATGAAATAATTAATTTGGCAAGTAACCAACAGTATAACCCTAAAAGAAATGACTAGAAGGAAACTATAAATTAAAGCACTACCTTTGAAAATTGAAACAATTGGCAAGTAAATTATTTCGGTAATATAATAATACCAAATTGAAAAAAATCATTTACCATACCAGGTATTCGGTAATACCATACTAGATAAAAATTTTAAAAAATACCGACCGAATAGAACAAAGTTCGGTTCGATTTTTCGGTAATTTCGGTATGGTAGTTCAGTGCACAACCCTAATGCAAGGTGTTATTTGAGACATTGTGACAAGCACATGAGCCAAAAAGTACTTTAAGCCTTTATTTAATCACTCTCTTATACTCTTTGTTTGTTTAATTACCCTACATATTTATGTTATTTAATTTAGTCACCTTCTTTCGTAACTAAATGATATATCACTTATTTTTTAATCCAAAAAGTATCACATCAGTACTAAAATGTCACTTGAAGTTATCATACTATGTGTCATATGACATGAGGTAATGATGTGGCATGTGTCATGTCATCATTTGAAGGTAAGATAATGACATAACATTTGTCACATCATCACATGCATTGGCGCGTAGCATATGACCATATGACAATTGACAACAATTAGTGATGTGGCATGTCATGCAAATTTTTCCATCACGATAGGAGGATAATTAAATAAAATAATACGAATATAAGAGAGTAATTAAATAAATAATTAGTATAAAGGTTGATTTAGGGTCACAATATATTTTAACCAACTTCAAACCCCATTCTCATTAAAATGTATCATCTTTTTTCCTTCGCCGTCCACCATTTTGTGAGATATAAATCTAAGGTGTTCTTATGTTGTTGAGATAACATGTGCAATAAGAATGAAGAAACATTGGTGGGTTAGCTTCTCTGTCTTAGAGAACGCTAGCGAACAAGTGAGAGGACTAAAAAAATTGGTGACACGGTGTAGAGTAAGTTTAGAACATGAGGGGGAGCGATGAGGAAAAATTATACAGTGCATCTGATATTTCAGTTAGACGTGCACTCAAATCAATAAAGTGATTATATGTGGATGAATTTTTTTAGGATTGATCCTATTGCTATCTAAGTTTATAGTATTTTCAAAATTTCAAAATTTCAATTCTCATAATCTATAACCACCAATTCTAACCTGTAGCTTTTTTATTGGCTAATGTGAGTGAGTGAATAAAGTGACATGACACGAAAAATGTACTATATAATTACTCTTGCACGAGGGAGGGAAAAACAAAAGTGAGTAATAATTCCATTCGGCTAATTATGGCAGGAGCGTGCATTTGTTTAGTGCAAATAGGCTACATGTTGTAAATAATTCGCACTGATAATTAGTGAAGTATTTTCAGAATTTTCATCTTGATCCAAATATAAAAAAATGTTTTGGTTTCCTAGGTTTGAATTATACTTAATTTTTTATATAATATTGGATTTTATATTTAAATTTAATATTGGAACTTGGTAATTCAATTATAAAATATTAAAATTATATTTTAAAAATAAGTTTAGTTATTATTAATTATTTTCTAATAAAAAATGGATGGAACTTTACCTTAGGGGTGACATTGCTTAGGGTTAGTAGGTCAGGGACTAGTGGCGAAGCCTCCATGCCACCTCCAGAAATTTCTATTTCTCCCATAATAGTATCTTAAGTTTTAAAATTTTAAAAAAAAGTATTGTACTTTACTCCTAAAATTTTCATGTTATTATGTATTGACCTTTAAAGTTTGAACCATTATTTGTCAATAAATTCATATTTTTCCTTCTAAAAAATATTATCCTTTTTGGTCCCCTAATTTTCATATTATTTTATAATGACCCTTAAAGTATTAAAATTTTCTTATTAATTTATCATATTTTCTAAAATTAGGTTTATAGTATGTAAGGGGATTATTTCATTAGGATTTATAGGCAAGAGAATACGGTACAATTACCCTTAATATTTATGATTGTGAATTTGTGAGGAAGGTTGGCATGACAAACATGAGCGGAGACTTTAAAGAACTAGGGGGCGGAGGCTTTAAAGGACTAAGGGGCTATGAACCCCCAAAAGTTTTCAAAGATTTTTTTCCTCCTCTAAAAGTCAATGTTCATTAGAAATTGACATGCACATTGATCTTTTTAGACAAATATTAAAGATCATATTACAAGTACGCGACATTATATATATTATATAAAAATATCATTCCTAACAATAAATAAAAAAAAGTTTCAACAATGTTTTCTAAAAACAATGCAATTGAAATATTAATTTCAAATTAATTTTAGTCTTATAAATACTTTAGTAACTATAATTTAATTTAAACATATATTTGACATTAATAAATTATTAGAATTAAAAAAAATTGACATGAGGGGTGTTGAGAGTTAGATACGTATCGTGTGGGTATCCGTTATGCGTCGGTGTCGAGTATTATTAGTTAATCCAACTCATAGGTTATCTTGCTGGAAGCAAAGCTACCAGTACGGAGTCAGAACAAATTGAAATCCCAACCCCGCCTATAAAAATAAATAAATTACCACAATATTATTAATTATTATGCAATTAGTATGTATAAAATATTGGTTTGTAAATTAATAAATTTAAAATTTTAATATATAAGTTTTTTAAATATAAGTAACTTTAATTTTTTATCAAATTAAATTTTATTTAACAATTAGTAATTAAATATAAATTATTATTTTTGCATTAATATTTTTATGTATATTTGCAAAGAGAGTGGGTATAATATTTAATAAAAAAATTATAATTTTTTTTTCTATTTTTAGTTCCACAAAGCCTAAACAAAGGGACTCAATAAAAAATAAATCACCTCAATCAGACATCCGAGCGTAAAATTATAGTCGATCAAAATTTGTGTTGAATGAAAAAATATTTTCCATAAATTATTAAAATAATATTTGTGACAAGTTTTCAGTCAAAATTGAATTGCATTTCGACGAAAATTCCCTCAAAAATATTTGCGGCGGCAAATTTCGTCGCAAATTGAATAACATTTCAATATAATTTCCGTCGAGAATATTATTTTATCATATATAACGTAACTAATCTTATAGATAGTATAAAAAAATTATAATTCAAATTAAAGTTTAATATACTAAACAATTTGTTCTAGTAATTAGATAATGACAATTAAATTAATATATACCAATTGATCATCTATATAAACTCTAACTTAACTCATACTAAAAGGTTCAAACTTCAAATACTAAACCCTAAAATCGAAACCTCAATTCTAAAATTTGAAGCCAAAACTCAAATCACATATTGATAATATGGATGCATAAGTCAACATTAATATTCACACTTATTCATTCTAACACTCAAACTTCATACATTAATCCCTAACCTTAAACCTGAAATTCCATAACCTAGACATCAAATAGTAGTAACGACATAAAAAACGGGACATTCACGAAGAAAAAGTAGAAAACGGAAGGGAAAACTATTGATTTTGGCTAAGAAAGTTGTGAAAATCTTCTTTGTCTATCTATATGCGTAAAGCTCAAAAAACGGTAATCACCTCAATCGGATACCTGAGTGTAAAATTATGGTCGGTCAAAGTTTGTGTTGAGTGACAAATAAATATTAAAAAAATACTTGCGACGGAAATTCTGTTGAAAATATTTGCGCCTGTCTTTTTCGTCGAAAATTACTTATTTATTTTGTATATTATTTAATTTTTAATATATAAATTTATTAAATATATTAACAAGTTACTTTATTTTTTAATATTATTTAATTATTACGACGGAATGTCTGTCGAATTTTTTTTTTAAAAAAGAAGGTTGTTAAAGATTATGTTTTATGCTTTGCGATCAAAGTTTCTGTCACAAAATATTTGGGTAGAAAATTGTCCATCGAAAATGTTTCGCGATACTTTATGTCCGCGAAAAGGTTTTCGACGAAAAAAATTCTGTGGAAACATTTTGCGATGGATAAGTGTGTCGAAACATATCAAAATAGACTTTAACAATCTTTTTTCCCATTTTTTAATTTTTTAATTTTATTTTATTTTCCGACTTCAGAAAACGTCAAATCTTCCGACAATATTTTATCCTCAAAATTATGCCGTCATAATGAGGCAGTTTTTTTTGTAGTGATTTATACCGTATGAGTTGGGGAAGCATGATTTCATCGACTAAGAGAAGTGACAAAAATTGCTGCTATGATGACATTGATGAATATGATTAAATTATTAGGGAATGTTTTGGTTTTTTTGTGTGGAAATAAATGGTTCAGTTAATTTATTTTATTTTTAATACATTGTGTAAAAACAACGTTGTTTAGGACACATGTCAGTTAAAAGGAACTGAACGGAAAAGACCGACGATGTTAGTTTTTATTAGTTACAAAGTTAGGGAAATAATGTTATAATTGACTAACAAATGATAAGTTACGGGTAAACGTGAGTAACGAAATATAAAATTAGGGGTCCATTAAGCAAAAACTTAAAGTTAGAGTTTAAATAGGAGTGAGGAAAAAAAGTTAGTCTTATATAAATATTTGGAAAAAAGTTACATCAGCCCCCAACTTTTTTTATCATTCATAAATCAGACGCTAACTTAAGGTCCTCTTCAAATTGGCCCCAAATTTTTTGCTCCGTTACTCACGTCGACCTCCAACTTTTCCACCGTTAGTCAATTAGACCCCAGTACTCTAATTTTGCACTAACACCGTTAAATTACCGTTAGTCACATTTTTCTCCCCAAAACGACGTCGTTTTGGGGAATTTAAATATGGGATATACTGGAGAAGTTAATCTAATATGTATTTAACTACATGATAACTAATTAAATATGAAAAAATATAACTAACTCTATATATATTAATTGAAAGAAAATTAATCGAATCTCAATCAAGACATGTTTTTCCCTCTCACTGCTCTAATTAATTAATTGTACAAATATTTTTTTCCTAAACCCTAAATCCTAATACTAACATAATTTTTCAAATTAAAGTAACAAAAATTTTATAACTAACCTCATTATCCCCAATTACGAAGTTAGTAATAATCTACCAAATAAAAGTATTTATATATTATTATACTAAATTATAATTATGTAAAATTTAAAATTATATTTTTTGTGTCTTAGAAATTATATATTTAAAATAACGACCAAATTAATTTACTCATCTTTTTTCACAGAAAAAACAAAGCATATGATCCGACTTTAAAAATAAACTAATTACTATAATAATAAAAATAACAATTAAAAAAAAGGAAAAGAAAACATATTTTTTATACATATTTTTTTTAATGAAGAAAAACACATGATTTAATAATATACTAATTTTAATTGAGGATAATAATAGTAATTATGTAAATTAAATTTAGACAAATTAAAATTGCTAACCTAAAACAACACAAAAGAAAAAAAATATGTATTATTTTCATATATATTAACCCTATTTTTCTAAGAAACAAACAAATATATAATTTTAAATTTTACATAATTTTAATTTAGTATAATAATGTACATATATTTTTATTTGGTAGATTATAGAGTTAGTTTTCAACCTCGATTAATTTGCTTTCAGTTAATATATATAGAGTTACTTCTATTTTTTCATATTTAATTAGTTATCATGTAGTTAAATACATATTAGATTAACTTCCCATTATATTCCAATATATATATTTTTTCTTCAAAACTACGTTGTTTTGGGAGGAAAATGTGACTAACGACAATTTTTTAATGGTGTTAGTGCAAAATTGATTACGGGGTCTAATTGACTAACGGTGGAAAAGTGGTGGCAAATTTAAAGAGGGTCTTAAGTTAGGTTTTGATTTAAGAGTGATAAAAAAAATTGAGGGCTGATTTAATTTTTTTCCTAAATTGTTTTCCCAAAAATCTAAAGATTGAAGAAACCTGTTTAACCAACTCAGCCAAGTTGTTGGTCATCTAAAAAATAAAATAAAAAACTCACCTATGTTTGTACAAGCGGCTCGGCTCATGAAAACTCAAAAGAGACATCCGCCGATCAAAAACGCCAAAAGGCCATGACCTCACCAGCTCCAACTCGGAGTCCCGAACTACGCCATGACCCGGTAACAAACCGGTGGGTTATATTTTCTCCCGCCAGGTCTAAAAGACCCACTGACCTCAAATCAAAATCCCCTGAAAACCCCGGTCAATCCAATTCATCTTCTTGCCCCTTCTGCATCGGCCGCGAGGACCAATGCGCTCCGGAGATATTCCGGGTCCCGCCCGACCCGCATGACCCAAACTGGAAAATCCGAGTTATCGAGAACCTTTATCCGGCTCTGAGCAGAAATCTAGAGAAGCCATGTCTGGAGAGTAGTGATACAGGTGAGGTCCTTGGCGGGTTCGGTTTTCATGATGTGGTGCTTGAGGCTCCGGTTCATTCGGTGCAGCTAACTGATTTGGAAGGGAGGGAGATTGGTGAGGTGTTGCTTGCGTATAGGAAGAGAATTGAGCAGATAATGGAACACGAAGCTATAAAATATGTGCAGGTTTGTTTATTATTCTCGTGCTCAGTGTTTCTTTTTTCTGTTTTTGAACTGTGTTGAAACTCAGATGGTTTGTTTATTTTAGTTGTATTTTTGTTTTCCGTTTAGAAGATTGTTGTTTATTGGTTTTTATTTGAGTTTGTTGCAAAGTGATAAGTTCAACTTAGTTTTTTTATTATCACGTAGTGCAATTGGTAACCCTACTTGATTCTGTTACCTTTACATCACATTGAAAATCTGAAGAAATTGAGTTGGAGGACTTGTTAACCAAAACTTGGGAAGATGAACTTGTATAGCTCTTCTAGCAATCCAGTTTGCTTCTCCGTTTGCTGATCTTGGAATATATCTGAGCTATGTTGAGTCTGATTTTGTCTACTATGGCCTCTATCTCCTGAGGCAAGGTTTGGTGATTCCTACACACAGCATTGATAATCTCTTGGGCAGTCTCCCTCTATTAAACATGCTCTTCTTGGGAATTCTCAAGAGCAAACGCGTCTGCAACTAATGGAGAAGAACAGTCTCGTCTGTCGTGTTTTGTTTCCAAGTTATCACCTAACTCATTTCTACAAACGACCCTCAGATCAGCTACCCCTTCTTCCTCAGAGGAAGCATCAAAATTGATTTTTATCCAATTAGCAGAGGGGACAGACAGAGTGACAGGCCACCTAGTGGCATGATTTTGTCTTTGTGTCAAGCCTCTTCCTCTAATACTCCGATCAGAAGTCAACTTCCACTCCTGAAATGCTTTCCCTTCTCTCTGAACAGTAGCTATAGGATTGGGTCCATGCCTCCAAAGGATTTTGTTGTTTCTTGCTTTCCCCATCTATCAAAGTATATAAGCCATCAAATGGATCCCTTCTAGAATTCCTTGCTTAAAGTCTCTTATGCTTTCATAGTTTGGAATGTAGAAAATGTTTGAAGCAAACCAGGTTGCTTTAGCATACTTACATTCAAAGAAGATATGCTCTATGGATTCTGGCTTAAGCTTCCTTATAAACATAGCTTCTGAACAAGCCAAAGCTCTACATAAGGCTCTCAAAAGGAAATTCTTTATCTTAAGCTGCAGCTTCAGGTTCCTTATCTTACTCCATCAGAGCCTGCTCTGATCATTGGAAGTTGAAGGCAGATTAGCATCTTGAGTTGACTTCACTTTATGGTAGCCTTCCTTGACACCATAATTCCCTTTCTTTCTGTAGTGCCAAACCAGCCCATTCCTTGAGTTTGAAGCGCCAATTGGAAATTGACAAAATTGCTTTCACTTCTTGGGGAGAAAAATGCTCCTGAGTTTCTCCAAGTCCCACTGCTTAGTTATGGTACTAATAAGCTCCTTCACCCAGTTTACATCAATATCTCTGCTTCTGCTACCTTGTGGAGTGAACCCAGGGATGTCAGGCACCCGTTTTTCTGTCCAATATTGATCCCCCATTGCCTATATTCCAGCGTAGATCTTCTTCTAATGCTGTCTCTACCAATCAACAAGCTGGCCCAAAACCAAGATGGATTATGACCCTTCCTAACAATCCTGAAGTTGGTACTAGGAAAGTATATTCCTTTTAATACTTTTTCCCAGAGGGACTCATGGTTACTAATAAGCCTCCAAGCTTGCTTAACTAACAAGGCTAAATTTAACAACTCTTCTCCCTAAAACGCATACACCCTGCTCCCTTTGATCTGGTAAGTTTCGTCCAAGCCACCAAACTATCATTACTCCACAACCTCTCACCAAAATCTAGCAAAGAGAGAATTTATTTTGGAACAAAAGGAAGATGGCATCTTAAAGATTTGCATTATAGACGTGGGTATTGCAGTTAGAACTGCATTGATTAGAATTTCCCTCCCAGCTTGGGATAGAAGATTCTGCCTGCAGGAGTTAATTTTAGCTATAATCTTGCTTTTCAGAAAATTTGGTGCTGAGGTTTCAATCTTCCCCATTGGCTAGTAGGCCTAGATACTTGTCCTCTACAGAAGCTTCTTTCATGCAGAATAGATCGCAAATCATCTCCCTTTGGTATTCTGGTGTGTATCTGCTAAATTTAACCGCAGATTTGGAAACATTTAAGGTTTGGCCTGGAGCATCACAAAAGAGCTGCAAAATTCTGATCAATTCTTGACTCTCCTGGAACTTGACTTTGGCAAAAAGAAGTGAGTCATCACATTAGCTTATCTGAGTGTTAGGTTTTCCAAATGTAGATAAAGTTTGTCAAACGCTCAAATCCTTATTGATCTTTTGATATAAAATATATTTAATATGTAAAAAACACATTTTGTGAGGAATTACTCATCGTTGAATTTGGGTTTGTCTGTCATTCTGGACTCTATGAAGTTTGAGTTTACAATGTTGTTTTGTTTTCTAAGATAAGATTGAAAAGTGTTCTGGACAATTCAATGCAAAATAAAAAGCTTTTGGAAGTTAGAATTTGGATAAATCTTGAAAGTTGTCTTTTGGTATTCTTATTTAAAGTACATAAATACAACTTGCAGTAAATTATGTTTTGGGAATTTCATTTATTAACTTCTATGAATGCTTGGTTGTTTCTACAATTTAATCTTTGTCTATGGTAATACAATTAGGACAAATGTTTTCCATTGTTCTTTAGATTTATTCATCTTCTCCAAAGTTTTCTATCCTCTTGTCTAAAGAGGCTTGACTTTGTTGTTCTGCTTTCCATTCGTTTAATCCTATAAAATAGGCTTGTATGTGCATGGGTACACCTTTTTTCATTGACATCATGATATAAGCATTTGTTTCTTTTTTATACTTATGGAATTCAAGCTGACAACGGTCTTTGCTTTATGGTTCAGGTGTTTAAGAACCATGGTGCTTCTGCTGGGGCATCATTGAGTCATTCTCACAGCCAGATACTGGCTCTACCCATTATTCCTCCTTCAGTTTCTGTCCGACTTAATGGTATGAAGGAGTACTTTGATAAAACAGGGAAATGTATGCTCTGTGAGGTTCGAAAGGAAGAGCTTTTAATTAATGAATCAACCCATTTTACATCCATCGTTCCTTTTGCTGCTTCATCTCCCTTCGAGATTTGGATTATTCCTCGTGATCACTCATCTCATTTCCATGAAATAGATCTTGAGCAGGTAACTTTCAGTGTTTGTTTTCTATTTTTGCCAATTATGTGTCTCCTTGCAAACAACTAGATAAGTATAGTCTTGTGCATTATGGATTGGTTTGAGAACTATTAGAACTTTAGGATATAAGTAGTTTTGACTTTCTATTTGGAGAAAAGTAAATTTCCTCCGGGCCCCTAAAAAAGCAATAATGAAATTAAGAAACCAACTGGTATTGTGTTTAAGGATGGTTTACCTGATATGTTTTGCGCATAGTAATGATAGAGTGGTGATAATGTACTGTTGTAGTTAAATGTGGAAAATCTATTTCTGTTTACTATTTTGTGTGAAGTATGATATGCATTTCTGTATTATTTTGGATAGTTCTGTTACTGCATGTTAGGGCTGTTTTTCATGTATATAAAGAACTGTGTCCTGATTCATGTGTCACTCCCCAGGCAGTTGATCTTGGGGGGTTACTGAAGCTGATGCTCAGAAAGGTGTCGCAGCAGTTGAATAAGCCACCATTCAATTTCATGATCCATACTTCTCCCGTCAAGATTAAGGAATCGCAGCTGCATTATACTCACTGGTTTTTACAGATTGTGCCCCAATTAAGTGTTGTAGGGGGTTTTGAAATTGGAACCGGCTGTTACATAAATCCTGTTTTCCCAGAGGATGCGGCCAAAGTTTTGAGAGAGGTTGTGCTTCCATTGAATGGTTGAGTTAAATACTCCACATTCATATCAGTAAAAACTTGCATCTTTGTAATGGGAGAGAGCGTAAAATAATGACCTTTAGCGAGTCAGGTTCGGAAAAAAATAATTCAGGGTGTGTATGCAAAGGAGAGTTGAAGGACATTCCTTAGGAAAAGTTTGCACAAGCTAAAGGTCCCCTCCCTCCTTTGTGTTTGTTGTGGTTGACCCTTTGTTTGTAATGTGGCAATGCAGGAGAAAGAAACTCAAGAAAGTGGACGTATGTTGGTATCAAATGCCTTTATTTGAACTTTGTTTTTAAGCATCTCACCATTACAACACTTTGGATTCCCTCTTTCACACTAAACCCAGTCGATCGGTCGATGAATTGGTGTATGATCGAAGGTGCAAATGGAATTCAGAAATAGGATAGTTGAAGTGCAAGTGTGAACTCAACCGTTTAGCTCCATTGTTGAATTGCAACGCTTCTAGTTAGTATGAATGGTTTGATACTCTTATTTCTTAAGTAAGCATTGTACTGATTTAGTGGTGGACTGATCAGTACAATCATGATTTAGTGATGAGTCCTGTGGATGATAAGTCGTCATGATTCAGTAAGTTAATTTACGATTCAAGAAAGAAGAAGATAGGATTGACCCAATATGAATTTAATTAGTATCGAACTAATTTTTTCGCAATGATAGGACAAAATAAACACAAATTGAGGTGAGAAAAGACTAAAGAGGGCCAGGCCCAATATTGTCACAGATGTTTATGTTTCAAGTTTTCAACAAATTCGAATGAGTAATTAAATAAATTAGGTCAACACGTCAAACCAAAAGACAGAGAGGGCAGTCCTTAACTTTGGAAAAGAAGATGAAAAGGACATGCAAAGCGATGCACGTCCACAAGAAGAAACGACTAACAGTATGACACGACTTTCTTTTACTGGTAGCAAAACTATCAGAATAGAGTCGAGTTCAAGTTAGAACTAATTTTCGCCTAAATAAGTAATACTAATAAATAAAAACATGACATAGGCTGAATTAATAGTCAGAAACCGTTTCATTGCCAATTTTACACGAGAAAACAAAAGCAAGCAGTGTTATTTTTGTGTTTTGTCTTACAAAAAAAACCCACAACCTCTTCAAGCCTCTTTTCTTTTCTTTTTGGGTTCTCGATTTTCTCTCTCATCTAAAATAACCCAAACAAAACAAACCTCTAAACGGCTAAAATAACCCAAACAAAACAAGCCTCTTTTTGTTGTTTTTACAGCTCTACTCTCTCCTCTTCTTAAATCTTTTAGGGTTTTGCTCTCTCTTCCTAACTCCTGTTTGGCCAGTCTCCACCGTTCATCCCATCCTCACCATGGCAGCTGTTACTACTCCTTCAAGCAGTATCCTTTTCATCTTCCCTCATCTGGGTCTTCTTTACTTCTGCCAATCTTGATTGCTACACCTCGTGTGTCTCTGTTTTGTGTGACTTTGCAAGTGTTCCTTTTTTCTTTTAATCTTGGTATTGGCTCAAATCTGTTCTGTGATGAGGAATTGGGGTTTAGCTGGGGTTTATATTCGTGTTGCGAAAGCTAACATCTAGTAAAACTCAAATCTTTGCATCCTTTTCTTTTTCTTTTTCTTTCATGTATTTTTAGATTGAGATTCATATTTCTTTTTTCGTGTTCTTCTGGATTTTCGAGCCTTTTTTTACTAGCTGTAAATCGTTGTTTGAATAGTTTTTGTTCTTGTTTTATTATTGGCACTTAATACCATCCAATTTCAGCATTTCTCCTGTTGTTGTTTGTGTTTTCAAGATTCTTTTTTATCGTCTAATCAATTTTCATTTTGATTATTCTTGAATCTTTGTGCACGAATGTAAAAGAAGAATTTTAGTTTGATTTAACCTTTACTCTCGCTGAAGATTCAGATTTGCTAGGTAATATGTCGCTGCATTCTCAGGTCAAGACTGATGAAATCTCCGAAGCAACAAAGAGGGTAACTAGATTCTTCTTGTTCAATTTTGGTTTAGTAAGAGTTTTGTATCATGTACAATTTCCCTAAGTATATTGTAAGATGACTGCATAGCTTTCTAATAGTAATGTGGACCTGGTAACTTGGCTACTATCAGAGATGTCTATCAGTTTGAATATTTAACTGCATCCTCTTCAATACGTGTAAAAATTCTATTTCAATTCAACTTGATTGACTTAAACTTAATGGTAGGAGAACTACGTTCCTTGTAATCATAATACTGTTGTTATCTTAGAGTGGTTATAGTGAAATTTAGATGGTAGCTTTAGTGAAATCTGTCCCATTCATTGTCAGAAACACTCCATTTATCAGATGTATAGAAAATTCTTTCTGAAGTTGTCAGGGTATATGGGAATTTACGGTAGTATATTGCTCTCTCCAATCAAATGGATACTTTTAAAGATTTCTTTTCTTTTTGGTTAGTGTGGAACTGTATGAGTTATGCTAGTGATCATTGGAAGTTGAAGCTTTGTTTATCTGTTGGCAGGGGATCTCTGGCAGTAATGCACCAGTTATGTACCATCAAGGTTATGGTCATCTGCCTTATGGAGCATATCCTTCACCAACTTCGCCTGTTCCTACCCTTGGACATGATGGCTATGGAGCACAGCATTACCAGTACCCAGGTGCTTTTTACCAGCCTCCTTCTTCAACAAGCATGTTTTATCCTCCTAACCAAGCCAGCCAGGAGGTCCCTTCAGCTACAGCTGACAAACTGTCTTTGTCCAATAATATTTCTGGAAGTGTAAATAGAAATAATGGGTCAAAGCCATTCAGACCTAGTAATCAGAATTCATCCATAAATTCAAGTGGCTCCTATAAAAGGGGTAGCTCATTGGCAGGGTTTCCATCTTCGGGTTATTATGATCCAAGGTTTGGATATGATGGATTTCAATCACCTATCCAATGGTTTGATGCTTCTGCGTACTCTCATGGGTCATCTAAATATGCGACTGCTACTGGCTTCTCATCGCATCTGGTATGAATAAACCGTGAATCTACCTGTTACTCAACATGTAAAATTATTGGTTTCATTTTGTTAACCATTTTTATTTGACATGATTTGATGAGTTAACCAAGTTTTGAGATCAGCCGGTGGAAATAGGAAAAAGGAAAAATTCGTTACATATTATCATTTCCAACAGTTATACACATATTTGTTCCTCAGCTAGTGCTATGCTTCTTAAGTTTTATCAATTTCTAGTTTGAATAACACAATTTGTATTATATTTTCAGAACTATCATCCTACAAGTCCGACAACGGACTTCAGCGAAGCTTCTGGATTCATGAACTCGATGTATCCAAGCAATAGAATGTATGGCCCATATGGATACAGAGCTGGCACTGGTTTTGGATCCTTTCCTCATAATTCTTGGACTAATGGACATGGATGGGTGGTTGTTGATAATAAGTACAAACCCAGAGGCCGTGGCTATGGCAATGAGAATGTAGATGGTTTGAGTGAGCTGAATAGAGGGCCAAGAGCAAAGGGATTCAAAAATCAAAGGGAGTTTGGACCTGTCACACAAGCGGCTGAGGAGCAAAACCTCCCGTTGACTGAGAATAATAAAGAGGATAACTTGCCTCAAATTCCAGACAAGGAGCACTATAATAGTGAAGATTTTCCTGTGGATTATTCAGATGCAAAATTCTTTGTTATTAAATCATACAGTGAGGATGATGTCCATAAAAGCATAAAATATGGTGTGTGGGCTAGCACACCCAATGGGAATAAAAAGCTTGATGCAGCTTATCATCTTGCCAAGGAGAATCCTGGTGGCTGTCCTGTATTTCTGCTGTTCTCTGTGAGTATCAGTACTGTTGTAGCTCCTACTCAGTTGATTTGTATTTCATACACTAGTAAGTTTGACTCCATGTTTATTCTTTTAGGTCAATACCAGTGGACAATTTGTTGGTTTGGCGGAGATGGTTGGACCCGTTGATTTCAACAGAACTGTGGAGTATTGGCAACAAGACAAATGGGTTGGTTGCTTTCCTGTGAAGTGGCACATCATTAAGGATGTTCCAAATAGTTCTTTGAGGCATATAACGCTTGAAAACAATGAGAACAAACCAGTTACTAATAGTAGGGATACACAGGAGGTAATATGTTTCCCATTGTCTTCTCTCACCTTGTCTGGCCTTGTAACTTTTTGCTTTTATTTTCCTTTTGATTTTGCTTTTCTGACTTCAAATGTTGTTTGTCCTTTTAGGTTATGTTTGAAAAGGGTATTCAAGTTCTTAAACTTGTTAAGGCTTACGAAGGGAAGACATCAATCTTGGATGATTTTGGTTTTTATGCAGCTCGTGAAAGGATAATGCAGGAAAAAAGGGCGAAGCAGAATAGCCAAAAACAGGTAAGAGATGTGCCTTCTTTTAATACAAACTTAGTTCCAATTTCTCCTGCTGAGATCAAATTATAATGAGATGATTTCTGTTTAACATGCTTTGTACATTAAGGTAAGCATTTTGAAGTGTTGTTTTTGAATGGCCTAGTGGGCTGATGAGACTTCTAACCTGTAAAACAGATTTTTGATGGGAAACTTGGTGGCGTTAGTGTGACTGATGACAAAAACAAAGCTGCAGCGATGAAGAAAGATGGATTGATAAAGGAAGCAGCGGGATCAGCTGGTGGGGATTTGGCGAAGAAGATTGAAGAGATGCAGCTGCAAGAAACAGACGGATCAAGTGCAGCAGTTGAGAAAACTGATGCTAAGCCAGTTGCATCATCTGAGAGCAAAGTTGCTTCCAATGTTGTTTCAAGTGCTTGCTAATTTTAGGCATGTTACTCTCCATTTTTAGGCTAGAATTTTAGGGTTGGTTGACCTTTTTGGGATTGGTATGAATTTGCTAACTACATCTGCTAGTGGGATGAACAGATTTTTGAGTGAAAAGACATCTTTTTCTTGCCGTTATTGTTGAGGAGCAAACAACTGCTAATCATTATCCCCAAAGACTTTTAGATTAGCACAAGTTGATCCTAATAGTAGGACATAGTGGCCTGATCCTAATTTTAGGGTGTTGTGGCCCTCATCTCTCTTTTATCTTCTTTTATTGTTAGAAAGACTGGTTAAGTAAATCTCTTATTTCATCCACTAAGCAATGAACTTGTGGCATTTCTAGCTTAACATTCTCTCAATCATTAGACAGATTTGTTGTCAAAGTGTTCTGTGTGTTTAAGTTGTGCATGAATCTTTCAACGCGAGCAACTGATTCTTTTTGAAGGTTTTCAAACCCGGACTGGGCTAGCAGTTAGATTTGATTTGTATTATGAATACACAAATTCTATAGACTCTTATCTTATCATTATCTGCATTATGTTATTTATGTTTATGCAGTGAGGCAAATAACTCCGAGAGTTAATGAGTTCCAACTAGTGTGAAAAGTTCTACAATAAACTAATAAGAAAAAAATATTTATCTTTCTTTTTTGAAGGGATATTTATCTTTCTTAATTGGTCTTTATTTTATATATATATATATTTTAATTTAAGTACTGATTTTTCTTAAAAAAATAGGATTGGTGTCTCAAGTGTAAATATGAGTGTCACGAAAGTGCTTACTCATATTTACAAAAAGTCTCTAAGTGTTCAAAAAAATATTCGATTAAAATTTTATTTTATTATTTATAAGTGTCTATGTGTCGGATACGTGTCGGGCGCATTACACAACATGAGCACGAAGCTTGGAAGGTTTCTTTATGGAGTATATAGTAAAGTAAAAGGATTACTACAAATAGAACGGCCAAGTGAATTCGACGACTTGTCGTGGGAAAACTTCCGATTAGAAACGACAGCTCGTACGTACATTCTTTTAATAACTTGAAATGAAAAAGCATCAAACCAAATTACCGAAGTGTGCTTCTTTCTTCTAGGGCATTCTAGTTATAAACACTCACAGCACAACACCACTGATCCCTCCATTTTCATTTTCTCACCGATTCGATCGCGCTTCGTCTTCTTCTGTCTCTAGGGTTTTGTCTTTCCACTTTCTTTCCTAGCAGAAGAAGAGTAGGGAAGTTCATTTCTTTGTTTCCATAGAAATGGGGTTCTCAATGCAGCCATATGGAATACAGACAATGCTCAAAGACGGCCACAAGCACCTCTCCGGCCTCGACGAAGCCGTCGTTAAAAACATTGACGCCTGCAAGCAGCTCTCCGTCATCACTCGCACGTCCCTCGGCCCCAACGGTAAACCATATCTGAGTTCCTACTGTTTCTTCATGTTCTTGTTGAAATTGGTCTGTTTGAAGCTGTTTCTTATTATGGGGCGCCTGATTTGTTAGATTCGTATCTTTTTGAATGATGTAAAGTAGGAAACCGAAATTTTTGCCTCTTGCTTCAGTAATATCATCTGGATTTCAGGATAGTTGGGATGTCAGGATAGCTTAGTTTGCTTCTGGGACCTTGACATTTATAGTTTGTAACTTGGTGGGAAAATGGAGTTTTGGTAATTCAACTGACCTGATTTACTGAGGGAGTTCACCTAATAGACACGAAAGACATGATTTATAAACAAATATGTAACACAATGGCGTCGTCACTTTTTTTTCTTTCATTTTACTGTCCCTTGATTCTTTTAGACTGTGGCTCCTTTTGAGTACTCTGTTTTGGTTTTCTTTGTTGTACATTCTCAAACAATAACAGAGATTTATTAGAAGAATTATATGGTTCTTATACTTGGTACTTGTAATTAAAGCTGAAAACAAGTAGTCGATTCAGGGTTTTGCAGCAGTATGTTCGCTAGTTCTTTGTTTTTTTTTTGCCTTTACTGATATTTCCCTTGTTTAATTTTTTTTTTGGTTTCGTGGGGTCAGGCATGAATAAGATGGTTATCAATCATTTGGACAAGTTGTTTGTTACCAATGATGCTGCAACAATCGTAAATGAGCTTGAGGTTCAACATCCAGCAGCCAAGATTTTGGTATTGGCTGGTAAGGCACAACAACAAGAAATAGGGGATGGGGCAAACCTCACTATATCATTTGCTGGTGAACTTCTTTCAAACGCGGAGGAACTGATTAGGATGGGCCTGCACCCAAGTGAGATCATCAGTGGATACACTAAAGCGAGCAACAAGGTTTTGTCCTGGTTCACTAAGTTGTTAAATGTCCAAGTTTTACTTTGTTGGCTGTTTCTCTGTCTGCTTCCCCCTAACTGAATTAACCCTCTTTCCATCATCTACACAATTCTTAGGCAGCTGAAATCTTAGGTGAACTTGTTGAGAATGGTTCAGAAACAATGGATGTGAGGAATAAGGAGCAGGTTATTTGTCGGATGAAGGCTGCTGTTGCTAGCAAGCAATTTGGACAAGAAGATATTTTATGCAGTCTTATAGCTGACGTGAGTACATTGTACAGAATTTTGCTTGTCATTTGTTGGTCTATAAGCTGCTCTTCTGAATATTCTGTTTGCATTCTCATCTCTGTTATAATGTAGGCATGCATTCAAGTATGCCCCAAGAACCCTGTCAATTTTAATGTAGATAATGCCCGGGTTGCAAAGCTTGTGGGAGGTGGTCTGCACAATTGTACAATTGTGCGTGGAATGGTTTTGAAAGGTGACACTGGGGGTACTATAAAGAGAGTGGAGAAGGCCAAGGTGAGTGTTCATTTTCTTTTTCTTTTTTAACATCGAGCTGAAGCTTTTAATGAATTTATGGTGCTCCATTTGTGATTTCTGTTTGTAGAACTAATAAAAATTACCATGGTATGACCTTTTTAGATTTTGATCTTGGAGCTTGTTGTTATGAACTTTTATACATTTTTAGGTTGCTGTGTTTGTTGGTGGTGTTGATACCTCTGCAACTGAAACCAAAGGAACTGTGCTAATTCACTCTGCCGAGCAGGTATATTGGATTTGGGCTTATATTGTTACTATAACTTTACTAGAGGCCATGTATTGGTAAAAGTGAACAAGTTGATTAATTTTTTTTGATATTCATAAGTTCCCTATAAATAGTTCCTATAACTGTTGTTGCAGCTAGAGAATTATGCAAAAACTGAAGAAGCTAAAGTTGAGGAGCTCATTAAAGCAGTAGCAGATTCCGGTGCCAGAGTCATTGTCAGTGGAGCTGCTATTGGAGAAATGGCATTACATTTTTGTGAACGTTACAAGTATTTACCTTTTTCCACACTGAGTTTTTATGTTTGTGTTATAGGATGGCATTTGGGAAACTTAGGTGAAACTATTAACAAATCTTGTTTAGCCTATAACTGATCTGAATATAGAGCTTCTTTGGTGTTCTTTTCTGCTGTGCTCATTTTCATGCTGTTGATTTTAATTTCTGATGCTCTTGCATGCAGACTTATGGTTTTGAAGATTAGCTCAAAGTTTGAACTGAGACGTTTCTGCCGCACAACTGGTGCTGCTGCTATTGTAAGCTTACTATGACTTTGAACTCTCTGTAATGGCTTTTGGTTTGGCATTCATTAATTTTTTTTCACTTTGTAACAGCTGAAGCTTAGCCAACCAAGCATGGATGATCTTGGATATGTGGATTCTATTTCGGTCGAGGAAATTGGTGGTTCCAGGGTATGTCCTAAGATGTTATCTTCATCATAGCATAGAGAAACTGTGCATCTTTGTGTATTCTTATCTTCTTTATCTTGTTTGTTATCATGATGACTTTGCTGCTCTTCATGACTGAAATGTAGGTCACTGTTGTGAGAAATGAGGAAGGAGGTAATTCAATATCCACTGTTCTTTTGCGAGGAAGCACTGACAGCATACTAGATGACCTTGAAAGAGCTGTTGATGATGGAGTGAATACCTATAAGGTTAAGGTTTCTCTTATTAATTCTTTTTAGGATGTCTTCCAAATAGTTTTTTTTGTTTTTGTTTTTTATTTAAGAGGAAGCCTGTCCATCTGTCCCTTTTTCTTATCAATAATAAATATTGCTGATATTTTATTCTCCTCATATCCTTACAGGCAATGTGCAGGGACAGTCGTATGCTACCTGGAGCTGCTGCTACTGAAATTGAATTGGCTAGAAGACTAAAGGAGTTCTCCTTTAGGGAAACTGGGTAACTCTCTTTTCCATGTAGAGTGTTTTTTTAAGCTGAAGATAATATTAAAACATCCTTTTAGAGTCTTCACTTGATTTTTAATCTCCCTGAGATTTTTTTAGATCGAAGAAACAATTTGATGCAATTCTTGGCCTTGCAGATTGGATCAATATGCTATTGCAAAGTTTGCTGAAAGCTTTGAGATGGTGCCAAAAGTTCTAGCTGACAACGCTGGTCTTAATGCAATGGAGATCATATCTTCTCTTTATGCTGAGCATGCATCTGGCAATACTAAAGTGGGCATTGACTTGGAGGAAGGTGTTTGCAAGGATGTGTCAACCTTGAATATATGGGACCTTTATGTCACAAAGTATACTTCTACTTCTCTTTGTTCAGTTGTGAAATGTTTGACCTGTTCTTTGTTGTTTCCCTTTCTGTGTTACTCTTTCCAATTTACTTGTTTGGGTTTGGGAACTTTCTCCATCATTGGTCATTCTGTTTTATGTTGAACATTTGGATCTGTTTTCATGTTTTGTTGGATGCGCATCAACCTCTTGGGTCCTAATGTACTGTAACCCTGATTTGGAGGGTTGGTTATATAGCAGTACTGATCTGTGGCTAGTGAGTATCATGGGTCACACTGAGCATCATGCTCATTCTTTTGGCTGACAGAGCCTTTTGTCCACCAGATAAGCCACCCAATTGTTTGTCCTCCTTGTTGTCAGCTTTAAGTTTATCACCTCGTTTCATTTAGAAAACAAAGATGTACATTTATACATTCTATAAGATAATTATGGTCAACATTTAAATCATTATAATCTAGAACGGAATTGTATTCTCGAAGATGTGGAATTGGTACTCCATTTATTGGGTTAAAACACTGAATATTTCAATCAAGATACATGCTTCATTGTTTCTTGTGTTTCCTGTAGGTTTTTTGCGCTCAAATATTCTGCAGATGCTGCCTGCACTGTATTGCGAGTAGACCAGGTATCTTTTCTTGTAGATTTCTGTATCATTAGAATTTTAGTAGTGGTGATTTTGCATATATCTTTTGTGTATTGTGCTTTGATTTGTTTATAGTTCAAGTTTTATTGGAAGACAGATTGGATTTTTGGAGATGTTTGCCATTTATTTGCTCCTCCTTGTAGATTATAATGGCGAAACCAGCTGGTGGTCCAAGGAGAGATGCTGCGCCAGGACCAGGAGGGATGGATGAGGACTAGTTTTGGGGGAGGGCATTTTTTTCCCATGTATTCTATTGCATCTGGTTGTTCGGGAGCTGAATCTTTGTTCGTAGTTTGGCATTTTCTTTTCATTTTAGATGCGGAGAAAGTTATGCTTGGAAACAATTTTGTTTATGGTGAAAGAAGTTTTTTAGACCCTTCATGTTTGTATATTTTCACTTGGTAAGTTCTAATCTATTTGGTTGTGATGGCTTAGAAATCCTTGTAGCAGAAGAAGCTGTAGTTTTGAACTCAAACAAACAACTAATGGGAGGCTTTTGTTTTGTTTCCATTTTCATTTTAATTCTTAGGTGAGTTTATTGTGGGTTTTTTTTATTGGCCCGGTGTTGTGTGGTGTTTTATATATTCTATTTAAATATAGAAAGTATATTTCAACAATTTGGCTCCAAAAGTTATTTTTCCTTAGTTGATTTTTCTTCTTTTTCTGGTTGTCTTTTTTCTTACTTCCCTATCATTAAGTTATTGAAAATTTCTAATCTCACTAGAATTTCTTTCATTTATTTTAACAAAATAAACTTGAATTTATTGGCCATAAATAATTTTTTAATAATAATTAGTTTTTTCTTAAGTACAAAATGGTAAGATATAGTGAAAGTAATTATCTTTGAGTTAAACGTAGCATTTTTAGCTAGCTACTCGTGTAATTCCAAAAAATACAAGTGCAAAGTATAAAATCCAAAATACAGATCCAAACAAAAGTAAGTAATTCCTCGAGTAAGGATGAGCCTAGCAAGCAGTCACTGGTTTATGTGTGGAAGAAGTGGAAGCTGTTAATCTTTTCAGCTCCAACATCAACAACATGGCTTCTCTTCTTTCCTTCTCGTCACTTCCAAAACCAACCATAATAAAAGCTACAAATACCCTCATCTCTTCTACTCCAGAGATTCTTGATGAGAAGTTTGGAAGGAAAGGCATCAAGTTCTCGGAATCCAACAGCACACCATTTGTCGAGCTTACTGTTAGAAATGGGAGCTCCTTGAAGCTCCATATACCAGATGCTCATGTCACTTCTTACAAGCCAAAAGTGTATTGGAAGAAAGATGGGTTTGAGGAGATTCTGCACACAATTCCTGATGCAAGAGACGGTAGTAAATCGAGAGGCGGCATTGGTCTGGTCATCAATGATTCTTCTTCTGATGCTAAGGGCTCTAAACCCTCTCTCATTGCTTCTTCTCACTGGACTGTCAAGGATGCTGATAATGATGCCATTGATGCTGTTCAGGTATATATATATCTGGTTTATGATTTCTATGATTTTTCTCAGCTCTTTTTCTTGTTTTTGAACTAGTAATCTTTGCTTAACATTACTGCTTCTTGAAATAATCGCGGAGTTTCTTCAACTTTAATTCTCTTCTTGACTTGTTCTTTCAAAATTTCATATCCAACCTGTCATCTCTTGGAAACCTGTGTGCCTTATAAGCAATTGTGGAAGTCATAAATTTAAAAAAACCACTTTTGTACTGTTCGGGATTGAGTTCTGCATTTCCCTACCATAGTTTCGATGGCTAAAACCACTTCTGGTCGAAGCATCTAAGTTTTATGGATTGAACAGCTAGCCATAATTTTGTGTTGAATCCAAGAATTTTTAACAGCACAAAGTTCTGCTTTCAAAACTTGAGAAAAAAGTTACGAGAAACCCACCTAATTTTCATGATGCTATAGTCCAAATCAAGAAATGTGCATTTCTTCGCATTTGAATAGTAATCGCAGATAGTATGATTTTCATATGAGCTGTCTAAATGAACAATTTTGATGCTTGTTTCCTCTCGTTTGGATGTAGGTTGAATTGAGTTGTGTAACTGGGACTCTAGACATGACCTACATTGTCACACTTTATCCACTGAGCATGGCTGCAGCGGTTATAGTTAAGAACATTGGCCGCAAAGATGTTAGTCTAACTAGTGCCATACTTAGCCATCTGAAATTCAAGAGGCGAGGAAAGGCAGCAATCCAAGGACTCCGCGCGTGTTCTTACTGCACGCACCCCCCTCTACCCGCCCCTTTCGAAATCTTATCCGCGGCTGAAGTAATGAAGCCGGATTCTCCAGGATTACTCGATTTCGGTTACGAGCCTGAGCAAAAACCAGGTTCATGGACAGTGCAGGATGTCCCCTTCACAATTTTGCAGCATAGGCTTAGTAGAGTTTATGCTGCTCCACCACAAGAGAGATTGAAACCAGTTTACAATACTACTCCTTCCAAATATGAAGCACTTGATCAGGTATCATATTTCTGCACTGTTGTCCCATTAAACTTTCCTTTCCACGGTCAGGACTTAGCCATAATTCAAGCTTAATGCACAAATATTGCATTTTTTCCCTCCTAATGCTATAAGATCATTTGCATATAGCCATATACATATGAGAAAGATTTATCGTAATGAGGTTTCAAAATCTTTTGCGAATTTTACAGGGAAAAGAGCTATTCTTTAGGGTGATAAGGATGGGTTTTGAAGACATATATGTAGGTGCACCAGGTTCCTCATCAGAGAAGTATGGTCAGGACTATTTTATCTGCACAGGCCCCGCTGCAATGCTGGTTCCTGTTGTTGTCAAACCTGGTGAGCAATGGAAAGGGGCTCAAGTTATACAGCATGACAATTTGTAATTACTACATCTCCCACATTTAAACTTCATTTTTTAAAAAAGAATCATTTTGAAGTTCATCTTCATTTTGATTGGGCTTATCGTAAAGTATCATTAGGCCTTGAAGCTGTTTGATAATACATAATAATACTAAAAGGTATTCCATAAATAAAATGACCTAGTTCCAATAACTGAGGCCAAGTGGACTGGTTTAGTAAGATACCGGTAACTAGGGCTGCCCATTCGGGTCTTCGGAAATTTCGAAACCTGAAGATCAAAATTTCGGGTATTCCGAAATTAAAATTTTCTTCCCGATCCCGAATTTCCGAAATAAAATTTCGAAAATTCTCGGATTTCCGAAATTTCTTATTGAGCAAAAAACCAAACCCGCTTACCAAATCCAAACCCTAAAACACAAGCTTCATCTTCTTCCTCTAAACCAACCGCCACTGCCGCCGCTACACCAACCCAGCCGGCGCCATACAAATCAACCAAAACTCGATACAAATCAAACAAACTTGAACCCATACCCATACAAATCCGTACCCAAACCCGTACAAATCAAATCCCTTCATCTCCGCCTCCAACCCGAATCATCCTGCAAATCAAACATGAACATAGCAACCAAACCAACAACTAATTTTTGGGATGTAGAAGCAACCAATTTTGTGTGTGGTTGCAGATCTAGAAAAGAAAGTGAAAGAGAGGAAGAGAGAACAGAGGAAGCAACCAATTTTTGTTCTTGTTTGTTAGGATCTAGAAGCAGCCAATTTTGTGTGTGGTTGCAGATCTAGAAAAGAAAGTGAAAGAGAGGAAGAGAGAACAGAGGAGGAGAATGAGAGCAGAGGGTTTCGGCTGTGTGAGAGAGAAGAGTGAGAGAGAGATGAGAAAATGAAGAAGAAATCGGAAAATACCTATTAATACCCCTGCAATTTTGGAAATTCAGGTACCCGAAATTCCAGGGGTGAATCCCGATCCTGACCCGAAATAAACTTCGGGTATGTGGTACCCGAACTCGAATTTCCGATACCCGAATTTCCCGAACTGAAATTGTAAAATTTCGGGTCGGAAATTTCGGAAATTCGGGAAACGGGAAATTTGGGCAACCCTACCGGTAACCTCAGTGCAAATACACGCAAAACACTTCAAGGTAGGAATATTCATTTTCGACAATGGTAGCACCGACAAAGTCCCTCATGGGTACATTATCGACTACTCATCACCAATGGGGTCCCACGGTAGTCAAGACTACATCTACCGGCTATATCAGACCTACCGGTTTCGACAGGTAAGTACCCTACGGGTAATGTATAATAGGGAAGATACCGGTTGAAGGGGCAAGTATCGGTGACCGTTATCCTAGTCTAAACCACGTGGCATGCGCAGATCAAGGACAATCATCAACTCCTGTGCTGCATTTATGACGAATTTGAGAGCATTTAATGCGACGCTTGAGAGCATTTAATGTGCCGGCTCCCCATGTCCTAGGTAACCCGCAAGGTGGGGGTATAAATTCCCCCATCACCTCTAGACACAGGCATGCATACACACGCCCATTTAGAAACCCTACACTAAATACTTGCCCAAACCCGGTATCTATCCTCACTACTCATACTTATCATCATCATGTTTATTAATTTGAGCATAAGAGCTTCTACGCCAGAGACCTCCTATGACGCATTGCAGGTGGCTTAAGAGTGGCGAGAAGGTCAACATCAACACAGCAAATTACTAAACTATCCTCACCCCACATCGAGGATTATCAAATTGGTACTTTCATTGAGAGATCTTAAATTATTAAGTAAGAATACCTTGATATCTAAAAGCTCCATCCTCATTTTCATTAAGATCTATTCTTCAAATGGCGTCAAATCAAGATATCTCGCTGATCCATCCCACAAGCAACTTCGTCACGCCCACCCGTGATATCCCTATAGTTCCAATGATGATGACACCTACAGAGACAAGTTCGGTTCTAGTCAACCGCCAACTTAACTTTTCTGCTAGCCCCAAAACTAGCTTTCTAGCCACAACTCTGCCCGGACCAAGTATGGCCAGCACAGTGCCACCATCTAATGAGTCCGATGTTATTTTACATAAGAGGATGGATGTTATTATGTCCATGCTCGCCACTCTGATTCCTCAACCGGCAGCTCATCTTCCAGCCTCATCACTATTGTTTACTCAGCCCTTAGTTGTTTCACAGGTTGTACCATCACTGGCAATCAACGTGCCTCCAGCTCCTCAGGAGGTTAACTCGGTTCCTGCAGGAAGTTAGCATCTTCAGCACAAGAATTCGATACCGCCTGTTTTGCCGGTACCTCAGGCTGCAAATCCTCCCAGGATAAGGGAAGGATATTTAGATGACATGAATGAGGTTAAAAATCGTGTGGAAAGACACAGTATGAGAAGGGACTCTCCGCATCAACATGAAAGGAGATCCGCTAATAGAAGGAGTCGAGACAGATCTCCTGCGGCACATCAACCCGATAGGGACAATCATCCCTATGATCGTGAGTGGAGTTCACATGAGGAGGATTTCAGATACTCTTGATCCGTCTCACCTCCTTATCGAAGAGAACGGGACAATGACCCGAAACATCCGTTAACCTATCGGGTCCGAAGGTATCGGGTTAGAAGACGGATCAAGCTTCCAACGGAAGTCTATAACGGTACCAAGATCCCGTTACCCATTTGACTCAGGTGAAGGATTGCATTAAATTCCAAACACGAAAAGATGTGGCTTTGTGTCAGATCTTTATACTGACTCTGACGGGAATAGGCAGAACTTGGTTTGAGGGGCTACCGGGTGGCTCTATTGATAATTTTGCTCAGTTAGAGGAGAAGTTCCAGAGTAGATTCAGCACATCTATTCCTTTTAAAAAATCATCTACAACCTTGTTTGACATCGGCGGAAGCTAGGGGAATCTCTTAAGGGTTACCTGGATCGATTCAACATGGAGATGGCCATGGCACCAGATGTTACCGTAGACTTTGCAGTAGAAGCATTGAACAAAAACTGTGGCTATCATAAGCTGGAGGACACGTTGCTAGAAGATCCTCCACAAACGTTGGATCTTTTATGGATCAAGGCTCATAACTATGCCAAAATGGAAGAAGTTGAGTACCATCGACGGAGAACTCAGAAGGAACATATTACTCAAGGGAATTATACTCCGTGAGAGCCGAAAGACAGAAAGGCGGATGATATGATGCCTTTTTATGCATGCTTTTCCCTCTCTTTTAGGTCTAATTTCACACTTGATACTACTAATTTGGCTTGTTTTCCAACCACTTTGTAGATTTGGACTAAAGGGAGAAACTTGTTGAAAAGCGCGCCATTTGGATGCATTTTTGCTGATCTTTCATCGTCGAGCCCTAGACGCAGTTTTGTCGTCGAGACCTACCGTCGGGACCTAGACGAGATCTTATGTCTAGGCCTAGACGAAACACGTGAATGCTCCTTTTCGGATGACACTTGACTAAAGATGCTAAAAAGATTCTAGCGGGATTCCATGTGCAAATCATCCAGCTCATCAGAGAATATTCCTCCATACCATTTTGTCCCATAGTGGGGTTGTTAGGCTATATATAGAACCTTAACTTTAGGTTAAAAGGAGGCTACTCCTTAGTATATTTTCCATCTTTTTAGGGTTTTCAATCATTGTAGTCACCTCTCTAACATTGGGATTTGTTCTTCCTTTATTTTTCCAGAAATTGGAGCCCCAAGCTCCAATTAGTTTTTAATCCAGATTTTCATTTTCGTTTGCACCTCTTCTCTGTTTATGTTGCTTTTTCCATCTATCTTGTGCATGATTTCCAGCATGAGTGGCTAAATCTCTTAGTCTTGGCAGGGGTGTTTTAAGGATTGGAAGAGGATAGTTGGGAGGTCAAAGTGTTCTTAAAACGTGTTCATTGTTGTATCCGCTTTCTTGCCATTTTATTGTCATTTCGTGTGAGATTTGTTGGTAGTTTGATCACCTATTTGCATGTTTCTCATGAATATTGTCATTTCCATGGTAATAACTAACGTGAGGCCATGGAATAGAGTAGGCACCTGGTCCAGAGTCACCATGTCGTTTGGTCCAATCTGGCTAGGGCAAGAAACCGGTTAGGGCAGACTTCTCAGTGTCTAGCCCTAGACGTGTCTTCTCTCCACTTCACGGGCCTGCGTGTATGACCCATAAGCGTACCTTGGACGCAGTGTCACGGCCACTCCCATAAGCGTACCTTAGGAGTGACTTCTCTTAAGAAGAGAATTAGGGAATCCACATGAAAACAGGGTTCCTATAGCACGTCTATGGCGTGAAAACAGTCTATCCTTGCACCGATGACCGACTAGCCCTCGACGCAATCCGCCGTCTACCCCTGCTAAGATTTCTCCTTTTATCTGATCTATTATCTTTACTTACTTTGTTATTATCTTCATTGCACTTGTTAGTCTTTACCATTTTTATTGATATTCTCTTACTTTATTTTCGTTCCCTTTTTAGTTAATAATTTCGTTTGTCTATTGTTACTTGTTATTTGCACTTTTATTCTCTATCTCAACATCAACTGCCATCGTTGGCTAGATTCGTCTAGACCGACCAAAACCCCCCATTGTGTTACTTTTATGTCTGTTGCATTTTCATCCTCACCATATATTTAGGGCAAGATTAAATTTAGTCCTTCATTTTCCCTGTGGTTCGACCCTGACTTGCCGCTATATACATTAATTTGTGCATCTAGCCTATCAGGAAATATTATATTACTTTTGATGCGCGTTTCGACGACGTATCAGCGGAGCCCCGAAAGGACAGACAAATGAGTCTTAAAATAACCTCATTTCTGCTTCCAAGGGCAGAAATTTTGGCAGTCATTGAGGATCAAAAGCTGTCAGTCCGATATCCTAACTGGAAGCCTGGGCGTCATGTGGGATCATGAAAAAAATTATTTTGTCGCTTCCACAAGGCACCAGGGGATGACACTGAAGGATGCAGCCAACTACAGGCGGCCATTGAGAGACTGATAGAGGAAGGATACTTAGGAGAATATGTAGTTAAAGCCAAAATTTAAGCTCCCGATAACCGATTGAATGACAATCGGGAGGATTAAATGAGATGTTGTGCCTTCCGGATCCAATACGGAAGAATTCCGATGGGATAAAGGCAAAGAAAAATTGGTGGCATACCTGGATGAATACCCAGTGATCGACTAAATCTATCGGAAAAACAATGATCAATATGACATCTACCGGTAATATTTTTGCATGCTATATATCATGTAACAAACTTGATAATCATACATGTCTATCAGTATGAAAATATTTTGTGCCCACCGAATATATGTCATGTACTCTAACGACATTAAATTACATAGTTGTTTTTCATTTGTGCTTCTCTGTGAATTTTACAGATTCAGATTTCAAAAAGAAAAAAAGAGAACAAACGTCACTCTTCAAGGTATCCGCTATCGTGTGAATGGTAGCGGGCCAACCCACCATAATCCATCGGCGTACGTTTGAGTAGTAGCAGTTACAATCATCCATCCGCCATCATCTATCGACGTATGTATGAATGGTAGCGGGTCAACCCGTCATAATCCATCGGCGTCCGTGTGAGTAGTAGCAGATACAATCATCAATCCGGCATCATCTACCGGCGTACATGTGAATGGTAGCGGGTCAACCCGCCATAATCCACCGGCGTACGTGTGAGTAGTAGTAGATACAATCATCCATCTACCATCATCTACCGGCGTACGTGTGAATGGTAGCGGGCCAATCCGCTATAATCCATCGGCGTACATGTGAGTAGTAACGGATACAATCATCAACCCGCTATCATCTACCGGCGTACGTGTGAATGGTAGCGGGCCAACTCGGCATAATCCATCGGTGTACATGTGAGTAGTAGCGGATACAGTAATCCGCTATAATCCATCGGCGTACGTGTGAATGGTAGCGGATCCCAACAATCACTCCACCATATTCCATCGGCGTCTTTCCGACAGACGTGTGAATGGTAATGGATAAAATCAATCTGCCATAATCCATCGGCGTCTTTCCAATAGAGGTATGAATGGTAGCGGATCTCAACAATCAAAATCTCCTAAGACTATTCCGGTAATATCGCGGACACAAGATGGTAAGGCTTAGGAGTAAACAGCAAAACTTTTCAAGTCGATACCGGTCCTACTGAATCAGATGGTAATACAACTTAATAGCGCTAATAGAGCCAAAAAGGCTCTCAAAAAGATATATCGTTACAGGTAATCAAACGGATTATAAAATACTTTCCTTGACATCATTCCTAACATCTTTAAGAAATCAACCGGAAAGCAGATGGCAAGGACTTCAGTCTCCTTCAGTCAGTAGACTATTATCTTACCATTACCGTTAATGGGAAGGAAGATACTTGCTCTTCTATTTTTTGCAAGCTATGCAGACGGAAACAAATGAAATATAAAAGTTGTCCGGAAACCTACCCGGTAGTAGCAAGAAAAGAGACCTAATCTCCTCGGATGCATTATGCAAAGTCATACGAAAGTCATTCGGTAACTATGCTCAATCAAACGGAAAATGGTAACATGCTTAAGCCATGTTCTTTTCATTTTTTTCATTTTTCATTGGAGTATTATTATCATACTGAAAGTATTTTCCAAGCTATTTGAACATCCAACGGCAATTCTCGTTAGCATGTTATCATAATTAATGTTACAGGGAATTCAAACGGAAATAAATTCCAAACACTTGTGAAATTTTTTAGATGAATTTTTTGAGAAAAGAGAAATTCATTGACATAAACAGTCATACATCTACAACAAGAAAAACAAAAACTACAAGGCAGCGGTAATTTATCCGACAGAGTACCAGAAGCCCTTGATAAACACTCGGGCTCGTTTTCGGTTGGGCTTCTGATAATACATAATAATACTAAGGGGAAATAGCATAAAACACCCCTGTACTATACGCGAAAAACCAAAAACCTCCCCTGCACTACATTGACCGTGCAAAGTGTGGTCTCCGTCCACTTTGACTCACAGAAAAGTCAAGCTGACTGCCTACAACCAGTTTCCTTCTATTTTTAGCCGGTAATCCTCTAATTAATTAAAAGATGTTTGAATTTGAATTAAAACAAAAATTGTTCTTCTTCTTCTTCTTTTTTAGGGATTTGAATTAAAACAAAAATTGTTCTTCTTCTTCTTTTTCTTTTTTTAATTTTCTCTCTAAATTCATTACACCCTTTTGCTCATTTTTAAATTGTTTTTTTTCTTTCCTTTTCTTCATTCAAAATTTCAACGCACAAATTAAAATTTTAAAGGAAATTCCAATTGGGTAAATGCAATTGAAGAAACATACGATTTGAAGAAACTCCCAGTTGCAGAATTGAGTAAATGCAAGAAAACCAAGATAGAGACTACCCAGAATTTATAATCAACAACAACAACAACAACAGAATTAAAAAGAAAAAAGAATCAGTATAATCAACAACAACAACATAATTTCTTTTTTCTTTTTCTTTTTCTTTCTTTTACCTTTTTCTTCTCTTCACCTCTGCTACGCCTTCATCCTCAATCTCCATTTCTTTATTTCCTTTTTTCTTTTTTCTTTTTTTCTTTTTTCTTTCTTTTTTCTTTTTCTTTTTCTTTCTTTTTCCTTTTTCTTCTCTTCACCTCTGCTACGCCTTCATCCTCAGATCTGGCCACATCAACAACAAACACCAAACACACCACCCGCATCTTAGATCTGGCCTTCATCCTCAGATCTGGCCACAACCCCAAACACACCACCCGTATCTCAACCGAAACCCATCACAACCATCTCGGCCTCCTCCGTCACAACCCACACTAACGCCAACCACCAAACCGGCCACCACCGTCAAACCTCAACCACCCCCTATCTCTTCTCCCCAACCACCACTGCCATCACAACCGACCAAATAAAGAAAAATAAAGAAAAGAAGAGAGGGTTGTGGCCAAATAAAAAAAAAAGAGAAGAAAAATAAAGAAAAGAGAAGAGAGAATAGAAATCCTAGGCGGTGGAGGCGCGACGGGTGTGGTTGGTTTAGGTGTAGGGACGGAGGGTGGGGCTGATTTGGTAGCTGGGGTGGGCTGTGAAGTTGTGGGTTTGGTGGATCTGAGAGTGGTGGTGGGTTTCTTGGTGAGAAAAAGATGAAAGAAAAAAAGAAAGAATATGACAGCATAAAATAGAGGAGCGAAACAGAAAAAAATGGAAAAGAAGGAGCAACCGGGAAAAGGAAAAAATAAGAAGAAGGAAACCGGTTGTAGTGAGTGACTTGACGGTTTTGTGAGTCAAAGTGGACGGAGACCACACTTTACACGGTCAATGTAGTGCAGGAGAGGTGTAATTGACGTTTTGAAGGTCAGGGAAGGTTTTTGGTTTTCGCATATAGTACAGGGGAGGTGTAATTGACGTTTTGAAGGTCAGGGGAGGTTTTTGGTTTTCGCGTATAGTACATGGGTGCTTTATGCTATTTCCCCTAATACTAAAGGGTATTCCAATCATTCCATGGATCCAATGACCTAGTTCCGATAACTGAGGCCAAGTGGACTGGTTCAGTAAGATACCGATAACCTCAATGCTAATACACGCAAAGCACTTCAAGGTAGGAATATTCCTTGTCGACAATGGCAGCACCGACAGAGTTCCTCAAGGGTACATTATCGGCTACTCATCACCAACGGGGGGTCCCACGGTAGCCAAGATTACATCTACCGGCTATATCAGACCTATCGACTTCAACAGGTAAGTACCTTACTGGTAATGTATAATAGGGAAGATACTGGTTGAAGGGATAGGTATTGGTAACCGTTATCCTAGTCTAAGCCACGCGGCATGCGCAGATCGAGGACAATCATCACCTCTTGTGCTACATTTATGACGGATTTGAGAGCATTTAATGTGTCGCTTGCGAGCATTTAATGCTCCAGCCCCTGGGCCCCGCGTGTCTTAGGTAACCCGCATGGCGGGGGTATAAATACCCCCCATACCTGCATACATACGCCCATACAGAAACCCTACACTAAATACTTTCCCAAACATGGTATCTATCCTCACTACTCATACTTACCATCATCATGTTTACTAACTTGAGCGTTAGAGCTTTTACGCCGGAGACCCCTCCGGCACATTGCAGGTAGAGGTGTCAATTTGGGACCAGACCCGCGGTCCCGACCCGGACCCGGGAATTTGAGTCGTGTCCGGGACCAATTTCTGGTCCCATTTTGAGTCAGGACCGGGTCAGACCTGAGAAATCCCGGGCCCATCCGGGCCAGACCCGTCGGGTCTCGGGAATGACCCAAGACCCAGAAAATTGACTTAACCTAATTTTTTTCCCTTCTTCGTTATTCTTTTCTTCTTCTGCACAACACACCTATCATCACCGTCCCAAGTTCCCAACCTGTGCCAGTGCCACACCACACCTCCTCCTCGTCCTCGTCCAGCAACCCGTCTAAACGTCGTGCCACTGCCACACCACACCTCCTCCTCGTCCAGCAGCAGTGCCGTGCCTGACCTCCTCCTCGTCAGTCGTCACTCATCAATTTCTACCTCTTCTTCAAGGTTAGTACCCAAATACCCATCCTAACTTGATCATTGATTCATTGCACGACGTTTATGTTGTGCTCTGTTGGTTGACATTTCTTAGATTCTTAAATTATTGCTATCAAGTGTTCTGTACTTGTATGTTTTAGTCATTTTGCTGTCAATATTGATGCAACAGATTCAAACAGGAAAGGAAAATATTGTACCTTGTTCATCATCAGTTGTTACCGTCATCTTAAAAGGAAATAGTTCAATTGAATGACCAATTATTAAGTAACCGGTTTTGCTTGTGTTTGATGTGGCTGGCTGTTAGAGTTTTGATTTGTTTGTTTATCCATCATCTAATTGCAGTGAAGTTTAGTATGTTCATGTTGCATCACATCTATTCAATTCAGCTTCACTAATCTAATTTTTTTTCCAAATATAGATGGAAAATCACGGTGACTTGGAACCTAATTCGGCCAATATACTAATAGAGGAGGAACGGGATGACATAGAAGATATCCGAATAGATGCTATTCCACCTACAGAAGAAGGAAACAGTGATTGACCAAATGAAAGTACAGCTACAACAACTGCAGCAAGTAATAAAAGGAAGAAAGCTCTCACTTCAAAATAGTGCGAATTTTTTGATTATGTGTCGGCTATTGAAGGGGACAATCGTAGCTGGTCAAAATGCAAGAAGTGTGCAGCTAAGTACGAGTACAAGTCTAGCAATGGAACTAACAATATGAAGAAGCATTTTCGAGTTTGTCAAAAGGTTGGGCAACACGAATCAGGTCAGTCTCACATAGTAGGACCATGTGTTCAATTGAGCCATCTCGCTAGGCCTGATTTTGATAGTGCTGTTTTTAGAGATTTAATTTCACAATGTGTTATCAAGCATGATCTTCTGTTTCAATTTACTGAGTGGGAGGGTATACGAGCCATTTTTCGTTATCTCCGGGGATAAGATATGAGTGTTGTTAGTAGAAATACTTGTAGAGCTGACGTTGTTAAAATGTATAAGAGTGAGAAGAGTAAAATTGTAGCCATGTCACAACGAGTACCGGGTAAGATTAGCTTCACTTCTAACAGTTGGACTTCTATTACCACCGAAGGTTATATTACTTTGACAGCTCATTTTATTGATAAAGAGTGGAATATGCATAATTTTTTTTTGAACTTTAGCTATATGTCACCTCCTCACAATGGTATATATTTGTCTCGAAAACTCTTATCATGTTTGACTGCTTGGGGGGCAGACAGAAGAGTTATGGCATTTACTTTGGATAATGCTACTGCTAATGACTATTGTATTGATTTGTTGGTTGAAAATTTGAGGAATAGAGGAGTGATATTTTTTAATGAAGATTATGTTCACATTCGATGTTGTGCACATATAATTAATCTTTATGTTCAAGATGGTTTGAAAGAAAAAGTAGTGGATCCTGCTATAAAGAAAGTTAGAGAAAGTGTCAAGTATGTGAAAGGATCTCAAGCTAGGAAGAAGAAATTCTTAGAATGTGTTGTTAATTGTTCAATTGATGGTAAAAGAACTCTAAAACAAGATGTTCCAACTAGGTGGAATTCAACGTATCTCATGTTTGAGAGTGTTATTTACTACCGTCGGGCTTTGGCAACTTTACATCTTGTTGTCCATCTAGCATTGAATGGGATATTGTAGAGAAGGTGTCTAAGTTCTTGGGCGTCTTTTATGATATGATTGTTCTTTTCTCGGGATGTAAATATCCAACTACAAATCTGTACTTCACGGGTGTATTTTCAGCCTATATGACTTTGACAGAAGCAATGGGTAGCGATGATGAGTATATGAGAACCATGGCAACACCTATGTATGCAAAATTTGATAAGTATTGGGGGGATTTTAGCGAGATTTTAGCTTTTGCTGTGATTTTAGATCCCCGATACAAATTTGCTTTTGTTGAGTGGTGCTTTGTAAAGGTTTATGGTGAGCATGTTGGACCTTCTAAGGCTAAGTCTCTAATGGAAAAGCTGGTACTACTTTTCATGGAGTATGCTAATGCTGCTACACCTACAAGTTCATCTCAAGGTGGTCCGACCACCTCATCAATTGATCCTCCTTCATCAATGGAATTCCTTTCTAGACAAACTACTTCTAGGATAATGGTATGTTATGCATAAATTTATTACAAATGTATGCTTTAATTTAGTTTAGTTTTGTTTGAATATGTGTTTGATAAATTTTATTTTTTTATAGGAATTTGTTGCGATTCAATCGGATGTTATGCCTCAAAAGTCGGAGCTTGAGCAATATTTGGATGATCCTAGGATTGATATGAGAGCTTCGTTAGATATTCTAGACTTTTGGAAGTCTAGTCAATTTCGATATCTTGGAGTTGCTGCAATGGCTCGTGATATTCTTGTCATTCCGATTTCAACCGTAGCTTCTGAGAGTGCATTTAGCATTGGTGGCAGAGTGCTTGATAAGTATAGAAGTGCGCTTTTACCGGATATTGTTGAGGCTCTAATTTGCACCAGGGATTGGTTGTGTGGATATGGAGGTAATCTTTTTCTATATTCTCATCTCATTAATATTTTTTTAATTTGTTTAAGTTAATCATTTGTTTGCGTATTACTCATTTTTAATTACGTGTTTGTGGCTTGTGCTATGTTTGTGCTGAAATGAAAGAGGAGTTAGATGATTTTTGTATAAATGTGATGGAATTAAATATCCAACATGAAGATGGAGACATTAGAGAGAATTGAGAGTTCTCTGTGGCTTGCTGTGGTATCCATTGTTTCAATGAATTGAGAGTTTTTTTATGTGGAGCTTTGATGACTTGTTAAGTGCCAATTATTTTGAACTATCTTTAGTTGTTTGCTGAATTTTCGGGTATGCCGTGTGTCGGTGTGTATTATGGATGGTTTATGAACTTATGAAATACTGTGTTTATTTTGAACTATCTTGTGTTTATGATTTGTTTGATATGATCGTCTTTCATATAATATTGACAATACTAGTATTTAGGAGATAGTAATACTATAATAGACTAATAGTAATTGAAGTGTGTATTTTCGACAGCTCCAATAAATCAATAAAAATTGTATATTTAATAAATTAATTAATTTAAAAAGAAAAAAGGAAAAAAGAGGAAAAGAAAATAGAAGTGTATTTATTAAGTAAATAATTGGGGAAAAAAAGGGTAGCTTTCGGGTTTGGTCTCGGATCCGGGCCGGGACCGAGACCAGTCTCGGGTCTGGTCGGGTCCGGCCCGCAGACCCGAATTGACACCTCTAATTACAGGTGGCTTAGGAGCGACGATAAGGTCAACATCAACACGTCAGATTATTAAACTATCCTCACCCCACATCAAAGATTATCACTGATTTGTTATTGTAAAAGTATCTATAGAATTGAAGATTTTAGCTTATAAAATGGAGCAGAAGACTTGTTTCGGCGTTAACGAAAATGATGACTTAGTTACAGCTGAGATGCTTGCATTACAACATTCATAGATGAAGAATGAGTTATACAAATGAATCCACTGATGTGTTTTACAGATAACAAAAGCAGTAATGGTGCCATTTATACCTGCAGAATCTTAAAACTAACATTCTGCGATGGTTAGAAGTTTTGCTATCCAATCTAACCAGTATTTCCATAATTGAGAGCTTAAAGAGAATCTCAAGGGAAAAGAAGGGAAAGACCTAAAAATATCTACATACTTTTTAACCATGACCAACCAAAAAAATATTGTCTGAACTATCCAACTACAAGACATAGAAGGATAAGTGGACCCCCATTTTCATCATCTTCTTAATGAGGCCAAAGATTATCACAAGTGGAAAGAAGCACAACCATAACCATGGCCTTCACCTCTCTTTCTTCATTGAACTTGATTCCTACCTGCTCAAAAACTTCCAGTTCCACCACTAAACATCCATCTACACTCCCAACTCATCTTCCTTCTACTTCTCTTCAGTTTAGCAGCAAGAAGAGAGAATTCCCACTCCCATCCGTGGCTTCGATCCCGTACCAGCCTCTCAATGTGGAGTACTTAGAGGAAGAATTCAATGGTCATGGAGTAACATTTGAGAATCTCGGCGATGGCTGCATTGTGAAGATGAGACTGGACAATGGAAGCACAGCCACCCTGATGCTCCCTAGTGGCCTGATCACATCGTACAAAGCTCGAATGTGGCACGGAGGCACATCCGAGCTGTTACAGACATCCGTCACTGAAGGAGAGGATGGTGATGCTGTTGTACATGGAGGGGCGTCCTTAGCATTCAGCTTTGATAGTGATGGTGAAACTTCTTGGTCACCAAGTTCTTGGACTCTAAAAGATATTAAAGGAAGATCTGAGGACTCTATTCAGGTCTGTTCCATACTTTCTAAGTGTACAACTTCTTCACTTTCTTTAAAGATTTGCTCGTGCTAATATTTTCTTGATGAACTCAGGTTGAAATGATAAGCACCGATGCAAGGGAGATGGTTGATTTAAGATACATTTTGAATCTCCAAGAAGACACCTTAAGTTCAGAACTTGTGGTCTCGAACTCGAAATCTTCATCCATCCGGATGATGGGGTCTCTAATAAGCCATCTAACAGTAAGCACACCAGAAGCAACTTTCGCAATCGGATTAGAGGGATCAAATTTCTTCGGCAGGCCTATGTTCTTGTCAAATTACAGCATAGTTCCTCCTGATCTTGGTAAATCTGGTCAACAATGGGATAATAGGAGGGTAACAGGATCCGCTTCTCAACAAGGTGCAATGAATCAGAACAATGTTCGTAGATCCGGAAGCAAGAAAAGAGAGGCTGAAGAAGAATTGGAGGGGGAAGAGACAGATACTTATAAGAATTTATGCGAGCAAATGAGCATGATTTATACCAGTGCTCCACGGAACTTCACACTTATCGACAGGGTACTTTCTTGATCAGACCATATCTCAATGCACTTTTTCTACTTCAGTATGCTGACAAAAGCTTTCTTTTCCGTATCTTGCACTGTGTAACAGGGAAGAAGGAACTCAGTTGTAGTAGGAAGAGTTGGTTTCGATGAACTGTACATTTTTAGCCCAGGCTCAACCCACGAAAGCTATGGCACGTACTCTTTTATATGCCTAGGTCAATCAGCGATACTTAAACCGATAGTTTTGAGACCTGGAGATGTGTGGACAGGAGGGCAGCAGTTATACAACCCAAATGTCTGATTACTGATGCGAAAGAACGATTTTAGCATCTCTGCTTGACTTCTGGGGTAAGGGTTTGTTCAAATGCTGGAAATGCTAGTATTTGTTTACAAAGTTTTGGTCATGAAGAAAAGGAAACTGAAATTTTCCCGCTAAACCAATCTTTATCTTGCTGCCATCATTTGCTCTCATTATGGTAGTTAGTTTCTTTTACCTCCTCTCCTGCAGAATGAATGAATGATGTGCATGACTGACTTTCTAATGGATGTTTTACCATCAGTTCATTACCGACTTGACGACAGCAACAAGGAAACAGCTTTTCCCATTCTCAATGCCCAAATTTGCGGAACAATGCACATAAAAATTGACCATCTTAAGAGGCAGACACACTCTGCTCGTTTGTGTTAGACAGTTTCTAAAGTTAATGTATAACCAAAAGAGGAACCGAGTAAATAGCATCAGGTGTGCATAAAACATCCATCTCTGGAAAGAACTACTGCTAATGTCGTTACAGAGAGCAAAAGGATTCTCATAATGACCTAATACAGTCTAACTAACAGGTTTGATTCAATAATGTCTAAACTAAGTTGGAACAAGGCAGGGGCCTTCGTGCTGAGCACCAAACCACATTACCGAAGTAAATGCTGCGAGAAGAGGAACAAAGAGTCCTACAACCAACCTACAAGAAGTCTTCTTCCAGTGTCCTTTTTCAGAGCAAAGCCTTTGGGTATCGCTTATATTCGCATGAACCAGCTCATGGGACATTTGTAAATCTGAATCAATTGGAATGTCATCTGTCGACGACACTGATTCAGAGACACCTTGGAATGGCCCTTGGAACTGCTGACCACCGGCATATGAGTTCCCATTCTCACTGACCGCATAACCCGCATCATGCTGAAAGCCATTTCTGTTGAACTTCATTGCAGGGCTATAATCAAATTTGCTTGAGCATGGGCTCCTATACTGTCTACTTTGTTTCTCGAAGTCTGAATCCATATCACTAGGATCCTGAAGGGAACCCATGAGCTTCCTTGGAGTTGTGAAGATCTTAAAGTTGTCGACATTTACATGGGAACGTGATCTCTGCGGCACAATCAATGGCAAGTGCACTATATATTAGCAAATAGTGTAAACACACAAATGGCAAACTCTATTCCCCCATCCGCATCTCCTCAATTACATAAACTCCCCTAATATCAGACCTATTTCACTACTCAATTTTTTGATTTGCAGTTAGGAAATTTCATTTTCTGCTTTAAATTGTTTTTTTAATCAACTTTTCCAAATTCCAATTTGTTTTCTGCACAAGGTAAACAACAATCATATTATCCAATTGAACCAACTCTGGTTTTTTTGCTCACAAAAAAAGTGTTAGAATTGGTTAACATAATTCAACTCTTTTCTATGGCTGAAAACAGCAAGACATTTGGGAATGTATACAGGCAGCAATATGATATTTTGAGACGTGCAGCCATAATACCTGAGGACTGGGAGTGGTGCTTCTAGGCAGTCCATTTCTTGGGCTCTGCAAAAAGCCTGTAAAATCTCCTGTGTGGTCTTCTCCCTTCTCAGAAATTTCATGATGCCCAAATTGATAAGAGTATGCAGTATTTGGACTTCTTCGAGCCAACTCTGAAAATAAACCATCTTTTAGAGATACATCCACTCCTCCATTCTCATAGCTCCAAAGTTTTCGGTTCACACTCCTCTGGTCATACTCAGTTGGAGAAAAATTTGTTGAAATAGGTGACTCAATGAAAGAGTCATATTCTATACGAGAATCGAGGGTCTGTGATTCAGGTGATACAGATGCAGGAGATCGATCACTACCACTAGATAAGTTTCTTCTCCCTCTATGGTCCCTCCTGCTAAAGTTTGACCCAGTTACTGAACCAGAACTCTTCTCAAATTTTGATCCTTTCTCTGTTACAATTTTCTTTGCAGTTTGCAAAGCCTCAAAAGCAGCCCCACTCACATATGCCATCTGATCAGACTGGCACTTCTCCATCTCCTCAATTATTAAATCAAGCTCCGAGAATATGCTCCTCGGATCAAGACACTTCAACAAGAAATTGACCAATTGAATTGCTGATAACCGTTTCTGCGAATTACCCTCTACAACCCCAGCATTTAAGATGCGCAATCCTGATTGTATCAAGAGTCTCGAATATGCTTCAACTATTAAAGCATTGTGCTTAGCCAAAGCCATAACCAAAGCCATGTGTGAATTAGTTTGAGTGGATTTCTCCTCCAAAGCTACTGCAACATTCTGACAAACTCTATTCACCATCTCATCTGATGCGAATCTCCAGTTATCACAGTCCACAAGGGCCTTTAAACAAAGGGCAGCCCCAGAAGTAAGGCTCTCCTGAGAACCCAAGAGAGCTTGTGATAGAGGCTTACAAAGAGAATGAATGATTTGCCTTTTCTTGTCCTCTGGAGTTGTTGGGTCAATGCCATATCTCGCCATTGCTGGTACCACCTTAGCGCAAGCTTGTTGAAGAGGGAAAGATCCCGCACTTGAAGCTAAGGTTTTGATAATGGTAGCCATGATGCTGTCAATCTGAGGAACAATGTTGACTCCATGGACACGAGCAAGAACTTCATAGAGTGAGATTGTGTACTCCCCAGAGACAGAACCAGTTTCTTTAGTTTCAGAAACTTGAGCGAGAAATACGGAGATTGACTTAGAATCCAAATTCTTGACATATGATTTCAGTGCTTTCATTGCTGATTTACGACTTTCAGGATCTTTCTCTAGGTTTGCCAGTTCTCGCCGTACTGCTGGATTTAGATTTCTAACCATGTTGACCTGAAATCCAAACAAATAATTAAAATTATTGACACTATCAGTAACTGTAGTCTCTCTATTTAGCTAAATATGTGTTCATCCAAAAAACAATCTAGCCTATTAGGTGAAAATGATGTTTGTACTTGACAAGGGTTGTTGCATATCACTAATCCTGAGTTCAAAAGAGTAAGCTTTAAGATTCCTACAAAAAACGATGAAAATCCCAAGATTCAACAAGCCAGTTTTGTTCATCTAATTCACCCCCTCATATAAAACATGACACTTGGGACCTTCAAAACAAATCTTGAAATTAGCAAGTGGGCTTATGGACATTTCATGTCAAAGCTAATGGATACATGAATCTAAGAACTCCAAAACTAAAAGATTCAAAATTTACAACACTTCTAAGGACCAACCTAGCTAATGAGCCAAAATCACCTCAAAAGAACTGACAACAACATAAGGGTGCCTAGATTTCATCTTAAAATCAGAGAAAGAAAGATAATTACAGAATCTTTACTTACCTCCTTCAGTGCTGCCCTCTCCATTTCTTGATTCTTCTTCTTCTTCAACTACTATCGAACCCAAGAAACAGAAACCAAGAAAATATCAAAACTTTGATGAAAGAAATATGAAAGATTGCTCCTTTAGCATTTTGGTGTGGTGTGGGGGGATGTTTCAGATGATGGGGTTTAGGGTTTTTTTAATTTTATTTATTAGGAGAGATGAGAGAGTAAATGTATTGTGATTTTATGAGGATTCCCTTTCTGGCTTCCCTTCCCACTTTTGTTTTGTTTTGTCTGTTTGTTTGTGGGAGAGTAAAACAAAAAGAATACGTTGAAATTCAAATCTTTCTCTTTAATTCCGCCCCTATCCCTCCTTTTGGTGGGTCCCACTCTGTTCTCGTTTCTTTCGGGACGATTTTACCCTTTCGGAGGAAAGTTGACCGTTTAATTATTAATTAATTTTGTTTTTTTGGCAGTGAGTGCGTGAGAATGAGAGTGGAAAATGGAAAAAAAATTAAATTCCATAAAATGCTATTGGACTGCGTGCCCTTCCTCGTTCTGTTAGTAATTAGTAAGGAAGGGTAGTTTGGACATTAACTACTGCTTTTGGGACGAAATTGGGACGAAAACTTTAAAATGTTTTCCCGCTGTTTATTGCCTCCTCCAACCCAGTCCAGTTTTTTGAGAATTTGAAGAGAGTACACGTCAGTCCCTGGAAGGCTTTTGATGACATTTTGTAAATAAGGTGGGGATTTCTGTTGGTGGGTTGTCTTTAACGGTTTTCGTTTTTCGAATTTACCATGGCGATTGTTCGGGTTGGGTGGTGTTCGGAGGTCGGTTGCTGGTCGGAGTTGTGATCGTGGACTCTTGAGATGTTATGTCGCGCTTGTGTGGCGCCGTTTACGTATTGTTATTTTAATATTTAACATTTAGATATTAATAATCATTTATCTAACTCTTTATTTCTTTAAAAAATGTAAAAATTATTCTTTCCGTATGAATTTATCATTACTATTTATTTTTCACTCGTACAAATTATTCTAACTTCTTAAACAACATTGTCTATTTATATAAATATTTTTATTCTTACATTTTTTTCAACATGATTTTAGCGGTAATATATATTTTGTTAATTAAAAGAAATAATTTCTAATAATATAGCATGATCCACTTCCTATCATTCATTTTCTAATCTTTGTCGTTCGTTTATTATCAATTTTTCTATTATTTTTTCTAATTTTTACTTTCTCGAGTATCTATTATTTATATATACCACATATTTATGGCAAAAATCAACTACTTTTGAATTTGCTGCTCTTTCCGTATAAGAAATAAATTATTATTGCTGCTGGCGAAAGAGAACACTTGATGTACACCTCTATTCCTCAATAAAAGTCAATTCATGTCCACTGGCGGAGCCAGGGGTGGGCTCAAGCCCGCCCAACCCCCAGTCCAATTTTTTTAAATATATATACTTATTAATTTTTTTATATTTATTTGTATTTGTATTAATAATTAATTAATTAATAATGAAAACTAAGTTTGTTCGGTATCGTTTCTGATTTCCTGTTTCTTTCCTGACTTTTAAAACACAAAACAGAAAATAAAAAACCATTTTTTTCTGGTTTTTAAAATTATGATTCTATTTTCATAAATTATTCACTTAAAAGTAAATTTAAAATAAAAAATTATTTTAACAAACACGTTTTATGTTTTTCTTTTACAAAAAAACAAAAACCCAAAAACAAGAATAAGAGAAGTAAGAAAATATTGGTATATATTTTAACAAGTTATACTTTTACTAATAAAAAATATTATTATTATTATTATATATATATCTATTTATATCTATTTGGTACAATTAGAATTTTAGGAAAATTAAAATTTGAATATTTAGATCAAATTAAAATTAAAAATTTTATTTTAAAACTCTAAGGTGATTGTACGGGTATTTTATTCCCAAAAACTGTATTGGTGTAGTTGTCTTATTATTTCTTTCATTTTGATATAAAAAATATTAATATACATGTATAATTATTGAGTATTTGGTTAATTAGTTAAAAACTATTATATATATATACTTTTTGTATATTAATATTAGTCATCGCTTCTATTCATGTCCAATCAAAATGGTAGAAAACTTTGGCTTTCCTAAGGTTTCAATTTGTTAAACTTGTTCGTCTATACATGTACATCTTTTTGACTTAAATTTAATGAAGGGGTTTCCATATTATTTTGCCTCTTTATAATCTTTTTTAACATCCTTTATTTATTATTTGTAAAAAAAAATACAATTATTTACTTTTAGTTGTTTTAATGTTTTGGTTTTCCACTATTTTTATTTATTTTTATATCACATGCAAAGTAATTTTCATTTTTTAAAGTAGTTTAGGACAAATTAGCATAAATCCTTAAGTATGAAAAACAAGTTTTTTTCACTCATTATTCATAAATCCTTAATATATATATTGTATTTTCGTGAAAAAATCAATAAAGAAAAAATGAAGAAAAAACATTTTTAAATTCTCAACAAAAAAAACATTTTTAAGGGAAAATATGAAAACTTCGATAGTTTATGTTAAATTGGTCATGGATAGGGGAAAACTTAAGTTGTGGATGATAGCTGCCGACTGGGTTTCTAAATTACAATAATAATTTCATTTGATTTTTTGTCGAAACATCAAAATTAGACACGCCATGTGGATTTTGATTTTTGAGGTTACTCTGAGCATGATTTGCGTCTCTCTCGCTCTCCCAGTTTAAAATTATTTGACGGTGCAGAGTCGGACTAAAAAACATTTTTTTAAAGTATATCGCTCTGTATTCTAATGGCAATCATTGTCAGAGTCGGATTCGGATGAATCAACTAATCAATTTAGTATCGAGTTAACAAACAAGGGAGGTGGCATTTGGGCAGATTGGCAGATGGGTCTTGGCTTCTCTTATTGCTGTCAGCTCTTCTACTCCAATCAAGTTTACTCCCAAATAGTGGAGGAGACCCCATAACATAAAAGGAGCAACCTGTTAGTTCAGGTGAGATCATGTAGTTGGTATTCTGCATTTGGGTTCTCTTGGATTTCTGGTTTTGTCTCAATGGATTTAGGTTCTGCCCATTTAACGTTGTACAAATTTCCTATTTTTATGTCAAAACTATTTGTTTATATATTGCTCAAAGTTGCTAGATTTGAGTAACCATCGTAAAGAGTAAATCTTGAATTTGGGTTGTGGGTGTTGTTTATTATGCTTACTTCTGATAGAATACTGTGATAAACGAGGCCTAGAGGGGGGTGAATAGGCAATAATAGACAATAAAAAATCTAACACAAATTGTAAATAATTTGAGTGCGGAAATAGAATGTAAAAACACAAGTATGTATAGTGGTTCCAATTCCTCAATGAATTGTACTCCACTACCTAAGAGTCCTCCTCTTAGGATTTTCTAACAACGAACACTTCGTTATTTACCTTGAGTTTTTACGGGTTCAACTCAAACCTTACACCTTGGTTTTTGCGGGCTCAACCAATAAACCTTTCACTTGGTTTTCACGGGATCACCAACAACCTTACACTTGGTTTTTGCGGGCTCAACCAACAAACCTTACAATGTGATTTTTCCGGGCTCAATCACAACCTAACACAATCAAGATTACTTGACAAGAGAATGTTAAATAGCAACACAATTGGTGTACAAATAAACTATGTATGATTCAATAAATAACACCAATAAATGAACAAGAATACCTCAAAAGAAAGCTTAAACCTTACTTGAAATATGGACACAAGATTGAGTAAATTCGGATGTGAGAAGCTTGTGTTATGAAAGAATCAAGTTGAAGGTTTTGCAAAAACTCAGATTTTTGGTCTTTTGAAAAGTATGAGAGCTTTCTAAAATCTTTCTTGTGTTCTAAATGTTCTTGTTATGTTCTAACTCATCTAGGATGAGTATATATAGGTTTTAGATCAGTTATGATCCAGACAAGAAAGTATGGAGCCAAAAATCCCGTTATAGTGGACAAAATAGCTGTTGGGAGAAACTAGCCGTTGGGCAAAACGCTATGGCGTTTTGGCAAAACGCTATAGCGTTTTGCTACTGGAAAGTTTCGCATTTTTGCTCACCAAAACGCTATAGCGTTTTCCAAAACGCTATAGCGTTTTGAAAAACAGCTTTGCATACTCTTTACGAAAACTTGAATAACTTTCGACTGAAAATTCGTTTTTGCGTAAAACTTTTTGCCACATCTTCTTGAGGTATAAATGAACATTAATCAAGTGTTAAATTGAATCATACTTACATGATTAGAGTTCTAATGTACACTTGATCTTCTAGCTTGTGATATCTTGATTTGTTGCTTCTTTTCTTATTTGCTTGATCACAAACTACACACACTTTAACTTCAAATTGCATTAGTAATACTAATTAGTTTGTGTGTCTAAAATCATCAAAACAAGAGTAAGTTGCCCTTGGGCTAACAATCTCCCCCTTTTTGATGATGACAACCACAAGCTAATTATAAATCATAATTGAACTAGCAATTGAAGTTGAAGTCAAAATGGAGAAAACTTACATCTCCTATCTTTGCCAAAGGAATGCTCCCCCTACATAAAACATTAGTTGCACATAGAGCATAGCAAAGATTTAAAGTTTTGCTCCCCCTAAATCTTACCATTCTGCTCTTTGATGTAAGCTTTATTACCAATTGATAAATATCTTCCCCTTAACTCACTCTCCCCCTTATTCTCCCCCTTTGTCATTAACAAAAAGGTAAAAAAATAGGAGGTCCAAAAGATCAAATAAGGAGTAAAGAAAGGAGCAAGCAAACATTAAAATCCAAAAATACTTTAACAAGTATTAAGATCAAACAATTATCCAATCCAAAGATAAATATCAACAAAAAGATAAAGAGAGGATAATCAAAATTATACTTGTCGGTTTTCCCTTGGGCTACCAATAGCAAAATTACAAAATAATTTACCAAAAGGGTGAGCATCGATTCATCACCCGACTTGTGCCACGAATACCCTACATATATTTCATTTATCTTCAAGGGGTTTCCGGCACACCTACAAAACAAATCATTTCACTTTTGGTACCCAAATCCGTTTGGGTCCTTCCAAGTTAGCATATGCACTCTTTTGTGCCCACATTTGTTTTGCATAAACAAGTCCTTTACGAATAAAGCAAAAATATGCTAAATGACCATTCTTATGACAATAATCACATTTATACAAAGGTCTATCATGTGATTGATTTGAAGAACTAGCATGATCACAATTTCTTGTTTTAACAAAAGATGTTTTAAAATTATTCATGCTAGAAGAGTGATCAAATCCAATACCTCTTCTATCACAATTAGTCTTTTGCTCATTTAAACACTTTTGTTGGCTTTGTGCACTTTGAATAAATTTAGCTAAAGTAGATTCAAGAGTTTTAATCTTTTCATTTAAAAGAGCTACTTCTTTACTAGAGTTTGCACAAAGTTCACAACTAGAGTTTTTCTTCCCCTTAGCAATTTCCAAAGATTTAAGCTCATCTCTAGTATCACCCAAAACATCTCTTAAATCTTCATTGTCATTTTTCAAAAAATCATTTTCCTCTTTCAAGGATATGTTCAAAGATTCTAACTTAAGAATATCATTTTTCAAATTTGCTTGATGTTTGGTAAGTTCTATGTATTTTTTACTAATCTCTTCAAACTTAACAAATAGTTCACCGAAAGCATTTTGCAATTCTTCAAAATTACATTCATCATCGGAATTACAAGAACTTACCTCGTCATCGCTTTCCCCTAGTGCCATAAGGCACACATTTGTACATCCGTTGAATGAGGTGGAAGTTGATGAAGAACTCCTTTGAGAAGCATCACTTTCTACATTTGCATAGAAACATATGTTTGATATTTCTTCCCCGGATGAGGATGTTGACAAATAATCCTTTGACTCCTCATCATCATCATCATCCCAAGTAGTAGCTTTAAGTGCTCTTTTATGATGATTTTTATTGTTGTTTTTATCTCTTGACCTTCTCTTTGATTTTTCAAGTCTAGGACATTCACTCTTTACATGTCCTGGCTTTTCACATTCAAAACAAACAACATCATTTCTAAAATCGGATTTAGAAGAGTTAGAATACTTACTTTTGTAGTTTCTTGAATTTTTCAAGAAATTCTTATAATGCTTATTGAAGAGGGCAAGTGATTCTTCATCTCCTTCCGGAATGGTGCTTTTGAATGCAATATTGTTGCTCTTGACCTTTTGCACTTCCGGTTCACCCATTTTGAGTTTGTGCTCAAATGCCGTAAGAGAGCCAACAAGTTGAGAATAGGTAGGTCTCTTTTCAAGCTCATCAAAAATAGAAGTCTTGGCATTCCAAGAGTTAGGTAAAATACTAAGAAGTTTTCTTACCATCTCCTCATCGCTAGGAGTCCATCCAAGAGTTCCCATAGTATTGCAAATATTTTGAATTCTAGTGCTTAAATCATAAATAGTCTCACCACTCTTCATATCTAGCAATTCATACTCACGCTTGAGTGTGTTGAGTCTAATGTTTCTCACCTGAGGAGTACCTTCATGGGCTGTCTCCAAAGTATCCCAAACATCCTTGGACAATTTACAAGCACTAACACGGTTAAATTCATTTTGAGAAATTGAGCAAAATAAAACATACCTTGCCTTGTCTTCGCTTTGTTTTCTTGAAACCGATCCAGCTGGCCACCTATCAAAAGGAAGAGGTTTTGTTGATCCATCTTCAGCCGGAGGTTCCATGGGAGTGACAAATCCATGTAAAACGCAATCTAGCATGATTTGATCTTGTCCACCTAGGAAGGCTATCATCTTTATCTTCCATTGTAAGTAGTTGTTCCCATCAAGAAATGGTGCACGGTTGAGAGCACAATATAATCCCTCTTGAGCCATTTGATCTTTTACTTGAGGTGATTAAACCTACAAAACAAGTACCTTGCTCCGCTACCAATTGATAAACGAGGCCTAGAGGGGGGGTGAATAGGCAATAATAGACAATAAAAAATCTAACACAAATTGTAAATAATTTGAGTGCGGAAATAGAATGTAAAAACACAAGTATGTATAGTGGTTCCAATTCCTCAATGAATTGTACTCCACTACCTAAGAGTCCTCCTCTTAGGATTTTCTAACAACGAACACTTCGTTATTTACCTTGAGTTTTTACGGGTTCAACTCAAACCTTACACCTTGGTTTTTGCGGGCTCAACCAATAAACCTTTCACTTGGTTTTCACGGGATCACCAACAACCTTACACTTGGTTTTTGCGGGCTCAACCAACAAACCTTACAATGTGATTTTTCCGGGCTCAATCACAACCTAACACAATCAAGATTACTTGACAAGAGAATGTTAAATAGCAACACAATTGGTGTACAAATAAACTATGTATGATTCAATAAATAACACCAATAAATGAACAAGAATACCTCAAAAGAAAGCTTAAACCTTACTTGAAATATGGACACAAGATTGAGTAAATTCGGATGTGAGAAGCTTGTGTTATGAAAGAATCAAGTTGAAGGTTTTGCAAAAACTCAGATTTTTGGTCTTTTGAAAAGTATGAGAGCTTTCTAAAATCTTTCTTGTGTTCTAAATGTTCTTGTTATGTTCTAACTCATCTAGGATGAGTATATATAGGTTTTAGATCAGTTATGATCCAGACAAGAAAGTATGGAGCCAAAAATCCCGTTATAGTGGACAAAATAGCTGTTGGGAGAAACTAGCCGTTGGGCAAAACGCTATGGCGTTTTGGCAAAACGCTATAGCGTTTTGCTACTGGAAAGTTTCGCATTTTTGCTCACCAAAACGCTATAGCGTTTTCCAAAACGCTATAGCGTTTTGAAAAACAGCTTTGCATACTCTTTACGAAAACTTGAATAACTTTCGACTGAAAATTCGTTTTTGCGTAAAACTTTTTGCCACATCTTCTTGAGGTATAAATGAACATTAATCAAGTGTTAAATTGAATCATACTTACATGATTAGAGTTCTAATGTACACTTGATCTTCTAGCTTGTGATATCTTGATTTGTTGCTTCTTTTCTTATTTGCTTGATCACAAACTACACACACTTTAACTTCAAATTGCATTAGTAATACTAATTAGTTTGTGTGTCTAAAATCATCAAAACAAGAGTAAGTTGCCCTTGGGCTAACATACTGGTCTTTTATGAGATGGCATTCAAATATTGATCTTTCTTTCTGTTGAGTCAACTCTCGTTTCCCCTTTTACGTCTAAATTCTATGGACAGGAAGTATATTCCTTAGTTGAAAAAGGTTCTTTTCTGTTTGATGAAGTTACTCTTTGACATTGCTAGGGTTGTGTTATAGGTTACCATATGAATTCATTGCACTCTATCTGTTTGGTTCTTGTTAATGAACAGTTTTTGGACCTTTTAGTTTTCCTAACTTTTCCACCAATATGCAACAGCTACAGGCCGATGGTATCCGCCTCGGTTTCTGAACTTCTTATATACGAGCAGAATGATATGGCGCTAATGGGAGTTCTCTGAGTAATTCCTTTAAGTTTTCCACACTTGATATCTGTGTCAGAATTTGATGCTATCAAACTGCAAACATGGCCATGGCTCCAACTGTCAAAGTTGTTCTAGGCTCAATTGCCTTTGCAATATTCTGGGTGCTGGCAGTTTTTCCTGCTGTCCCTTTTCTACCAATTGGGAGGACTGCAGGTTCTCTCCTAGGAGCTATGTTGATGGTTATCTTCCGTGTCTTAACTCCAGATCAGGCATATGATGCAATTGACCTCCCGATCCTAGGCCTTCTCTTTGGGACTATGGTTGTAAGTATTTATCTTGAAAGTGCAGATATGTTCAAGTACTTGGGTAAGTTGCTCTCATGGAAGAGCAAGGGACCTCGAGACTTGCTTTGTCGAATTTGCCTGATTTCTGCCATTTCAAGTGCTCTTTTTACCAATGATACCTCTTGTGTGGTTTTGACTGAATTTGTATTGAAAGTTGCAAGGCAGCACAATCTGCCTCCTTATCCATTTGTACTTGCACTTGCCTCTAGTGCAAACATTGGATCTTCAGCCACTCCCATCGGAAACCCTCAAAATCTGGTTATAGCTGTTCAGAGCAATATTTCATTTACGGACTTTGTTTTTGGAATTCTCCCTGCCATGCTAGTGGGGATTATGGTCAATATAGTAATTCTTATGTGTATGTTCTGGAAGTTTTTATCATCTTCTCAGAAGGATGAAGAAGATGCAACTGCAGAAATTGTTGCGGATGAGGATGTTAGCTCTCATCGTTTTTCACCTGCCACCATGTCACATTTAACATCCTCGAATTCTCAAGAATGGAACGCTAGATTGGAATCTACGACCATGCCAAGCTCTCCCAACACTAATACACACACAAACCACGTTGAGACTCTTAGAAATCGAGTCAGTTCAATGGAGAGTGAAGTAAACAGTTTGCCTCGTAGTGCGCATGAGTCCGCAAGGAATTCAAATGCATCGAAGGAGGCAACAACTGATGATGCTTCTCATAAGAAGGAGGAAAGTATTTCTTCAAACAGGGTTGTGTTAGGCGACAGATCAAGAGAGGCTTCTATGCAATTGTCAGAAGGGAAGCAGGATTTCAGCACAAAGTGGAAAAGGATCTTGTGGAAATCATGTGTTTACCTTATTACAATAGGCATGTTGGTTGCGTTGGTTATGGGTCTGAATATGTCGTGGACTGCAATTACTGCTGCACTTGCTCTTGTGGTTCTTGATTTCAAGGATGCTCGGCCATGCCTCGAGAAGGTAAGATCTAACTAAAGGTGCTGTTTTTTATTTCTTTATACTTTGTATTGACTACATTTAACAATATTCTTCCAATCTGAATCGCGTTTAGGAAAATATGTACCTTTGGGATTTAATGGATATTTATTTTTGCTTCTTTGACCAGGTCTCGTATTCACTGTTGATTTTCTTTTGTGGGATGTTTATCACGGTTGATGGCTTTAACAAAACTGGAATTCCAAGTACTCTTTGGGATTTAATGGAACCTTACGCGCACATAGACCATGCTGCTGGGAAAGCAGTTCTTGCCCTTGTCATACTTGTGCTGTCAAATTTGGCTTCAAACGTCCCAACAGGTATGCTGATGTCTCCATTCGTTGAACACTTCCTTTATGTCTTGAACAAATTGTAGTGTTAGGATCAGTTTTTCCTGTGTATGAAATCTTGCAACTTCAACTTGTTTTATGTTTCGTTAGTTCTCTTGCTTGGAGCACGGGTGGCGGCATCCGCAGCTGCAATTTCTCCATCCGATGAGAAGAAAGCATGGCTCATCTTAGCTTGGGCGAGCACCGTAGCCGGAAACCTCTCGCTGTTGGGTTCAGCTGCCAACTTGATTGTCTGCGAGCAAGCACGGCGCACTCCACACTTGGCTTACAACTTATCCTTCTGGAGGCACCTTAAATTTGGAGTTCCATCCACTATTCTAGTCACTGCTATTGGTATGCTACTCATAAGATGATACTAGTTTTCTTAAGCAAATTAGATGGTTTTCAAGATACAGTAGTAATGTACAGTATCTGCTGTGAGCATTCTTGATTTCTGGTAGTTAGTTGTCTGTCTGTCTACCTCTTGTTTTTTGTACGGCCAAAGTCCAGCAAACACAGTCCAATCTGGGAATTGAACCCATATATAATAGGAGAAAGTAGAAAATGTTTAGCATCAGCATTGACACGAGAAAAGCATTTGCCAATTAAATTGTAGCTTCATTTAGTCTATCCATTTTAATGGGGATTTGGTTTGAAATCGTTTATCTATAGAACCGAACTGAAAATCAAACCGTTAAAAAAAATTGAGGGTTAATGAGTCAATAATTCAATTAGATTTAACCTAATATAGTATATAAAAATTAAATAATAATAATAGCTAGGTGGAACTAGTTTAACTAGCCGAGTCGACGGATGCAACCTTCTAGTTTGGCTAGATTGACCATTTTTCTGGTTCAGTAGCATTTCTTGCTAGACTATTTTTTTTATCAAGGATTTCCACCCACCATTAAGTCTTACTTCTTATTTTTTTCTCAATAAATTGAGAAAATATTATAAGGGTAATATTACAAGGAGTGTGTTCCCAAAACTCAAGAAATGAGACTAGGACGAATCTTAAAAAGTTACAACCAACCCTTAATTAAAAGTATCAATTAATCTATGACGTCGCAAACATAAAAGTAGTCATATTTAGAGATATTGTTGATTTTTACTTTACTTCTACCAAACACTATTTATTACAATGCCAATCATTCGCTCAAAATCAAAAACTTGTGTTTTTATAAATTTGATTTGAACTCTCAGTTTAACCACACACAAAAAAGACAAAAATCTGCGATGATTAAAAGTTTAAACCATGAGATGAGACATGGAATGTAGGCTTTCGCAACGATTTTGTGTGTATGGTCTTTTGTCTCTGTAGCAAATCTGTCTGCATTCTAATGGGATTCATGCTCTAAGCTAAGGACTAACTCCAATCTATCAAATCAATCAATCACTCCAGTACTAGGTTATCAAACAACAAGGGTGGCTGCCTGGCTGGGTTCAGCAAATAAAACCAAGGAAGTGGCATTTTGGCTTATGTATCTAAATAATATTACTTCCACCAACAGTACGGCATCTCACAAACTCTAATAATTACTTATTCTCTTTCTTTTCAGTAGGTTAAATAGCGTTAGCAACACTGTCCAGGTCGTATAGGCGCAACTAAAATTTGAGACTTTTTTTTATAAGCTGAAGATAATATTCCCTCCGGGTTAATTACGTTCGGAAAAAAAGTACGGAATTTTTTGATGTTAAATAGTGAGTCATTCGACCTCTTTAATATACGTGCCAAAAAATCAAATGGCATTTAATTAACCCCGGAGAGAGTATTAAAAAAGAGACAGAAAGTGTATGCTTCTAAAAATACTAAGATTGACCTTAACGGCCAATCTTAAAAAATTACAAGTCAGTCTCTAGCTGAAATTAAAGGCTCGAAAAGAGTTTAGTTCGACCAGAGTCTCAAACCTTTAGAAAAAGGCATGGTATCGTGAAAAAGAATAAGGAAACCTAGGATACAAATCTTTAATCCACCCAACCAACCTAGCAAAAATTAAATTAAAGATCAAAATTCTTACCGTAGAACACCACTTCATTTCTTTCTAGCCTAATACTCCAAGTGATTATGTACAAAAGCATTCTCCAAGCTAATTGCTGGAAGTCACCCTTGGTTGAGTTAATTGCATTCTAAGCATAAAGGGACTTGTCCAAAGTGGCTAACGTAAAATCAGAATTCTTGATACGGGTCTTTTCCACATAAAAGGGGAATCTTTTGTTACAATAGAAGCAGAAGTGATTTAGATTATTCAAGAATCGAAGTCGATTTGTTTTATAAAATTATTAATTAATAATTTATTAATTAATTTTTATTTAATTATTATTTAGAATTAATATTAATCTTTGAATTTCGAAAAAATTACAGAATTATAGTCTAAAAAACTACTAATTGGACACTCCATTCTCCACCATCACATGAAATAAGAGTTTTATTTGCTTCAAGTGCTTTTGCATAAAATAGATGTGAAATGAGTAATCGGGGGAGATTTTTAAGAGGTTGTGAATCCAAATCATTGTAAATATATACTTTTATATTTAATGAATTGCTAGTTCGAGTTCTTATATATATACTAGTTTTAATTATATTGAAAGCCACATGCTCTGCGGGCTGATCTAATGTCTTGCTTTGCATGAATAAAAAAGAAAAACTATGTTAAGTTAATTAATTATTCAATAAATCTCTTTAAATACATAGTATTATCCCACAATCTTATACTAGTATATTTAAAAACAAGAAAACTATAACATGAAACTAATTTAAAGTTAATAAAAGATGATATGAGACTAATCTCAATTTTTACAAACAATTAAAATACCACTTGTAAGTTTTTAATATATTCCAATTTAGCAAAAAATAAATAAATCTTAAGTATATTTTTACCCTGCTTTGTCCCAAATTCCCAAATAGTACCCTCATTGACAAAATCTCAAAGACTATGTTTAGCTGACTCCAACATGTTTGTGTAACTTATTTTTTACACTAAATAATATGAAAGAGTTACATTCTTGTAAATTTTAAGTTATTTATTTATTTATTTATGGACACTAATATAAAATGAGTACAATAATTATGTTAGGAAAATAATCATCAAATATATTGACTTGAAACATGCTACATTTTTTCTTTTACACAAATATAAGTCTTTCATATTATTTAGTGTAATTTTTTAGAAGTTAAATTACACTTATTAAACTCACATTTTAGAATCAACTGACTCCGGAAGTTATCCAATCTCAAATAGAATTGAGTTTTTCTCATATGCACCCCAATTTTAAACTAAAATTCTTTATACAATTTTAAAATGCAAAAAAATATTTGAAGAAATAACATAACGTCTAGTAATGATGTTTGAAAAAAATACAAATACAATATTTTATTAATTAAATACCACGTATCTGAAATAATGAGAGTAGGAATCACTCGCAGTGAAGTGAGCGTTGACCGTCACACCAACGTTAACCACCACCTCAATAGTTTGAAAATACATGGCATGATGGTAAACGCTGACGTGGCTGGCTAGTAGGTCCCACTTTCATGACACATTATCATCTAACGTATGCAAATATCCTTTACAATGGAAAATTCAAAATACTACTAGCAGGTTTCATAATTTTAGGTCCAAGCCGGACATTAGTCATTCACCACCTCTAGCTAGTTGCAGGGTGTAAAACACATATTATAGCAAAAAGCATGGTCCTTAAATGGCTTTGTGGCCAAAAAGCAAGGTCCTTAAATGGCTTAGTGGCCAAAAAGCAAGCAATACCAAGCATTATAGCATTAAGCAGTGAAGTGAAAGTGAGTTTCAATCTAATTAAACTCAACTAGTCTTAATCAATTTAACCCATTACATTTCTTTCCAATGAGTTGTACATTTTTTTAATCTTAGAAAACAAACACAAACAAACAAAAGAAGAAAGTCTTACCAAACGTAATCTGACAATAAAGGAGGAAGAAGATGTTAGTCCAGGTTAGTCACATGTTGTTATTATTCAGCTCTTGGGTTTTCTTGGAGACTAAAAGTATATCCATGGAGGTAGTTTTTTCTGTTCAATGCCATTTTTCCTAAAGGAATATTAGTAAACTTTTTCAAGTTGCTGTATGCAATCTTCTGTTGCATGCTTAAGGGGAGATAGTAACCATTTCCATCCAGTTCTAGCATTTCTACTGGGAATTTTTTATCCTATCAAGCTGCGGAAATGGCCCTGGCTTCGACCGACAGAGTAGTTCTAGGCTTGATTGCCTTCGCAATCTTCTGGGTAGTGGCAGTTTTCCCAGCTGTCCCATTCCTACCGATTGGGAGGACTGCAGGTTCCCTCGTAGGAGCTATGCTGATGGTCGTTTTCCGTGTCTCATCTCCAGACCAGGCTTATGCTGCAGTTGATCTCCCTATTCTAGGTCTCCTCTTTGGTACAATGGTTGTAAGTGCTCATCTTGAGAGAGCAGACATGTTCAAGTACTTAGGTAAGTTGCTGTCATGGAAGAGCAGAGGAGCTAGGGACTTGCTCTGTCGGATTTGCCTGATATCTGCAATTTCGAGTGCTGTATTCACGAACGACACATCTTGTATAGTTTTGACAGAATTCGTGTTGAAAATCGCTAGGCAGCACAATCTGCCTCCTCATCCGTTTCTACTCGCACTTGCCTCTAGTGCTAATATAGGATCTTCAGCCACTCCTATAGGAAACCCTCAGAATCTGGTCATAGCTATTCAGGGTAAAGTTTCATTTAAGGAGTTTGTTCTTGGGATTCTTCCTGCCATGCTAGTCGGAATCGTTGTGAATATCGCGTTTCTTATGTGTATGTTCTGGAAGTTGTTATCATCTCCTCAGAAGAACGAAGAAGATCATGCAACTGCAGAAATTAGTGCCGCGGATGAGGATGTCGATACAAATATTCGAACAAACCCTATTGGCACGCATGAGCCTGAAACGAACTCAAACACATCAAAGGCGACAACAAATGAGGAACCTGCTGTTCCTTCAAATGGAGATATCTCCATGCAGATGCCAGAAGAAGAGGAGGGAGAGGAGGCTTTTAGCCGAAAAAGGAGTAGGGTTTTGTGGAAGTCGTGTGTTTACTTCGTCACCATAGGAATGTTGGTTGCTCTGCTTATGGGTCTGGATATGTCATGGACTGCAATTACTGCTGCTCTTGCTCTTGTGGTTCTTGATTTCAGGGATGCTCGGCCGTCTCTCGAGAAGGTAACGATTCTATCTGAGAAACCTGTCTCTTGTTCATTTGTTCTTGTAAGAATGCATAAACTGAATACGTATCGCCATTCCGCTTCTTCAACCAGGTCTCCTATTCTCTTTTGGTTTTCTTCTGTGGAATGTTCATCACTGTTGATGGCTTTAACAAGACTGGAATTCCAAGTACTCTTTGGGATAAAATGGAGCCGTATGCACACATCAACCATGTTTCTGGAAAAGTAGCTCTTGCCATTGTCATACTTGCGCTGTCAAATCTAGCTTCAAATGTTCCAACTGGTTTGTATTTGCTCGTTTATCCATTTCTACAACTGACTCGATCTCGAGACCTAACCCTATGTGATTTACGTAACAAATTTTAAGCATTTCAGGATCCAATTTGTCATGTAATTTCAACTTGTTTATGTTGTGTTAGTTCTCTTGCTTGGAGCACGGGTAGCGGCATCGGCAGCTGCAATTTCTCCATCTGATGAGAAGAAAGCATGGCTGATCTTAGCTTGGGTGAGCACCATAGCTGGCAACCTCTCGCTGCTGGGTTCAGCTGCCAACTTGATCGTCTGCGAGCAAGCACGGCATTCTCCACACCTGCGATACAACTTGTCTTTCTGGACGCACCTCGTCTTTGGATTTCCATCCACCATTATAGTTACTGCTATTGGTATGCTACTCATAAGATGACACCGCTTGTGTATTAAGCAATTAGGTGTGCTTCTAGTTTTCGAGTCTGAACACAAGTATCTCTGAGGCGATTGAGTTAGGAATAATTTTGTTCGCACTTACAATGCTTTTGTGATGTTTATGACAATTATAAGAGTTCAACATAGCCAAAGTTCCATGCTGTATAACAACATACTAGGTATTCTTTGTTTTTGAAGGAACCAATCAATATGTAATTACTAACCTTAAACCACACCTTATAATATCTCAAAGTTCAAAAGACGAAAACAGAAAATTAAACATTTAATAGAAGTAAGAAGCTCATTAAATTAGGGTCTAAGAACTTCAATAGATTCGAAAAGGGAACTGAAACCTGGAATTACATTACTATTGACATTGAGGTAGCACCCTGCAGGTTGGACAGTACCATTTCCCCTTGAATCTTGTCTCCGGCGTCAACCCAACACATGTGTAATGGAACCATTCACCTCCTTGGCACTACAATACGCCAAACAATAACATTAACTTAAAATCGTCTCTCGAAACAATTAGCACATTCATAAAGCACTTGCACTACAATTGTTCTAATTACATCTTTAGATGGAGGGATAAACTATTCAAACACAAACCGTAGGAGAAATTAAGTTTCTTCATTCGAGAAGATCGCAATGCAACTACAAAAGTGCACTTCGCTAAACAGTTTAATGAGATCATTGTTTGTTAATCCAAGATACAAACAGTTAAACCTCAGATTTGAACTTTTTTCAGGTATCCTAATGATGAACTATCACATTTATAATTTCATGTCCTCAATGCATAACATACCAAAAACAAAAACAGGTAAGGAAACAACACAGAGAACTTCAACTGACTAATTAGAATTTACCAACAAAAAAAAAATGACTAATTAGAACAGTACATAAAGTGTAAATACACATGAAGGAAAGGAGAAGAGAAAATACTCACGTTTTCATTGTCGCAGGCAATCATATCTCCAAATGATACCTAAATAACAAAGGTATTGCAGAAGTTTAAGAATTTTTCAAAGCTTTTATAGTTACATAAGTAAATTGGAAGGAGAGAAGCTGAAGTAGGAAACGAAACAGTAGTAAACCAGAAGCCAGAACCTGATGGCAAACGCAGTATGTAGGTTCATTTGGATCAATAGGTTGATCAACATCTGCAGGAACAGAGAATTCCTTCCTCTGGCTTCCTGGAGGAGGCATGAGCTCAAAATCCTTGTCTCGTTCTCTGTCCCAATCCCTATCCCTACCAGACATCATCTTTGATTGCGGTGTTCCATAGACGGACCTGCGCTTCTCTACTTTGGGGACTAAAATGGGTTGTGGGGGAAGAATTGCTGGTTCATCTGGTGCTATCTTCCCCTCTGATAACATTTCAAAAAAGCAAAGAAAAATTTAGTAGCATTAGACAACAATCAAAGGAGTGACCAATATGCCTAGTCAACACAATTTGATTAAATTGAAATTGAGAAATGTATGCAGTTGTCGTTTTGAATTTTGTCATTGCGAACCATTTTGTTAAGCAATATGTTTCTTTTGTTAACCTTATATATTGACCTTTAAATACTTGTTGACAAGGTTGGATTTCTTTTGGATGCATGATAGAGCGACACTAACTCACTGTCTAGGAGATTGTACCTTGCTTCAAATCTTCAGCAAAGTTGTTTAGATCCTCATCCAGTCGTTTTATATGGCTGTCTATCTGCAAAGTGCAAAAGTAAGACCACCACAATTAGTCCAATCACACATTTCTGTTTTTCCAGAGGCCAAAACTAAAAAATACTTGTAACTAGTAAGAGAAAGGAACAGCCAATGGAAAACTTGGAATAAGACTATAAGCTATAAATCCTTACTTGGCCAACTAAAACATTTATTTCAATAAAAAGAAAGGCTAAAAAAATTGATCTGTGCTGGGTGTTAAATTCAATAAATAGAGAAAGACAGTGGCAAGAACCTACTATCCTATTACTTATTTCATCATGGCTCTTGATTCCCTATGGCACATGCGTACATCGATTATCTGCAGATATAATAAATTTCCACTCTTAATACTCAAACAATTTTCATTTCAGTTCTGGATATCTAGAATGAGCTAGAGTTACAACACAACAAGCAGAATGCGGTAGTTGCTACCACTACCGCATCACTTGCAGAGCATCTTAAGCAGTAAAGCTGAAAAGCTTTGAACAATCATAAGCACGAGGAATAATTAGAGAAATTGGACAAAATCTCATAATTTCGGGATCCTACCAGCCTGAATGGTCAGCTTGGAAACCAAGATCTTCCATTCATTGGAAAGTAAAGGCATCTCCACCATATCCTAAAACAGGGATCTTACGAAAATACCACAGTAGCATATATAAACACTCATAAACACCAATCATGTAGCATACATTTTGCTTAAAAGAAATCATGTAACAATCTTAACATAAACTAATATGCTATTTTTAGGAAAAGAAACTCCTCTCAACCAAATGAAGCCAATCTTCATAACATCCATAATAATGTCATAAACCAAAAACTAACTTTCCTATAAAAGAAAGAGATCTTACAAGGTCATGAGCTTGACGCGCTAACAGCACCTTCTCGGTACACAAACTCAATGCACTATCCTGATTTGCCTCAATTTCCTTCCTCATTTTCTCCATTGCAACCTCATCTTCATTACTATAATTACTATAGCTGTTATTATTAGCATTCCCCTTCTTCGCTGCCAACCCCAAACAATACTTCGTTTGCTGCCTTGATTGGTTTATCATAGCTTCCAAACACAAACACAATAATAATAATAAAAATTAAAAAAGAAAACGAAAAACACTCCTTGAATACATTAAAAAAGACCAATAAGAAAGGAAAAGGTATGATTGGTACAATGGGAACGTTCGTCAAGTTCTCTGATGGTGTTGAGGAGGCGTTGAAGCTCAGCTGGTAATGTGCTTGCATCTAACAACATATATTCGAAAATTCAAAATTTAATTGAAGTTATTTAAAAAATTAGATGTAAAATTTGGAGAATGAAGGATGAAGAGGAGAATTTTACACTCAAGGTAATCGTCAACGTAGACTCCTGTTCGTGCGATTGCCATGGACGGAATGTGAATTCTAGGGTTTTGCAGATAATTTTCCCCCCTTTTTTTCTCGCCTCTTGAGAGAATGAAGAAGAACACAAAACGCAGTCGTTTGGGATGGTTGTTCCGGATACACTAGAGATTTAAAATAAACTTTTTTATTAATATAATATTATATATGAGTCAAATTATGCATAATTATAAAAACTAAATACAGGATTTTTTTAAAGTAAAAGATAAGAAATCATAAAACTAGGTATCATTTCGAAAAATTAATTCTATATAATAATTTAATATATATTTAGTACTCCCTCCGATCTGTTTTAATTGTCGCCGGTATTATAGATATGCATATTGAGGAGGTCAGATGACGCACTATTTGACCTAAAAAAATTCCGAATTTTTTCTCGTACTTACGTTAGAAAAAAAGTACGGAATTTTTTGAGGTCAAATAGTGCGTCATCCGGTTTCCTCAATATACGTATCTACAGTACCTGTGACAATTAATTGTGATCGGAGGGAATATTAAATAGGAAAAATAAGCTTGGAAGAATGTAAAAAGTAAGGTATCATTGGAACTTAGAAGTAGCTATAGGCTTGTAGTTGTAGCTGCTTGTTTACGGGTCTATAAGGGATGGTTTTGATTCATTCGAACGCTCAAAATTTAAAGATACTGGAAATTTCTCCAGAAACAAGGCGTTGATGCTCTCTCATTTCAGTCTCTTCGCTCAAATCTAACAACCATCCATGATTCTCTTCCCAGTTTCCCTTCGAGGGTCATTCTCAAAATCCTTCCTTTCTCCCTTCCCGCGCGAATTCAAGCTGCACTTCACCGCAAAACCCTCCCAAACCCCTCAAAAGGTAAAACCATTCTCCATTCTCCACCCTTATTGTTTTCCTTTTCCAATTTCTTACCCGGCCCAAGTTGCAATCTCGTGTCCTTGGCTACATGTTGCAGCTAAATTGAAGTGTGTTTACAGTAAACGCTAATTCATGGAAGAGCTGTAAGTTATGTATAAGGTGTCTGTCTCTGGTTCTGTCTTATTTAATTATTTCTTTTGCAGTTTCTCAATCGGAATTTGAGCAGTCCAAAATTTACATGCTATGCATTCGATGAAATTCCTGTGCAAGAAACTGATGGGAGTTTGAAAGAAATTGAATTTCTTAATTTGATGGAAGAGCGTGGGATTAGAGCAAATTGTCAAACATATTTATGGCTCTTGGACTTGTGTTTGAATTCTGGATCTTTGGTAGACTGCAAGAAACTTCATGGGAAAATCTTGAAGGTAGGTTTTGATATAGAAAGTGTTTTATGCGATAAGCTTATCGATGCTTATTTTGCACTAGATGATTTGGATGGTGCAATTAAGGTGTTTGACGGTATGCTTGATGCAACTGTGCTCACTTGGAATAAGCTTTTAAGTGGTTTTATTAACAAGAAAGAGAGTAACAAAGCCTTGCATCTGTTCTTGCGTATGGTAGAAGAAAATGTAAATCCTACCGAAATTGCTTATGCCAGTGTCTTAAGGGCATGCAGTGGTTGTGATGTTGCATTTCGCTTTGCTGAGCAGATACATGCTAGAATAATCTGCCATGGTTTTGTTGCTAGTCCACTTGTATGTAATCCTTTGATTGATTTGTATTCCAGAAACGGACTTATAGGCTGTGCTAGTAAGATTTTCAATAATCTATCTTCGAAGGATAGTGTCTCTTGGGTGGCTATGATCTCTGGGTTTTCAAAGAATGGATACGAAGAAGAGGCTATTAGCTTATTCTGTGAAATGAACATGTTAGGAATTTTCCTTACTCCTTATGTGTTTTCAAGCATTTTAAGTAGCTGCACCAGAGTCATTTGATATTGGGGAGCAGCTTCATGCTCTGATTCTCAAATGTGGATTTTCTTCAGAAACATATGTCTGCAATGCTCTTGTCACGTTGTATTCTCGAATGGGGAACTTCATCTCTGCTGAACAAATTTTCAGCAAAATGCATTTTAAGGATGAAGTTTCATATAACTCTCTCATCTCTGGGCTAGCTCAGCAGGGATTTAGCAATAGGGCTTTAGAGTTGTTTGAGAAAATGCAGCTTTATTGCTTGAAACCAGATTGTGTTACAGTTGCAAGCCTCTTGAGTGCCTGTGCATCAACTGGGGCTCTTTGTAAGGGAGAACAACTCCACTCATATGCGATAAAAACAGGAATGTATTCAGATACTATCGTAGAAGGTTCTTTGCTTGATTTTTATGTGAAATGCTCTGATTTAAGTACTGCCTATGAATTTTTTCTCAGTACACATACAGACAATGTGGTTTTGTGGAATGTGATGGTTGGGGCTTATGGAAAGTTCGATAATTTGAGCAATTCATTTCGTATATTTACGCAAATGCAGATGAAAGGCTTGATACCTAATCAGTTCACGTACCCAGGTATTTTGAGTACTTGTACTTTTTCAGGAGCTATTGATCTGGGAGAGCAGATCCATACACAAGCCATAAAGACTGGGTTTCATTTCAATAGGTATGTTTGTAGTGCGCTTATAGATATGTATGCAAAGCTTGGAAAACTAGAAATTGCCAGAGGAATTCTTAACAGACACCCTGAAAAAGATGTTATTTCGTGGACAGCTTTGATTGCAGGGTACACTCAGCATGATTTGTTTGTTGAAGCTCTTAAACTTTTTGAAGAAATGCAGAGTCAAGGGATACAATCAGATGCCATAGGTTTTTCAAGTGCAATCAGTGCATGCGCTGGCATTCAAGCATTGAATCAAGGGCGACAAATTCATGCTCAATCATACATTTCTGGTTTTGCAGAAGATCTTTCAATTGGTAATGCACTTGTTAGTCTTTATGCTAAATGTGGTAAAAGTGATGAAGCATATTTGGCATTTGAGAAAATTGATGCTAAAGATACTATATCATGGAATGGATTAATATCAGGATTCCCACAAAGTGGATACTGTGAGGAAGCACTCAAAGTCTTCCGTCAATTGAATAGATCTAGGTCAGAAGCTAGTTTTGCCACATTTGGCTCTGGAGTTAGTGCTGCTTCCATTTTGGCAAATATAAAACAAGGGGAGCAGATCCATGCTATGATTTTAAAAAGTGGGTTCAATGCAGACATTGGAGTTTCTAATGCTTTAATTAGTATGTATGCAAAGTGTGGTAGCATTGAGGGTGCCAAAAAGGAGTTTTTTGAGATGCCTGATAAAAATGAAGTTTCTTGGAATGCCATGATCACAGCCCAGTCCCAGCATGGATGTGGTACTGAAGCTATAAATCTTTTCGAGAAGATGAAACAGGTTGGTGAGATGCCAACCCATGTCACTTTTATTGGAGTTTTAGCAGCCTGTAGCCATGTGGGCATGGTCAATGAGGGTCTAGGCTATTTTGAGTCCATGATCGAAGAGCATGGCTTAGTGCCTAAGCCTGAACATTATGTTTGTGTTGTGGACCTCCTAAGTCGAGCTGGCTTTTTGAGCCGCACGAGAAAATTTATCAAGGAAATGGCAATTAAACCAGATGCAATGGTTTGGAGGACCCTTTTAAGTGCTTGTACATATCATAAGAACATGGAAATTGGAGAATATGCTGCTCATCATCTTCTAGAATTAGAACCTGAAGATTCAGCGACCTATGTTCTTCTGTCAAATCTGTATGCAATAACTGGGAAATGGAATTACAGGGATCAGACCAGGAAACTGATGAAATATAGGGGTGTGAAGAAAGAGCCTGGTCGTAGCTGGATTGAGGTTAAGAACTCAGTTCATGCCTTCTATGTTGGTGATCAACTTCATCCGCTTGCACATAAGATATATGACTTTTTGGCTGATCTGAATAAACAAGCTGCTGAAATTGGCTACATCCAAGACCGATATAGCCTTTTCAATGACTTAGAGCGGGAGCAGAAGGATCCCACAATATACATTCACAGTGAGAAACTGGCTATTGCCTTTGGACTTCTCAGTTCGTCTCATACAGTCCCCATACGTATAATGAAGAATCTCCGTGTATGTAAAGATTGCCACACATGGACTAAATTTGTATCAAAGATTTCAAATCGAGAAATTGCTGTGCGGGATGCATACCGCTTTCATCACTTTGCAGGTGGTGTTTGTTCATGTGGAGATTATTGGTGAACATACATTTTAGATATTACTGTGGTGAAAAATGGTTTACCTAGAAGTCTGAAAGCACAACTTTGGACAAATTCAGGGCACAGCTGCTATTACTGGTTATCCGAGAGCAAGTAAGGTAATGACTTCGTAATTCACTTATTTTAGTTTTCTTTTCTCTTCATCTTCTTTTATTATTGGTTTAATTTTTTAGCTTTCCTTTTCATAAACTACGCACCTCATATTTGCAACAACAAAGATCATTTTGTATTCGTTAGCTTCAATTATTTGCAACTACAATAATCATTTAGTATCGGTTAGCTAAAAGTCTTTTGATGTTTGAAGAATATATTTCATCTTGTTTAGAAGGTTTCTACCATCTTGATTTTTAATCCATGTAGATATGGGCATCTAACTAAGTTGGTTTTGTTGCATTTTGTCTAGAGATATACTTTACCTGAATTAGATGGTTATTCAGTATATTTAGTTCTTGTTATTGTAGATCCTTGTTGATCCAGGTTCCTCTATTTTCTTGATGATTATATTATTAATTATTATTACAGGAAGTTTATAATCTATTTTATAAAAACGACATGCACTGACCAGTTGTCCTACATGATCTTTATTTATTTTTAAATATCTTTAAGGATTAATATCAAATGTTTTTATCCCAATTATTTCACTACTTATTATCGGTACAAATAAGTGTCTTTTTATTCTTTTATTTCTTCGTTAACTATTTTTATCAATACATGCGCAAATATTCACCAAGCTTTGATATAAGTAGATAAAAAATAGTTGACGAAGAAAAAAAACAAATAGAGTAATTTGTATCGATTATAAGTAATAAAATAGTTGAAATAAAAATAGTTAAAGTGAAAGTCTAAAGATATAAATAAAAAGTTTAAAAACTAAAATATTAATAGAAAAGATGAAAAAATGAAGTTGGCTGCATATTTGAGGAACGGTGGCGTATTTAAGAGAGAGAAGATTTCAATATTTCCTCTAATATATTGTTATTTAATTAGAAACGTCACAATTCCCTTTTTGTTGTTAAAGTAAAGAAGCTGACCACCAATTATCCCAACCACCAACATGACCACCGCCGCAAGCCCAACAACTCCACAGCCAATGCCACTCGAAGGCCGAGTTGCCATGGCTCATCTAGGGGCATTGGCAAGGCCATAGCACTCCATTTGGCCTCACTGGGTGCAAAACTTGTGATCAACTACAGTTCTAACAAGGAGCAAGCGGAGCTCGTGGCTAATGACATCAATTCTCGATTTCTCGAAGGAATTGGTGATGATTTCCCACGAGCCATAATAGTGCAAGCCAGTGTCTCCGATCCTACCCAAGTCAAGTCTCTGTTTGATGAGGCCGAGAGGGTTTTTGGGTCACCGGTTCATGTCTTGGTTAACTCTGCTGGGGTTTTGGACCCTAAGTATCCTTCCATAGCCAACACTTCCTTGGAGGATTTTGATCATACTTTCAGGTAATTCTATTTCAAGATGCAATCTTTTCCCCCCTTTTTGTCTCTTAATTGCCGCTCTTACATATTTGGTGAGGCAATGGGCAAAATTAGGTTTGGTGTGTCTTTTTTGTAGGAAAACATGCGTCTTTTCTGTTCTTAGCTTTTACTTTGGATAGTAACTGGAGAATTAGTAGAATTGAGATTGTTGGGTATGTGTGGGTGCTAATCAGATGAACTTACATCACTTAACTCACCGCAATTGATGATTAATATCAATTTGTATGTGACTTAAATGAGGAAAACGATGAGATTCTATTCAATTGCTTGGAATGGTCTAATTGACTGGTGATAACATTTAGGTGATTATTATTTTCAATTGTGCAGTAGACTAGCTGATTCATTCACTGATTTTAAGAATCTGTTTCCTTTCAAGTGCTCATTTGTGAGAGTTTGTGATCAAACATAGAATTTGTTGTGCAATCAGTAATTCAACAAATTTGTTCCTGTCTAATTTTAATTAGATTTTCTTCATTTCAAGTGTTAATGCTAGAGGTGCATTCTTGTGCTGCAAAGAGGCAGCAAATCGGCTCAAACGCGGGGGTGGTGGCCGAATAATAATGCTGGCATCATCTATGGTGGCTGCATTGAGGCCAGGGTTTGGGGCGTATACGGCATCAAAAGCGGCAGTTGAGACAATGGTGAAGATACTAGCGAAGGAGCTCAAGGGAACTGGGATTACTGCAAACTGTGTGGCACCAGGGCCTATTGCGACAGAGATGTATTTTGCTGGGAAGACGGAGGAGCTGATACAGAAGAGCATAGATGAGACCAAGGATGTTGCACCAGTTGTTGGGTTCCTGGCCACTGATGCCGGTGAGTGGATTAACGGGCAGGTTATTCGCGTCAATGGTGGCTATGTTTAGTATTGCTTACATTATGAAAGGTTGGTTGATGCCTAACATTACGAAATTGAAGTGCCAATTTATTTCTAATAGTAACAGGATTGCTTTGTTTGCGCAATGAGAATCAAAGCATCTGCAATCCATGATCTATTTAGACTCATCTTGTTGAACTTGATCTATTCTTCTTTGTCTTATATTTGCAAGTGGTGTCGTATTTCTTGCCTTATTATGGCCTGGCAATACAAACTCAGGTGTTGGCAATCGGCAGCATCCGGAAAACAAAATCAATTGTTGCTTTGGATTAGGCTGCTTGAATAGATTATAATTGCATGGTGAACGCAATGTCTTGCATCGAATTCAAACAAGAAGAAGCAGTAGTAAAAGATTTGATTTCATCATCATTGCATGCATTTTAGTTTTTGCTAGAATTATGACCCAGTTGAGTTTGAGACATTTGCTCTGAGAAGAAAATGTAAACTCCTTTAGAACCTCAAATTTATTGAAAAATGAGATGATTTGATTTTGGATCCTTTGCTCGGTACATTAATGATTAAGATTAATTCTTTCAAGCAGAAGCATATATTTTTTGATAGTTCTATCAGAAGTGATTTTGGTTACGGAATCCGTAGCGGGGAAAAACAAAACACAAATCTCAAACAAATTTGAAGGGTATTTTGGGAATTGTCAGGAGAGAAGGCTAGAAAAAGGACTTATCCATTTGTCAGCAGATATCCTAAGCGGCTTGTCCTTTACTTGGACACAGATTGTGCTTACCTATCAATAGATGTCCTATCTAATAGATGTAACCAAGCAGAAAAACAACATGCCCACTTGGATCCAAACCCAATGGTTGTTTGCCGTAAAGAGGAAAAAAAATCATTTTTCAAAAACAAAGAAGAAAGATGATAAAGTTTTAAATTTTTTAATCAATTAATTTAAGGAAAAAAGTAAAAAGAGTATAAATAAAATAAAATAAATTAACCACTTAGACTTTGATTTATTATAACTCCGTTATAAAGAAAGAAAAACAGTACATGGTAATACCTAAATTAATTTTAAAATAATATTTTCTCATTTTCCTGAATGTCCTCGTTGTTTTTCTGGCATGAGTCTAATCATGTTCGAGTATGGTTAGATTTTTAATAGGGTGGCTCTTTCGGTAAGACATAAAATCATCAACAACTAATTTGCATTGAATTAATAAATTACATAGCAAAGCCTAGATTTTATTTTATTTTATTTTTTAAAAGGGGTTTGATTTTAGTGATATTTTGACATACGGGTCCCATTTTTATTAGAGAAAATAATAAAAAGTAATTATTTGTTCTTCCACTAAAAGAAGACATACATGCACTTATATAGTTTACTCTTTATTTAAATGTCATAGCAATTAAAAAAGGACAAAGTATCACCATGAAATAGAAGGCAAAGATAGTAAATTTGGAGAGTGAGAAATGTAATAAACTTACATGATGAGAAGAGTAAGAATTTATTTTTGAAGAATTATACAAAAAAATAGTAATAATTAACGAACTGTAATATAAGTGACAATTGTGAAGAGTTGTGTAGTCTAGTAATACAGTGTAGTGTGCTGTGTAGCCTATTGCCGGTAGAGAAAGCTGTGTGGTTTATAATGTTTGGATTTTGGAGCTTGGGTTTCATGTGCTGTAGTCACTCACTAGGTATTCTGCTCGTGTTTCACTAGCCTCATGACAAATGGTAGCGGAACTAAGTTTATTGACTTCGACTCACACTAAGTGTCTTGATGGACCACGGGTAGTAAAGTGATCGACAGCAATGAAGGCGTTGCCGAATCGGATGGGGGAGAATGTCGTCCTCCCAAAATGTGAGGTGTATTTCTATCACATTAAAAAGGTAAATAGCTCTTGGGAAACCTATATAGGGGGACGCTGCACATCCCATTAGATATGGTTTTTTTTTGGAGAGGGTAATATTATTTGATTTTTATAAAATTCTATTGAATAAGAATTTTTTATTTGTGTTAAAAATGTGGCATGGTTAAATACACCATATAATTGTCTTAACATTAGCGTGTTTCTAGTTTAATAGTATTATATAGGACGATCCTTTGCATTGGACATAGGGGCCAGCGCTGAAGGATGAGTTGGCTAACTCTATACTTGTTACTTTTGGCTAGTAAGAAAAAAAGAGTGTATGAATTAAGGTCTTCAACAATTAAATGAGAGAAATAAGAATTAAATGAGAGAGTAATGAATCTTCTAATAAAATGAGACAGATTGTAAAAATTGTAAGAACTAAACTTTAAAAACAGAGGATACTATTCTATTGAGAATAACTTATGAGCTTTTATTTTTCTACAAAATTGTATCAAGGTAGATAGTTTGGTGAGACGAGTATCGATATGGATATACTCAATTGATATGAGTGACACAACATGAATCTATAAGTTTATAGTATAACATTTAAGGTTGAGCAAGAACGACACAAATGAGTCTCAAAACTGAACTTGATATCTTTGATACTTCTTTTAAAACCAAGTAAATTTTTAGGTTGAAAGTTTGACTCTTGAATAATAAAACTTACTTATCAATTATTAACATCAAAGAGTTTTGTGATACTTTATTTAAAAGAAAAATTATTGAGGTGTACAAATAAAAGTTTCAAATTTAATAACTTTTATTAGACTTATTTCCTCAATGAGACGAGTATAAAGATGACGGACAATGACCCGATTCACAAGGTCTAATCTAATGACTAAAAATAATTGAGTAAAATGGGTGCCATATTGTAAATTTCTCAACTGAATTGGAAATTGGTGAACCTTAGTGATGGAATATGCGGTGCATTTAGTTCAAGGCCATACATGAAGTGAAACTCTCCTGGCAAAACTGGAAGTGGAAGGCCTTAATAGAGTGCTATGTCATACTTAGTTGGAATGAGAAATTATTGAGCCTTTATGGTGTGGTGGGTTATGTGGTACTTTATTGGATGAAGAGATATTTGAGATGTACGAACTAAATTCTTAAATCTATACTTAAAAGCACGAAAAGAAGTGTGAAATTTTTAAATCAATTATTTTAAAGGTGATTTATGAAACTTTTAAGTGTGAAACTTGTAAGTCAATTACTTCAAGTAATCTAGAATTGATCTCATTAGTCACGAGCTCTTAAACATCCAATTAAGTTTAGAGTTAATGATATTAGTGACCCTTGTACACGAATTACCTTATTGATTTGGTCTCTATACTTTTTTTGTCTCGATTTGGTATCTACTGCTTATCGCGTATTAATTCGTCTCTCCCCCTAACGTCGTACATAGTGGTCGTTAACTATGCATAGCGACATTTTTTATATTATTTTTTATGAGGTGACACTTCACGTCAAATGCCATGTCAGTAATTTTTTATAATACAATTTATGAAATGACTATTTATAATACAGTTGATCATTACGCGGCCTTAAGACTAGTTATTTTTAGTTTAGAAAGACATGTTAAATTCTTTCTAACCCTAACGGCCTAAAGTATAAGGTTTGTATGCATATTTTCCAAAAAAAGAAAAAATATCATAAAAATTCATTAAATGATACTCCTTCCGGTCGCAAAACAATGTCGTTTAATGCATTGTGCCTCTGACTTACAAAAAACGTCGTTCTCACCTTCCCATACATTTTTCTCCTTTTTCTCACGATTTTACCCTTGCCATTGCTGTCTTTCTTGTTGCTTCTGCTTCTGCTTCTGCTGCTGTTCTCTTCATCTCTCTTTTGTTGACGATGATGATAATGGGATGGGATTTTTGAGATGGGTTTTCCTTGTTTTGTATCTATTTTTTGTTTTAATTGGGTTGGACGGTGTTCTTGCTGCTGCGGTAGCGGCCATTGTGGTTGGGGTTGGGGGATCTGTAAAGATGGGTTTGGGTGAAGAATTATTGGGTGGGATTGAAATTGGTGAGATCTATTGGATTGAGATTAGATCTCAAGTTGGATAATGAATAAAACATGGAGGAGTGGTGGTGTGACAGCGGCAATTTTTGGTGGTGGTGGTTGGACAAAGGAAAGACATGGGGCAGTTGGTTGTTGATGAAGAAGGTAGAGATGGAGGATGAGGGAGAGAGAGAATGCCCGTGTGATAAATAAGTGAATAGTATAGGGGCATTATTGTAATGCATCAAAACGCACAGTGCGTCCTTAAATTTTATGCCCGGTTGTGTCACGACCGAAAGGAGTATAATTAAACTTGAGTCCAACTTTAACAAAATATGTTTGAGCCTTATTATTTAATCCCATCATCATGAATTGAAACTAGCCTAAATTTTTTTTAAAATTTAACAAGTGGAGTTTGAGCCCACTTAAAACTCGAGGTTCATTTCGATTCGATTTCAGTGTTTCTACATATATGAACTTTATAATTGAATTGCTCACTTTAAAATAAAAATAAGTTCAAATGCTGAGAAGAAAATAGTATCTGGTTAAAAGTAAAGAAGTAAAAATAGTAAAATAGTGAGGAAAGGTATTTGGTTGAGATTGAAAAAGATTTTAAACTTTACTCGGGGAAATATCAAATTATCAATAAACTGCCTCAAAATATCTCTACAGTGTTTCCCTTGGAAAAAGAAATCCTTCTTAAACCCTTCGCTTCACTCTCTTCCTTCCTACTTCATTCGGATAATAAACCTTATCTTGCGCCTCTTCTCTTTTTTCTCCCAATTCTCCTCCCAACAGCCATGTCTTCCACCACTTCTGCTGCTCCTGCCTTATCCCTCACCCTCCCTTCTCTCAACACCAAGGCCCTCTCTTTCAGCAAACCCACTTCCCTTTCTTTCCTTTCCTTCAACCCTACCTCTTCACTTTCCCTCTCTTTCAACCCCTTACACCAGCTACCCTCCTGCCGTTTTGTCAGGAACGTCGCCCTTTCATCTGAGTTTGGACAGGAAGAAGAGGTCCTGAGCGACGGAGACGAACGCAGTTACTCCGAGGACCTCAAACTCTTTGTGGGTAATCTTCCTTTCAATGTTGACAGTGCCCAGCTTGCTGACCTGTTCTCCAACGCTGGAAATGTCGAAGTTTCTGAGGTATTAGTTGTCAATCTTGTGTTTCTTGGCTTTTGGTTATGTTTTATATGAAGCAAATAATTCTGTTTTTTGTTGGTTTGTTGTGTTTATTGATGGAGCAATGATATTTTGGCAGAAAAATTAGGCAGAAAAAATGAGCAGGCAGTTTCGTAAATAAAATGATCGTTTTATTTACAAAATTACCATCACTTATTATGAAACTGCCATTACTTATTTACGAAAATGCTATCTGCTCATTTTTTCTGCCTAATTTTTCTGCATGTATTTGTGTTTTACTTATTAGTGAGTGAATACTTTGGTGCGGTGTGGTATTGTGACTGAAACCATTTTTGGCTTTGCTCTTTTGTAAGGTAATATATGACAAGGCAACTGGAAGGAGTAGAGGATTTGGTTTTGTGACAATGTCATCTACTGAGGAAGTTGAAGCAGCTGTTGACCAGTTCAATGGCTATGTAAGTCACTTTTCTTGTGCCCATTGCATGCTTGATTGTTTATTGAGTTAAATGAATGGGCTTTAAGACCTACTTAGTTGCTGTAAGTTGTTTTGTCAGATAAGTTGTTTAAAACACAAAGTACAGTTGTGCGTCTGCCAATTTAATCTTCTTGGTTGTTGTAACTTGTAAGTCTCATTTCTTTGTGGTGTTGTAGGAGCATTCTAATGCAACCTCTTGTGTCTATTGAAGGTTTATAGTCCTTGAAATCTTTTTGGGCTGTTATATCTAAGTGAGAGATTTTTGATGCAGGAAATAGAGGGAAGGGCCATAAGGGTGAATTCTGGACCTGCTCCACCAAAGGAATCTTCTTTTTCTAGAGGGCCAAGAGGAGGTGGTGACTCTTATGGGTCGAGAGGAGGTGGTGACTCTTATGGGTATAAGAGAGGAGGTGGTGACTCTTATGGGTCAAGAAGAGGTAGTGACTCTTATGGGTCGAGAGGAGGTGGTGACTCTTATGGGTCAAGGAGAGGTAGTGACTCTTATGGGTCAAGAGGAGGTGATGAGTCTTATGGGTCAAGAGGAGGTGGTGAGTCTTATGGGTCAAGGGGAGGTGGTGGATCTTCTGATGCTAAGCGTGTCTATGTGGGAAACCTTTCCTGGAATGTTGATAATGTGGCACTTGAGAGAAAGTTTAGTGAGCAAGGGAAGGTCTTGGATGCGAAGGTGGTTTATGACAGGGAGAGTGGTAGATCAAGGGGCTTCGGCTTCGTTTCTTATGGTTCTTCTCAGGAGGTTGACAGTGCCATTGAGTCCTTGAATGGTGTTGTAAGTCCACTCATTTTCACCTCTTGATGTTAAACTTAGCTTTGAAATAATCTCTGGGGCTGTCTCTGTTGTGCTGAAGTTCTTAATTGCTAGTTTTGTAGCAGATGTTTCTACATTCCTAATAGTTGCTACAATAAAATCATTGTGTGTCCAGTGGAGGGTTTGGATCTTCATGCCTCGATAGTTTTATATCATCTTTTGGCTCACAATTGATCTAGAGTGATTGTAGATGGTAGCTTTGTGTTCAAAGTATCATGTTCTTGGAGTTGTTGTGGATTTTGCTTGTTTTGCTTTTCTAGCCCATTGAGTTGACACATTGTTTGCACAAATATAATTTTGTTACTGTTCTGCTTTGAAATTTCACTGTTATTGGCGCATCTGATCTCTGCAGTTGCTATTAGCTATGTGTTTCCAATCATAAAGAGCTTCAAATTTTCTGATTTCTGCACTTCTCATTTTGCCAATGTATTCATTTCCTAAGGAGCTGCAAGTGAAGTTCTGTTTGTGAATTATTCTGGTGCAGGAAATGGATGGTAGATCAATTCGAGTCTCTGCTGCAGAATCTAGGCCGCCAAGGAGCCAATATTAAGCTATAAAACCTTTCCCATATCTTCTCCCTGAGGAATTAGTTTTTGGTACTCAACACATTTGCTCTTAAAGTTTGTTTTTTTTCTTCTAAGATCTGTTTTCTAGCCCTCTGATAGTTACTTATTGATTATAATTTGTTCCAGGGATATGGAATATAGAGCTGTACTCTTTCGTGGTGCGATGGTGTGCTCGTTTTGTATCGGTGGTGCCGAAGCTTTGTGGCTCTTGGATGCAGGCATCAAGGCTAACATAGTACCAGGGTTCCATTTTCTACTGGGTGTGTGAGATTTGTAGGCGGCTTATGTTTCGAATAACATGATTTAGATGAAACACTTGCATGTAGTGGACTAGATTAGAGTTTGTTTTATGAACTTATTAAGTCGTTTGGATTTGAATCGAATGTAGCTTTGCAAGAAGTTTGTGATGGGTGAATGAGTTGCAGGAAGATGCAAATTTCAGGATTATAATTTCAAGTTTTTGGTCAACAGAAATTTCAAGTTTAACCCAGGAAATCCTGCCAAGGACATGAACTCACTGTTTACTGAAGTAAAAAAAAACAGTTTATAAAATATTTCGGTTTAAAAGTAAAAGTTATAAATTTAACATTTAAAAAATCCAAAAAATCCAAAAAAGTTTTAAAAAAAGTTAAAATTAAAATCCTTTTTAAACAAAACAACCAATATAAACTGGGAGTATTTCTTATAAATAAAATAATAAAAAAAAAACTTTTCTCAAGAGAAGAAAAAGAACGACAAAACAGAGATGAAAACGTGGAGGACGAAGAAGACGTAGTGGCCTTTTCTTTTTCTTTTTCTTGTTCTTTCCTTTCTGCTATTTAGTATTTACTACAATTAGTCAATTATTAACAAGAGGCCGCCTCCTTCTCCTTGTCCCTCTCCCTCTCCATCTCCACTTCATCCATCTTCCTTCCTTCCACCGCAGCTCGCTATCTCTGGAATCGAATCCAACTTCTCAAAATGGGGATTCCGTCCGAAATGAGGAACTACTGGTCGCAAGCAACCGCCAACAATCATCGTCATACTAATCATACCCACAACCGCAATTCCCTATTCATTGCTTCACCGGCCGAAGAGCTGAAGATTTTGCGAGCCAAGCAATGCACCCAAGGTAACAATTTTGAATCTTCCTCTCTTCTTGTTCAATCATGAGATCAATAGTTCATTTTCTGATGTGTGTGCCCCTTTTTTATGATTTTTTTTTTTGCAGAGGGTGTTCGCGCCGGAACTAAGGCGGCTGCTGTCGCCTGCGTTGTTTCTGCCGTTCCTACAGTATGTTCCTGATATCTTCAATATATGATCTAAGCTCTTTTTCTTTCAATTTCGACGAAATAGGTTTTGTTTGGTTTCATTCACTGTTTCTGATTGGTATGTGCATTGCTTATTTCCTTGCATCATGATAATTCTGTCAACAAAGCGGGTAACTTTGGCGTTGGTGTAGGGTGATGTAGTTGGGTTAGTTTTGAGATGGTGGGTTTTGGAGGTGGGTGAATTTCAAAAGTGCTAGAGCTTGTGTGTGGATAAATTATACTGTATGATGCTGTTCTTGCGTAAATCTACATTGCAAGCATTCGTTGAGCATCTAAAGCGGCATGAGTGGTTAACCTAGCATATCTAGCATCTACTGTACGTCTATAAGAAAACGATAACTGTTGGAAGTTTTTGTGTTGTTTCTCTGTAAACCTGGTAGATTTTCTTTTAATCAGGTTATTCTAGAGCGTCGTTCAAAAATTGACCAATTTGGCCTCCATGCTGTCACAACTAGTTGATTTGCCATATATGTTTGTAAATTTCTGAATTTCAGACAAACTAAACGGCATCTCAAAATAATTTTCCGATTCTCGATGGCAATAACTGCAAAGCTATTAAATTCCTCTGAGTAGAGGTCTTGTATAAAGGATAGAGAAAATGTAGCTGTGTCCAGTATATTTCAATTGAGAATTCTAGGTCAAGATATAACAGCCATGTTGATCAGATGAGTTAGAAACAGAACCATATGCTTTTCTCTTCCTCAATTTATCATGGAAGGAGTTTCTTTTTTCCCAATTTGTTGTTGGATTTTTTCTACTGTCTTTGGTGCTTGAATTACCTTGATAACTTTTCTTTGTACTCAACTGTCACAAAACGGCTTTTTCTTTTTATTTTTCTTTTTCTTTTGTCTTTCTAGTTGCTTGCTGTTCGTATGATTCCCTGGGCAAAGGCAAACCTTAATTACACTGCTCAGGCACTTATTATATCTGCTGGTACGTTGATATCTGTAAAACTTCTTGTACTTTTTAAATTTACATTCCATGTTATAGTGAATTATATTCACTGGAGTGTTAGTGGAGCATAACCCTAGAATTGCAATCCACATTCTTATACAAGCATTGGAACATAAATATGCACAACCAGCATTATAAGATATCCAAATCTTAAGCAGAATATGACTCTCTTGAAATGTTGCGTCTATCCTGTCCTGGTAATGAAAGAGCCTACAGTGGTTAAAACAGAAGTTAGGAGTGCTTTACATGAAAACAATCTCTCATTTTCTGTCTTCATGTTATAGACCTACTTTGAATTCATTTCTTAGAATAGAGAAGATGTTTACTTTGTGCAATCCTTCAGAATGAAACAAGAGTGATGCTTGTCTTGCTCTTAAAATTCAGTTTCGATATTCAAAAGCAGGAAAAGCTATGTCTTGCTTTATAGTGCTTAGTTGTATCTTAGTGACAAATGGAATAGCAAGAAAATGAAAGGGGGGAGGAAAAAGAGAGTGAAAGATTGCTGTTTTACAAAAATATACAAATTTGTAATCTGGGTCTTCAAGGGAAGTAGTTTTATATATGATATGGCAACCACATGCTTCATTTATTGATATGGGAACATCTCCCTGCATATAAAGATCTCTCTGATGTCAAACTTTTGTGTTGAACAGCGTCTATTGCTGCGTACTTCATCACTGCTGACAAGACTATCTTGGAATGTGCACGGAAAAATACCCACTACGACAGATCTGCTTGAGATTTGCAATGTTACACAATTCCATCTCTAAGTTGAGATGATGTAAACCACAGCCATGATACATTGGTCCTTTTTCTTTGCTATAAAAAAATGTAAGTTGAGCGAATACCAGAACTCGGTTGATGTAAGGATGATTTTGAATACGAGCTGCTTCCCCGTTAACTGTGAGATGTAGTTAGTGTGCTTGGAAATTGAACAAGTTTTGTGCGTTTTGTTAAGTATAAAATCTGCAAAAGCTTGTATTGGAGTTGATTTAGTGGCCAAGCAAGAAGTGGTATAATACTGTTGTTTACTCTTCAATGGACTTTGTTCGGGTGGGAAACCTAAATCGCAAATTCCCACCGATTTTCGTGTGCAGAAACTGATTTTTACTCTATGGCTAGGATTGAAACTTTACTTTCACGTTCTTTTACAACTTTGCAATCAGCATCGTGGCCCTAAATGTTTAAATATGGATGTTTCCCAGATTTTGACAATGAGAAAAATGTACCACAAGTTCATTAGCCAATTGCAGTGCAAAACGTGCGCTTGTGGACATCATAAACCAAGCAATTGTCCAAACACAAGATGCTCCTCCTTGGCAATAAAGTTGAATTCTACGTCATCTTGAAGCAATGGCCGCAACAGACACCGGCACTACTGCTAGTCCCAATGGTGGAACTATGCCATCGCTCCAGGGCCGAGTAGCCATAGTGACCGGCTCATCCCGAGGCATCGGCAGAGTGATAGCGATCCATTTAGCTGCCCTTGGTGCAAAGGTTGTGGTCAATTACACTTCCAACAAAGAGCAAGCTGATCTTGTAGGCGATGAGATCAACTCTGCTTCGCCTAGTGATGGCGCTCCACAAGCCATTGTCGTCCAAGCTGATGTATCCGAACCGACCCAGGTTGAACTACTGTTTGATGAGGCTGAAAGGGTGTTCGGGTCACAGGTTCATATTTTTGTTAATTCAGCCGCCATCACCGATACTAAGTATCCTACCATAGCCAACACTTCTTTGGAGGATTTTGACCGCGTTTTCAGGTACTTCACTTCCTCCTCATTTCATTCTCATTTCATTTGATCTAAATTAGGTTGCAGGTCTTAAACATAGAGGAGGGATACTGATTAATTTTAATTCCAAGTGCCGTCGACTGTTTAGGTTTTTACACATGTGCCAAACCTGAAGTGTATTTTGAGATTTTCATGTAGACATTTAGTTGAGCATTTTGGTCAATCACAGGATTGCTCTTTTCTTTCCATAAATAGAAATTATAAGTTAAGAGACTCAGACTCTAGACTCTAGACTCTCGACTCTCGACGTAGCTCTTCCTCGTTTTGTTGGAAGCATAGCTGCAAGCGCATTCCTCATTGGTTGTTTAGTTAATTGTGTGCTCTTTTTGGATTAGTGTTAATTGTAGAGGCACATTTTTATGCTGCAAAGAAGCAGCAAACAGGGTGAAAAGAGGAGGTGGGGGTAGGATCATATTGTTTTCAAGCTCATTGGTGAAGGCATTGAAGCCGAATATCGGTACATACACAGCAACAAAGGCAGCGGTAGAGACGATGACGAGAATCCTGGCGAAGGAGCTGAAAGGGACTGGCATCACTGCAAATTGTGTGTCACCAGGGCCAGTTGCGACTGAAATGTTCTTCACTGGAATTTCTGAGGAGAGGGTGAAAAAATTGATGGAAGAATGCCCACATGGAAGGCTTGGTGAGACAAATGATGTGGCTCCTGTTGTTGGGTTCTTGGCTAGTGATGCTAGTGAGTGGATTAATGGACAAATTATTGGCGTCAATGGTGGCATTGTGTAGCCAAATTTGGCTGTAGTCAACACCAAATAATGTGGTTGGTTATTTTTTTTTGAACAAATTGGTAATCAATGTCTCCGCACAGCAACTTGATGATGTAATTGGGGTTGGCGATTCTCTCCTATCATACCAGAAAAAAAATTACGTTTCTTTAAATTGAATAGTTTTTGTTTTTGTTTTTCAAGTTCATTGGTTAAGGGGATCATCTTATGAAAATGGACAATGCTAAAACAGGGGAAGAAAATAAGCAAATTAGGAGTGTGAATGACGTGTCAATTCTAACCTTCCAAAATTACCTTTCGCGTTCTCTGTTTTTCATTCACTCACACCCATCTGCTTTTCATCCTCATCCTCATCCTCACATCGCGATTATCGAAGGACAGGTGATGCGAGGGGACGTTCTTGTTGAAGTGAGGGGGGCGGAGAAGAAAGAGCCCCAATCGCGATTATGAGAGGACAGGTGCGGCGAGGGGGCGAATCAGATGGGTGTGAGGGTTTTGGTCGTGAGAGGCGAGGGTGAGGAGTTGGGTCGGAGAAGAAGGAGACTCAATCGCGATGTGAGGGTGAGGATGAAAAGCAGATAAGTGTGAGTGAATGAAACGAAAGGTAATTTTGGAAGATTAGAATTGACATGTCATTCGCATTCCCAGTTCGCCTGTTTTAGCATTGTTCTATGGAAATATAATGATGTATTTGGATTTTGGCGTGCTTGTTATTATCCTAAAGGAAGAAAATTGAAAGAGTAAGCTTCTTTAATTCATTGGGTTCATATTTTCTTTTCTACTTTATATTTTCTCCGCTTTTAAATAAATTTTTTATTTTTTTATTTTTTTGACTTTGAAAAAATTATCATTTTTATTATTTTTAATATATTAAGAAATTAAAATTAGTATTAATTAGACGTGGTTAATAAGCTAGAAACACGTGAAATTACGAGTATTATGAGGCTTTTACCGATGGGTATCATCAAAACTCTTTCATTTTTGTTGAATTTTGATGAGTGGCACTGCGACAGTTTGGTGGTTGATCTCTGTCCATAAATCAGACCCATGCATTGATAAAAGGAAAAATAAAATACTAATGTAAATAGCAGAAACTTTGCTTCCCTGTGTTTCTGTTCCTCTGTTCCTCTGTTCCTGTTCCGTACTGTTCTGTTTTCTCCCAACAAAGTAAACCAAACCCTAACACTACACCCACCACCGCACTCCGCCGTCCCCCACCACCGCACTCCGCCGCCATTCCACCTCGCATCTTGTCCGCTGTCTCCCATCATATCCGGTCAGTCCCAAATCTGCACCTGTCCACATGGCTTCTTCCAAATCAAAGAAGAAACCAGCGCCCAAGTCCATGGCTCCTTCCAAATCAATGAAGAAACCAGCGCCCAAGTCGCCCAAGTCCAAGTTAGGTGCTGCCACCTCAGCTGGTGCTTCTTCGTCCCTCGTGCACAAGCGCAAGGCTGCCCGACGCAACACACCCTCTGCTCCTCCGATCACTGCATCTGCCCCGCGCAACACACCCTCTGCTCCTCCAATCACTGCATCTGCCTCGCGCAACACAGCTCTTGCTCATCCAATCACTGAATCATCTACTCAAACCATTTCAAGCCTTCCTTGGCCGTTTCGTGATGACATTCAAAAAGATAGGTATCTTGTTCTTGCCAAAAGACCTTTAGAAGCCACCAGATATATTGATTTTGGTGCTCTCGAGACATTAGGTTTAAAAGATGAGATTGATAACATGATAAGAGCTATAGGATGGACTAAATTTGTGAATGTGAAATGCCCTGGATATGTTGAGTTGACATTGGAATTTTTGAGTAGCTTTCATGCTGAACTTCATCCCTGTGAGGAGAGTGATGACGGTGTTATTACGTTTCGTCTTGAGGGAATTGAGCGCATCATGTCTATGAGAGAGTTTAATTCGGTTTTTGGCTTTGATTGTGATGGACTTAAGCGCATTCCTGGAGTTTGTCAGAGGTATGACTACATGCCCGAGTGGAAGCAGCTGATTAGTGAGTTTGGTTTCCAGCCTGGTATTACCAAAGCTAAGACTATTTATAGTCCGGCTCTGCGTTACATGCATAGGTTCATCGCTCATTCTCTTTTGGGTCGCGGGGGAAGCACTAACACTATTAGTCGTCAGGACTCTTTTCTCTTGTGGGCAATGCACAAGGGTGTAGCGGTGAACACAGGCTATTGGTTCTGTAATCATTTGAAGGCTGTGGCATCAAGTAATGATGGACCTATTGTTATTGGTGGTTTAGTTACAGCAATTGCACAACATTTCGGTATTGCACCTTCTCCTTCGCTCACCGTGATACATGGTAGCACTAGAGTGGGACTTGACACGTGTGTGAAAATTAAGTTGTGTGGCTTTTTTCAGAATCACTACTTGTTACTCAATCATCTTGGAAAGCCTATATTGCGAGACCCTCAGGCATCTCATGCTACAGCACCTCCTTTGCTTGTTGAGCCTCTTACAACTGCTAATGTGCCTCTTGCTTCTGAACGTTACATCTCCTTGGATCGCACTCATGCTGAGGTAGTTGCTTTGCGAGCAGAGCTAACTGAGTTTAAGGCCACTGTTTCGGCACGGTTGGATGACTTGTTGGTGTCTTTAGCAGTTCTTCATAACCGCTTTGACAGTGTTCTGCCACATGCTGGTCACCCTCCACCCACCATCACCACCACCACCCATGCCATTAAAGCTGATAAGTGATGATTCATCTCCCTTGCTTGTAATGTGCTTCTTGTTTCTCTTATGTTATCGTGTCTGTCTAATTTTGTAGACCAAGTCCTTCTCGAGGATTTGCTTGTACCGATTTTTTCTATTTTGTTTGTAGCTGACTCGAGACCTTTCGGATAACCCTTTGTTTCTCGGCGTATTCATGTTTCTGTGCTTCATCTTCCATTTGCCTTTCTGCTTGACGATGAATTTACTTTCCATTACAGATGACCAAACCCGCATTACAGGTGTTTATGAATGAAATACTAAACTGAAAATGTTAGTAGCACAGATGAGAATGAGAACTGAATTGAGAATATTGAATCGAAAGAACAAAATACATGGATTATATTTCATTGCCCAAACTGAATTGAGAATATTGGTTTGAATTCTCTCTTTCTGGTTCTAAAAGTGTATCGGAAGGTATGATCGGAACAAGTTTGACGGAATGTTGGTGATTACAGTATAAACACCAATTATTACCTTGAAATTACCTAGTGATTCATGCAAAATGAAACCCCGTAAATTATTCGCCATTTTGGCCCTTGATGGAAATAGGTTTTACAGAAGAAGCCCTACTACACATACAGTCTCATAGTTTTAAGCATTATGAACAGCGTAGTTCGTGCCAAAATTGGAAGATTAAAATGGTCAAATGTGTAATCCAGACGGAATAAAAACTAAAGACAAGTTCCTCAGTCTCTTATCCTCTCATCACAACTGCTAACCCATTAATTACAAATCGCAAGTGCGCAATACATATATCTCTTGCCTCCTTTAGCAGGAGAAGAGATTGAAGTTATACACGAGAGACGAACGAGCCCTGGTTATAAAGACTGCTGCGGAAGTCCCTGTTTCACATATGCACACCTGATTCCACCCACCATCAACAACGTCATCATCCCTAGTTTCAAACGGCCCTCTGCGACCAGGCCAAAAACAAATAGCGTAAGATTTGAGTTCAACAAGTTCAATGGTGAAATGGAAGTTGGAATTTTGGAGAGGGGGAGTGGAACTCACCACTGCTGGACCTTTCTGAACTCTGTAAGGACAGGATATATGTTTTCAAAGGCAGTGTACGTTTCATCTCTCACCTTAAGATGTCATAGAGAAAATTCAGTAACCAAATTCAATCTGCAAGTAGCATGCATGCCAAAGATGGTAAGCATGAAGCAGAATTCACCTTGGCTCCAGTGATAACAATTTTTCCAGAGACAAAAATAAGAAGTACAATCTTAGGCTGTTTCATACGATAAATCAGGCCTGGAAAGAGCTCGGGTTCATACTGCACAAATACAAAACAACAATCCATGAGAAACTGATTGCCAGGAGGCCAATCGATAAGCTTTTCCACAAACTGGCAGAATCTGGCCAAGAGAAGATGGATGATACTCACACTTGAGAAGGCACCATGGGAGTAGGCAAGACCTTCGAGTCTAATGGGGAACTTGACATCACAGGAGCCGACAATGTTCTGAATTTTGAAGTCCTGACAATTATAACACCAAAAAGGAACCAAAAGAAGTGAACAAAATAGGTTTCCCGCAAGGAAGTCAAAGAGAAGCAGCAAAAAAATCAGTGAGCATCCACAAGTATGTACAAGCAAGAGGGTATTGAAGCCGCTAATACCTTAAACCTGGCAGGAAACCCAAGCTTTTGGATAATTCGAGCATACTAGGATAATACCGGGGAAAAAATTGTCAGATTGCAACAATTCTAACAATGTCAATGTAAAAGCATATCTAGGAGCAATGCTCACCTTCCGTGCTGCAAGTTTCGATTGCTGTTCACTCTTTGCACCTGTGCACACCTGTCATGGTACACAAACTCCTTTCAGACATCAAGTAACACTACTCAATATAAGCTCTTAACACAGAATACCCTACCCGACTAGCTAAACACATTATCCAGAAAGACCATTAACTTACAGTCCTCAAATAGAAAACCCAAGACATGGTTTAAAGCTCATCACAGCCCAGTTAAACAAACAAGCAAACACAAAAAATATACAAAGGATCAAAATCCAGCACAATCACACGCAAACTAAATGTTAAAATAAAGGAGTCAATCTGAACAAAAACCAAATTCGTCGAAAACAAACATACAAAAACTGAGACTTGACACTGTATCTTTGATAGCAACTACTGAGATAAAGTCTCTCTCAATGATCATTTACCAAGGGTCTGAACTCACCATCTTTCCAGAGGCAAAAATCAATGCCGTTGTCTTTGGTTCCCTAATCCGCATGATGACAGCAGCAAAACGCTGAACAAACATACATAAAAGGTCAATGTAAGCAACTAGCTTACAGCAAGACATTAGGTGATTCATAGTACAATGCTTTGAAAAGGAAAAAAACCACAAAAATGCATGATGTACTTTGGTTGACAAACAGATGAAGCACTTCAGAAATGAAAAGCAAATAAAGTAGCTCTACAAACAAAAGCTCATGGCCAGTCTCACAAATAAACCTACCACCACAGATCAGCTGAAAAACCTAACCTATCAAATGATTACCAATATTGGTCAAAGAGCTCATAAATTGGCTAGCTTTAATGCTCTATTTTATGTTGTTTATTAAGTGTCCAGTTAGAGGTTCATTATCTTCTAGAATGTATGCCATCTATTAGCAGCATGTAACAAGGCAAGGTTAGCAGGTTGATCAATCAACTGTTAACATAAGTTGTAAGAGGTTTGACCAAATGTGTAAAGAAGATGCACTAAACATTTTCACTGATTTTCATTAGCTATCTTCCATTAATACTTAAAGCTTTAGATCTACATGTCCAACATCATAAAGCTCTATTACGAGTCATCTCCGGCCACAGCATATGGCAGCATAAAATGCTATTGGGTGTCAGCATGATAAGTCACTCAAACAGCTCCCAGCTCGTATTTAAATTTAATGATTGATAAGATAAGTAACAGAGAAGCTGTCATAAATAAACCCTGACATACCTTAGGGTTGTACTCAGCATTACGAGCTTGCAAAGCAATTTGCTTAAGATCCAGCTTGCAATCCAAGTTGACAGTTGAAACAATATTTCTAGAAGCATACACCCAAGTCAGAACAATGGTAATGTTTTTTTTCCATTCCAATATATAGTTGTCCCAACTTGAATAAACATTGCATGACTTTTGGTGAACAATGAACACGAAAAGAACAGTTTATCTAGCCTCAAGACAAACAGCAGCAGTTAAAGCTTATGAGAGAACCCAACCAATCCAAATGAACATATTATAAAAGTTAATGAGTAACAGAAACCAACTAAAAAGGCAGCAAGCATTGGCAGCGAAAGGTTAAATGCAAGACAGTGAATCAACAATCTGAGTGCCTTGTTCATTTTAAGACTTTCCAGAGCAAAATAACGATGAAATGAAACAGAAAACATCAGGATTTCTGTCCCAGAAAGGTACAACATTTTCATTGGTTGTCAAGCCATCATGTCACTTAGAGTATTCTTTAAGTTGTTATCAATTGATCTCTACTGGAATCTGATAAGACAGACAAGTTTTCTCAGTTCTTCAAGCTGTAACCCTATGAACACCACAACCCCTCAGGGTAATATTTTTCAAAAAAAATTGTTTCTTTAATACAGCTTCGTTGTCGTCAGCTAGCATCCCAATCCAAAAACAAATCAACACACAATGATATCATATGCAGAAATGTCTCATAAGTACAGGAGATTATGACAATCGAGAACCACAACATTCAAAGGTATGAAGAGAGAGAACACAGGCGCTCAGTTAAATTACTGTCCTCGTTATTCAGTTAAATTACTGTCATAAAAAACCTAGAAAATAAAAATACATAATAGCTGCTTCAGCGTATCCTTAAGTATAATTTATACTTTGCAATATCCAATTATCATATAATTCACAAGGCTATCGTCCCTAATAAGCCAACTTTCAGTGTTGACTTCCTTTCTCAATCCCCTCTTTCAACTTATAATCACAGAAAACTAAAAACAACCCACTTCTCACAACTGAAAACCCCCCCAAACCCCATCCTATCATCCAAATCCCTGCACCAACAAACCAAAAAAAGGATCGATCATATGCATTTAAATACCACAAAAGAATCAGAACATCAACTTACTGAAGGGTAGGAACTATGCCAGACGGATGTTTAGAAAGATCCACTGGCTGGGTCCCTTCCAAACTTGCTACTTGATCAGGCATAATACACCTCTCTTGTTAGCACGAAGTTATCACTGTTCTAACAAACAAAACCCTTGTTTTCCAATCTGGGTGTCTGTTTTCTCAGCTTAAACACCCAACCCAATTCAAATTGTTCCAATTTTTCCCCTACAAACACACAGATCTGCCGGAAAGCGACGATCTTTGACCCAAAACAGGTATCCTTCAACGTTATGGTATATCCTCGATCCCCTTTTAAACCCAAAAATGACAGATTCGTTAACGTTTTGCAGGAAAAAAGAAAGAGGGAAGATTTTGAAACGATGTCTCTTTTATAGGTAATTGAATTTACAAACACATATATATAAGAGCAGAGGAGGAGAGGATTGAGAGAATATAAGGGCTTGTTTGAGTGTGCGAGAGATGTTAGGTTTGGTTTTGGGTCTGGTTGTCTGATTATGAGAGAGGGGTAAAGCGATGTGCGTCGTCCAACTGGCTGAGGAGGGATGTGATTGGAGAGAGAGGCTTTTGTACCCTAGCCTTCGTTATTTATAGGGACGACTGGATTGGGAGGTGTCCACCCGGTTTAGCTGTTTCGGTCACCTGATGAAGCCGGTTAGAGGGGTGTAATGGGAAATTCCATGGACTTTTGTGTCTGAATTTACTTTTTTGGGTTTAGCGTGGGTGTGTGGAGGGACGCTGATTGCCTTGCCCTTATCGTAATTTGGGAAGCATGACACGTGGTAATGAGACTGTGGGTGATAGTGGGGCGGGGCCCATTAGCCTTTTTTTCTCTTAAAAAAAATCAATTAGTAATATTTAAATTTTTAATCTCATTTGTTTAATTTTATTGAATGGTTCAGATCATGTTATAAGAAAAATTAGAGGAGATAAATCTTATTTTTATATACACCAAAAAGAAAAATCATATAGTTTTACAAGTAGCAAAAATGAGTTAATTTTTGGACTCTTTACGTTTGCGTTATTGTTTTAAATAGATTCTTATATTTACAAGTGTTTAGTATTCGTCCTTTTGTTTTTCCACGTATTCCAAACTAACTCAATTTTTAATTTTTGAAAATTTTAAAAACTAATTTCCAGTAACAATATCTGACGTGGTTTTAAAGAATAATTGAATAATAAAGTTGGCTAATGTAGCATCCATGGTGGCAAAATAATAATAAAAAAATCTCCCTTATCAAGTGGGCCCATATATGCCATGTCGGTGAGTGAGGCCAGCGTGGCACCACTCTCTCCTTTTCTATCTTCACCTCATCAACTAAAATCACTAGAAATTAAAATCAAAATTACATTGAGGTTTAAAAGATGAACAACACAATCTATTTATGTTTGATACGTAAAATTTACACTCTGTTCGAAACCAAATTCTCATCATAACCAAAAAAAAATTAATGAATATATTTACATATTATATAAATGAATTCATATATCGATTAAAATATCCCAAATTAAAATGCATTACATCTTCATAATCGTCTTCATCCTCATCATCATTTTGAGATTTGCTCATGAGGTTGAACCCCATAAAATGCTCAAAAGTTAAGATGAATGACCAACTTTCACTATTAACTAGAATCGTAATTGGAGACCATTTTCCTTCCACACAAGTTGTAAGACTACTCACATCATCATCATCTTCACTGCCGAAAATGGCTAAACATTTGCCTCTGGTGGCAATAAGAACTACCTTGCATAAATGGTTTCTCCCTTCCTCCAACTTTGGTGGAACTTCTTTTTAATTGATTAATTCTCCTCTTTTTTGCAAAAAAATGGACATGTATAGCAAATGGTGGCATCTTTGTTCCTGTTGGATTTTGAAGAACTTTTTTCACCTTTACTACTTCTATTCATGAAATTTTCCTTTTTAACAATTGCATAATCTTCTTGTAAGGAGGAATTTCATCATTTTTGCTTACCAAGAACTCATTACACTTCTACTAAATCAATGAATGCTACAGTTTTATTTTGAATTTCACTATTCTTCCACTTGTGCTTGTGGGACGGTGAGTGATCCGTTGAGTTACCCAAAAACAACTTACATTTATTAGTTAATTATTACAAGTAATTAGCATCTTCGTTAAATGCAATTAAAAATTATATAATTTATTAGTAAATGTGTTCGTTATCCAAAAATTTCCATTAGTTCTTTCTTCTTTTTTGAGAGGAAACCATTAGTTCTTTCTTAGTCACAAGCTAACCTAACATAACACTTTCATACTCCACGTACTCGTTAGTTAGTCCTACCTATTAACAACATAGGGCCAAAAGAAGTGGCAAATTAGTCCTTTAACGTAGATTTTTTACAATCAAAAGAGGAGATATTCTGAAGTAGGAACTTGTGGCAATGGTTTTTTCCGTGTGCATTTTATTTTCACTGATTTTTATTTTGCTTCAAAGAAATGTCTTTCCTTCAACTTCAACATGCAAAAGCAAGACTACAAGACATTCACTTCATCTAATAAAACCAAACTCCAGAAAAACAGAGAGAGAGCAAGAAAGAACCCGGTCCTCGCTCTGTAGTTTAATTGGGTTAGTTGATGGCTCAATTCACTACACAGGGTCGCTTGAAGTTGCTATTTAACAGTGATGGGGTTCAGTGTAAGCTTGTTGGCAATGGTTTTGTTGGTGGGTTCAGATCATTTCAAGGGCGTCACAAGGAAAGACTTGTTAGGTTTGTTGGTTCTTCCGGTACAACAAGACTATATGCTTCTTCTTTGAGCGAGAAATCTTTCAACCATTTCTCATCTGAGGCATGTCTAAATACAAGTGATGAGGAAGAAGGCGTTGATGGTGGTGAGAGTCATGAAGACTATGAAAGCGATTATGAGAGTGATGAGCTCTCTTGCTTTAGGGGCCTGGTCTTGGATATCGCTTACAGGTAACCATTTTCTCTTGACTCCATCTTTCTGATTTTTGCTAATTGTTTGATTGATTGATCTCTTTTTTGTAAAAAACAAAACAGGGGTTTTCCTATCTCTGATGGTTCTCATTGATTTACACTTTTGCTCCATTGGTTTGTGTATTAATGTTTCTGGTTTCTTGTTTCAATGGAGAAATTTAATAGTTCTTCCCTGTCATCCATTGATTTAGTAGTTTTAAATGTAAAGTTAGAAACTTTATAGCTAGGATCCTCAACAAAAAGAAGAAGGCCTCTATGTTTTTGGATCCGTGGCTTGGTAATTTTCAAGAGTTCAGTTGATTACATCATTAGTACTATATATGCCAAAGCTAGATACGGTATTAGGTATTAATGAAGAAATGGAAGAGGTTATAATGACGGATATTTGGAAATTGAAACATTAAGGATTGCATTTAACAGCCCTGATTCTCTTTCCAAATCCGTAATTACAAGGAAATTTCTCTGAAGTAACACCAATCGGAACTGAATTGCTTCCGATTTGGACAAACCTAAGGGCTATAAGTAGAGCCCCAGTTCTTGTCTTCACCACCACAATTTCTTTTCGATCCTTTTTAGTGTCTTGTCAGGCCTATCTTCTTCTTTTGAGTGGTTGAATCACCTTAAATGGGTCGTGTTCATGGCCATTCATCCATTTTACTACCACCAAGTAATCAGAAGGGTGAATTGCCATGAACAACGATCCCTTTATGGGTTGATTTGTTATGTACATGGTTATGAAATTGCCATAAATGGGTCGTGTTCATGGCAGTTCACTCCTTTTGTTACAGAGATTGGATGAGTGAATTGTCATGAACAACGATCTCTTTGTGGAGGTGATTTCTTTGGCTGACTTGGTTATATCTGTGAAATTACCACAATCGCATCGTGTTCATGGCTATTCATCCTCCCCTTTTATAAAATACTTGTGTGCAGGGTGAATTGCCATGAACAATGATCTCTTTGTGGGTTTGATTTCTATTACTATCAGGGCATCAATTGTTGGGATGCTCCTTGTGGCAATCTGTGGTTATGTATATGTTTTTGGAATAAATATGCTTGTTTTACTCCTCTCTGCATTCTGCAACCATGTTAGCTGGATTCTAGGTTGTGTTAATTATGTAGTTACTATATCATGGAAGAAGGACATGACCTTATTAGTTCATTCTTTTAGCCCTTGCCTTCCTGATCTCATAGTATTGGCAATTCACAGACTTTTCTCTTTAGTGCTTAGATTTTCATTTTCATTTTTGATAAATTTAGAAAAAAAAGCATGCCGGTTTGTGTATCTGATTGTTGTTATCCTGCTCCAGGCCAGTCAATGTTGTCTGCTGGAAGCGTGCTATATGTTTGGAATTCATGGAGAAGGTTGGACTGATTTGGCCCATCAATACATGTTAGATGTGAAAACAAGTCATGTTAGTTTTTAGTAAACATGGATAACAGTATAAAATTCTTCATTATTTCCACGTTTTATCCATTGAAAAACATTCACTGTTTGTCATTCTAGGTTTCCTTGCAATTCTTTTTCTTGTTGGCTTATTTTTCATATATGCTTGGAAACATATACAACACGTGTTTTTGTTCCTCAAGTAAGTTTGTGGCCTTATGAGGCATTTACAATGACAGATTTTGGCTCATGAGTTCTTGATCATTTCTGTCTCTAGGCTGATGTACTAGAATATTATGACCAGACTGTAAATTCTCCAAGTGGATCCTTCTACATTCCAGCTGTGTTAAGGGTATGCAACTGAGCAGTATGTAGACCATCCTTCTACATATCAGCTGTATTTTCCTGAGCTTTGGTCTTACTTCTCTTGGACTGAATTTAAGGTACCCTATTCTCCTTTCAGGTTCCACATCTCCTACAAGTTGTGAAGAGGAGAAGAATAAAAAATACTCTTAGTCGGAAGAATATACTACATCGCGACGACTATACCTGCCAGTAAGTAATTTTTACTGTCCGGTTAAGCCCTTCAGAACGCAAACTGTTTTATCCTTTGTGAAAAAAGTGAACACTTTCTGCTAAGTTGGATGACGATTTGATCTCTCATATATACTTGGGCATGATTTAAGTAGTGTTTACCTCTTTAAGTTGTTGGAAGTTGTCTACTCATTTTAGAGCTGTTTACAGACAATTCTGTATTTCACCTACTTGGCAAGTCCATAAAAGTTCTTGGTCTATTTTGGTGCATGTTACCTCAATGTTAATTGGATGCTTATTTCTTGCCATTCTATATTGACTCATTTTAGTTTGTAAACCTAGACTTCTTGAAGTTGCATGACATTTGCCTGCCTTGGCAAGACAATGCAGGATAATATCGGCATTGAAGTGTGAAATAATTTCAGATTATGCTTATTTCTTGCCATTCTATATATGTGCTTATTATGCTGGATTTTCTTTGATTTTTCCTTGGCTCTAAGTGCGTAGTAGAGTCAAAGATGAAAATTGTTTAGATAGAGGGTAATGTATGGCCGATTTTCAAACTGTTCTATTTGATTACCCGAACTTCTTCATTTGGGTCCTATGTTCTGAAGTTGAAGCCTCCGTGTCTGTTTATTGCTGCCTTTGTGTCATAATCTACTTCTGCCTGTTTATTCTAGGTATTGTTCATCGCATGAGAACTTGACAATTGACCATGTTGTGCCAGCTTCAAGAGGGGGAGATTGGAGATGGGAAAATCTGGTATAGTGTGACAATTTCCTGATTGTCTGTCCTGTATCAATTATAGATATTGATGAGAACAAAGTTAGGGAATCATGGACAAGCAAAAGTGAATGGATTTTAAATCTTGGAGCTCATAACATAGAGTAGAGAACATAATCGACAGAGCAATTGCACTGATCGACTGCTATGTTCTGATTGGATTATTATCAACAGCCCTTTGGTTTATTTTGAAATGTCTGTTGTAGTTGATGGTTATTCAACTACGTTTTGAGTCCTTCATTAGCGAATATGCCATCATGTTTCAGATTTCTTTTTTCCTTTTACTCGTTTAAAATCGAGTTTGACTTCAAATTATATAAGCATATCTTGCGAAAAGAAAAAAATAAATAGAAAGGCATGTGTTATGGCATTACAGTTGTGAAGTTTATTTAGTATGTTACAGGTTGCTGCTTGTGTCAAATGCAACTCAAAGAAGGGTCAAAAAACTCTAGAAGAGGCAAATATGAAGCTTCTTAAGGTCCCCAAGGTATAAACTCGTTTATCATTTCTTCTTTTATCAAAAGCTTAAATAATTGCAAGTGTGGCTTCAAAGGTGCGAGTAACGCTGTTATCTTCCGTCAACACGAGTGCAGAGTAAGATGATATTTAGAATAATTATTATATGGTTGTTTCGTGAAGGAAGAAGTGTTACTCTTTGATATGTTGCAGGCGCCTAAAGGGTACGACATACTTGCCATACCGCTGACAAGTGCAGCGCTTAGGATGCTGAAGATGAGAAAGGGTACTCCTGAGGAGTGGCATCCATATCTAGCACCATGAGATTTGATCGCCGGTGGACATTCATGTGCTTCGTACATGCATATAATTGCCCGTCATGGGGCTCCTTCTTTTTCTTACATTACATTATATATACTCAAACTGATGTGTTCAAGACAAGATCTTGTACAGGTTCTTCTTTGTTATGCTTCGAGCATGAAATGTCAATATATATGCTGATATCAGGGTTGGTTAGTCAGATGTGAAATATGATCTCTTTGTTAATCCTCCTCATCCTTAGACACATTATGTTAATTTTTTTTCACTTTCATCTTAATTTATTATTGTATTTACTAGACAAATTTGAGATATTTTACCATCATTTTACAACTACTAATCTAATTCAATCATAAACATATTTATAAAAAAAATCAATTATAAAACTTTGAGGCAACGCGTGAGTTTGATAATAATTCTTGTCAAGTGTTGTTGATATCACCTCCCTATCTTTTGCAATAATTGATTGCTGTGCCCTAGTCCTACATTAATGATGAGTGGATGTGATGGCCCGATCCCCTCAATGCCATCATTTTTATTACTGTCACGCTCCAAATTTCACAATGTATTTCAACTTTCCAAATTTTGAATATATAATCAAATACAAATAAGAGTTGAATGTGTATTATACTATTATGTGCTACAAAAGAGCAAAGAAGGAAAAGAAAAATGTTCATAAGAAAAGGAAAGTAAAAACTTTTGAGTTGTGATAAGAATTTGAATCATTTAACTCTTAAAGGTATTACTAATCTTTCATTATTAGACTAACCGTAGTGACTTCTTTTGAAATTTTTTCTAGATTCATCACATGTACAAATAATAATTAAAATGTATTATATAAATGTGACTACGACGTATACGTATAGGGCGAAAAATTATTAAGGGACCCTAGACTCTGACGTTTTATTTAATGGGAACCCTAATTTTTTTTTGTTTAATCACATCCCCGACCTATTTAATTTTGTTTAATCACAACCCTACCGTCACGTTTTGCTGATGTGGCACCGTTATGTGCCACGACATGTACTCACGCGATATCACGTCAACAAGACACGTCAGCAACTTGCCACATAATATGTCCACGTCATTAAGCGTGCCACGTGGTAGTGGGGCCCGCGACGCATGGCCACTTTCTTCCTTCCTCATCCGCCACTGATTCAAGTTAAAACATCCAAATTAAAATAACCAGCAATGCCCTAAACCTATCTTCTTCCTCCTCCTAGCCAATGCAGCCAATAACCACACACCCATACCCAATCCGTCTAACCTCCTTCTCTAATCTCAATTTCCTGCAAATCCAACACAAAAACCAGCAGCAAGGAAAGGAAGAGAGAACGTAGCAAATGGAATTTCTAATCAAGGTAAATGATCAACAGAAAAAAGAGATGTTGATGCTTAAATGCTCAAAAATAGAAGAAGGGCGTTAATCTTTTCTTCTTGCTGGCGTGGTGATGATTTGAGTTTGGGTTTGACAGTGGCGATTGAGCAGTGGCGGTTGGGTGGCCGGAGGGCGGATGTGTGGATGGTTGGTTTGGATTGTGGCAGTGAGGTTAGGTTTGGATCCGGGTTTGATGGTTGGTGGTGATTGGGTGTGTGTGACGGGGTTGTGGTTGTGGTTGGTGGCGATGGGCGGCTGATGGAGGAATATTGGCGGTTTTGGGGAGATGGCGGTGACGATTGATGATGATTGGTACGGTCGAGAGTGAGGGAGAGGAGGTTTTTGTGTTTTCTTTTGTTTTGTTGGAGCCAAGTCTGTGTTGGTGAGGAGAGGGTGATGGGATGATGTGGCCATCTTTGACGGCGCCATAGTCAGTGACGGAGAGGGTGGTTGGCGGTGGTTGGGATTGGTGGAGAGGGAAAAAGAGGAGGAATACAAGTGGAGTTGTCATTGATTGGATGGGTTTTTCTAAGAATTTGGGTCTTTTTTGGGTTATGTCTGTTGTAAATTGCAAGGGAGTTGGCAGCTAAGAAGGAGATGTTGGGATTGATCTAGATCTAGGGTTGTTATTGTTGGAAAGAAAGAAGGAAGAAGAAGAAAAGAAAGAGAGGAAAGGAAGGAGAGGGAACTGACGTGGCGCGCTTCTACACGTGCACAGAACGATGTGGTAAGTTACTGACGTGTCTTGTTGACGTGGCATCGCGTGGGTACATGCCGTGGCACATAACGGTGCCACATCAGTGAAACGTGACGGTAGGGTTGTGATTAAACAAAATTAAATAGGTCGGGGATGTGATTAAACAAAAAAAAAATCAGGATTCCCATTAAATAAAACGTCAGAGTCCAGGGTCCCTTAATAGCTTTTCGCCAATTATATAATAATCAAGATATTTCATCTAAACACTACTAATTGGATTGATCACCCGACTAATATAACTACACAAGTACACTCCCCTTTAATTAGTGTACTCTACCTTAAAAAAAAAAAGTATTGCACTCTAGATTTTTTTTCCCTTTCCAATAAAGTACATTTTTTTAAAAAATTGACAGAGGTGAAATTTGAATTTAGATTCGAGTTTTTACTAGTATTTTTGTCATTAGTCGTAAGGGTGTAACCGGTCCGATTCGGTCCGATTTTGGGCTTGGAACTGGACTGAACCGACAGTCCGGTCCGATTTTTTTTTTAAAATATAATTAATTAAAAAATACATTAAAAAATTCAATAAAAAACAAACAATTTTTTTACAGTCTCACAATCGCCAACCTAATTGAACTCAAGGCCATTAATTAATTCTGCAACACATTAACTCACCTATAATCCAAAAAACATCCATAATGAATTTACAAACAAAAACCGTGAACTCAATTGAACATCCATAATCAATTTACAAACACCCATAATCAATTAGCTGCAGCATACAAAAGAAGGCAATATCCCAATTGAACTCAAAGCCACAATCTAAAAAACATCCATAATTAAATTAAGGAGCTGCAGCATGTAAAAGAAGGCAGTATCCCAATTGAACTCAAAGCCACAATCCAAAAAAACATCCATAATTAAATTAAGGAGCTGCAACATGCAAAAGAAGGTACTTTTTAAACAACAAAATAGAGACTTTTTCGAGGCAGCATGCAAAAGAAGGCAGCACCAAAGGATTGTGTCACTCCTGCAAATGGAAGAGAGATCTATTCAGAACTCAGACAAGGTAATCCTAACCAAGTAAAAAAAAGTGGAAGAAAGATCTATTAAGAACTTGACTAACTTGCAACCATCAATTAAAATCCTTATGAGATAATATCTATCACTGGAGGTGCAAATGTAATGTTCGCAAGGGCTGCCATTTACAGATGATTAAAATTAATCAAAGTCACATGATAAATAACCAATTCATAGCTAAAAAAATTAAAACTTAAATATTACCTTTCTCAAGCTCATCAACCTCTTTGTCCGTCTCTTCATTCTTAGAATGATATTCATAACTTGGTGCTCTCAACCAATCTTCAGTGCAAACCAGCGCCTCTACAATTTTTGCGGACAAAGAGCTTTGAAAATCATCAAGGATGCGACCACTACAACTAAATGCAGATTCTAATGCGACGGTAGAAGTTTGAATAGCTAACACATCCTATGCTATCAATGAGATAGTAGGAAATCGAACACTATTAACCTTCCACCACTCCAAAATGTCAAAAGATTCTGAATTCGGTATCATCTCTTCCTCAAGATAACGATCTAACTATGTTTTTTTTTTCCTACCTCTCGTTGAGCCATTTCTTGTCAATACTTATATTCATAGGCATATGCAGCTGATCCATATTCACCATCAATATCATCATCTAAATCTAATGAAGAAGTTGTTGCAACACCAACAGAAGAAGCTTCTGCAGCCCCATTCAGGTTGCCAATCTCCCTTTCATACTCTTCAAATAGTTGAATAAGTTTACTTCCAACTTTTTCAACTAACACCACTACACTGATAAACTCATACATATTGTTAATCAGATAATTCGTGTAACCCATCTTGTACCTTGGATCTAACACGACAACAATAAACAACATCACATTGATTTTTTCTAGATCTCCCCAATATTTGTCACACTTTTTCTTCATTTGCAAGGCCATTCCAGCCACCTCAAGATCAACATTGTGGCACATTTTTTTCAACCTAAAATCAACCTCACTCACTTTATTCAAACAAATGTTGGACGTTGTGTATTTTGTACCCGAAATACTTAAAGTAAGCTGGTAGAAACATTTCAAAAATCTAACCATGTTCTTAATATGAACCCAATCTTCTTCCACGGGAATACCCTTTCTACAATCAAGTTCTTCATCATGACCAACTTCACTTGAAAAATTAGAATCCAACCCCGCATATCTATCAAACACAATTTTTAATTTTAAGGCTGTTTCTAACATCAAGTAAGTCGAGTTCCATCGGGTGCACACATCAAGACACAACATAGCTTCACTATCTGTCCTTTCTTCCCCAATACATGCTTTGATTTTTTCATATCTATTCGGGGATTGCCTCACATATCTAACTACATTTCGGACTCGAATAATTGAAGGAGTAGCAAGTTTTAGTCCATCGCTAACTACTAGATTCATTATATGTGCAACACACCTCACATGTAGAAACTCCCCACCCAAAACACTACCCTTCCAATGATTTACTCTTTTTTTCAAATACCCCACCGCAACATCATTCGAACTAGCATTATCAACAGTCACAGACATAACTTTATCAATACTCCACTCCAGCAAACATTTCTCAATCAATTTACCAATGACCTCACCTTTATGACTAGAAATTGGACAGAAATTTATAATTCTTTTTTGCAACTTCTAATTTGAGTCAATATAATGAGCAGTCAGACACAAATAATTAATCTTTTGATTAGATGTCCATGTGTCCGTAGTAAGACAAGCCTTCCTACAATTAAATGACATGCTACTTTTTAGCTTCAATCTTTCCTCCACAAACATCTCATAGCAATCCTTCGCTACAGTAACTCGTGAAGGCACTACAAACTTCGATTGCAGTACAGAACAAAAGTGCTTAAAACCTAAACCCTCAACCATTTTAAAAGGTTTTTCTTCAACAATAATCATGTATGTCAATGCCTTCCTACACATGTTCTGATCAAATTTCCATGTAGCTAACACACTCTCATTACTCCAATTGAAAGTTAACAGAGATTGACCCGGTGACACATCACTATTGACTATACCTGATTTGAAAAATGGCCCTTTCTTACACTTAAACAAGTGCTTCCTAATTGCAGTTGTGCCAGCATTACTAGGATCATACTTATACTCATTTTTGTTGCAAAAATTACATCGTACCTTTGTTTCGTTATTAAGAGTCGTAAATTCCGTGACATGACTCCACACGAATGACCTCTGTTTTCTTTTCTTTCTCTCAGTTGCTTCTACCTCTTGACTGCCTTGCACTCCATCTGCCCCCACAGTTGCTTGTGCCTCTTGACTGCCTTGTATCTGACTTTGTTGCGTAGATGAAGTCTCAGTATGTGCTTGCACTCCATCTGCCTCCACTATCTATACAAAAAATAAGACAAACAACCACAAAAAATAAGACAAACAACCACAATCTAGTAACGAAAGAGTAACTACTGGTTGCCAATGTTGTGAAACTTGCATCTAATGGCTTTTCAAAATATAACTAAATGAAAAACTACATCCTTTGTGATCGCGCGTCGAACACGTCAAATATAATAGTGAAATAGGTATGGAATTGGAGGTAGAAATACAACTTATCACTGTCTACAAGAGTTTGTAGATGATGGTAAGAGGATCGTCCACAGAGATCTCTAGGAAATGTAGTTCTTAGGTTGAGTTCCTCGTCACTGAGTTTTGGTTGGGTAGAATCTGAAACTGAAGATAAAACGGAAAGAAGTGAAAACAATTTAAAATAGTATTGGCCAAAGTCTTGGTCAGGACTGGGGTCAAGATTGGAGTAAATCCGATAAAAGGAAATTCCAGGTAAGGGCGACGTGAGAGCTTTGTTCTTATGCTTCGATCATGGATTCAAATATATTCATCTCTTTGTTTATAGTACTGCTATAGAGTAGAGGTACTCCTATTCACTCTTGTCTTCCCTCCTCTTCAAATTACCTGGCGGGTGCTCCCTTTCCTGATAATCCTAGCCAAGGGACACCTTGCTGGTTAAAGGGTTTATCCGTTTGACTGCTGTCTTGAATGGTTGTTCGCTTCCTCAATGGTATAGGGGAAGACAGTACCTAGGCCAAGGTATCTCCCTATGGAGATCCTAGGTTGTCAATCTGGTCTTGACCTAGATTGCTTATTTCTTCTAGTCTAGCTCGAGACTAGTTACCTACTTTGTCTAGCCGACGGGTGCTCCCTTTCCTTCTAGACCGGCTACAACTCTTCTCTACTAGAGTGCAAGGATGATCAAACCTTGTCTCTAGTGAGTAAGCGATGAATTAAGCTCAAGAAATAAATAAATACAAGTAAAGAGATTATAAAGCACGGTTTAATCTCACGAATGCATAAGAACTTCAGCTCATCAACCCTTACCAAGAATAGGTGTTTAGTTAATCATATTCATAATTAACAAGACAATATATATTTTTGCATAAATAATAAATCCGAGATTTTTAAATAAAATCCGGAGTAAAGTTTAACAATGTCAAAGAAGGGGAAAAGAGAAGAAGGGGTCGGATTCGATCCGGACAGAGGAGGAACAATGTTTGGCTAAATAGCCCTAAAACTCCTCTGTCCTACTTCAACTCAACTTCCTAGAAAATCTCTAAAAAGATTGTAACAATAAATTGTTTGAAATTGGAAATAAAATCGCGAATACAAAAGAGGGAGATCCCTTAGGATTCTTCAAAAGATAGGCTTCAGATCCCTCTGGATTTGCGAACAGAAGTGGCCTGCCAGCAGCCAAGGCCCACGCGAAGCGAAGCCCAAAAGGGTGCCAACGCAACTTCTCAACTGTCTTGTATCGCGACAAGAGTCTTGGCCGAAGTCTAGGCCAAGACTAGGAAAATCAGCTTCAGCTATCCAAATCAGAAACTTCAATATTCTGCCAACAGACTAGAACTGCAAAGAATAGGGGAAATCAAGGATAATTCAGTAGGTTTACTGTCCAAATAAACTAGTAAATGGACAATAAAACATGATGAAATGCAATGCAATCACTTTGAAATACAAACTCCACATCCAAAAGACCAAAATTTTATTGGCAACTCAAAAATATGACTTTGAACAAGCACAATACTCTATGGTAGTGAGTGTTCAGTAGGAAAGAAGCAAATCATGCATAAGAGTGGTGTTGCTGCTTAAGGTGGTCAACAGTGAGCTTATGGTGTTTCAAGTGAAATGATCAGGAGAACTAAGATAATGTGAATAGAACTTCTAAATAAAAGGGTCCAAAGCCAACGAGTTAGGCGTAAATGGAGATAGTGTTTAATAGACATCAGTAATTTGGAGATTAAAGCTTAGCTGAGTGGGAGTTGAGTTGTACAAGAGCTTAGAGTAATAACTGAAAACAGAATTTTCAGTTAGAAGAAAAGATATGGAATGACAAAGATCACAATGACATGAGATATGCCTATAAAGATTTGAAAATTAATTGCAGAACACAGATTGTGAAAGCTCAAGAATAAGGACTAAAATATTATGCTCTAACTCTGTAATACGCCACAGACTGATTAACAACTCAACTAAAGGATGATAGAATCATGCACACGCCAATCTTTCTGAGAATGACTTGAATAAGAGTTTATATCACCAAACTCAATTTCTCAATCCTAAGTTCATATTGTAGCACTTATGGAATAGAGGATTTGAAGCACCATCGATTTAATTAGATGACTCTAATGAGTTAAATAATTTGTTATCATAGGCTTCTTTAATCTGAGGCGACTACAACCAAATATTCTATTGAATTTTTGATATATGATATAAAAAGACTAGGAGAAGCAAATTAAGATTTATTTATTTTACCTATTTTAATTGATCAATGTTTATCTATGCAAATTATGAGCAAATCCTTTCACATTAAGCTAAAATCCTTTCAGAAATTTAAAACATGCATCTAATGGCTTACATTGATTGATTCAGTGTTTGAGTTCATGTTCTTCGTGGGTTGTTGTCGTGGTGGTGGCGGAGCGGATCGAGGGAGACACGGCGAGGGAGCGAGCGAGGGAACGATGCGGCGACAAGCGGCGAGGGAGCGAGGGAGGGAACGATGCGGCGGCAAGCAACGAGGGAGCGACGCGACTACGAGAGAGCGAGGGATCGAGGGAGATGGAGGAATGAGCGGCGAACAAGGGATTTGGTCGGAGATGGAGGAGCGAGCAGCGAAGAGGGATTTCGGATTTGGCTGAGATAGAGGAGCGGCGCAAGGGAGAAGGAGTGAAAGAAAATGAAATGAAAGGAAAAGGGGAAAATTATTTTTAGGTTTTGGTAAAAACCATCCAAAATAAAAGTTAAAAAAAATTTGCGTGGGAGGGGATTCGAACCCCCTCCCTTTCGCTTAAAACAAAGAATTTTAACCACTGAAGCAGAGGAAACATTTGATAATTATTGCATATATATATACTGGTTCTTCCGGTTCTACGGTTCAGTTTACGGATTTTGGTTGGAGTAGAACCGGACAGAACCAGAAATTTTCGGTTCTGCTTCGAGTAGAACCGGACTGAACCGGAACTTTTCAGTTCGATCCAGTTCGGTGCAAAATGCTCCGGTTCTGATTCGGTTTTCGGTTCAATTCGATTTTCTTACACCCCTAATTAGTCGTATGTTTACAGAGTTACACTTGCCTTTTAAACATAGTACAGAGTGTGTACAGTTGGCCTTATACATGGTATAAAGCTTTGTATCGGAGAAGAAATAAAAAAAAAAGGTCAGTATCAAGAAAAGGGAGGAAAAAATGGACAGGTGAGAGGGGATTGCGCACCCGGAGGTCCCTTCACTTATTATTTTCATTTTAGTCAGTCCCTAACGTTTGTTTTTGTTCGATTTGGTCCCACACGTTACCTACGTTAGACCCGCGAAGTCCCTCCTCCCTAAACGGTGACAAACGGCCGTTAGTTTCTATTATTTTATTATTAAAACTGAAAAAGGTGCTGGTCGCGGGACCCACATGTCTGAAAAATTAATTTTAATTTTAAAAATCTTAGAAAAATACGGAAAAATATGGAAAAATTAAAACAAAAATACAGAAAAATTAAAAGAAAAATAATATTATTAATTTAAAAAATATAGAATATTTAGAATATTTAATTTTAAAATTAAAAAAATATAATTAATTTTAAAATTCAAAAAAATAATTATTTAATTTCTTTCTTTTTTTCTCTTTCTTTAAAAATTAGAAAAATGAAAAGAAAAATATTAGAAAAATACAGAAAAATTAGAAAAATGAAAAAAATGATAATATTATTAATTTAAAAAATACAGAATATTTAATTTTAAAATTAAAAAATATATAATTAATTTTAAAATTCAAAAAACGAATTATTAATTTTAAAATTGGAAAAAAAAATAATTTATTTCTTTTTTTCTCTTTCTTTAAAATTTAGAAAAATTAAAAGAAAAATATTATAAAATACAGAAAAATTAAAAGAAAACTAATATTATTAATTTAAAAAATACAGAATATTTAGAATATTTAATTTTACAATTAAAACATATATAATTAATTATCAAATTCAAAAAAAATATTTTTAAATAAATTTGTTTTTGAATTTTATAATTAATTATATATTTTATAATTTTAAAATTAAATATTCTAAATATTCTGTATTTTATCAATTAATAATATTATTTTTCTAATTTTTCTGTATTTTTCTAATATTTTTCTTTTAATTTTTCTAATATTTAAATAAAGAAAAAAATTTTTTTTTTCAATTTTAAAATTAATTAATTTATTTTTGAATTTTAAAATTAATTATATATATTTTAATTTTAAAATTAAATATTCTGTATTTTTTAAATTAATAATATTATTTTTCTTTTAATTTTCTGTATTTTTCTAATATTTTAATTTTTATAGAAAGAGAAAAAAAGAAAGAAATTAAATAATTATTTTTTTGAATTTTAAAATTAAGTAATTATTTTTTTTAATTTTAAAATTAATTTTATATTTTTTAATTTTAAAATTAAATATTCTAAATATTCTGTATTTTATAAATTAATAATATTATTTTTCTAATTTTTCTGTATTTTTCTAATATTTTTCTTTTAATTTTTCTAATTTTTAAAGAAAGAGAAAAAAAATAAAGAAAAAAAATATTTTTTTTTCAATTTTAAAATTAATTAATTTATTTTTGAATTTTAAAATTAATTATATATATTTTAATTTTAAAATTAAATATTCTGTATTTTTTAAATTAATAATATTATTTTTCTTTTAATTTTCTGTATTTTTCTAATATGTTAATTTTAATTTTAATTTTTATAGAAAGAGAAAAAAAGAAAGAAATTAAATAATTATTTTTTTGAATTTTAAAATTAAGTAATTATTTTTTTAATTTTAAAATTAATTTTATATTTTTTAATTTTAAAATTAAATATTCTAAATATTATGTATTTTTTAAATTAATAATATTATTTTTCTTTTAATTTTTCTAATTTTTCTGTATTTTTTTTAAATTTTTTTGTGTTTTTTCGTATTTTTCTATGATTTTTAAAATTTAAATTATTTTTTCAGACATGTGGGTCCCGCGGCCAGCACTTTTTGTCAGATTTAATAATAAAAAAATCAAAACTAACGGCCGTTTGCTCCGTTAAGGGAGGAGGGACTCCGCGGGTCTAACGGAGGTAACGTGTGGGACCAAATCGAACAAAAACAAACGTTAGGGACTGACTAAAATGAAAATAATAAGTGGAGGGACCTCGTGGTGCGCAATCCCCAGGTGAGAGGCTATGACAAAGTGTAGTACATGGATGATGGAAGCTTGCAGTTGCAGGGTATCAAAATTTCAAAGGGTTCACATGCTCACCAAGCTTTCTTAGGATATTACACTATGCAAGGATAGATGGTGACATCTTTCTCTTTTTTTTTAAATTCAAAAAAAAAATTGACAAAAATTTCTCATACTGTAGGTCTATTTTATATTTTTTCATATTAAGTAATTATAGGGTACATTTGGTGTGCAACGTTACTCAGTTCACCTACTTACATTAATCAATAAGAAAGCTACACGTTAGAATTTGTGGTTACAAATTATGAGATTTTAAATTTTGAATTTTGAGATAATTATAAACCTAAGTAATGGTGGGATAAATTCCAAAAATACCTATTTACGTGTAACAACTTTATTGATTTGGATGTACACCTAATTAAAATACTGGGTGTATTATATATTTTTTCATATTGTAGGGTCTTGATTTCTTGTCCGGCACCAACACGACTTAATGCTTGCTAAACATTTACTATGGATCCAAAGTCTATTATTTTTAGGGGTCTTTGACGCCACCGCGTCCTAAATTATCCTCATTTGAAAAATAAACCTCTTAATAATTTTTTTGTGTTGGATTCAACTTTTTAAACTATTTTCTCATTGTAAAGAGACTCTTCTGTTAGTTTTTTCATCCAAAACTCTAACTTATTTACTTTGATCATATTTTGTTTTTATTTTTTTAATCCCACAAAAATTAAACTATAAAATAAAATAAAAAAATTATTTTTAACTTAATAATTATTAAATACATATGAACATAACTATTTTTCTAAAAATAAATTCAAAAAGAACAAAAAAAAATCATAAAAATAAAAAAAATTATACAATTTTCTAAATAATTATAAAAGATTAATTAAAATTATAAAAAGTAGCAATTTTTGTTGAAAAAAATCAAAAAAGGGGAAAAAATATGTTAATTTCATATTTTTTTGAATTTTATAATTTTAAAAATATTATCACTTTTAAATTTTAATTCTGGATTTTTTTTTTGTTTTTCTGATTTTTTCAATTTTGAAAAAAATATTTTCCTACTTTTCTCATTTAAAAAATATATAAAAATATATATGGTCAAAGCAAATCCGTTAAAGTTTTGGATGAAAAACTTAACAGAAGGGCCTCTTTACAATGAAAAAATAGTTAGGGTAACTGAATCTAACAAAAAAAATTATTGATGCCTACTGACTAGACGATGATAATTCAGGGAGTGGAGATACTAATGACTCTTATTTTTACCAAAGTATTGTTTTTGAACACAATTTACTTCCTCCGATTTTTTTATAGTTGTCTTTTTAACTATAATCACACAGACCAAGATAATTATTAATTTCAGTCACAAATACACTCCACTAATTATCTCTCACCACTATATTAATTACTTCACTTTAAATTGACCAATCTAAAATTAACTTATTTTAAAATGATTGGGTTAAACTTTGTAACTTATGGGAAAAAGAAAAATTATAATTAAAAAATACCAATTAACCTCATAGAAATTATAAATACGACAACTAATTACAAACAAAAATTTTGGCCAAAATAGACAACTATAAAAAATGGGAAGGAGCACCAAAATATTATTGTCAACCAAGATGTAGCTCATTAACTATATTGGTGATAAAGTACTAATATAAAATTAAGTTCGAGTGGCCTTTTTTTAAAAAAAAAGATGAAGAAGAAGTGCAGTACTCTTTAATTTAACAAAATAATCAATACACCCAATTTATGAGATAAACTTATATTTAGTGCGATGCCATTTTCTACCGTGCAAGCACCGTTGAAAATGGTATCGTAATTTTATATGACGTCAGTTGACTTTTTTTTCTAAAAAACACTTTCATTTACAGATGAATTTAGTCTATTTTTTCATAAAAGTTTTTTTTCAAATATACTTTTAATTGATTAATTTAATCACCGTATTGGTAAAATATTTCCGATCAAACTCCAAAGTCTAAAATAATTAATTTGGTCTCCATGTTCGTAAAAAAGATTAATCGGAAATTCCAAGTAAACTCTAACTAATTAATTTAGTTCCCGTATTCGTAAAAAAATTCCGATCAAATACGTAAATAATTAATTTAGTCTCCTTGTTCATAAAAAAATAATCGAACTCATACATTTATGAAATTTCATATTTTTTCACGTGTTTGTAAATTTAGTTCAACTAAAACACACAAAAATACTCATTCTAATATTTTTTTTTATAAATTCATTGTGAACAATTTTCATTTCAATCAAACCCATAAAATGCTAATAATTTCAATTTTTAACTTAGCCTCGGCTTATATAACCATGAAGAATATAGAAAATTATATTAGAAGATTCGTCTCATTTTAAGGTCCAAGGAAGTATGCGCATGAGATTAAATTGTACTATTGATTCCTCTATTTTATTTATTAGACACATTTTACCCTCCAGATACGTTTTTGACACATTAAGTCCCTTTATTATGATTCTAGAATATTTTAAGTCCTGCTTATGTGTCATTATCTAATCGGAAAAATACGACTTAAAATGTTATATTAAAATCATAGTAGAGGGACTCAATAGATGGGGAGCTGGTGGGCCCCTAACCCCCTCTACAATTTTTAGAAGTTCCATTGAAGTCCCTAAAGTTTAATTTTTTTAAGTAATCCTATTTTATTTACCAAATAATTTATATTTAGTGATCTAATTGTTTAAGAGTTCCTTTACACTTAGACTTTATAATTAAACATATTTTTATTTATGCAAAATTTCTATATTTATTTCTCAAAATCTAGATAAATTTTAGTAATGATTTAAAATTCAAATTAACTTTCTAATAATAATGAGAAATGAGTAAAAATTTTATATTTTATTAAATTTTATAATTTTCTAAAAGTAGTTTCTAAATATTCTATATATGCCAATTTTTATATTATTAGAGAATAAAAAAAATAAGGAAAAATATATTTCAATTTTTTTATATAACACCACCATGTGGCTCAAAAAAAAAGTAGTTTAGTTTTAACCTTGACTTTGCCCCATTGATATTTTTTCCCATCTCCTTCCTTTAATTTAATATGTTGAAAACGTAAGTAAATAATATAATGTGTCCAAACGAATTAAACAAAGCGATTAGTAGTGCAATTTAACCATGCCTCTACTCGTATAAAAAGAAGTTGAACAAACAAATTTTTTTCTCGTCAGGATGTGCGTGTAATGTGTATATACAATTATACATAGAATAGGAATGGACTAGTTTCACTTCATAATTTATACAAAAGGAAAAGTGAAAAGAAATCTGAAAAGTTCAAAGAAAGAAAAAGAACAGGTAAAGGCGAGAGGTTGCTATCAATTGAAATGATGGTGGTGGACTGGTAGTAGTAGTAGTACTGCTTAATATACTCTCACTCATTAATAGAGGTGTCAAAACGGGACTTTAGGTCTGAGTCTCGATAATAAATAAGAGTGCCAAAAAAAATTCGGTATTGGTTAACTTATAAAAGTTTGGGACTAGACTTGGTTTAATTGAACCAGAATTTTTTTTTTTTTACTTTTTACAAATAAAATGAATGGTTCATAACCTAAACAAACCATGAACCATGACGGATAATAATTTAAAAAAAAAATGAAGGGTTTAGGAGGGCTCGTGACCATGAAAAAAATCATGAATTTTGATAGTAATTTGTTGATACATAAAATAAATAAAAATAATCTTTTTTTTAGATGAGATACACTTGATGGGTCTCAAATCTATCCCGAGTCTGTCTCGATTCAGCCCCGATCCCCTCTAAGCCGGGACGGGAACTGGATAGCTGTTGTTGTTCTACAATATGTAAATGTAATCCATCTGAGCATTTAAGAAGGTAACCTAATCAAATTTTCCATCTCAATTGGAGAATCTATGAGTTAATTGTACTACTCGTTTTTTTTTATATTTTTTATAAACTATCTCAATATATGGAATTCTAGTGTATTTGCATTCTGCATAGAAAGGATGAAGGAAAGAGTGAGAAGTAGTGGTCCTGCTAATAAAAACAAAAAATTGGGAAGAAATTAGAATTTTGAAATAAATGACTACTAAAAAGTTTCAAAATTTTCAAAACCCATTTTTGAGCTTTGAACAGAAATCAAAGTTTCTTCTAAAAAAATAAAAAAACAGAAAACAAAGTTACAAAACAAAGGGCTCTGTAGTCTCTACCTCTAAAGTCTAAATCCTCTCTTTTATTTCTTCATCTGCCGACAGAAAACAAAGCACGTCATAGAAAACCAAAATATATAAAACAGAAGAAGTCACAGTCGCAAAGCAAAGCAAAGGAAAGGAAAGGAAAGATTAAAAACACTTGCTTGCTTCTGCGTATTTATTTTCTCTCCTCTCCTTTTCATTTTCCCCAGTTTTAGCTATGGATTTTTGCCGGAATATGACAGTTTCTGGAGAATACCACAAGCAGCAAGAACAGGCCCCTCCTGCTTCCACTCTTGATGACCTTTTCTCTGCCCAGGACACGGTCCGTCCCTCTCTAGTGCTGTTTCAATTCCTAAAGTTTGTTTCTTGCTAACTTCTTTCTTGTGCTAGATTTTGACCATGCACCCACAAAACCTTTAATTTGTTTCTCTGTTCATTAATTTATGAATGTTATTAATTTTATAAAAAAATTCTGGGTTTGGTTTGGTGGGTTTAGTTAATTAAAATGAAATGTAAATGCAGGAGGTGGATGTTAGTTTAGAATGGCTATCAGTGTTTGTTGAGGACTGCTTATCCAGCACAGGGAATTGCCTCCCACTACCCAACCAAAACCTTCACCAAACTAGCAATAATCAAGCTACAACAACACCACCACCAACAATAAAACCCACTTTTCAGCAGCAGCAGCAAAAAACCCAACAAAACCCTTCTTCTCCTCCTTTCGAGAAATTCCCAGTTCCAGGAAAGGCAAGAAGAAGCAAGAGAAACAGGGTCATAACAACAAATGCTAAAACCAGAAGATTAAACCCATTATTAACTAGCTGGTCCTACAATTCCCACCTCAATCTCCCTCCCTCTGACCCTCCTCTGCTTCATCAAACACATTGGTTAGCAGATAGTGAACTAATTATCAGCCCTAAAAAACAAGAACTTGGAATCAAATTTGTGACAAGATTTGAAGATGACCAAGAAATTAATGCAGCGGGGCTAGGGCTGATGAGCAGCAGCTATGTCAATGGCAATGACAAGGACAAGGACAAGGGCAGTACTGGTCTGCAGCAACAGCAACAGCAACAGCCAAGAAGGTGCACTCATTGCCTCTCACAAAGGACACCTCAGTGGAGGGCGGGACCATTAGGGCCAAAGACCTTATGCAATGCATGTGGTGTTAGGTACAAGTCAGGCAGGCTCTTGCCAGAGTACAGACCAGCCAAGAGCCCTACTTTCTCCACCAATTTGCACTCCAATTCTCACAAAAAAGTCTTGGAGATGAGAAATATGGTCTCATCTACTAGTACTACTACTACCACCACTACCACCTCTCCTACTCCTAGCACCAGTATTCCCTTAATCCCTAGTCATAATTAATCGTATACTACTATTAATTAACTTATTAATTAGTAACACCTACTATTAGTTACTAATTTATTAAAACATTGTAGTGAATCAACTCCTTGTAATATAATTGTAGGAATTACAGGATTCTCGATTAGTTGATTTCATTCAACCGAGCATTTTCCAACTTGATTTTACTTTTGGTTTTGGGTGTCATTTCTTTCCATTACAACACTTGTACAACATTAGCACAACATTGTTCTTGTCAGGTGGCAGGTTTTGGAACCTTTGAATTTTGAATTGGAAACCATAGTTGTGGAATATTTAGAAGTTTAGAGCTTTGGACAAAAGTTGTGGTATAATCCATGTGTCTGTATAGGGTTAAAAAAGAATCTAGTGCCTATACAAGAAAATATTTTAACATTATATAATGGCACTACCTCATACAAGATAAGATGTTGGACTCCGGCATGCATGTGACTGCTAATTATCTTGTTCAGCCAATTGATTCTCATAAAAATGGGTAACACATTGATGTCCCCCCTCTCTTATCCTTGTATGTTCAATATTTGAAAATGATTTTACCTACATATATTAATGAATTACTCCCTCATATCTTTCTATTAGTCTTGTTCTAAGTTAAATGTTGGTAGTACTTTTTTGGTGATTTATAAATTGTCATCTTTTACTATTTGATAAATTATAGTGTAGTTAATTAAAATTATTTAATATGGAGAGAGGGAATGATTATTTAATACTCAATTTGTTTACTAATATTAGTTTTTTAAGATAGATATACAATTTTTATGGTCCGAAGTAGGGGTGTACATTTGACCCGCCTGACCTGCTCAACCGACCCGACCCGACCCGATCAAAGCTTAAAAATGTATTCACCCGCCCATTAACAGATACAAAACCGACCCACCCAATCGGTTACGGGTCGGTTCGCGGGTCAAATTTTTAAAAACCCGCTATAACCGACCCGACCCGACCTAATATATAATAAATAGTTTTATATTGACCCACCCACCCACCCAAAAGTCCAAAACCATACACGGCAATGCACCACTTATTACCATACTAATATGGTAAATTGGAAATTACACAAAACCAAAAACCCTACCCTAACCTCACTTTCTCTCTTCCAAAATCCCTAGCCGCACTCATTTTCTCTCTTGCAAAATCAAACCACACCATCATCTTATTCTTTACAACAAACCCTAGCCGCCACCTCATGTTTCTTCTCTTCCACAAACCCTAGCTGCACGTTGCACCCTTCTCTTCCACAAACCCTAGCCGCACAAGATCTTTCTCCTCTTTCAATTCATATATCTCAGCTTTTCGTTGTCGTCGTCGGGGTCACTATCGTCAAACATCATCTACCAACAAGGTATCCATCATTCCGCATCTAACTTTCTGTCAAATTAAATTACTGCAAGTTTTTGTTTTATTCTTCGCTTTGTCTTTCCGATTTTGTTGAATCGTTGAATGATTTGTTGCTATGAATTTATTTTGTGAGTAAAAAATAATTATTTATTTATTTATTTATTGTTGGTGAGTTTTGTAAGACTTGCCTATTAAAAAACAGGCCCAATCACTCTTGAATTTTTTTCATATTATTGCTGAACTTATCTTGGATTATATGCTTAGGCCTGTTAAAAATTTGGCCCATTTTATGGGCCCAAAAGTGACCCGTCAACCCGCCAAAAACTGACTCGTAACCACCAAACCCACCACCCGCGGTTATGCTGTCAAAAACCGACCCGCTTAATTACAGGCGGGTCGGTGGCGGGTTGGGCCTATAACCGACCCGACCCGACCCGTGTACACCCCTAGTCCGAAGGGTCTTTTTGACGAAGCCCTCTTGAAGGGAACAAATGCTTGGTTGCTAACCATTAAGAATGATCGAGTATGAAACAGTTGAGACACACTACATAACCCAACTAATCCATCTTTGATTGAACCCAAGCAACCAATTCAAGGAAGCTCCATTCGAGTCGGTCATAAGCTTTCTCCATATCCAACTTGAGAGCCATAACTTTCTTTTTTCTTCTCCTCATCAGCTTGAGACTATGAAAAGCCTCATGGGAAATGATGATGTTTTCTTGGATTGTTCTACCCAGAATAAAGGCTGACTGATTTTCAGTAATTAGAGAGGGAAGGTGTGGTTTGAGTCTATCAGCTTAGCAATAATTTTATAAATAAAATTGCATAAACCAATTGGTCTGTATTGAGTGATACTGAATGGAGAACTGGAGAACCAACTTTGGGAATAAGGGCAATGTGGGTGTTATTAAATTCCTTCGAAAGAAAGCCCATTTGAAAGAAATCCATCACAACATGAGAGACCTCTTGTTTAGCTTGGTCCCAAAAGTGTTGTACAACAAGCCAGGGAAGCCATCCGGACCAGGAGCTTTTAGACTCCCTATACCAAAGACAACCTTCTTAATCTCTTCCTCTGTCACTTCTTTGATCAGACTGTCGTTCTTCTCAGAGGTAACAAGAGCAGGAATAGAAGCCAACACTTCCTCATGTAGAATCAGAATGGTAAAGATTTCTAAAGAAATTTACAACTTCAGCTTCGATATCTTCCGCAGTCTCTACCCAATCACCCACCTCATTCTTTAGCTTGGAGATTCTATTTCTACCTCTTCGTTGAGTCGTGGTAGCATGGAAAAAGGAGGTGTTTCTGTCTTCATAGATAAGCCATTTGGCCCTACTTCTTTGATGCCAAAACTTCTCTTCCTGAAGCCACATCCTCTCAAGCTTAAAAAAAAGAGGTTTTCCTTTGTTTTCAGCTCCTCTGAGTAGGTATCATAGACCTGGATATTCTGAATCTCCGATTTAATGGCATAAACTCTCTTTAGCAACCCTGCCCTTATTCTTACTCAAACTCAAAAGGTGCTTGCTGCAGTTCCTGATACAGCTGACAGTTATGAACTGTTTGGAGCCACCCTCATGAATCCAGCCCTCTTTCACTGTCTCCCCACAATCCTCCTCCTCTTCTGTCCACTTGGATTCAAACCTGAACAACTTCTTTCTTCTAGCTTTAGTCTCTAATTGTAATACCAACGAAGAGTGATCTGACCCGATCCGTACTTCGTAAAAAGAACAACACTGCCCCATTTGACTCTCCACTCTAGGTGGCAAAATCCCATGTCCAACTTTTGGAGTATATTTCTCTCATTTACTTGGCGGTTTGTCCAAGTATAAGAGCCTTCATTAGCATCTAACTCCAACAAACCCATACCATCAACAAAATCTCTAATTCCTTTGGCCTGACTCCACGCGAATTTGTCTCCTCTTTTTTTATCACCTGGTAACATAATTGAGTTGAAGTCACCAATAACTAACCATGCTTCTACTTTGTCCACAACCGACTTTCCAAGATTGGCCCAAAACCCCTCCCTCTAATTCCTGGACGGCTCCCCATAAAGGCAGGTAAGATGCCATGTCTCACCCAAGTCCACATTAGACACCCAAACATCTATGAAGTGCTTACTACTGTTTAAAACAGAAATATTTACATATGCATTCCACCACAGCACCAACCCCCTAGATTTTCCGATGGGATCGACATATCTGCACCAACAAACCCAAACTCTTTCCTCTTTCTCTCCATGAAACTCTTCTTCTGTTTAGACTCCATAATAAAAACTATGGTTTGAATTTGAGCTCTTTGAGAGCTCGAATTGTCAAGGGTTGTCCAAACCCTTGACAATTCCAGGAGATAATGCTCATAATGGCTGCGGTGGCTTTGAGCAAGCCACCTCACCCATATCCATAACAATCACATCACCCACAACCCATGTTCCTTCATCCATACCTTCTTTATCAATTTCTTCAATATAGACAGCCTGACTTCCCCTGCGAACCGCTCCACCCTCAGATTGTTAAATGTGGCATTTCAGTTTTAACTTAAGACTTTGTCAAATTTATTTCCTAGAATTCTGTCATTACTGTTAGTCATGTTAAACCACCTCAGCAGTGGCTAATTAGTAGGAAAATGGTTATCTTTTTTCTTGTATATAAAGGCTGCAAGTTCATTGAATAAAACGTACTGGAAATTCTCAATTCTCTTCATTCTATTTTCAACCCTTTTTGTTCCAACAGTGGTAGCGGAGCCTCAGTTGATCTTAAAGGGCCAAAACCATTCTTTTTAAAAATACCAAACCATTTTTAAAACATCAATGGCATCCAGTAGCCAAACTTTGAATGCACCCATCATCTTCACTGGTGAAAATTATCACATTTAGTCAGTGAAGATACAATCCTTTTTTGAAGCATATGATCTTTGGGAATTTATTTCCGAAGATAAACAAGTCCCACCTTTACCTGACAGCCCCACCATAAATCAAATCAAGTTTAACAATGAAGAGAAATAAAAAAAAGCAAAGGCCAAATCTCTTCTTCAAAATGCTGTAGCAGACCATGTGTTCTATAGGATTATGGCATGTAACACAGCAAAGGAGGCTTGGGACAAACTAAAAGAAGAGTATCAAGGCAGCGATCGAACACGTCAAATGAAGGTGCTGAACCTGAAAAGAGAGTTTGAATCTCTGCATATGCATGAAGATGAAACGATCGGTAAGTACGCTGATGGTATTTCTGCAATTGTTAACAATATCAGATTGCTGGGTGAAGATTTTGCAGACAAAAGGATTGTGGAAAAGGTTCTTGTGACTCTTCCTGAGAGGTTTGAATCCAAAATCTCCTCTCTTGAAGAATCTAAGAATCTAAATACAATCTCTTTAGGAGAGCTAATGAGCACTCTTCAAGCACAAGAGCAAAGAAGGAATATGCGGCAGGAAAATGTTAATGAAGGAGCCTTCTACGTGCAAAAACAGAAGAATAAGGTTGTGAATGGTACTGATAAGAAACCGTTCCCTCCTTGCAAACATTGCAAGAAAACGACACATTTGGAAAAATATCGTTGGTGGAGGATTGATGCCGTATGTGGTAATCAGGGCATATCGCCAAAGTATGTAAGTCCAAAGACAAAGCTCTCAAGCATGCGCAAGTGGTTGAAGTTGTTGATGCGTAGGAGGAGCAACTCTTTGTAGCCGTCTTTCGGCAAACAATTCCGATGACAATTGGCTAGTTGATAGCGGTTGCACACACCATTTGTGCAAGGAGGCTGAAATGTTCAGGCATCTTGATGACACATTCAAATCAAGAGTTAAAGTGGGAAATGGAGAGTTCTTGAATATCGAAGGAAGAGGTTCAGTTGTTGTATCAACAACCTCAGGTATCAAAATCATTCCTGATGTTCTTTATACTCCTGACATTAGCCAAAATCTGTTGAGTATTGGACAGATGCTTGAGAAAAATTACTCGCTGCATTTTAAGGATCGAAAATGCACAATTTTTGATCCCTCTGGTAAAGAACTATTCAGCGTAAAGATGAAAAACAGATCTTTTGCAGCTGATTGGGAAAAAGTGACTGAGCATGCTTATACTAGTGTTGTAGAGATGAACAAGAAGAATTTGGTGGTAGATTTACCCGAAATCACTTATGATACTCAAGTTTGTGAGATCAGTTAGCAGGATAAGCAAACAAAGCTGCCATTTCAAACAAATCAAGCATGTAGGGCCAATCAAAAACTTCAGCTTATTCACACCGATGTGTATGGCTCAATGAAAACAGAATCGTTGAATGGTATTAAACATCAACTTACTCTACCCTACACACCACAACAAAACGGAGTGTCTAAAAGGAAGAACAAGACTGTTCTGATTGAGAAGGAGATGCCAAACCAGGTCTGCCCAGACGTTTGGAATGAAGATCAACTAGCAGACATTTTCACCAAGTCATTACCAAAAAAAAGGTTCGAAGATTTGAGGCAAAGAATTGGTGTTTGTCACCGAAATGCCAAGGAGGAGTGTTAAACATGGCATTTCAGTTTTAACTTAAGACTTTGTCAAATTTATTTCCTAGAATTCTGGCATTACTGTTAGTCATGTTAAACCACCTCAGTAGTGGCTAATTAGTAGGAAAATGGTTATTTTTTTTCTTGTATATAAAGGCTGCAAGTTCATTGAATAAAACGTAATGGAAATTCTCAATTCTCTTCATTCTATTTTCAACCCTTTTTGTTCCAACACAGATACCTCCAGCATAGAACTCCTTCCTCTTTGACTATATCTAGCCAAATTTTTGATGCGAATCCTCCTTCTCGTTCTCGGACCTCTAAGAACTTCTAGGTTGTTTAACTCCTCAGGAAGGATGAACAATTTCTAACAGTGTTGGTGTTGTTAACTGTTCATAATTACGATTATTTTATTTGAATATTAAAAACACTTCTGATGAGCTTCGACTAAAATATAATTAGTTAATTAATTTGAATTCGATATAATTTCATTTGATGATGTAGTATTTAAAAATTAAACGTTAACTGAAAAATAGCTACAAAACTAGGGAGCAATTAGATTGAACCTAGAAAATCAAGTAGAAAATAATTTACATCTCTCTCAAAGCTATGGTTGAAGTAATTCCTTATTCTAGTAATCAATTGGATGGATAAAAATGAATGTTGTAATCAAAAGGAAGCATCTTAAATGGAGTTAGGATTGTAATTGCAAAACTAACGTGATTACAATCCTTTTTGTTTCGTTTAATACAAATAAAACTTTTAGATAATAATCAATAAATATTTGCAACTTCGATTGCAAGACATACATGTATACTTATAAAAATGCTGACGGAACTGATCGGTTTGATGGAGGAACTGGTGAATTGGCAATCCAAATTCCTGGCCGGTGTGATCTCATAAAATTTAAGAAAATGTTGTTGAAACAAAAAAAAATGGTCGATTCGTACAAACCGGACGGTAGGATCCGTCAATAGTTAAACCTGTCCAACCTCTCCTTTGTAATAACTTTTAATGTGGTTTTTTCCTCTCTTTTTCCACATCTTAGATCGCAGGATAAGAACAGAAAGGAGCAGATGATCAGACAACGAGCAAGACAGTATATATCTTTGTTCCCACCACCTTCTTTATTTAATGAATGTTGTTTTGATTTTTCCTTTAATCCATAATTATATCTATCTTAATTCTCAACCACATTTTATCATGAAAATAAAAAGAGTAAGTTCACAGTATATATTTGTCATAAAAGTAGGGGTGTACAAAAAGAAAGAGAGAACTGTTTCACTACAGATTACACCAGGGTGCATGCTTCTTTCATACCACTCCTTTACAATCCTCAAACAAGCTATGACAAGCAACAACAATTGAGTCAAACAATGTAATGAATAAGGTTCAGCAGCACATCAAATGGGCACAGGCCACAACAACTGTGCGATGTATCGCTTTTTTACATGTAAACAAGGTTTCTGAAGGTCTCGCGTACACATGATAGTATCATGTTAACTGCTACTTTCCTTCATCAGTATGAAAGGTAGAGCATAGTCCTGGTGGCGGTCACGATACATCTATCAAATATCCCTTAACTTAAGCCCGGTTTCTATGCGCAAACTGGGCGATTTATGTGAACTTGTTGCGGTGGTGCTGAACTTGCGAACCATAACCTTCAAACATGGCAAAAGTATAATATAGAGGGCAGCCACACTAAAGGGTGCTGCAACAACCCAGCCTAACAACTGCGAAAAAATAATACATCATCATCAGTCGTGTTAACTGAAATTTAATAGAAACAGTTGAGACAAAAAAATAAAAATAAAGACAAGATTACTTCACTCTTTTTAAGGTCACATGGATACTTAATGAGAATCACCCCCTAAAACAGTTGATCTATAAGCATACATTCTCAGAGGTGTAGCAGGATAAGGAAGATCCCAAGACGAAGCACTTTAGGTCCAACTAACAAGATGGTCTATCTTATACAAGACTTTTCTTGGGGTTCACATTGGGACTCGGACTTCTTTGCATTTATGGACAGGTGCAGGGAATATGTGCATTTTTGGAACCCAAAAGGAAGAAGAAATTCAAGGTCAGGACACATACTAGAGCATCTTATTTCAATATCATGTATGAGTCGGTTTGTTGCTTCAGACTAGGAATGGGGTGAAAATGATTTCCTGGTATTTTGAATAAAATGGCAGCAACATCAGATTGCATCATCTATTGCTTTAATGCTTTAGCTTCAAGGGAGTTCTTGTTATCTCTAGCAAGATGACTCCTTCCATATAAGAAGTGATAGGACCAACAAAAAAGGATCTGATAATAAAAGTAATGTCCCAGCAATAGGATTGTAATATTAGGCAGCAAGTTAAATTCTCAAAAGTAAAGCTTATGAAACACAAAAGATCTATCCTGATCTAGGGTACTGCTCGTCACCATTAATGTCAATGTACACCCTCATCTCGTGTCAGTTCAACCATAGAATCACCCCAACTTGTGAAGAACACTTTTAACTGAGTGCCAGCTCCAGAGTCCTAAATTTAGGCCAACAGCAGTAACCTAAAGGAACTACCATTCTCCGCTCATTAGATTGTAGCACCCATGACGCAACAGAAATAAGTTTATTTACCATCAGAAACGGTAAGTTTACTTGATATCAATTAATGTTCCACCCGCTAGCAATCAAACAGTTATTCAGTGGTGGCATCTTCATCATGTGACCAAGATTTAAGATTACCTGAATCTATAAATGAAATTTTAATTCACCAAAGGGGTTATTTCTTGAGGTAATTAGTTGGTGTTTTGTTGTTCATGCTACTTGTACTCTTTTTACTTTCATCACTGTTTCGGTGACACATAATTAATCTACAGCCTTCTTCAAAAAAAACTTTGCACCATCAGGTGCATCACCCAGAGCCAAAGGCTGACGAAATTGTTTATCATCCTATCTCCCCCCACCAGCAACAAAAGTCAGTATATATGGCATTGGAGTTCACAACAGATTCCTGTGGTGTGTGACCCACAATAGATAAAAGTTTCATTAAAATGAATGTCAACGATGAAAAACACATTTTTGCTATGCTACTAACTATATGGAAATGCTCCACCATATCTTTATAGGTTTTGACTGGCTCAGTATCATAAAAAAATGAATGGCTTGGCAAGGACGGTTCCAAAGAAGGAGATATCTGTAAAAAAACTGGTCCGATCACAACTATTCCTAATCCTAAATGGAATGTCATGACGGAGGGCAGTAGATGCAATGGTCCTTTGGGATTGTGGATCAAAAATGATTTATGCACTGGGTGACCTAGGTAGGTGGAAACTTGCTCGACCTACTTCAGCATACTTATGTGAAATGAGTAAAAATTGTGTTGTAAAGTGATCTTGAGCATTACAAACACCAGTAGATGTGTGTTTTAGAGAATAGAAAATATGTTCTCATGTCTGACTGTTACTTTCACAAGTTGTGAATCAAAACTATTCTTTAAGATGAAAGTAAATAGTGCAGTCAAAAGAATAGGCCCCCTTAAATCTCATCTCCACTTCAGTTGAGTTATTAATTCAATTCATGATGAAAGATAATAGTATACCCAACAAATTCAATGGTTCGCAGAAGACATACCCCAACATGAATAAAAGCAATTTGGTTTACTTACCGCATGGGCAATACTTAATAAGACTTCCCGTGAAGCTTGGCCCATAAAAACCTTCTTCAACGCATCAGATGTCAGTTGAAAATGAGATCCACCAGTAAGAGTTTCACCAAATCGCAAGAATGGTATCACAAGACTAGAAATCAAAACATACTGGATTCAGAACAGAAACATGTGATAGTAAACTGCAGCCTAACATAGTCTCACATACACAGAACATATTGCATCTTCATAGCTCAGTTTCTTGACATGAATGAACTAGAAAACCACAAAATGCACAATCTTTTTTTTGCGACAACTGCTCAAAATGAGGATGAAGGAAAATGCAAATCAATGAACTGTAACGCAAATTTACCTCAACTCTACAGGAGTGGCAATGAAATTAGCCAACAGAACAGTTGGGGCATGGCAAGCAGAGCCAACCAATGCAATAGCGATCCCGCAAAGCAAAGCTGTTACCCCTGAAATTAATTTCAAAAAGCAGAACTACATCATACATTTTCGACATGGATGTCATTTCTTCCAAATATTAAAATAAATTCGTAGCTCAGGCTAAGAGTAATGGTATATTACATTACCACAAATAGGGAAGATTCCCAAGGTAAACCCAAGCGCAGCTGAAAATGCCAGTTGCTTCGGCTCCGTACCCCTATATGTCAATCAATAATAAAAAATAAAAGGACGGAAATAAAAATGAATCGATGCGCCATCTTATGGAGAATGAAGAAAGAAAATGAGGGATTAGACTACCTGCTTACGGTTAGGTACAGAGGCTTTCCGATCTTTCTGTTGAACCAAGAAGCTAATCTATTCTTCGTTACTCCCATTTGTCCAATTGAATGTCTTTAATTTGCGTATATTCACGCTGCAAATACAGAAACAGAACAGCACTTGACTTCTCTCATCATGACCGCCATAGGCCCATAATCATCCACCCAGCACCACCGTGGCCTTCACCACCATAACCACCGCTCCTACCTCGCCGCCACTATCAGAGGCTAAGCTGTCCATAAACAACGGAAAAGCCCACTACCAAAATCACACACCAAATTCGAAAATCAGCATCCTCCCCTACCCATTGAAAATGACGTCGATCTCTTCCCACCACAACCACAGATTTGGGTAATTTGGGTGATAGGAGATGGAGATGTGTAAGCAAATGGGATGAATCAAATAATAGATATTAGGATTTGGATAATTGAATTAATTGTTATGTGCGAAAGTGATCGCGGGAGGAGATGAGAACGAGAAGGAGGAGGAAACAGAAAGAGAGGATTTTCAGACTGATTTTTATTTTTCCATCTCAAATGAATATTAATTAAGAAATTAACGTTACTTAAAAAGGAAAACACTATCACAAGTCTTGACTTTCGCCACCAATCCCGAAATTTGTATTCAATAAATTGACGAAAATAATGCCGTAGAGTTCAAATAACTAAGAATAAATATGGCAAAATGGTACATCCCTGATATCTACCTACAAAAACAGAAACCTAAAGAACAACAAATGTTAGCATCACCATTACAAATGCAAGACCCACCAGTGATGGACCAACAGATGGGGAGGAGGAGGATGCAGCAATCTGAATGGTGAAGTTGCAGTTCGCCTGCGAGAGATTCTGGGTGGTAACCGTGGCCAAACCTTCAAAGCCACAGGCCAAGTCATCCTGATTCTTTAGCTGGTAGAACATATTGAACGCGTATGAAGCGTTCCCATTGGCATCCAATCCATTACAAGATGAGCCATATCCAAGTGATGTGCAATCTGAAAAAGTGCATGCATAATCTATGTTGTTTGCAAGCTTACTTATGTCTTTGGCATTTGGATCAAGCATGCACCATTTATGTGGAAGATACCGCACATTCTTGGCCGGTACAAGAAGCTTGTTTTGACCCTGACCAGACAAATCAAGACCAAATTTAGGCTGCCCATCATACCGGAATATGCCCCAATGGCGCTCAAAAGCTCCAGGCGCAATGCTTTTCGCATCCTCATCCAGAAGACCAAACAAGTAAACCTCTATGAATCCACTCCGAAGAGGAGTGCCCTTATTACTTGCAAGTCGCGGTAAAAGAGCATTATAAAATCTATAAGCATTACCCGCGTTAGCATTCTTGTCACCATCTGTGGGCCAGCCTACCTCCCCAACTACAATGGGCATGTTCCCAAAGCCAACTGCTTTAAGGGCCGAAACCAAGGTGTCGAAGTTGGCATCAAAAACATTGGTATACTGAATTCCAGTACCTCTATCTATAACAGGTTGAGGTACGCCATCAAAGAAAGCATAGTCAAAAGGGAAGTCATCATTTCCATAAAGACTTAGGAAAGGGTAGATGTTAACCGTGAAAGGTGCGTTGTTCTTGTCCAAAAACTGAACGATTTGGGTCATGAGGTCAGTGATGTCAGGACGGAATCTTCCAGAAGATGGATAAGCCTGGTCATCTGGTGAAAAGTAAACATCAGCATTCAATGGCACAGTGGCTTTTATATCAGCAAACCCAGCTTCATTAAGGGCATTCTGAATGTTCTGAAGTGCAGGGAGGGTAAGATTTATGAATGAACCATTGTAGGCTGTGAGGAAAGGCTCATTCCCAACTGCTACATACCTGAGCAGATCAGCTAAATTCGTTAAGCTGAGACTCAAAACACAACAACTATCCAAACCAAAACAGAAACAGCATGGAATAAATTTACAACCAAGTAATGATGGACAAACAGTCCAAGCACTCTTCAATTGACATTAATGGGAAAGAAGAAAAAAAAAAGGTCCTTGGAGATCCAATGATATTTCCACAATGTATTGCACAAGCTACTTATTAAAACTTGAAATAGAAAAGGAACATAAATAACAGAAACAAATTTTATGCAAAACAATAGCTGGTTAAGTTATAAACACTGCTTCAATAAAATTCTATTCAACGCCCAAAGGAAACAAGGTGAAACTAAAAGAGAATGCACATGATGAGCTTTTGAAGTGTCCTCAATATGAACTATGAAAATAGGATTAGGTTGACACAGGAGGATTCACCTTAAAGGCATCCACAAGATTTAGGCTAATATATATCTCTCTAAGAGCTCTCTCCCCCTGGGATGTATCCTTACCATTATTCAGGTACTCCAATAAAAAGCACACAAAAATCAAAAGAAAAGAGATGTGCAAGGAAACGGACTTTGGTGCAAGGAGTTAAGTCTTTTTTTCTGGTCAGTGTTGGTTAAAGCCCACTCATCTGTCAAGCCAAGCAGAAAACCTCATGCCTCCTATTTGTTGGTCGTTATATTGAGTGTCTTTATGTCATTGCTTGGTAAAATTCTTGGAGCTAAGAGTAGCTAGACATATTTATGTTTGGTAAGCATGGATAAAACGGAATACTTGAGAAATAAGATGACCAGACTTGATGAAGGAAATTCCACAAGTTCAACTGCAAAGACTATGGTATAATAGTAGAGGTAGTGCGCTTCTAATGCTACCTTCTTTGTAGAACAAGAATGGTGCTTGTCTCTGAATGGGATTATATTTTGGAAAGAAAAAAAAAGAATTACAGAAACCATCAAAAAGAAGAAGAAAAAAACATACACAAAAGGGTTTAAAACACGAGATTACACATGTTTGTTCTTATCTATTACGTGGTATCTATGCAAAAGTTTTTTCTATATTCTTATTTTATTGCATAAGATTACCAACACTTGAGCAAATGAAAGAAGTAAACTTATGAAATTAGAATTCCTAAGAGACAGACTGTGGAATCATAACTCCTTGTTCTTTAGCTGTTGATTTAATAAACGATGCAGCATATGGATTCGTGTGTGACTTTGTCCCACAGGCCATCTACTTTGGATTTCCAGTGTCTAACAGAAAAGATATCCTACAGAAAAGAATATAATGCTCTTTTCATATGAACAAAGCAAAGATTCAAAGTTCATCATGGAGAAAAGTTGGACTCCATTGTTAGCAGCACTAGTCTAGAAAAGATTGAAACTACAGACAAATAAGCTAACATTTAAGAGACGTGACCAATGATTTGGAAACATAACCAACAGCTTGGAAAAAGAAGCTCGAAAATATTTAAGAGACATGATCAACAATTTCGAAATGTAAGCTCAAAAACATTGCATAATGCGCATAAAGTAGATATAACTAACATTTTGCTTCCATAATAAACAAATCCCAACTCTCAGCTGATGTCAGATTGAACAACCAATTCAACCATTTAACAAGTCCTACTTGCAATCCTATTGCATGATGAACAGCATGTCTTCTTATACCAAGAATGATTAAGGTGGCTCAGTTTTAGAACATGAAGATGGATGGTCATAACTGAAAATTGTATATAAAACAAGGATGCGACTCCTCAAATATCCATCAACTGGGAAAGACATCATATTTTTCTGCATTTCCAACGAAGAACCGTGTTTTCAAAAACATTACAGAAGCATTTAAATACATCACTATGGGATTAGAGGATTATGAATAATACCACAAGAAAAGCACACAGACACCCAAATGCTTGCAACAAGAAAACTGGTAATGCAAACAGAAGAAATTAGCACAATTGGTCTCGACCATAGCTAATTAACTCTCTCTGATCACTTCAATTTCAATACATACAAGATAAACTTGAGAAACAAAACAGCAGCGATCAAAACCATACCTCCAAACATTGCAAACTTATCAGAGAAATATAACTTGCACAAAAGAAGCAAACATGACAAACGGCAACTCAACCAAATTGAAAAACTTTAAACAAAACGTTATTGGACTTACTTGATTTTGACTCCTGCATTGAAGTTGAAACGAGTGACATTCGTCTTGACCCAATTCTTCGCACGGTTATAAACACCCATGACCTCAAGTTGGTCATTAGGAATAGCAACCATGACTTCAATGTTAGACCCAGAAAGTGCAGACATAGTACTAAATTCTGAATCAAAGAGCTTCACTTTGCTGATCCGATTGTCCTTCAACATCTGCACCACTGTATCTGGTGGTAACTTTTTAGAAGCCATAGTCCCCCAATTCACACCTAGACCATATACACAACTCTCCATAAGCCCGAGAAGCAAAAGCCATCGTAGAAACATAAAAGTACCCATCTTTAGTGATGATTTTGGATGAAGAGAGGAGGAGTTAGAACTTAAAAGCTGATCGAGAAATGGGGTTCTTGCTTATTGAAGTAACCGAACCCTCTATCTTAAGTTTCGTTTTACTTTTTGTTTTCTCAATGAGAAGAAGAGGGAAAGCAACTGTTTTTGAGAGGAGGGCGAGAGGGAGCAGCGAAATATCAGCGATTTAATGCCCACGAAATTGAGATCCTTTGAAATCGTGATGGCATGTGTAGGGGAGAGAAAACTAAGTGGGAAGAAACCAACAAAAAAAAAAAACAATCGTACAAATACAATAGTAATACAGTATGGATCAATAAACCAAAAAAAGGTGGAGTCTTTTTTGTATGTGGGCGTGGGGAGAATCAAATCTAAGTATCAAAGGACAAAGAATCAAGCTTTCCAGAAAGACAGAAACAAAGCTCTTTTAACGGAGGGAACGGAAACAGAGGAAATGGTTTTGATGGGTTGAAGCAGGAATTAAGGCTAAAGAGGATAGATTTAATGATTTTTGAGGAAATGGGTTATGAAAGATGAAACAGGAATCAAGAACAGAAGAGGAAAGGAAAGAGGAAAAACAGAGGAACTCTCTCAATAAGAAGAACAGAAACCGTCTCTTTTTTGGAACATGAATGAACAATCCGCGTCTGTTAAGAGATGTGGAGGAGGGTGTTTAAAGAGGGAAAAAGAGAACAAGGACGGTCGGTGATGTTGTTATTGCTTGTTAATGAAAGAATAGTTAGGAAAAAAATGAAATAAAGAAAAGAACAGAAAGGTGGGGTTTTGTTTTTGAAGTGAAAATGATGTGCTAACCAGTAACGTGAGGACAAAAAAACCACTGAGATTGGTGAAAAAAATGACCAAAATTCAAGAGATATTAAAATGGATTGTTAACGGCTACAATCTTAGAGTCTTTGAAAAAAGTTTTGGAATGGAGGAGAAGAATTCTTTTGTTGAGTCTTTGTGTTTATCGGTGATAAAGAAGTTTAATTGAAAAATTAGGTAATTATAGGGGTTGAAAAGAACTTTAAGCCAAATTACAATGATCGGAATAACTTTTTGATTTTTCTTTAAATATATAGACGCATTTCCGTATGCAATTTCATTTTAATTAGAATATATATATATATACCTTAAGCTATTTTTTCATGAATAAATCTTTTAATGCAATCAATACTTTATATTAGGATTGTATATTATAACTGTCACGTGAATTCAATACTTATTTTACGTAGAATATATTATAAAAGAATTTACATTTTTTAAATCAATTATCAGGCGGAAAATCATATATAATTTATACATGATTCTTACCCAAATAGATAAAATTCATATAAATTTTTTTTTCCTATTTTTCTAATTTTTTAAAAATAAAAGAGAATAAAAAAATATGGTGAAAAAATATTGGTTGGAGTTTTGGATGGAATACTTAATGGAGGGGTCTTTTTGTAAGGAAAAACTAATTAGGGGAGTTAATACAACAAAAAATTATTAAGAGGTCTATATTTTAGGCGGTAATAATTGAGGAACCGCGATCCTAATTTTTTTGGATGAGGGACCGCGATCTAAATTTTTTTTATTGATGTTTTTCATGTCGACGGTTGCTCAGGTAATATAAAGGCAAATCAATGTTTTTGATGTCGACGGTGACTAATAAAAGTGAAAAATTTATTTAAGTCTAGAGATGGACGCATTTCCGTGTGCAATTTCATTTTAATTAGAAGATATATATATACCTTCTTAAGCTATTTTTTCATGAATAAATCTTTTAATGCAATCAATACTTTATGTTAGGGTTGTATATTATAATCGTCACGTGAATTCAATACTTATTTTACGTCGAACATATTATAAAAGAATTTATATTTTTTAAATCAATTATCAGGGGAAAATTCATATATAATTTACCCAAATAGATAAAATTTATATAAAAAATATTTTCCTATTTTTCTAATTTTTTAAAAATAAAAGAGAATAAAAAAATATGATGAAAATAAATTCGTTGGGGTTTTGGATGGAATACTTAATGGAGGCGTCTCTTTGTAAGGAAAAACTAGTTAGGGGAGTTAATACAATAAAAAATTATTGAGAGGTCTATTTTTTAGGCGTAATAATTGAAGAACCGCAATCTTAATTTTTGTTATTGAGGAAGTCTGTTTGTCAGGATAATTTAGGAATAACGCCGCTAACGACCCAATTCTAATAAAAGATGTCGATTGTATCCAACCATTAGTTTATAAAGGCAAATCAATGTTTTTCATGTCGACGGTGACTAGATGTAAGTTTATTTAAGTCTAGAGATGGACGTAAAATATTCCCTTTTTATTTATAAAGATTTGCTTGCATTCTACTTTTTCATGTCGACGATGGTGACGGTTGTAGTGGATTCGTGGACAGTGCCGTCACAGACCAGCCTCGCTGCATCAGCATGGGCCGTGGGCAGAAAATGAGAAGGAAAAAAAAGGAGTGAGACCTACAATTGCTTCGGTCATCAATAAAATAAATATTTATTTTATTTTAATCATATTTACAATTTTATAAAAACAATGGAAAATATTTTCCTTCCATTTTCCACTCAACCAAACACTAGAGAGAAAAATCATTTTCCACTCTTTTTCCTCCCTCCTTTTTCCACCCATTTTTCTTCCTTCCAGCCAAACAAAATTGCGATGGTTTGGTAACATAAGGAGGCTGGCATGGCTTTGACTTATCGATCAATTCGGTAGTGCTCTGCGAGGCGAACCGAGCAGTGTCCTCACCAATGTGGCTCCCCCGCTTCCTGGCTTACTTAGGAACATCGAGGCGAACCGAGCAGTGTCCTCACCCACCCGAGTTTAGGTGAGGGAGCTCGTACGGGGATCGGATAAGTCGGAGACTGGGTTGGGCGAGTTCAATGTCATTTTGATGAGTGACGTTGAAGAAACTAAAATGTATGAAGAAAGGGGACAAAGATCTGGGCTGCAACTGAGGTTCGGTTTCAGACACAGAGCCTTTGAACAAGTTGGTGTTCAGAGGAGTATTTCGTCATAGTACTAAAGATGATGTACGAGGTATGGTTTGTTATTTGTTGCGAAAAATGGATAATACGAAGTAACGAGTGTATTTAAACCGCCCAACGAATACCCTTAAATGGAAAATCTGGATTACTCTATATAATTTGCCAAATGGACGGAAGAAACTAGAGGGAGAGAATGTCAAGACTGATGCAACAAACAACTGAATCTATTTCCAAGGTATTCTGCACAAGATAAAGCATTACAAAGAGCTAATGAATCAGACTCTATAATTACTCTGCACTCGAGCTATTTATAACGCAGCAAAAACCAGCAACGAAAACAGAGCTGCACCATATTCCTTCGACTCAGACCGTTGCAAAGCTCCGAAAGGGGTGAAACCAAAACAATATAGAGGGAAAAAGAGAGTGACTTGAATTTCCTTTGTTCACTTGTGAATTTGTTTCAGAAGAGCAGAAACAGAACCACAATGTGTTGACTTGTAATCACATTTCTCGCAGCAAGATTGCAGATTCTCTATCACTTTTTGGCACCTGCAAAATTTTGAAGGACTAATTAGAAATTAGAGAAGTAAACATAAAGACAACTAACACGAAGGCAATCATCACATTACAAGTGAGGGGGGAGGAAGAATTCTGTCAGGCGGCAAGTTTGCGTAAAAGTAAAAGAACAATTTCTCCAACATAACTTCTGCATGAACCATGTTACCCAAACGAATTGAACAGTGGATACAAGGTTCAATAAGTACAAAAGGAGGTGATTTACTTTCTGATACATCAGATCGTTTTAGGAGTATTGTTAAGTAGAGTAATTACTTACTAGGCTTGCTATGAGATCAACGGAATCAACTGGGAACTGGAAATCCTAATTGTACAACTGAAATGGATGATGCAAGAAGATTCTAGAGAAAGAAAAACTGATCTTGATTATACTTACTTAATGAGTATAATACACGCAAAATGGCCATGTAACTAATTAACCAACTTCTCAACTTTTTTTAAGGTCTGAAACACAAATAGCTCTAAACCCACTGGACAGGACAAATCCTGTTCCGATCGGGCTGGTCCGATAATTGATAAGTTAATAAGATGCTCACAACAAAGGAAACTTATACTGACTGACACATGTGAAGCTAATCAGAAGTACACACAAAACCAACATATTACATACACTGAATGAAAAACATACACATTGGGGAAAAAAATAAAAATGAAACTCTGCAGCTAGAAAGCAATGTCCAGTTATCCATGCACTAGAAAGCAATGCCCCAGGATTAGTACGCAGCAAGGAGCAAGGAGCAAGGAGCAAGCAGCAAGGTAAAAAGGTGCGATCTCCTCAAGAAACCAACGGTTGACAAATAAAGGAATTGTGCTAATAGATAGGAATTGAACTTCACCATTGATAATAACCATATACTTGTAGCCACCATGCAAGCAACTAGCCAGCTACTGATTGATCTTGACCTAAAGTTGTGACTTCTCTTACCTACACTTATTTCCATGTCCATCATAGACGCAAACAGAAAATACGACCCACTTACACGAAGAGAAACTTCAATATATAATGATGATGCTTCTCCAAATTGTGCCAACCATAATTCTGGTCACTAATATATACTGCACGGCTCAACAGAGAGACCAGCACAACGTAAGTTGGAGCGGACATTCCCAACATTGTGCATTGGGAGAAACTACAGGTCTTAATCAACATTGTTAAACACAGTTATGTCCCCAAGATCTAAAAGCAGAAACACGTTCAAGAGAAGAGCAGAAGAATGGTAGCATCCACGTTAAACACCAGCTTCTAAAAGAATGCATGGGTAGCATGTGTGTGCACAAGCCAAAAATTTGACGTTGCAAACCCTTGATTACCAAATTGGACTTATTAAGCTTCCAGAAAGAGTAGGGTCAAGTGAAACTCGAACAAAAAACTAGAACACTAAGACTAAGAAATAGATGAAAACCTTTTTTTAGGGTACAAACGATGATGTTATACTTTGGAAGCAAGGCATCTTATGATGAGCTCTAGGGATATGATGCATGTCTTCCATGGTATCTTTGAAGAGGGTTCATTTGGTCCCAGCCAAAAGAAGGACGAGCTGCAATTCGATTGCTAGTGAGCTGTAGCTAAAATCTATCTTATCCTCATCTCCTATGACTTCTCATTCAAATTTCCTGGTATATTAAGAGAATGAGAAGTCAGTTTATTTTTGTAGAATGGAGTCAGTTTACTCCTAAAGATGCAAGATACCTAGAACCACATCTAGGAACGTCAAACAGTTACACATGCCTAATTTTTATTTTTTGCTGATTATTGTCATGAGCTTTATATTCAAAACAGGATCAGATGCTTGAGAAGATCAGAATATAAATGCGGGCATAATCTTAGTACACAGGAAGAGTTGTAAACGTAATCACATAAATGAGCTTGGGTGCAGGTATTCTATTCATTTTCTTCCCACATTTCGTAATGCAAGGATTACAAATAAGAAGACATCAAGCAGCAAGAGACCAAAAGAAAGTTAAGCATTCAACTGTCCACTGCCCAAAGACTATTTCCATCTTTCAATGATTACAAGCTTGGCAAACGACTTGCTACCTGCCTCTTCTGAGCACCATTACTATACATGAGAAACTATATGCCAGACTCCAGAACAATCCAATAAGCTAGTGTTGAAAAGGAACAATTAGCAAGCATATGATTATGAAACTCAATTTACCTAGAAAAATGCACCCTTGAGAAAACAATAAATTGCTTCCCATGTTATACTTGTTTTTTTTCTCTCTATTCCTTTCAGTTAAACAAAAACATTAAACAAGCAAACAAAGTAAAACTCCAGAAAGGGGAAATCGAGCAGCTCACTAGAAAAAAACAAAAAACCAAGGTGCAGAAACCGCTGCGCAAGCAAGTTCGCCAGGAAAACCCAACAAATTAAAGAAATATATAGGTAAAAAATACACTACTTGGGTAGATTCAAGGACGATAAACAACAGTTATAGAAATTACTATATGATCACCACCATGATTGAAGCATCAAGCTACCGCAAAGCAATCAAAAGGAACACGCAACAGAAATAGTTTGAATTTACGATTCCTAAAAACGAGCTCCTTCATCAAAAGCTGACCTTTCACTACAAATCCGATGATAAAGCATGCAAAATGAAGCATGTGTATGTATCAGGATAGGATGGATAAGGAATATTACCTTTGAGGAAGGAAATTGTTCTTAGAAAGACAAGATTGGATGTCGCAAGCTTCTTTCTTGCAAGGTTCTTTGCTGGGTTGCGCCATCTTTTCTGGTTCGTTTTTTTCCCTTTTCCGAACCCCTCTGTAAGTGTATTTTGTATCTACTGTAATTGTAATTGTAATTTTAAATTTTTTAAACCTTGTAAGTACATGTCACAGACAGAGCTGTTTATTAATTTTAATAAGGGAGCTTTTATTCTTCCTCAAAAAGAGAAAATTATTTCCACACTGAAAAATTCACCACGCCATTTCAATGATTTTTTTTTGGAGAAACAATGATTTTTGCTCAGCTCCTTAAATTTCCATATTTTATTTTATGAAAGTCACAAGTTGTTCTTTGATTTATTTTTAACATTTTTTTTCAAGATCAATCAGTATCCTTTTATCATATGAAGTACATGTTTGGTCTCCGGTTCTATTTTGCTTTAAAGATATGTAAAAACAGCATTAAAATATTTGGTTAGAATGTCTGCTTTTAGCGGTTTAATTTTTAAAAAAATACTCACAACACAGTACAATACAACATAACGGGGCAAAATATGCCCTAAATCTTGATTATTTTAAATTTAAGTTGGGCAAAATATTTTTTCATAAGTTTTAAGGCAACTGTGCAAAATATTATTTTATAAGTTTTAATATAATTATATATCTAAAATTCGAGCTTAAAATCTTAGTAAAATTAGGATGATTTTTCTTTTAAAGGGTGAGAGGTTCACTAAAACATTAAATTTTTGGAAGATAAATTATGGAAAATTGATAGAGAAATGTTAAAACTTTAAAAATTATTATAAAATGAGATAAAAAAATTATTTTTTACTTGAAGAATAAATAAATATAAAAAATTGTTTTTGAAAAATGAGAGAATTGCTTCATCAATTTTAAGAAATTGAAAATTGTAAAAATAAATAACTAATGCTAAAATTTAATAACTATATATTATTTTGACGAAGAAAATATTAAATCTAATAACATAAGAATTGCTTCATCTATTTGAATAATTTACTGCTTATATTTTTATAATTTGCATGTATATACTCTAAATCAAGATATATTTAATTGAATTAAAGTTAGGTTATTTTATTAAGTTCCAACTCAGTGCGCAACACATTCCGAACAGTTTGAGATGGGCTATAACAGAAGAACAATCATTTGTAATTCCAATTGGTATTGGATTTTGTTTTGATATACTTCAATTATTGTACACAAGCTCCAAGTACAATGTTGCAATTCTAAACAATCCTAACAAGATTAAGGCCAAGTTTATACAACAATGCTAGCCTATTCAACTAAATTCTAACTTTCGAGAAATCAACAAGTATTACTTTGTAACAGCACAAACCAGTAGTCAGGACTCTGAACAGCTGTGGCACTGCACGTCTTCTAGACAATAAGCTCATCTTCAAGATAGTTATACTCAAAAGTGAACTCGGTCTTGATTCTTTGGCACCTGAACAGATAAAAGGGGGAAAAGGGGAGAGACATGAGAACAACAGGTATAGATTCATTTCTTAGTCAGAATATAATACTGTACACAAATTGATGCTTTGGTTTGGAACCATACTTCAAAACTTAGCTTGAAAGTTACAAACACCTTTTAGCTATTTTATCCTAACTACCAAAAACAAATGGAAATATGTAACCATGCTGCAGATGAAAATACTGGAACATGCAGGTCTGGTCTTGAGAAGAAAGAAAACAACAACAAAAACCTACGCATGCATCCATATATAGTCACAAATTTGATAGCATACGCATGGTTAAAACTACAATCACCATACCATCCTTGGCGGTCATCACTAGCAATATGGAAATCGAAGTACACATACGTCCCCTGTTCATATTCGTCGGTCGCAACTTTTGGCTCCTCATGCCGTTGGAACCAGGTGTTGTACTTTCTGTGATATCTCCATGATTGCTTCTTCAGCTCTTTTGCAGCCAAATATTGCTGATAAGTATCCTGCAGACAGTGGAGACTAACTGGGTTGACAAGAAGCTCATATAGAACACCTGAAAGAGAAATTGCATTAATGGTGGGACATGCCATATTACCTGCTGGTAGTAAAATGCGAAAAACAAGGTGTCAGTGCCATAATTATCATGGGTTAGTCGTTCCCAGAATGCAGGATTATTTACTATAGGTGCCTGAACTTGAGGATAGCTAGGAGGTGTAGCTGCAGGATGTCTCTGAAAAGACAGACAAGTGAAAATGATTACCCATGAACTCCATTTCTCATTCTAACGTGCTGCACAGAGGAAAAAAAGGGTATTCATACTGGAGTATAGCTCCTAGCACGTTCCGAATCTTTGGGTTGGGGCAGTCTGTGATATGCAGCCTCAAGCATCTGCAAATTAAACAACTGATCATGCATTGCCCCTGAATTCAAAGCAGATGCACTGAGACTATCACCAATGGCACCAAGGTCAGAGACACTTCTACGGCCAATAACACCAAGGCCACTAGGAGGTTGATTGGATTGTATGGGTTGTCCAGGAGAGAGATCTATATCTCTTGGCACTTGTACAGCATCTGTCAACGAGTTAGATGCTCCAACCTGCAACAAAAGAGCATTTTAAGCAACTTAGATCACACCGCCTTGAACGCTGACGTTATTTTCCAACTGGTTACTGCTTTACAGAAACAATGAAATTCGTAAAAGACAAGACAGTCAAATGTATAGCAAATTCAAAAAATTGGTACGCGATACATCATAGGTAGACCTGGTGTAAGATAACGTCTACGATTAATTTACAAAGTGAAATCCGATGTGATGTACCATCTAGATAGCAGTTCAGAAAAGTAGCACCAGGAATAATTCTCCATAACACGTGCTCTAACATGCTCCCCTCATTGACAAAAGATTCAAGCGTTTAAAAGATCACAGAATAAAAATTAAGGTACTGAGTAGGAATTCAAATAGAACCAAGGATCCTTGTGGTACTAGAGGACCCAATCACAAGAAAGCTACAGCAGAGTGCTTTTCGAAAGTGAGCAAAGTAAATTAATATTAGATAAAATCCTGAACAGGTTTACTTAGTATATTGCAGTTAGAATGTATAAAAACTCTTCAAAGCAAAATGCTCAAAGAAAACTCATAATGCAGAATACGCTTTCAAGAGTTACTCTACTTACAGCAGCATCAGTTGTGTAGGGAGCCTTCAATTCATCCTCATTCAGAAGACTTTTTACCAGCCCAGGTGTTGAAACAGATTCTGGAGTTGCATCATCAGGTAAATTCTGCAGTTGCTGCTGCTCCTCTACTTTGGGATGGCTGGTATCTGTATGATACATTCAGAAATTAACCTAAGCCCACATAATTATATTGTTACAACATGATAGCTAAAATGATAGATACCAGCATCTTTTGTACTGCTCAACATCAAAACTTGTTGATTAGATGCTTGATGGGTGGAATTTGGCTGCTGTAAGTTGGGAGGTGTAACATTATTAAGACCAGTTGCCTGAACTCCAAGTCCAAGATTAGCTTGAGTAGATACTGATGGGCTTTGAGCATTAAACTGCATGCATAGCCAGACGCCATGAGAAATTTGGAGACAGTTATCTGTGTATTATTAGCATGAGAAAGGTATGTATGTAACTCCATAAAATTAGCAGCAGACAGTTATGTCTTATGAATTTGAGATAGGATTCAAATACTACCCATAAAGTAGTGAACTAGCACCGACAAGATCCTCTCCCATAACCATAAGTTGGATCATTCACAGAACAAAAGAGATGTGATGAATTAAAAATCTTGAAGAACCTAAAGCACCTGCTGCAGAAGTGGGTTTTGCTGAGCAGAAAACTGCTTATGATTCCCACCACCAAGAGAAGGCATACCAAGAAGGTTACTATGACCTTGTTGCTGGACTTGCTGAAGCCGTTGCAAAAATTTCTCCCTCTGATCCGGTGCAATTTCAGTTCTAGCACGAAAGGGCCCCTGAAATGAAAATAGTTACTTCAAAAAGTATGGCACAAATATTAACATTTCTATTTAAAACACGCATTTTAATCCACTGTAGGAACAACCACACAGAGCCTTTTTCCATTAGCAATAATAACACAGATGGACAGCCCAAAAGAAGTGAGCTGCCTGCTAAGTCTTTTCCATTATACGATAATGTTGACATGCACGTATCTCCTTCATTTCTGCATCCATTTTTTGAAGAAATTGAAATCTATACTGTAAATTAGCTATTCGATGCATAGATAATATGTACAATCATGCATTAGCTGGATCCATTCATTAGAAAGGAAAATATAGAAATTTAAACATCACATTTTGCTATTATAGTCCATCATGCAATATGCTGTAGGAGACATTACCAAGCATCTCTTGGTGGAATTAATCCTTTAATTATATGAAGATCTAATAAACCAATACAATCTTTTAGCTGACAGACGTTTATATCGTAAACCAATGTTACAGAATGTGCAATTGTGCAGAAAATATGAGCTTCAGTGGATACAAAAGTTCATAAATGTGATAAACTACACTCAATTTATGCACCCACATCGAAGACGGGCTGTTTATTTTTGTTACAAAAAGTTTAGCTGGGGAGAGACTGCCCCGGCATGGGGTCAGGGAATTGCAACTGCCTCAATGACAACTCCAATAGGCTTATAGATCACCTATCAAGAAGGAATGTTAATGGTTCGATTCAAACCTAGGTCTTACAAGCAATGTATTTGAACCTTACCAACCAAACAAACCCTATCTACCAGTGATGGACTGAGTATGGGATGTCAAAACTTAGGTTTTGAAAAACATTTACCACCTTGTCCAGTAATTGCACACAGCAACAAGACCAAAGTACATGGTGTATAACATCTGTGTACTAAAGTTACTCAAAAAGGTAAGTAAACTAGCACATAAGAACCAAATGGCATACCTGTTCATTCTGATTTTGAAATGTGCTTCCAGGTCTCCACTGTATGCCAGAAACCAAAGACGGGTTAAAAACTCTGCCACCTATTCCAGCAGCTTCAGTAACATTACTAGAATCAACTGCACTAGGTCCATCATTAGCCTTGCCAGCCTGAGGCAAAATCATCCTGTTACTCAGTGGGGAAACCATCCCACTGCTTCCAAGTCTATCATCAGATCCCAAAATATTTCTCTTTGTCACATCAGAGGCTGACGGGGCTGTACCGAGGGCTCCATTGCTAGGAACTGCACCAGGAGTAAGGGGCGCATTAGGAGAGGGTTGGCTAGCAAGGCCACCTCTACCAATCCCCCTTGCTAGTGCAGCATCAGCAAGAGACGGAGATGATCTACGGACAGGTAAGCCTGCAATTTCTTCCTCCTTAGCAGAACTAGCCAGTGTCACAGGAGATGAAGGATTAACAGTAGCTGCATTCTCCAGAGCACTTCTAATGGAAGCTGAACCAGGAAGAATAGGAGAAGCAGCTGATGCACCAGACAATGTATGAGGTGGAATATTCACAGAAATAGGAGTTGCAGGATTCCCTGTTGGTGTTGTTGGTACAGCAGAAGAACCAGCCACACTACTTTTTGCAGGAGGAGTTTTTGCAACAATATCAGAATTGCTATCCTGTGAGGCTGTATCATCAGCTGGCTCCTGAACAGACGTACCCTGTTGCTGAGTTGAAGTAGCAGTGGCCTGGGAGGGGAAAAAAACCCATCATTATAACCAATTCATAGCAACTAGAAATAAAATTTCCAAATAATAAGTCTCCATATGCAAAATGGTAAAAGCACCGTGTTAGAGATGCATGACCTCAAACAGAAAGCTATAGTGTAAAGACCTTGATAACTCAATCATAGCCAACTGTAAAATGAGAATGCCTCAGAGGATGTCTTTGACTCAATCAACAGTGTACAAATGATTCAGACCTTGAAGCACAAACTTACAAATTTATCTAAGATTAAAATACTATTCAGAATACTAGCATCAATTCAGCATAAAAGACATACAGGAACTTGAGATGTTGGTACTGCCACAGAAGTTTTTAAACTCTGAACTGGTGCGCCCTGCAAAAGAAATTGAAATTTGAACCAGTGCAAAAGAATTCTATACAAACCTGCAAAAGCATTTTATAACACAAGTACTTTTACAACACTAACGTAGAGGGGGAAAGAAAAAATGGAGAGTTAGAAGCACAGCATGTAGGGCATAAAGACTTGCCTTGACAAGGGCCGGAGGAGCAATTGTAACAAGGTCTTCAAGGGACTCCACCTTGTCTAATGGTAGTGAGCTGTAAAGCTCATCAACATCACTAAATTCCTCAAAATCCTCCTAGAAAAAGAGCAATAAATATCACATTCAAGCAAATAGCAAGCGAATGCAATCTCTCATCTTTATTATGTAGCTGAAGAGAAAAAGTATGCGTGCAACAAAATAACCTACTAACACAGCACGCTAAACCAATATGATGTCTCTCTAATACGGATAAAAATTCCTTCATTTTAATGGATAAAAGATACTGGAAAACATGGACCTGATTACGCTCTACAAAGTCGTCCAAGAAATCTTTAACATCATTGACTTGCTCAGGACTCAGCTCATCGTTATCCAGCAGCCTCAAGATCAACTCTAACTTCTTTATGTGAAGTTTATGCCGAGTGATAGACGTCTCTAAATGCGTCTGATAACCAAAGGAGAAAAACAAAAATGACAGCTGAAAGAATGAGCTAATTGAAAAGGTACATGTTTGCTTTACACCCTACCAGTCTGGGTGGCCTTGTCTTGCCCTTCTTAACAGAGAGCCCCTCAGCCTCAGCCTCAAAGCTATCAACCTGTGATTCCAACTCCCCAACCTGTTCAAGGATAAAAGATATGACAGTTACTATTTGAAAACAAAAAACAGTTTTCTTAGTATGCAATCCCATCAGTATGATGCCAAAGCATCAACATACACCTGAATACATTAAAACACTGTCTTCGACAAACACCTATAATCAAATAGTCTTCCAATACAAAGATGAAAACTACAGTTATAAAAAAACAAAAATATCATATCCAGAAGCTTATCAAATAATCATAAATGCAAAAAACTATCAAAAAAGAAAATGTAAACAAATTCAAAAGATCATAGAAACATTTTCAAATTCTATTAGATGTTTAATCTCACAACTTCAAATTTGCTTTAGTGTGTTCTGCGATAAATGATTGCAGACAGAACTCTACTCTTCTAGCCTTCTAACGCATTTAGGATAAAGATCTGACCAAACTCTTTTTCTAAGAATTGGGCCAGCATCAAATTCACGCAGTAGTTAATGCTTTGACATTAAGATTTTCATGCAGGAAGCAACTTGACAACACCATGTTTAATCAAACTTCAAAGATTCTATCTAGTTTTGCGAAATTACACAACGTTCAACAATAGTCAGTAAGCAAAACAAACTACTTGCACGCATCACATACAGTTGCAGAAAAACTACACGTCAAGTAACACCAGCAGAGAGGACTGCCGTTTGCATTAATGAAATACTATTCCAACGCATGCAACTCTGAGGAACATAAGTAAAGTAACATGAAAACCAAACTTGATTCAACATCTTTTCTACAGAAGTTACTCTTTTACTATCAAAATCGGGTAAATACTAAACCAACAAAAGTTCTATAGCCTAGGTCAGAAATAATATATATATTTCACATGCCAAGATATTCAAACATCTAAGTTACATACCACATTATTTATCCAATCCCTCGTCTCTGATTTAGCCTTCTCCCTTGGATCCTATCAAAATAACGTTGACATAATAAGCAAATTTATAACAGGAAAAAAATTACCATTGAAAAGGAGCAATTTGATCGAAATCGAAAAAGAACATTTATATGTTTTACATTCTATACATAAACAGATATTTTGGCATATAAAATTCTACAAGTAATCATTGATGCTGCATAACTAAATCAGGACGAGTGTGCGTCTATGTGTGTTAAAAAAGATACAAGGTATACAACTATGTAAGAACAAAGGATAAAGTGAATGGCAGCTAAAAGATCAACTCAAATCCACCCACCATATAGCATCCAGACCAGAGATGTAAGATTAAATAATGAATTCTAATACCAATGAAACAGGTTCAAATCCAAGAATAGTAATCACAAATCTAAATTCATAAAAAATGTTAACTATAAGAGGAAGAATTACAATGCCCTCACTTCTAGGTCAACAAGTTTAACTTTACCATTTCTTCTTCCCACACGAAACATAGGACAGAACATAACAAAGAGAGTCCAAAAAAAAATATGAAAACAGATCAGCAATAAAAACACCAAAGACGTCACTTTGGGAAAGAGGTCTCTCCTAAAATTCATCAAGCACGAAAACACCATCCAAATTCATCACCAAGCATTGAAAGAGTGCAATATAAATTAGTCATGCTTACAGTTTTGGGTTGTTGTCCAAGCCCTTCTTTAGAGAATGCTTTCGTCTTGGTTTCCTTCTCACAGATCTTAAATCTTTCCATCTCACGCTCAATAAGCTTACGGGCATCCACCAGGGCTTGTTCATAAGAGGCACTCACCTACATGAACACAAATCACAAGGGAGAAAGCAGAAGCTGTCAACCTCAGTACTGGAGCCAAACGTGCATCATGGGCAAGAAACACCAGGCCATCATGGCATATCACTTCAGTTTTTTCCTTTATTGGATCACCAGTGGCAGGCCTCGTCACAGTATTCAAATTAACACAAAAGTAAAGAAACCAGGGCCTATAAAGAATAAGAACCATCATAATAGCAGGACCCATTGAAATAGAAGCATACTATTAGAGGGGTACGCACCAGCTAACAACGAAACAAAATATTTTTCATCTAAATCATTGCTACAAGCTTTTGGCTACCGTGATAAAAAACACAAGAGGTATGAGTTGTACCTCTCAATAGTCCTAAGAATGATTCAAGCTCTCCACTCTAGTATGAAGCTATAAAGAACTGTATTTTAAAGGAGTTGATTACATATACTCTTTCTTTTTAAACAAGGTTAACTGCCTAGCAATGAGAAACAGTATTTTGCTTTTAACAAGACTGGTATCTAAGCCTCAAACATGTAACATTAACAGACCTCCATGTGTCTCAAACACCGGGTAGATGATTGCAAAATCAAAAGAAAATGGGACAGACAAACCAACCTTCTTATCCTTAATTTCACTAGATTGAATCCACGTCTTGATTTGGTCCCTATATCTCTGCAACTTCTTAATCTCCTTCTTCAAGTCCGCCTCAAACTTCTCCTTCTGATTCGCATTGTCCGTATCATAAACCTAAACATCAACAGCAACAATTACCACCATAGCCACGAATGGAATCATGTAGTGTCTCTCAAAATCATGAGCATTTCCGTGCAGCGTGTATTCAGATACAAGTCACCGCGTGGTAAACAGTTTAACCTTATTCCAGATGCTATCGAAAACGTCAACTCCTTCTTGCACTTTCTTCAGGACGCGATCTATTTCGCCTTGAAGCTTTCGACTGGCTCCCATTGTGCGTGCGAAATTCCAGAAGCAGAACGCTGTTTATCATTCAAAACAGGAAGCTCCTGCGGTCTGAGTTTGAAAGCGAGTGAGTGAGTGAGTGAAATTGGGTTAATTTTTAGGGTTTTGTGTAATTGACGATGGGAACAATTCAAAGAGTTGTGAATAGAGCAGCGGAGATGAGAGTGATGAACTGATGATGCAGAGACGCAAACACGGCTTGGACGAGATGAGCCAGACAGAAATTGGGCTGGGCCTATAAAGTGGGCTGGGCGTTGTTATTCGGCCTATTTCCAAAACAAAAATGTTTGAACAAATTATTACCTTAATGCAATAGTTGGATTTAGGTGAAATTACATCATGTACCCTTTATTTAGCGCAAAATGATACATTGGTCATTTCCTCTATTTATATTCTTGATACATTAAATCTCTCTATTTTAAAGTGATACTTGACATTCCTCATATGCGATGTGAGTTGCCAGATATGAATTTAAATTTCCAGAAAATAATATCGGGCTTGTTCTTGGGGAACTACATGGGCTCATGATAGAAGGCCCATGGGCTTCCAGGATTTCATGATTGGTCTTATGTACATTATTATAATAATAGTATGTCATTGTTTCTTATACCGCTATAACCTTGTTACAAATATCACCGATATCACAATTATTATTATTATTATTATTATTATTATTAATATTTTTTTTTATACCATTAAATTAAAATATTTATGTGATCATTAATAAATTAGAGTATAGAGACAAATAGGATTAAGAATATTATAATACATATAGAGAACAAGTAAAATGCTCCATAGAATTGTTGATAACTATTAATAAAAATTAAAAGAAAAAAAGCTATAATACCAACCCCACATTTGTACTAAATGTTTAGATCATTTATTGGTAGCGTTTGATTATTAGGGGGAAAAGTAAAGTAACTCGAGATAGTAAGATTTATAATTTTATTGTGTTCAGTGATTTTTAGGTAGGAGTGGAGAATCTCATTTGCATATCTTGTAGCTATTTAATAAAATTACTTGCACCCTTGTAGCTATTGAATAAAAATACTTGCATACGTATTGTAGCTATTTTTTTAAAACTAAATATTTGACACATTTCAATCAATAAATAAAGTTCTTATTTATACAACTTATTGTCTTATACTTGTAAAAAAAATTTTGTCTTATTTAGTTATATCAATTTTTAAAATTTATTTTAATTATTAATTTATTCAAATCAATAAAATAATTTAATGTGATTATTTTGCAAGATTCTATAATAGGTTAAATAATGAAATATGCTTCATTAGTAATTATTTAAAAGAGTAACTTGACATTAAGTTTAGTACATTTTAGATAAAATTTTCTAAGTAATAAAACAATAAAAGAGGTTTTCTTAATAAAAATTAATTCATTGTCTTCAACCATGCTAATATTTTAAAGTTATCTATCATACACTTATATCAAATAAACTTAACTAAAATTTATTTTAATATATTTGAATCAAATTTAATTAAATAAATAATCATTATTTAAGGATAAATATTATTTTTTTATAAAAAAATTGGTGTTACAATTAATCATCAGTTACAATACTAGGAATCAAACCCGTGACCTACGTCATAAAGACGACATGAACTAACCAGTTTGAACTATAATCTCATGTGCAAAATAATATTTTTTTTACTTTTTTCTAGGATTCCCAAGTATAAAACAAACACAAAAATAAAATTTTCTCAGGAATCTTAAATATTATCCAAATGCAATAATCTATCTTTCCTTTCAATCACTCTCCCGGTGAAGTGATTCCAATGAGGAAAGTATCATTCCGTCAACCAAACACTACCCTTATGTTTACCAATTTTAATAAATTAAACGTTATTTATAAAATTAGCTAAGTATATTTGTCTCTCCATTATGTTGCCTTATCGTATATTGATTGCGTGTCAAGGGTATCAAATTTAGTTGTATAAAATATACGAATTCAGGGGTAGAAATACAACTTGTCACTCGTCCACAAGGAACTCGTAGATCGTGGTAAGAGGATCGTCCACAGAGATCTTTCGGGAAATTGTAGTTTTGACTCGACTTCCTCGTCGCTAGAGTTGAGAGGGTTTTGTTTCTGCAATTAAGATAAACAAAGCAATAAAAAAGAACAAGGTAAAAATTAGATAAAGAGACAATCTTAGGCAGAAATGAATCTTAGCTAAGATTGACGATTGTGTTTGGTTGTGAACTGATATGGGGTAAACTCTTGGTAAGGGCGAATTCGTGAGCGCAATCCTTGTTTATTCGATCATCGACCTTTAGATTTTCTCCTTCTCCCTCATAACTCTGCTATAGATTGGGAGGTAAACCTTTCCAATCCTAATTTCCTCCTCTTGAAATCACTCGGTGGGATCCCTCTCCTAATGATCCTAACCAATGGATACCTTGTTGGTTAAAGGGTTTATCCAATTGGCTGCTGGCTTGAGGCACGTGCGTTTTCTCAATGGTGCAGGGAAAGACAGAATCTAGGCCAAGTTGCTCTCAATTTGGAGCCCTAGATTGTCAGTCTGGTTAGGCCTATATCGATCCAAACCCATTAACTTCCTCGAAGCTAGCTGCCTACTTGCGTCACTCCGGTTTCGGCTCGTCCCCTTCATGACTGTCTACAAATTCCTTATCTTGCCCAAGGTTGATCAAATCTTAGCCTAGATAGGAACCGGTTTGTTGAACTAGAACTTGAATCAATTACGAACGAGAGGATATTGAGAACAGATTGGTCTCACGATTCACAAGTTCACTCACTCAACCCTTACTAAGAATTGGGTATTTAGTTGCTAGACATAATAATTAAAGAAGAAAGATAATTGATGAACATGAAAATGGAATTAAATCTGTGATATTCAAAACGAATTATCACAGAGCAAAAGTGTTTTACAACCCAGAAGTGGAAGATGGAAGATCCCGTAATTGACAGCCTTCTCTAACCTTTAACAAGGTTAGAGTCCCCGCACATCATGTTCCTTTCCAATTTTCAAACTTCAAAAAGATAAAGATAGGGATAAAATCCCAAGTGTTCAAATTCGAAAATAAATATAAAACCAAATAAAATAAAAACAGATTGTTTTGTTCAAAAGCAGAGTCGAATCAAATCCGAGAATCGCTCCAGCAAACGCTCCTTTCAGCTGTCAGCTCAATCCAAGTGCGTCTTTCTTGAATCCTTACTCAATACGTCTCTCGCTCGGCGATCTTGGTCAAACCTGCGGCCAAGATTTCTAGTCTGCGCTTTAGATTGGCTTTTTCTCCATTTCTTGTATCGCTCAAGATTTCCTTCAAAATATAACAGATTGACATGAAAGGAACAGTTTTCACCATAAACAAGATAGTTTAGGAGGGTAAAAATGCATGAAATTAGACAATTGAAAAAATATAAAATTGGTTGAAAAAAGAAAGAAATTGTAACGAATAGTTCACGATAAGGTTCATGCCTTGAAGAAAGAAACGGGAGGTGAACTCATGAGTCCTTGTAGTTCTATTTGTCCGTAGGCGATGCCTCAGGCTTAGTGGTCGGGTTCTACGTCTAAAGAAGCACACCATGGAGTCACCTGTGAGTTTCATTTTGCTAAATTTTGATCCATGAATCAAACCATGCACTCTTGTTTTTTTCAACTTAAGAAAAAATAATAACATCTAATAACACCACCATTTCTTTCCCTTTCTTTCTTTTCCCAAAAATTCATTAGCTCTACAACATCTGATAAAAACAGAACCCATCCTTCCCTTACAAAATAAAAGATAACTATTGCATTCCCTTTCCCCACTTTTCCTGTCACCGCTCTGCCCATTGCGTTTCTCGTCACCGTCGTCGTCGTCTTCCCTCATTTCTTTTTGCCGTCTGTTATTACTTCTCCAGTTAGCATCGTTGTCATCCCTTCCTCAAATGAATTTTCAGTTCCAACTAAAGCCATTCAGGTCAAGTTGCTTGCAACTTGAGCCTGCATCCATCTCATCGTGGGAATTCAGGTCGAGTTTTGTGGCAAGGTAGGACAATTTGTACCCCGGTGACATTTTTTCACTCTCTAGTTTAAGTGAATCTGCTCTTTTGCTAATTTTCTCAAGGAAATTGATGTCTTCATGATTCCTTCCTTTAAGTCCGCTGTCTGAAAAGCTCATGCCCAAGTCAGCTTTATACCCCTCGACTCCTACACTCATCGATAAATCACTGGAGTTTCTTTCAACTGGAAAAAGTACTCTCCTTTCTGCATGATGCTCCAATGGCGAGATGAACATTATGTTCTGATCTCTTAAATCTTCACCCCATTTCAGTTCTATCTGTTGTAACATACGCTTGTCTGCACCATTCTCCTTCGCCATGTTATAATGTATTTCTTGTTCCTTTTGTGACCCCTCATGAGATGTCAAGCAACTGTCTATAGAACAATCGGTGGCCTGGAGTTCTTTCAGTTCTGAAAATGCAGAATTTAGGTACTGAGTGGAAACCTTGGAAACAAGTTCAGAGAGTTGTACTTTGGCAGCTTCAAGTCCCACCGTACCTAAATTTTGCCTTCCAAGAGTTTCTTGGGCTTTCTCTAACACAGCCTGCAGGTACTTTCCTTGTGCTTCTATACGAAGCTGTAAATGTCGTTGTACCTGCAAGTTCAGTTCAACAATATGTAAATATAAACGGAATTGATTTTCTAATGGAATTAGACATTTTGTAAAAAAACATGCAGGTTTAGGCATAAAGCGGACAATATCATGATACTCATGCTCTTTTATTTATCTAACACAATAATACTCCGAATCAAATAATAGCATAGGTTACTTGGTACCTCAAGTTGCTCATGTAATCTTCTCTGTACTTCAATTTGCATTTGTAATGCTTCACTGAAATGCAAGCTTCTGGATTAAAGAGTGTCATTTTAGAAAAATATAATTTTTATAAAAATTATATATGTCATTCAAGAATTTGAGAACATTATTATTACTTGTTTGTTTGAGGCCCAATGCTTAAATTATTAAGATTGTGAGCTCCACTTGATGACTCAGATGTTCTATCCCCTGTCGTAGCAATAGGACCTGCAACAAGTGATTTAAAATTACTTTTAAGAAAGAAAGAAAAAAACATTTATGAGAACAATTGTATTGTTTAATCGTAATAACTCGCACTTACCGATTTTATTACTTCCACTGTTAGCTTGTCCATGGATATTCTTGCTTAATCTATACTTCTGCTAGCACAAAAGTTAAGTTAGCATTTTATTAATGTCAAAATATTATCAGCATTCATACCAATATTTCTATATAATTAATTACCTGAAGATGACTCTTCAGGTGGTACAAGGTAAGTCCTGGGATCCCCATAAGTTTCATTACTGTTTTTGGTGTAGCTTCTGAAAAGGAAAAGCAAATGTTGAATATACTGAACTTGTATATATATTGCATTTTTCTTGAATGAATACTCACTGTCTGCTCCTCCGAGTTGATTGACTGCTTCTATGAACCGTTCGTGAAGATCTGGGTTCCATTTCAATCGAGGTTTAGCATCAGTTGAGAGGACAAGTCCAGAATCTTCATGACCATTATTCCCACCTTGCAAGAACACATGTCTTTCGGGAGGGGTCGACATTCTTGAAGAAGAGTGCATGTTCTTTCCTGGATGTTGGTGGTGATGATACATTTTCTAACTAGTAAAAATAAAACCCAATTTATGTTCAACTTCAATGAAGTTATAAAGCTAACAAATAATCAAGATGAATGGTGGTTGTTTTCTTACCTGATGAAGTTTTTCTGCGATTAAATATGTTTGTGATTAGAATTTGTAACTCCTCTTTCCAAATGCACGCAACCAAATGGTCTGCGCAGGCTGTCTTTTATAAGGAGGAATAACATGAGATTGTAGATATATAATAAAGCATAGAATCTTACCAATATTCACCATGACTTGAAAAGACATGTTGCCATTCCTACTTTGATAAATGTAGGGCCTTACTTCTAACTCCACTTTCTACTCTAGGATAAGTGCTACACCTATTTGAATTCCTTGAGTATTAACCATCAGAAACATGTTCACGCCATGCATTAGATACCAGAATCGATCCACTCAAGTTTTTTTCTTCTTCTTTAATTAGTTGTGTGCCTTCGTATTTGTGCCTTTATCAAAAAAAGCAGGAATCTTATTCCAAGATATGGGAGGAATTTTTCTAACTTGGATTAGGGGAATCTATATCTCTAATATTTTCAGATCTTGATCACCTTCTCAATTCTCATAGAAATTATTAGATTTTTGTTATATTTTTGTCTCTCAGCTTGTTCTTGAACCCATTTCTTCCTTCTTTCTTTTCCTCTTATAAATTGCTTTGTGGGTTTGCTATAATGCTAAGCAGAAAGAAACAAAAACCATAGTTTTTATGGGTTGTATTTTGAGAATTTTGAAGTAGAATCTATTGACTAAAGTACCTGAAAACTTTGCAATTAGCTACAACCCTTATAAAAAAAGGAACAAAAAATAAAATAAAATAGTAGAAGATGCTTGTCCTTGGACATTGTTTGAAGGCAAGGAATGGAATAAGGAATACATTCTCTCTTGTCTCCTTCAGTAAGTTTGGTACTTATTCAGCCCACACAATATAAAAATCTATAGAGGGCTCTAACATTCTTCAATTAGCATAAAACAGCCGGCCCCTCTCGGCGAGTCCTAAGCACCTGGGACCCGAAGAAAAACAAAGGATTGTACTTGCTTGCATACTTGAATTTGACGGAAGGACCATGCATATATAAGACCATTTGTCATTTGCCATTTGATTCTCTTGTATGATTCTTCTATATACACTAAAGTATTATTGTATTTGATTATTATTTGTAATCATATCGTCTTCAATGCTTAACTTAATTAGTTATGTTTAACTAAATTAGTAAATTAGACTCATCAATGTTTCTCGAAAGTATAATGGGCAGAGAACTTGCGAAAAGATAGAGCTAGCTATCAACGAGAACATACCACATGCATTGTTAGCTTGTTAAAATAATAGAAGTTATTATGTGTCAATTGCATGCTCTTTGTGCTTATCGCATTTAGTTGCAGTGCATTGAAGGATCAATTCTTGAGGTGATGATCAAGAATTATACTATATATATACTTGTTTAAAATATAGAGAATAAATTATTTGTAATATTAAGTTAAGGAGAACAGATCTACGGACCTAGCTACATGATACATGGATTAAGACATGTTTGATATAGGCAAATTACACCCTCTTAATTAGTGGTGATCAAGAAGTAATTATCATTTATGAAAAAGAGAAGTCATTTTAAAACTTGAATAAAATCTTCTCGTTAATTATTCCCAATTGCCCTTTTTTCAGGAAGATTGCTTGATTCTGATTTGTCAGGGGTGGGGATATTTTTTTATGCAGTTGAGGAGAATCTATACATGAAAAAGATTTTTAGGTAAAGTACTTAAAAGTAGAAATTTTTGAATAGGTTGCTGGCATGTGGAAGAGAATATATCATGAACGAGCTAGAGGCATAATAATGTACCATGCAAGTCACAAATTTCAATTGCTGCCAACTGTATGCATAACTTCCAAGCCTTGCAAGGGGCACTCCAAGCATACAAGGTTCGAGTGCGCGCGAGTGGGGAGGGGAAGGCAGAAGACTTGTGCTGTGATGCATGACCTGTCACACGGATCACACGCGTGTGGGCTTCGCTTCCAAGGCTTTGCAATTCCCAACGTATTAATAATTTTCGAAGTGCATCCGCGACACAATTTGCTTTCCGTAGCGTATGGATTTGCTATAAAATCCTCACTGCATTATTCATATTTTTGTATTATATAACATATGTACATGAATAGAATAAACATAGTATTTTAACTTTCATATCATGTCTCAATGACCCACTAATTTCCCCCATAATAGTACATATAGAAAGTACTTACCTTTCTATTGATGTAGCAAAAATACCCTAACCCATGCTTTTGTAAGTTTGTGTTGTTATTGTTTTGAATTATATTCTCCACTACTTTCATGCTTATATATGTGCATCCTTGTACTTACAAAGGACTCTCTTACATGAATTTAATTTTTCTTTCATGCACAAGTAGAAGAACCTTGGAAAGAAGAAGACATCATAGGTTATTAGAATCATTTTTATTAGACTAGTCAATCATAAGCGACCGACACGTGTCGGTATTTGATTGGTTGTGGTTATTGTTGACCACATGTACTATGGTGTTTGATGAACTAGAAAGTGAGAAATGACCACGAAATGTATTCCATTATGGAAGAATAGGGAAAAAAGAAAAGAAAGAAAAAGGTGGTGGGCAGGGAAAAAAATAAAGATTCTATGGAATAAGAATGTTAGAATCTTAACTCAAACTAAAGCCAATGAGTCATATTCTCAAGTCAAGAATATAGTGATTCCTTTTTACCCAAAGCCACGAAAAATGGGTTCCTCCCCATCTTTCCTCCTACTTTACGAGGAATTATACGGTACACCAGGTCAACCAAGTCAGTCATGTCACTCTGTTCACCTACTCGCATTAATCAATAAGGAAGCTACATGTTAGGATTGGTCGTTACAGATTAGACGGTTTTTAAATTTTAAATTTTAAAAATATTATAAATCTAAATAGTGGTGAGATAAACCCGTATAATTACTTCTTGACAATTTATGATTATTGTGTCATTGTGAATTTGGGAACGTTGGCATGTTTAGTGAGCTGCTCATGTTTCTCTCTGATATATGACATAGTTTTGCACAGTAGACACACTCCAATTTTTTTCTACAAAATGATTCTTTTTAGCATGAATTGTAAGCTGAGAGTGACAATCGCAACCATGTTCTTATGTATTTGTTTGTCTGCCCCACCAAGGAAATTTAAGTTTATGCAATTTTTATCCATACATTAATATTTTATTCCTTGCATAAGATGGTCATTTTAAATCACAAAGTTGTTTTTGAATGACATGTTCATGATTATTAAGATTGTGATGTTCCAAAATTACATATATATATCTTCTTCATAGTGCAATAATATTTTCCTTTTCTTTTTCAAGTAATGTATTCTTAAATTCGAGTTGTATTCTAAACTAATTAGTTTATTTTTTTCAAAGGAGAATATTGGCGCGGGATTGATGATGATAGTAGTTCAGGGCTTTCGTTTTTTAAGTAAAGATATCGATGGTTTAATTTTTGTGTATGTTGTAACTATCTACTACTAGTTGTACGAAAATAATCAATCTTAGTTCGGTAGGCTAAGGAATACATATAAGTTTTATGCTTATATCACAATTGTTATACCGTATCTATCAATTTGAATGAGTATTATTGTTAGACTTGTTGATAAGTAGGGTGAGGTTACCTAGCTAGCTTTCTCAAGTAGCCGCCTCCCACCATCCTCCCCCTTCCACAAATAAAAAGGTACAACTAGAAATAATTGATATGATATTTGAAAATTTTGATAAGTTAAGATGAATATTTTGCCTTTGGATCAAGGAATAGCTCTGACAAGTAAAAGATGTGATCATGTTTTTTGAATTTGTTTAAAATATATATATAATTGAACAAAACAATCTATTATTATCGAAGAAGTAAGACAATGACAAACTTAAATAAAATTGAAAAATTGAGAGACAATATTATATGTAGTTTATAAAGTTTAGGGACCTAATTAAACAATTTTTGAAAGTTGAGGGATAAAAATGTCATTAATACAGTAATTTTTTTTTCTCTTTTCAATTTATCTTTTCATTTCATGTTTGAGACTATCATCCTCTATTAATATGATGTTAATAAAATGTGATTTGTTTTTTCAGTCTTGGTACGTTTATTGTTTTTTGTTTCATTTTATGATTTTCAATTAATTGATTCCTTTTTTCCATCGACATGTTTTAGTTTCTTGGTAATTTGGCTTGTGCATTGGGTTTTTGGGTCTTCTTATTTTCTTCTCTCTCTTTTTTCACAATTATGAAATTAACTCTTTTATTATGTATAATATTTGATATGTATGATGAAGATTTAGTTATATGAAATGAGTTAAATAAAATAAAATAAAGTTATTAAGTTACATAACTCTAAACTGATTAAAATAAAATAAAAATTAGAAACCTTTGCCAAGAGTTAGTAGAATTTTATCCATAAAAATTACCCTCTCACCTCTCATTCTTCCTTTCTTTTCATTTTTGATTCGTAAATTTGAGAATTCTTTTTTTTTTAATTTTGATTTTGATTTGTAAATTAGAGAAGGGAGGAGAGGAAGTTAAAAAAATAGAAGAAAATAAAATAAAATAAATTAAATTAAATTAAATTAAATGTACTAGGAGATAGAAATTATTATTTTATTAAATTGGAATTATATTATTATATTTGAAAATATTAAATTCATTAAAATTTCTCATTTAAAGCAGAGATAATTTGTGTTAACTTAAAAATAGTCACAATGCTAACTTAGAGAAAGGTTAGCAAAATCCATTAATTAATTGTTACATTATTGGATACATTACTTTGGCACCTTTGAGATGATGTGTTGTGTTGTAGAAAGCAAAGTCAAGAAGTTGGGATACACATTTCTTATAATAAATGCTTACAAAAACATATAACACCATGAAAGAGCACTTATGTGATGGTTTTTATGGGAAGGTTCCCTCAAACAATACTCCAAACGCGTACCTTTGAACTTCAAACTCTTCTTTTCCACAACAATAATAAGGATTCGGTTCCTTTAATTTTTCTTTAAATATGATCGGTCTCTTTATGTCAATGATATTGAAGATGTACCTTCCATGCCATAACTAAACAACGCAGGCATCGAAACACGATTTACAGAATCAATGATGAGCAAGGATCGACTCAAATTGGTAATGAGAATATTGGCAAAGTGGCTATTGACTATTACCAGCAGCTTTTCACAACATCACACTCTCAGTTTTCCATGGACTCCCTCAATGGACTCAATAACCGAGTAACAACTAGAGACAACTCCATGCTCTGCGCTTCTGTCACCATTTCTGAAATCAAAGCTGCAATTTTCGCTCTTGATCCAAACAAGGCCCTAGCTGATGACGGCCTCACAGCGAATTTTTTTCAAACTTATTGGGATATACTCGGACCAGAGCTATGCAACGCAGTTCAGAGCTTTTTCATTGGCGATCGACTGTTAAAAAGCTCCAATCACACCCTCCTTACCTTAATTCCCAAGGTCTAGACAGTGGAGAATTTGAAGCAATTGCGTCCAATAACTTTGTGCTATGTTCTATATAAGGTTATCTCTAAAATTCTAGCAACTAGACTTCGAAAAGTCATCCCGAAACTGATTTCTGAAACGCAAAATGCCGTCGTGGAGAATAGACTCATCTCGGACAACAATTTGATAGCACACGAAATCACGCACTATTAAGTAACAAACCCATCGCAAATCAAATTTGAAATCATCTATATCCTAATCTCTATTTAAATTCAATTAGATAGGTTTCAAATTTTAATGTAAATCTCAACGGTTGTTATTGTACACTAGTATAAATATGTACTACATGAGGCAAATCAATATACACATTACTTTGTCATTCTTCACATACCTGTTATCAAAGTCTATTCTATTTTTCAAGTTGATAGCGGAGCTACTTGCATTACTGCCATTATGTCAACAACATCAACAGCCACTTCGCCTCCTACCTTAAATGTTCATCACTACATAAGCCTCAAATTAACCCATGAAAATTTTCTCTATTGGCGCACCCAAATGAAATCGTTTCTCCTCAGTCAGGGGCTATTTGGATATGTCGATGGCATGATCCCGTGTCCGTCTGAGCGGCTTGTTGTTGCGGGACAAGCTCAACTACAAAGGAACCCTTTGTTTACTGCCTGGGTTCAGCAGGATCAACAGATTATGAGTGCTATAATCAGCACTCTCTCCCCTGATGCGCTTCCTATAATCATAGACTGCACCACCGCACGTCAAGTTTGGCAGTCCTTGGAAGCAGCCTTTGCCTCTCCGTCTACGTCACGGGTATTATCTCTTCATCTTGCTCTCCATAAACTGAAACAAGGGGATGATAATGTTTCTAGCTATCTAAAATGAGCTAAAGTTGTTTATGATGAGTTATCTGCGACTGGACATCCAGTCCCTCAAGAAGATTTTGTTGTTTATGTATTGCGCGGTTTACGCCCTGAACTGAAAACTATTGTTGCATCTCTGAATACTCGTCTGAGTTCCCTGACATTTTCTGATCTTCAAAGTGCACTCATTAGTCATGAATTTTTATTGGATGATGATTTGCCTGATGTTAATCCTTCTTCTGATAGACGTCTGTACCTAAGACCATTCCTGAGCCCCTAGTTGTGCACTACACACAACACACCTCACAGGGATCTCAACGACCCAATAAAAACCGAGGTGGCCGGTACCATAGGGGCGTTAGAGGCCGCCACAATCGTCAATGGAACAACCAGCGCTCCAATAATGGTCCTCGATGTCAGATTTGCCGCAACTATGTCCACTATACGACTACCTATTCTATGAGGTTTTCACCTGAACCACCAGTCCACAATCCACAAGCAAACCTAGTGGAGAATGCTCTTGGACAACAATCCATGTGGTACCCTGATACAGGTGCTTCACACCACGTGACTCCTGATGTGAGTCGTCTGTCCACCAACAACGATTACCATGGTTTCGACATGCTGCAGATGGGGAATGGTAAGACCATACCAATTGAGCACATTGGTAACACCTCTCTTCAAACTCCATCTCGCTCATTAACCTTACAAAATATTTTGCATGCCTTAGATATCTCTAAATCCTTAATTTCAGTACAAAAATTTGCTACTGAAAATAATATTTATTGGGAATTTCACCCTCGTCATTTCTTTGTGAAGGACCCGATTATCAGACAAACACTATTCCAAGTGCAGAGTAGTGGGGGCCTTTACTGTTTGCAGCCCGACGTTTCTCCAGTTCTACAGCCCACAGTTAACCTAGCTGAGCGTACTACTGCAGAGGTCTGGCACAAGTGACTTGGGCATCCAGGAACTCAAGTTTTTCAATTATTAGTTAATCGAAATAAACTGCCTCTTATGGCTCCTTCTGTTAAGAACTTCTTTTGTCAGTCTTGTACGTTTGGTAAGTCGTCCAAATTGTCTTTATCAGTCACAAGTCATACCAGTCATGCACCTTTGGATTTAATTTTTGCAGATGTTTGGGGCCCAGCTCCTGTGTTATCTTCAACTGGTCAAAAATATTTTTTACTTCTCGTCGATGATTATTCACGCTTTTCTTGGATTTATCCTTAATCACTCAAATCAGATGTCTACTCTACCTTTGTTTAGTTTCAAAATTTTGTTGAGCGTCAGTTTGATAAAAGAATCAAATCTGTACAAACGGATTGGGGGGAGAATTTCGAAAATTAAATCCATATTTCTTGTCGGTCGGGATTCAACACCGATTAATCTGCCCCCACACCCACCAACAGAATGGGCAGGTCGAACGTAAACACAGATATGTTGTCAAATGTGGTCTAATCTTACTAAAACATGCCTCTTTACCATCCAAATTTTGGTTATATGCATTTGATACTGCTACGTATCTCATCAATCGGCTACCCTCTCCGACTCTACACAATGAGTCCCCTTTTCAGAAACTGTATAAATGAAATCTGGATTTTTTATTTCTAAAAACCTTTGGGTGTTCCTGTTTTCCTCACCTTCGACCATATAATAGACACAAAATGGACTTTCGAACTAAACACTGTGTATTCCTAGGTTATAGTCCATTTCACTCTAGTTACCGTTTCCTTGATGTTGCTACAAATCGTCTATATATTGCACGACATGTCTATTTTGATGAGTCTTCGTTCCCCTACTCTTCCTATTCTGCTACTCAAAATCTGTCTGTTTGTCAAAATGACAATTCTCCTGTTGTTGCTCCTTGGTTGCTTCCTTTAACATCTGTGTTGCAGGCTCAGTCACCTTCAGCCCATTGGTAGCCTGCTGCCTCCGACCCACCTGCACGCTCTAGCCCATCTGCTGCACCTAGAACGCCTGGCTCATCTTCAGACAGTCTGGCCATCTCTCAGCAAGGTCCCCTTATAACTCAGCCCGTGGCTCCCTCTACAGCCCATAGCTCAGCCCACACTCCATCTTCCCAGCACACTCAAATAAATTCCCCAATACCCAGCTCATCCTCCATATCTACAATCCCTTCCTCAGCTACAGGTCAAACAAATATTGTCCCTCCTCCACTGCCACGCCGCACCCATACCATGGTCCTCCGGCCACACCCAAAACCAAAACAGCCATTCAACGCACTGCTCACACCGGTCTCTTCCTCTGAACTGACAACTTATTTGAAGGCTAGTGTTTATCCTGAATGGCGCAAGGCCATGGGCAGTGAGATGTCTGCTCTTCAACGGAATAATACGTGGATATTAGTTCCAAAAACTTCCTCCATGAACCTTGTTGGTTGCCGCTGGATTTATAAAATTAAAAGGCGTGTTGATGGCTCGATCGAGCGTTACATAGCACGTCTCGTTGCGAAGGATTTTCACCAACAAGAGGGTGTTGATTTTCATGAAACATTCAGTCTCGTTGTCAAACCATCCATGATTTGGTTAGTTCTCTCTATTGCGGTCACTTCGGGTTGGGGTATCCGCCAACTTGATGTCCATAATGCCTTCCTGAATGGTGATCTATTGGAACCTGTCTTAATGGTCCAACCTCCTGGTTATATTGATAAAACCAACCCTGGTCATGTCTGTCTTCTCAAGCGCTCCTTGTACAGTTTGAAACAGGCTCCCCGTGCCTGGTATTCCAAATTGGCCCCATTCCTGCTTACCATGGGTTTTGTTTGCTCTCATCTTAATACATCGTTGTTCATCTATCGTCATCGGAATATAGTTCCGTACTTGCTGCTGTATGTTGATGATATTGTACTCACCGGGAATGACTCTACTTTTCTCCGCACACTTATAACAAATCTTGGTCGGGCCTTTATGATTCGAGACTTGGGTGATCTAAATTTTTTCCTGGGCATTGAGGCACGTCGCATGTCATCTGGTCTTCACTTAACCCAGACACGGTATGCTCATGATTTATTGAGTAAAGCAGGTATGCTCACTGCCAAGCCAGCTCCAACACCTATTTCCTCTACTTCTGTCTCTTCGGAATCTTCACAAGCTCCCTTTCATGATGCTACTCTCTTCCGCAACACTGTTGGTTCCTCACTATATCTTACTATGACACGGCCTGACATTGCCTTTGCAGTTAACAGGGTCTGTCAATTCATGCATCAACCTTTGGTAGGACATTAGCTCATGGTTAAATGCACATTACGCTATGTGTGTGGCACTCTTTCTCTTGGTCTTTACTACATACAATCCCCTCATCCTACTGTACAAACCTTCACTGATGCTGACTGGGTTGGCTGCTCTATTGATCGCAAATCCACCGGTGGTTACCTAACGTATTTTGGTACGAACTTGATTTCCTGGCAGTCTAGGAAATAACGTACTGTTGCTCGTTACTGAAGCCGAATACAAAGCATTGGCCGATGGTGCTGCAGACTCCACATGGGTTGGTCTCCTTCTACGAGAACTTGGATTTCCTGTCTCATCTCCCTTCATTCTCTGGTGTGACAATTTGGGTGCTACATATCTCTCTACTAATCCCGTGTTTCATGCCCGCACTAAACACGTGGAAGTTGATTTTCACTTTGTTCGCGATAGAATCGCCAAGCGTGAACTATTGGTATGCTTTGTCTCCTCCAATGATCAACTTGCTGATATCTTGACTAAAGGGTTATCCACTACGCGCTTCTGTTCTTCACAGGAAAAACTATCGCTTTCGCAAAGCCCTCGCTCTGTTTGCGGGGGGGTATCAAGTAACAAACCCATCGTAAATCAAATTTGAAATCATCTTTATCCTAATCTCTATTTAAATTCAATTAGATAGGTTTCAAATTCTAATGTAAATCTCAACAGTTGTTATCTGTACACTAGTATAAATATATACTACATGAGGCAAATCAATTTACACATTACTTTGTCATTCTTCACATACCTGTTATCAAAGTCTATTCTGTTTTTCAAGTCACACTAGTTGAAGAGTTGCACGAATCAGAAACAATGCGAGATAACAATTAAACTTGATATGTCAAAAGCTTTTGATAGAGTAGAGTGAAAATACTTGGAGGCCATTATGACCAAAATGAGTTTTCATCAGTGATGGGTCTCATGGATCTTAGAATGCGTCTCTTCGGTTACCTATTCGGTAGTCATTAATGACGACAAGCATGGATATTTTCAGCCAACTAGAGGTATCAGACAAGGGGATCCCTTATCTCCTTTTCTCTTCCTCTTATGCGCGAAGGGCCTATCCAATATGCTCACGCAAGCAGTTTATAAGGGAGAAATTCATGGTATTAAGGTAACTAGACAGTGTCTTGTAATCTCCCATTTATTTTTTGCTGACGATTCAATTCTCTTTTGTGAAGCAAATGAACATGAATGCAAAAAAATCTTGGACATCCTCCGTGTCTATGAAATGGCGAGTGGACAACAGGTAAATTTGGAGAAATTTGCCATTTTCTTTGGCAGAAACACACCCCAAGATATCAAATCAAAGATCATCTCCTTAATGGGAGTAACAAATGTGGGCACACAGGACAAATATCTTGGCTTACCTTCGCTCATCAATAAATCTAAGACGGACACTTTCAAAGAAATCAAGAAGAAGGTCGCTACTAAACTAGAAGAATGGAAGGGCACTCTCTCCCGGTGTAAAAGAAATTCTAATCAAATAAGTAGCTATAGTTGTCCCTTCCTACTCCATGTCCTGCTTTCGCCTCCCACGCACGCTCTGTCAAGAACTATGTAAAATGATAGCTAAATTCTGGTGGGGGCAGATAGAACAAAGAAACAAGATACACTGGGCTAGCTGGAAATCGACGTGTGACAATAAAAAGAACGGTGGGCTCGGCTTCCGCAACTTAGAGGCTGTTAGAATAGTGTATGTATTTGTATATGTATACGGTGTACGTATTGGTAGAAGTAGAGTATAGTGTACAAACTATATATATGTGTATACCCTTTGGTTTAATGGTAAGAAATCATTATTCTTCATTTGCAATTACATGGTAGCGGAGCATTAATTAGGAAAACTGAAACTCTTTGTCTGTCTCTCCGTCCGACCACTTCCCGGCCGCCTGTATTCTCACCGCTCGACAGAAAGGAGCGGGATGACGAATCGAGGCGGGAGCAACTGGAATCATTGCGTTATGATCACGGACGCGCCGCCACACGCGGCTTGAGCACTCCGACCACTGTTCCACGTGCCGGCGCGTGACAGGCCATCCGGCCACCGCTGACCTCGTCGTTGGTTGGGTTTTGCTCGCCGTCTCATTCCGGTCAGGTATCTGGGGTCGTCTTGCAGTTTCGACGACGTTTGCTGTTCATTCTTTTGAAAGTCCGAAATTGCCCTTGTGTGTTACTGTTCATTGCGTGTTCGTACGAATATTTGCTCGTACATCTGCTCATTTTGTGCTCTGAATTTGTCACTAGTTCTTCTTGTTGGCTGATTTGTGCTAATTTACTCTGAATTTATTTCGTATTTGTTGCGCATTTGTACCGTATTTGCTATTAAAGATGGCAGAGAATAAAGAAATTGTTACTGCTGCTGCTCCTCCTGCTCCAATGTTGGTTGTTCCTAATTTGAGTAGAATTACAGAGCATAAATTGAATCACGCTAATTTTCTTAAGTGGAGAAAGACAATTAAATTATATCTCCGTAGTATTGGAAAAGTTAATCATTGGAATGAGGATCCTCCAACTGATGAGAATGAGCAGATTTGGGTAAGGGAGGATGCTCAATTATTTTTGCAAATTTAGAATTCTATGGATGGTGAAATTCTTGGGTTGGTTAATCATTGTGAAACTGTGAATGAGCTAATTGATTATCTGGAATTCCTATACTCTGGTAAAGGGAATGTATCTCGAATGTATGATGTGTGCAGAGCCTTCTATCGAGCTGAGAAGGAAGGGAAATCCCTTATGAACTACTTTATGGATTTCAAGAAAACCTATGAGGAACTAAACATGTTGTTGCCTTTTAGTGCTGACATTAAAGTGCAACAGACTCAGAGAGAACAGATGGCTACAATGAGTTTCCTTGCAGGCCTCTCTTCAGAGTTTGAGACTGCAAAGTCTCAAATCCTATCTAGTGGTGACATCCCCTCTCTCTAGGAAGCTTTCAGTCGGATATTGCGAACTGAGTGTACTCTACCCTCTCAGGATACCACTTCACTTGTTGTCAAAGGAGGTGGAAGGGAAAGGACTAGTTACAGAGCTGATGTCAAGAGTCGAGATGGTGATTATAGAGGGGGTGACCTCAGTGATGTTATCTGTTTTTACTGCAAGGAACCTGGTCATACAAAACGGTTTTGTAAGAAACTACAGAATCGCAATCAGAGAATGAAGTAAGCTAATGTGGCCATGCTTCCTGGTCCTTCAGCTGGTCAGCCTAAGGAACCTGAATCAGCTGAGTCAGGTAAAACATGTCTTGTTACCACTTCTGATCAGTGGGTGATTGACTCGGGTGCAAATGAGCACATGACAGGTAATCCCAATGTATTCTCAAACTTTAAGAATTTTAGGACATCTACTCCGATCACTATTGCGGATGGCACCACCCGCAATGTTGAGGGTTCTAGCATAGTTGAACCAACTTCAGAGATTACTATGTCATCTGTACTTAGGCTACCTAAGTTGGTATTTAATTTGATGTCAGTTAGTAAGCTCACAAAAGACCTCAACTGTTTCATCTCATTTTTCCCTGATCATTGTCTTCTTCAGGATCTAGTGACGAAGCGGGTCTTTGGTAGAGGACATGTATCCGGTGGTCTCTATATCCTTGATTAGTGGGTACCGAAGTCAGTAGCTTGTGTCAGCACTACCTCTCTGTTTGAAGCGCACTGTCGTTTGGGACATCCATATATGCAGTATCTACGACAATTGTGTCCACAATTCAAGTCTGCTACTTCTCTTGATTGTGAGTCTTGTCATTTTGTGAAACATCATCGCACGTCTTTGGGTCCGCGTACTAGTAAACGTACAAATTCTGCTTTTGAATTAGTTCATTCAGATGTTTGGGGTCCATGTCCTGTAACCTCCAAACCCGGATTTAGATATTTTATAACATTTGTGGATGATTATTCTAGAATGACTTGGATATATTTTATGAAGAATCGTTCTGAGGTGTTCTCTCACTTTTGTGCATTTTGTATTGAGATTCAAACTCAGTTTGGTATATCTGTTCGTATGCTGCGAAGTGATAATGCTAAGGAATATATGTCTGAACTCTTTCATAGGTATATGACTCAGCATGGTATCTTGCATCATACTTCATGTGTTGACACACCATCTCAGAATGGTGTGGCTGAGAGGAAGAATAAACATCTTCTAGAAACTTCTCATGCTCTCTTATTTCAGAATAAGGTCCCTAAGCAATTTTGGGCTGACGCTGTTTCTACAGCATGTTTCTTGATTAATAGCATGTCGTCTGCAGCTCTAGATGATGGTATTCCAATCACCGTTCTTGCCCCTGGAAAACCATTATTCCCCATAGAGCCAAAGATTTTTGGTAGCACATGTTATATTCGTGATGTTCGTCCTCACATCACAAAGTTAGATCCTAAGGCATTGAAGTGTGTTTTCTTGGGATATTCCCTGCTTTAGAAGGGATACAGATGCTACTCTCCAGATCTCCAAAAGTACCTCGTGTCTACTGATGTTGCCTTCTCTGAACAAGTATCATTCTTCTCATCTCATCCTACTCTCACTCGACAGGATGATGATGATGGTGATGATTGGCTGGTTTATTCCTCCACCCCTTTGGGTGATTCTGAGCAACCCTATACTAGTACTATCCTGAGTCAGCCTTCTTCTTCGGGTACTTGATCGCGCGTCGAACACATCAAATATAATAGTGAAATAGGTATGGAAAAGGGGATAGAAACACAACTTATCACTGTCTACAAGAGTTTGTAGATGATGGTAAGAGGATCGTCCACAGAGACCTCTAGGAGATGTAGTTCTTGGTTTGACTTCCTCGTCACTGGATTGAGTTTGGTAGAATCTGAAAATAAAGACAAAACAGCAAAGAGTAAAAATAGTTCGAAAATAGTATTGGCCAAAGGCTTGGCCAAGACAGGGGTAAAGATTGAAATAAATCTAGTAAAAGGGGATTCCAAGTAAGGGTGATGTGAGAGCGTCCGTTCTTATGCTTCGATCATAGACTCAAATGTATTTCTCTCTTCATTCATAGTACTGCTATAGAGTGGAGGTGCTCATGTTCACTCCTGTCTTCCCTCCTCTTCAAATTACCTGGCGGGTGCTCCATTTCCTGATAATCCTAGCCAAGGGACACCTTGCTGGTTAAAGGGTTTATCCGTTTGACTGCTGTCTTGAATGGTTGTTCGCTTCCTCAATGGTATAGGGGAAGACAGTACCTAGGCCAAGGTGTCTCCCTATGGAAACCCTAGGTTGTCAATCTGGTCTTGACCTAGATCACTTATTTCTTCTAGTCTGGCGCGAGACTAGTCACCTACTTTGTCTAGCCGACGTGTGCTCCCTTTCCTTCTAGACCGGTTGCAACTCTTCCCTACTAGAGTACAAAGATGATCAAACTTTGTCTCTAGTGAGTAAGCGATGAATTAAGTTTAAGAAATAAAGAAATACGGATGAAGAGATTATTAAGTGCGGTTTCAATCTCACGAATGCATAAGAACTTCAGCTCCTCAACCCTTACCAAGAATAAAGGTTTAGCTACTCATACTCATAATTTAGATGATAAAATATTTGTTGCATAAATAATCAAAATCCGAGATTTAAATAAATCCGGAGCAAAGGTAACAATGTCAAAGAAGAGAAACGAAGGAGATGGAGAAGAAGAAGATCGATGCGGACAAAGGAGGAACAATGTTTAGCTAAATAGCCCTCAAACTCCTCTGTCCTACTCCAACTCTAATTCCTAGAAAATTTCTAAAAAGATTGTAATAATAAATTGTTTGAGTGAATTTAGGAAATTACAAAAATACAAAGATAGAAGGAGATCCCCTAAGGGATTCTTAAATGAAATCTTCCTGATCCTTCTCTTTGTCGCTGGACTGCTGCCAGCTCGCAAGGCCCACTGAAGAGACGGCCCAAGCGCATGCTGAAACTTCTGCTCAATCGCGAATGAGTCTTGGCCGAAGTCTAGGCCAAGACGATCTAGCTTTAAATGCGGAGGTGTCTTGGCCAAGCTCTAGGCCAAGACTAGGAAAATCGGCTTCAGCTTTCCAAAAAACCAGAATCTTTAATATTTCACCACCAGACCAGAACTGCAAAGAATATGGGAAATTAAGGATAAATCAGTAGATTTACTGCCCAAATAACATGTAAATGGACAATAAAACATGATGAAATGCAATGTAATCAGTACTTCTATGGAACCTCTTGGAGAGAGTGTCCCAATTCAGCATCCTGATCTTCCAGTTATGAGAGACCCACCTTGTAGTGATCCTCCTGTACCATCTGCAACACCAATTGATACATGTCCTCCACTAGATTCCTCGTCACCTGATCCACCTCCTGATCTGGATTTACCAATCAGTATTCGCAAAGGTAAACGACACTGTAAATCTATCTACTCCATTGCTAACTACGTATCTTATGATCACCTGTCTTCTTCGACATGTGCTCTGATTTCCTCTCTAGATTCGGTTGTCATTCCTAACACTGTTCTGGAAGCATTGAATCATCCTGGTTGGAAGACTGCAATGCTTGAGGAAATTATTGCTTTAGAGGATAACCAAACTTGGGATTTGGTGACTTTGCCCAAAGATAAGAAGGCGGTTGGATGCAGTCTTTGCAGTGAAAGTCAATCCTGATGGCTCTGTGGCACGACTTAAGGCCAGACTTGTTGCCAAAGGATATGCCCAAACATATGGGGTGGATTATTCAGACACCTTCTCTCCTGTTGCCAAGTTATCCTTTGTTCGCTTGCTCATCTCTCTGGCTGCCTCCAGGGACTGACCTCTACATCAGTTGGACATCAAGAATGCTTTTCTTCATGGTGACTTACAGGAAGAAGTCTATATGGAGCAACCACCTGGGTTTGTTGCTCAGGGGGGGTGTGGGAAAGTTTGTGACTTGAAGAAAGCATTATATGGTCTAAAACAGAGTCCTCGTGCCTGGTTTGGCACGTTCAGTGAGGTAGTCTTAGAGTTTGGTATGCAAAAGAGTCAGTGTGATCATTTAGTCTTCCATAGAAGATCTGCTGCTGGTATTATTCTGCTCGTGGTGTATGTGGATGACATTATCATTACAGGAGATGATAGTGTTGGGATCTCTCTACTCAAATCGTTCCTGCATACCAAGTTTAGTACAAAAGACTTGGACCAGTTGAAATACTTTCTTGGGATAGAAGTCTCAAGGAGCAACAAAGGTGTCTTCTTAACTCAGAGAAAGTATGTTCTTGATCTTCTTGCAGAAACAGGAAAGTTGGGAGTCAAGCCTTGTAGCACACCCATGACCCCCAATATCCATCTTACTAAAGATGATGGTGAATTGTTTGATGATCCTGAGAGGTACAGGAGATTAGTTGGGAAACTAAACTATCTCTGCGTGACTCGTCCTGACATCACATTCACGGTTAGTGTTGTCAGTCAATTCATGTCTGCTCCAACAGATAAGCATTGGGAAACTCTAGAGCATATCTTGTGTTATTTGAAAGGGGCACCTAGTCTCGAGATACTATACAGTAATCATGGTCATACACGAATAGATTGTTTTGCAGATGCTGATTGGGTTGGGTCTAAGATTGATAGGAGGTCAATAACCGGCTACTGTGTTTTTGTTGGTGGGAATCTAATCTCATGGAGGAGCAAGAAGCAGAATGTGGTATCGCGATCTAGTGCAGAATCTGAATACAGAGCAATGACACAGTCCTTCTGTGAGATTTTGTGGTTGCGACAACTTCTAGCTGAGTTTGGTATGGTTCATTCATCTCCATCAAAGCTCTGGTGTGATAATCAAGCTGCTCTTCACATTGCTTCAAATCCAGTGTACCATGAGAGAACTAAACACATTGAAGTGGATTGCCACTTCATCCGTGAGAAGATTCAGGAGAACCTCATCTCTACTCAGTATGTGAAGACAGGAGAACAGCTGGGTGATTTGTTTACAAAAGCTCTCCCAGGTCCTCGAGTGAACTATCTTTGTAACAAGCTGGGCATGATTAATATCTATGCTCCAGCTTGAGGGGAAGTGTTAGAATAGTGTATGTATTTGTATATGTATACGGTGTACGTATTGGTAGAAGTGGAGTATAGTGTACAAATTATATATATGTGTATACCCTTTGGTTTAATGGTAAGAAATCATTATTCTTCATTTGCAATTACAGAGGCCTTCAATCAAGCATTGCTTGCTAAACAGGGATGGAAACTCTTATCTGAACCAAACTCCCTCTTCTCTAGATTTTACAGGGGCATATGTTACGCTAATGATATCTTTTTACAGGCAAAACTGGGAAGCATGGCGTAACATTCTACTTGGTCAAAAAGTACTACATCGAGGTACTAGACGGAGAGTTGGAAATGGATCAAATATAAGATGTTTTGAAGACCCATGGATACCCAACGATATCTCATTCCAGTCACCCCGCATCAATCTCTCATTTCCTCATAGCCATTGGGTCCATCAACTAATTCATCACAGTCATTACTCCTGGGACAAACACTTAATAGACAGCTTGTTCACTCCAGAAATTACAAATCTCATCCTTTCTATGCCTTTAAGTGCCACCGGAGCGCAAGATAAATACTATTGGCATTACGCCAACAATGGTCGTTACTCTGTTAGGTCCATTATCAAGTTGCATTGTCCATGAAGCAGCCCCCTATAAGCAATTCAGCGAATGAAAACAGAATGAAGGAGGTAGACTGGGGACCTACATGGAAGCTGCGCATTCCGAGCAAGATCAAGATTTTCATGTGGCGTCTGATCCGGAACTCTCTAGTAATAGGCGAAAATCTTACCACAAGAATTCCAGCACCAAATGCATATTGCAAAGCATGCTCCCATCACTCTGAATCAGGGTCGCATATTTTTTCTTTTTTGTCATAAAACGTGTCAAGTTTGGTTAAATGGTCCACTACACCTAAATATAAATACTTTGCAGGTTACAGATATTCAAACGCGGTGGAAAAACATGCAAGATTTAAGCAAAAAAACAAGGAGCCAAATAAATTTCCTAGAGACAGCAACTTTCACTTGTTGGAGAATATGGAAAGCAAGAAATGATCACGTGTTCAATGGAAGAATCTGGTCCAGTGCTGAGATCATCAGAAGCATCATAATCTAGTAGACAAAATATAATGAGAGTAGCCTTCCCACAGGTACTTCGAATTCAACTCTGGCAGCTGCTCCAAGTCATCAAGCGGCTGCAATATGGTCTCCCTCGCCCCCTAACATTCTCAAGCTAAACACCGATGGCAGTCTTGACTTGAAAGATCATCGAGGATCCTTAAGAATCGTCGTCAGGAATCACGATGGAGCCATAATCAACTCTCTAGCTAAACAGTACAACGACATTCAAAACCGCTTTCGACATTGAAGCTCTTGCCATTCGAGATGCACTCTTGTGGGCTCGTCAACAAGGTTGGAATTCTATCATTCTTGAAAGTGATTCAAAAGGGCTCATTGAGAGTATCAACAAGAACATCAAAGCGATATCCGGTCTCTACACTCTAGTTTCTTCCTTTGCACCTTCTATTTTGTTAACCGTAAATGTAACCACGATTTTATTTGTCTTTCTAATAACGCTATTATGAGTTAGCTTCGTCACATTTAGAAATCATCTATCTTCTTTTCCTTCATCATTCAATGAAATATTATCTTTTTGGCAACAAAAAAAATTCAATTAATTCTAAAATAAATAAATAGTGTTTGTAAACATTTCTATATAGTGTAATAGCATAAAGACCCCCTGTACTATTTTTTAAAACATAAACCTCCCCTATAAAAAAAAATTCAAATTGACCTCTCCTGTACTTATGGTCAGAGGCATTTGCTTGGGCTCCGTCAGTCAAACTAACAGACCGTTAGTGTTGACCGTTGACTTTGAATAAAATATTCAGAAAAATTGTAAAAAATCCAAAAAAAATGTAAAAAATCCCAAAAAAATGTATAAATTCTATAAAAAAATTATGTAACCTAAAAATCCAGAAAAAAAATGTAAAATTAAAAAAAAATCAATTAATCTAAAAATTCAGAAAAAATGTAAAATTGGAATTTTTACATTTTTTTGGAAATTTTTACAATTGTTTTTGAATTTTTATATTTCTTTGGGATTTTTTAGAATTTTTAAATTTTTTTAAAAGATTTTTTACATTTTTTTGGATTTTTTATAATTTTTCTAAATATTTTAATCAAAGTCAACGGTCAAAAAGTGAAGTCTGTTAGTTTGACTGGTACAGACCAACGGTTTACCTCTGACCATAAGTACAGAGGAGGTCAATTTGAATTTTTTTTTGTACAGGGGAGGTTTCTGTTTTAAAAAATAGTACACGGGGTCTTTATACTATTACCCCTTTCTATATTTATTACTCATTAATTAAACTTTAATCTTAGTAAAATATTTGAATTCATTTAATTAAGGAAATTTATTGTTTGTAACCTAAATGAACACTCCAACTAAATAGAGAAACATAAAAATAAATTTTCAATTTAAAGTTGTCATTGCATCCTTTTGAATTTTTCTAAGGCAAGGAAAGTCTCCCCATGTAGCCAATTGCCATTGAAAATTTGAGAGATGCTAGTCTATATATATAAACTATAAAGGTTTTATTGTTCAAAGTTTATGGACACAATTAATACATTCTACAAGACCAAAGACTGGTGCTATGCGTTTCTAGTTTCTAGCAATAAATTAGAATGATTGACTCAATTTATTAAGTACATATTTTCATGTTTTGTTCTGAAAAATGAGTATATTATATGTATATATGATGTAAAGTTGATGTAAATAAAAATTACAGAAATATGTATTTATGTATATACTATGTAATTTAATAATACTTAGTATCATCCTAATCAACTATTTTTCAATTAAGATTATATTACAAAAATATATTAAAAATATTGATAATGTAATAAAAATTTAAAAATTAAGATATTTTATTATATTATTTATAGGAGATAGAGAAGTATATATGTTTTTTCTTCTAGTGACCTTGAACAAGAAAGAATTGCTAGACTTATAATATATTTCAATTGTATGATATTTTATATCATAAAATTTTATTTCAAATTTAAAAAAAATAGTACCCTTGTATTCGCAGTTGAACTGTTTAGATCGCCAATTTTTTACCGATTCAACCAAAAATTGATTTTAAAACTAAAACCGGACCAAATACTTTACCGATCCCTGATTTATAGGTCGGACCAGCCACTTCACTCTAGTTTTCAAAACTTTGAAGAACACAATCTGCAATTTTTGCATCCAGATTTTTATTTTTTTGGAAAAAAGTTTAAAAAAAAAAAGTAAAATCACCTCGCCTTTGTACCCAATATCCGAATGACACCCCACGTTTTATTTTTGTTTGATTTGATTTTCACGTTTGTCAATTTCGAAAGTGTGCCGTAATTTTAAATTTTTAAAAAAATTTACTTGGTCACTCCCTAAAAAATCTTAGCAATTATTGACATGGAAATTAAAAAAAATCAAACTCAAAATTAAAATAATAATTATTAACTCGCCACATTTAAGGAATGACCAATCAGATTTTAAGGAAATTTTAAAATTACGGTCTACTTTGACGAAATTAGTAAATGTGAAAGTTCAAATTGAATAAAATAACACGTGGGATGTAAATCGAATATTAGTTACAAAGGAGATGGTAGTTTTTAATGTTTTTCCCTTCTTTTTCTTCTTCTTATTTTTGCACATATACCACTAGTATAGCTGAGTGCTCTGTTACTATTTCCGCTCTCATTTCTTTCACTAAAATTCTTGTACTCCTTCTCCCTCCATTACCTTCAATGGAGTTGCCCCTCAAGGTATTTGTGTCCGTGGCGTACATACACATTCAATTGCTTATGACCTTTTGTTCAGTTCCAATACTTACTGTGTTATTCTTCAATTACATTTTCGGTGCTGGTTTCAGGTACAACAGATCAGCATGTCATGTCAACGGGGAAAGTTCTGTTTTCGGAATGTGGTTCATCTTCTTGCTACATCATTGCATACTTCAAGAGTGAATGATGCGTGGCATCTGTGGTAATATTGATTTACGATTCTGCATTAGGGTTTTATCTTGTAGCTACTCTTGTTTATGTAGTTTTTGTTGATCAAACATTCACGCTCTTTTCTACACGAAATCCTTGTGAGACATCTGCAATTCACATACCTCGAAGCCTTAATTTGAAAGAACAAGGGAGAATTCTTCAATTTTTTCCTCAATTTTTGATGCAACCTAAAATTATAGTTCCCACCTTTCCTCATATTGTCTTAACTCAAAAAGGCAAAAAGAAAGAAAGGGATTTAGCATAATGTTGTTTTGTATCAATGCTAGCGAAAACACAAAATAAAATTGCATGTCATTCACTTAATTGATTTAGCACTTGCTTTAGTGAGGTTGTTGTGGGTTCTATGCTCATTGATCATTTCAAGTGTGAGATGAAAGGAAGGTGGTAACTTCATAGATTATGGGCATAGGGCTTCTCTGTATCTAGCTGAGGTTATGGATTTTAAAGATAGAATTTAGATTGTTGGACCATTTGGAGAAACAATCCAGATATAAGAAGAAAATGGTAGCATGAAAAGAAAAGTCTTTTTTCAGTTATATGGTTTAGCTTTTTAAGATTTCTGATAAATCTATTTTTCAGAAATATAAAGTTATTTTCATATGAACCCACTCTTGTTCAGTTAAATAAGTCAGAAATCTCTTTTCCTTCTTGCTTTCGTGTTTGATGCCTGAGCTTATAATTTCCAATGTGAAAAAACTAATCAATGGAAAGTAACTGATTAATGTTTCTGTCTGATGTCATTTATATGACCTTCTTCTATACAGATTGCGAGGAACAGCTTAAGAAAGCACGGGAAGAAGAGTACCTCAAGAAAGAAAAAAGAGGAGGAGGGGAAAGATGATAGGAAAAAAATCTGATGCGGTGTAAATGGAAAGCTCAAGGAGTACTGATGATGACAGAATTGGGCTCTGGAGAAACTTTCAGTGTATATATCAGGTTAGTTAATGTAAAGGCCTTTTAGACTCTAGAGTACTTCTTGTGAATGGTAATGGAGGCTGCGCCCAGCTTGTTTATGTCAATGACTTATGAGCTTGAGCCTATCTAGGCTGGATATACTAAAGTTTATTTAAGTTCCCGTGATGCCATATCTGTATACTTTTAGCATCTTAAACTTAGATTCTACTTATGGTTAGTCCCTAAAATGGTTAGAGGATTGCTTGTGTAACGACTCTGTTGACAGTTATGATTTTGTGATCGTTGTCACCAGTAAATTGCCAGTTCTTAGTTGAAGTAGTTTAGATGTACTAGCTCCTAAGTAATTATATGGAGAACCTGACCATAATTCTATCTTCCAGCATGAAAAAGATGATGAAAATGAGGGGTTGTTGATAGAAGAAACTGGAATCAAAGAGTTTTCCAAAAAAGAGTTTGTGTGCCCTGTTACTTCACGGTGGACAGGACAATAACTAAAAATCAAGTTAGGTATTTGGTACAGCAAAAGATAACTATAGAGGTAAGAATACTCGAGAACACTCCTAATCAGGGTTATGAAAATGATGATCATGGGGGATCTTTGTAGGGAATGATCGTACTGCACACGCTAATGATATCTTTGTCTTATTTCTGCATGTGTTTGTGTCAATCTAGATGTGATGACCGATCTGAAATTTTCTTTGTATCATTTCCTGAATCCAGGGAGTGGGAGAAATTTGAGAACTCACATGGCATCAAGCTGTTATCAAATGGTTATAGATGCTGGAATGGGCCTGATATGGAAGTCTAACAAGTAGACACCTTTAATGTTTCTTTGAGCCCTATTTCATGGGTAAATGACACTGTGAAGGATCTACATTAACTTATCATGTTTTGTTTCATCCCTGAAATAGGATTGTAAAGTTTGCAACTTTTTTTACAAGATGTGAAATTTTTGTCATGAGACCATCCAAGCTAATAGGTATGGCCTAGATGGGGAGTGAGAACAGAGCTAATTGATGTGGATGAACCAAGTCGTTGCAAGTATCTCTCTCCCTTGAACTTCTACTTACTTGTACTACTTGTACACGCAGGCACATGCCCGGTTACGCGCACAGACGAGCATGAATAATACATGCACACGCACACACATGTACAACCCAAGCTATTCGTTCTTTTCTTGATCATGGAAGATATGTAGCTCTTTTGTTGATCCCTCATAACTATGTTTGCCTTATGTTGATTAACCTTAAACTAGACATCCACATGGTCGGTTGAAACTCGAAACTCTAAAGGGTGGACAAATTTTTAATTCAGCAGTGCTTGATTAATTTTAAAGCAATATTGGATTCCTTATTTATTTGGTGATAAAAGAACAACCTTTTCTTGCTAGGCTGTTGTTGAACGTGTATAATTTACTTATTATTTGTTTTGAATCATGATGATTGCTATTGTATTTTCTTGTGTGGTGATGATTTCCTTGAATTTGTGGCCCAGACTAGTTGAATTGAATGAATGGTGCTAGTTGAGGTCAAAAAACACCGGCGATTCGCCACGGAGCAAAAATGAGGGGAAAGAGATGTGATAAAGAGCATATCTTTGGAGGAGAGGACTATTCCTTATGCCATTATTATTAGTTGGTTGCGTGCAGGTTGCTCATGAATTGATGCCAATGTTGCCCAAAAGAATGGACACAAGATTGTGCGTGATTTGGAATCTACAGGTGTTTGACAAAAGATATTTGGCAAATCAGGTGGTGGCTCTTTGAGTCATCTCGATCAATCGATCTTCATTAAGACTGAACTATGTGGCTAAATCTCGATTGTCCATTTACAATTTGATCAGAAAGTTATTAGAATTTGATGGAAAGTTATTTGATATTTAGAATGAATCTTCCATTATGAATGAACTATATGGTTAAAACTTGATTGTAAAAAACAAGTCATTACAATTTGATCGAAAGTTATTAGATTGTCTAATATTTTATTATTCTATAACTGTGGGGGTTGATGATATATGATGATGTTCTTCTACACGCTTTGGTCAAAGTAAGAAAAAGTTTTTCAAGCATCAGGGTTGGGTTGTTGGGTCCGTCCGAACATAGAAGAATTCCATGAGGCGGTGTGATCTCGTGGATTTTATTTATTTTTTAATAAAAACAAATGCCAAAGAAACATTGAGCGGAAGAATTTACGTTTGCACCCGAAATAGTTCAATTGGTTAGTACATACCGATACCCGTAAAAATAACTCAAAATATGATTTATTTTAATTTAAAAATAAAATAAAATAATTAATGATCTCTAAAACTCTGACCATAGCAGCACCCACATTAATAAGAATTTTATAATTAGCATATACAATTATTATTACTAAATTAAGTACATGACTTTTTTGTAAGGAAAATATCTTTTTTTTTACAGAACAGCTCATTGAACTCAATGGTCCTTGCCAGCTACAACTATTATTTATGGTAATAAAATAAATTAGGAATACAAAGAAAAAAGAGAGAAACCCTACATTAAGTGATTTAATTTGAAAATAATTCTTTCTTTCTTGAGTCGTAAGTCAAATAATAAAAGCATATTCCCTGTTTAGTTTCCCATTGGAATATAGATTACCTTCTGCCCTAATAATTAATTAGTACTAATTGGGAGTAACCAGCAAGTCAGAAAACCGCTATTAAAGGAACAACAACACCATATATATACAGAGCAACCCTTTGTGTCATAAAAAAAAACTTAAACCCTTCAAAAACCCTTCAAAAACCCTTCTGCCTTCAAACTACAAAGAGAAAAAAACCTAAACCTCAAGTAGAAACACATCAATGGAGAAGATTTTGGGAGGAGCAGCGATGGCAGAGAAGAGGCCAAAGACGAAGATTGTGTGCACATTGGGTCCTATGTCTAGGTCTGTTGAGATGGCAGAGAAGCTTTTGAGGGCTGGGATGAACGTTGCGCGCTTCAACTTCTCCCATGGAACTCATGCTTATCATCAGGAAACCCTTGACAATCTCTGGACCGCCATGAACAACACTGGAATTCCATGCGCTGTCATGTTGGATACAAAGGTAGATTTTTTGTCTCTCCTTTTTTTTCTCTGTTCTAATTAAATCTTAATTACGGATCTGTTAGGATTTTAGCTTCTGGGTTTGTTTATGGAAGACATCCTTGATTATTGGGTTTTGGAATTGGGTCTTAATTCGATTTAATTTCTTGATCAACCTTGTTTGGATGGATTTTGTGCATAATCTTGCTATTATTGAGTGAATGAAAAGAAAAGTAGTAATTTGTTAGATTTCTAATCAACTGTTTTGATGAATTGCTATTCAATCGATTCCATTAAGCATAACTCTTGGACATTGTGGCTGACTTTTAAAAGGAATCCAAACACTAAGAATATATAGTTTCTCTCTTGGAAGAACGGTGTTCCACAGCATTATTCTCTGTATAAACTCCCTTTTTTTATTATTGTGGAAGAACTGATACTAGTTTAGATTAGAAAGCCTCGCCAAAAGTAAGTTCCATGTTTTATGCTTTACTTTTCTAAAGCAAAACAAAATTCTTGTGAAAGTTCTGCATAATGCTTCTTTTTGTGTTTGGGGTTAGGCTATTATTTGATGATTTGTTCAAGCTCCACTTTTATCTTTGATCGTGGATTCTTGAATTTGAGATATTATTATTACAGTTTGAGGAAATTAATTGACTTATCATGGTTTCTTGAATTTGAAATATGACAGGGACCAGAAATTAGAACTGGGTTGTTGAAGGATGGGAAGCCTGTACAACTGAAGCAGGGTCAGGATATTCTCATCTCTACTGATTATACACTGAATGGTGATGAGAGCATGATCTCCATGAGCTACAAAAAGTTGGCTGAAGATGTGAACCCAGGAAGCACTATTTTGTGTTCTGATGGCACAATTTCGCTAACAGTTCTGGCTTGTGACAAGAAGCAGGGTTTGGTTCGCTGCCGCTGTGAAAACTCTGCTGTTTTGGGTGAGAAAAAGAATGTCAATCTTCCTGGAGTCATCGTCGATCTCCCTACCTTAACAGAGAAGGACAGAGAAGACATCCTGAACTGGGGAGTCCCTAATAAGATTGATATGATTGCACTGTCCTTTGTTCGCAAAGGTTCAGACCTGGTGGAGGTCAGAAATCTCCTAGGAGATCATGCAAAGAACATCATTCTCATGTCAAAGGTAAGCAAACTAGAACCTACTTCTTGTCTGATGTTTACAAAGTGACTTTGCTGCTACGAAACATTCTTGATGTGTCTGTTGCATTATTTAATCTGTCTCTTGCATATTCTGGCAGGTTGAAAATCAAGAAGGGGTTGCTAATTTTGATGATATTCTTGCAAATTCTGATGCATTTATGGTGGCAAGAGGCGACCTGGGTATGGAAATCCCGATTGAGAAGATATTCCTAGCTCAAAAGTTGATGATCTACAAGGCCAACATTCTCGGTAAGCCTGTGGTGACAGCAACTCAGATGTTGGAGTCCATGATCAAGTCTCCAAGGCCCACACGAGCTGAAGCTACCGATGTTGCCAATGCAGTTCTTGATGGAACTGACTGTGTGATGCTCAGTGGAGAAACTGCTGCCGGAGCCTACCCTGAACTTGCTGTTCAAACCATGGCCAGAATTTGCGTGGAAGCTGAGAACTTCATCAACTATGGAGACCTTTTCAAGAAGATTATGGAGAATGCTCCTATGCCTATGAGCCCCTTAGAGAGTCTGGCTTCTTCAGCTGTGAGGACGGCAAACAGCATCAGAGCACCTTTTATTTTGGTCTTAACCAAGGGTGGGAGCACCGCGAAGCTGGTGTCTAAGTACAGACCAAGTGTCCCAATTCTGTCTGTCATTGTTCCAGAGATCAAAACCGATTCCTTTGAGTGGTCATGCAGTGATGAAACTCCTGCCAGGCATAGCCTTGTTTACCGCGGTGTCGTGCCAATTCTGAGCTCAACGTCTGGAAAAGCTTCTCATCTCGAGACAACTGAAGAAATAATTGAGAGTGCCTTGGAATATGCCAAGAAGAAGGGACTCTGCAAGTCAGGGGATTCAATTGTGGCACTGCACAAGATCAATACTTCTTCTGTGATCAAGATCATGTACGTGCAGTGATTAAATTGCACAAGATCAATACTTCTGTGATCAAGATCATATCTGTGCAATGATTAAATTGCAGAAGATTTTGACAAACTACGGCTCCAAAATTTTGCGGATTTGATTCTTTTAGTTTCAAGTTAACCTTCATTCATGTTGAGAACAACTTAAATGTAGAATTTTCACAAATTTGACAATTGAACTAGTTTATTTTATTCCTCCCATGTTCTTTTCCTCCTTCTGCTTGCTGAAAATCCTATCTACCTGTTTACATAGACAGGGTTGACACCAAATATGAACAAAGAAAGATGTCATCAGTCATCACTGGTGTGTCCTTTAAAAGACTTGTTTCTTTTATTTATAGGAATGAAAACTTCAAAAAGCTAGAGAATTTTACACCTGCAAATATGTTCAGTCATCATACATGAGAAACTTTCGAACATTGTCACAGCTTTTACCAGTCTGAGATTGAGATTATGACTATGGGAACAAACCATCAAAAGGCCATTCCCATGCTCTGCCCATCCTCTGCCACTGAATTATCAGTACGAGCAGTATTATTATCCATTCTCTTCTCTACTTCTCGGTCGATCTCCTTCAATATTGGACTGGTTGGAGAGAATCTGGAATCTGCAAATTGGAGAAGAGCTATGCATGTCCTTTGCGTAACTTCCAAGAAAGATTTCTGAACACTATAAATTCCGCTGAAAAGAAATGGTTGGCATTGCATAAACTGCTTCTTTCTGTGCTGGAAGGGTCCCATACCGGCTAGGATCATCCTCAGCCAAATTTTGAGTATGATATTCAAATTGCTGAAAGGACCTTACCAAGATCAGACTGCTACCATTATTGTTTCTGCTGCATATTCGGAAGTTCTTCACTGGAGTTGAAGATCTTGAACCATATGCAGATGGAAACAGGTTGTTGCTTCCAATGTGTTCTTGAGCGGCACCAAGCGCGTGAGAAGTGCCTAAACCAACCATCAATCAATCAAGATTGGAGCAGAAAGAAATGACACATCCTCGGATATTGAATGAAACCAACTGTTATTTAGGCCACCTGCACTCTGCCCATTCCTTTCCAGAAACCCACTCTCACAGAACGGGCACCAATATGAGGTTCCATTAGTGTTTTCACAACTTAAAAAAACATATAACACCAGTATCGATCGACCATTGAATGTCCCATCTTACTTTTACCCACAAACAATCTAGCTGAATAGAGAGATGGATTAACAACAATTAGAAGAAGAATCAAGGAATACAATACAAACAAAGAAACAAAAAAGTTGTCGGGAAAATAATTACCAGACCGAATTTCCATTGGTCTTGAACTTGCCCTCCTGGGTTTTCGATGTTAAGATGTCACTCGATCATCGGGTGGAGGAGTTGCTTTTCATCTTTGAAGGACTGAAGAAGAAACAGTTCTGATACTCTTCAAACATGGCTGAATCAAGACAGTGTTCACTCTCTTTACCTTTTGCAAAGCTCGACATGCTTTAGCTGTCCCAGATAAACAAAACTAGTTATTTTACCTTCCACTACTATGTACAACATAATTGTTAGTTCGAAAAATATAAATGAATTTGCTCAAGAAAAGAAAGTTATCTGTAGTTGTCATCTTCTTGGCACACGGTATATCTTTATACATTGAAGAACTTGGAAAGTGCTTCGTACCTTTATCAGTTGCTTCAAATGCCACTAACTGTTGTGTTACGATCTCTTGGTCATTCATATGAATCTCTAGAATGTGAGCTATTTTATCCCATTCTTCGCCATCCTCCCTCTCGCACCTTTGCTCCAGAGTTGGACATTGCCAAATAGAGAGGCGCTCTAGTGAACTCATTCGCTGCATTGCACTTGGCAATGACTCAAGATTAGGACAGTCCCATAGTGACAACTCGCGGAGTGATGTCAGGTCTGCTATCCTTTTCAGTCGGAATCTTTTTAGATTTTTATGACAGACATCAATAGAATCACTGCCATTGTAATCATTCTCCCATGATAGTTCCAACACCAAAAGGTTGTGTTTCTTTAGCTGCTCTTGCATAAATCACATTTTCAAGCTTCACGTCATTGAAAGCCAAGTGAGCAAGAGTAGTCTTACCAATTCCACCCATACCAACAATTGGAATGACAGAAAGATCATCCGTATTACGCCATCCGATCAACACATCCACAATGTCTGCCTTGTCGTCCTTCTCTCCCAGAAACCTCCGACCTCCGACTCCGAAAGAGTGAGTCTACTCTCTACCATTGTCATCATTATTTTTCCAATACGTGCAATGTTCATGCAATTGTTGCAATTGAAGAAAGACAGATTCAATTTTATTAAAGATGTCTATAATTAATTAATTAATGGCAAAAAGGGTCAGAGTACTCTACATTTTTATATTTTATTTAATGGAAACTCTCTTGTCTTTTTACACCCCTCAACTATTTTTTTTGTTTAATCACAGCTCTACCGTCACGTTTTGCTGACATGACACAGTTATGTGCCACATCATGTACTCACTCGATGCCATGTCAACAAGACACGCCAGTAACTTGCCACACCATCCCAGGCACATCAAGAAGCAAGCCATGTCATCAAACCAGGGAGGTAATTAAATAAAAACATTAAAGTTCAGAGTTATTTTATGTCTTTTTGCCATATTTATTTTATTATACTTTCTGTTTTTGTTTCTTTTTATTTTTCCTTCTTCAATTCATTCTTGCTGGATGGATTTTTTTCCAGAAAATTTAAACGAATGAGAATTTTCTAGATTCTCTCCACCTTTATTGTCTTTCTATTAATAATCATAATTAATCAGATTAATTATAATTACTTCTAATTGTTAAGTTATTTTGTAAGCAACCTTATTCCAAATTAATTATAATTGCCTCTAATTCTAACAATAAAGTATTAATTCCAATTTTATTTTTATTATTATTATTATTATCATTATACTGTTGTATATAAAAAAGAAAGGAAAAGAGGAATTTGGGTTATTGATTAAATTAAGGAAAATGACATAAAACAATCTTGATTGAATTTTAATGTTTTGATTAATCGCAACCCTTAATTTTTTTTTTTGTTTAATTACCTCCTGGTACGCTTCTTGATGTGGCAAGTTACTGACGTGTTTTGTTGACGTGACATTGAGTGAGTACATAACGCAGCACATAATGGTATCATGTCAGCAAACCGTGACGGTAGGGTTGTGATTAAACAAAAAAAAATAGTTGACGGGTGTAAAAAGACAAAAATAATTGAGGGTTCCCATTAAATAAAACATTAAAGTTCGGAATCCTCTAACCCCTTTTTTCCATTAATTAATTAATTGACTAGTGTTAAAGAATGTAATTATTTGAAGGAAAATTGTCAAGGAAATTACGTATATGGTTGGTGGACCTAACAATATTTCTGTTTGATTTATTTATAAAATTACGTCAATAATCCATCACCAAACGTTGTTAGTTCACTACAAGAAAACTCATCTAAGGCAACAAAAAAAAAATAGGATCCGACTCCTCTAATTTTTTCTTAAACATGACCAGTTATATTAGAAAAATCTAAACCGTTCGATAAAATTGGATAGATGAGATTAAAAATTAAAGTCATTAATGAGTTAACCATTTGTTGAATTTTATTAACTAGTCAACTCATTAATGATTTGAATTTTTAATCTCATCCGTCCAATTTTATTAAACGGTTTAGATTTTTTTAACATGAATGTTCAAGAGAAAATTAAAAGAGTTCAATCCAAAAAAAAATAGTAACCAAAAGACAATTGATGTATATATTTATATAAGAAGCTAGCTAGTATAGTATTTCTCAAACCATTGCAATAATATTCAAATTACATATAAGTATTAATAACTAAAAAAATATGGTGTCTGTCGCGACCAACGGGGATATTGATTATAGTGTGGAAGTGAGGAAGGTGGAGGTGGTGTCGGCGGCGCTGCCGTTGCAAGAGCATTGGCTGCCACTCTCCAACCTGGACTTGCTGCTCCCGCCGGTGGATGTGGGTGTCGTGTTGTGCTACAAAACCTCCTCACCATCCACGCCATCGCCGGTGGGGGTCCTTAAGAAGGCGCTGGCTCAGGTGCTGGTCTCCTACTACGCACTTGCGGGCGAGGTTGTTTTGAACTCCATGGGCGAGCCAGAGATCCTATGCAACAACCGCGGGGTTGACTTTCTTGAGGCGTATGCGGACGTTGACCTCAAGGACCTTAACTTTTATAATCCTGATCAAAGTATTGAGGGAAAACTTGTCCCCAAAAAGATGCATGGAATCCTTGCTATCCAGGTCTTCCTTCTCCTAATTTTCCTCTCTCTATTTCTATATATTAATGTTTCTTGTTTTTTTAATGACAACCCTTTTCGTTATTTTTCTATTACTCAGCTCAACTCAACTCAATTTCTCAATTACGATAATTAAGTAAAATTTTGAATCATAGTCGGTGGATATTTAGCTTAATTGATAGGCATATAGCTCAATAATTATCTACTTTAATATAAACTAAATTAAGAACTGTATGCAAGAACAAGATAAACTAATTTCTTAATTTCACTAACACATACCCAATTTGGCAACGCCTACAAAAACAATCTCTCCAATCTTAAAAAAATTCCTTTCGCATATATATGTACACGAAACAGGTATTATAAAAGGAAAAAATGAAAATAAATAATAATAGTAACAACCATCGTCTCAGGTTCAAGCTTTGCGTTTGTAATTGTGTTAAAAATTGTGAATGAAAGTTTACTGCCCTTCAGAGTCCTATTCGGCTCGAGCTCGAAATAGTCGGTATCTAATGTGATGGCCGAATTATCGGATATCCTTGACGAAGAAAAATAATAAACACGTCATTTTTTCATAAATATCTTAATTTTGCTAATTCTAAATTTAAGTTTGTTGCAACCAATTAATATTGGCATGCTAATCGGAAAGTAGGAGGGACTAAAGTCTAAAGAAAACATAATCAAATAAGGTTGCTAGTAATTTGTGAGTTGAACCGTTTTTGCAAACGAATGGCCCATCCTTAATTATAAAAAAAAGCTCCTTATTTGTCTACTTTTTTTTTTTTTTTTTTATTTATTTTTTTTTTTTTTAAATAAGCTGATAAATATATATAGAGAAAACTATCATGAAGCTCATGACAGAAAAAAGAGGCAGCTAACACTGCCTACCAAGCAAGCTTACAGAGAAAAAAGCAGCAACCTAAACTACTCACAATCCAGGCAAAGCACGATAGAAAAGATCTAGACTAAGGCAAACTGGAATCAGAAGAAATCACGTAACTCCACTATCTGGGGAACGACCCCAGACTTACAGCCAAATGGGAGAAAAGGTCATCTGAGATGCAGTGTACGGGAAGCTCCGATCTCTATTTCGTATCCAGTAGTGCCACGTGGTAAATATATCGTGGAATATAAGGTGAGGTCTGATCGTAGTCTGACGAAACACTGTGGAGTTTCGGTGTTTCCAAACAGTCCATATAATCGCACTTAGGAGCATCCTCCACAAGTCTTTAGTTTCCCGTTGCGTGGTTGGAAGAATGTCGGTCCAGCTGTGCCATAACTCATCTATTCGTTTCGGTCTGGTCCACCTGATTCCTGCCCACTGAAATATTGCTCCCCACATCTCATCAATCCGATCGCAATGAAGAAATAGATGATGCACAGTCTCTACTTGGCCATCGCATAAAGGGCAGGAATTGTTGTCTGCAGTAATGACTTGGCGATGGTGAAGAAACGATCTAGTGGCAATCCGCTCCTGTAAGACCAACCAAGTAAAAAATTCCACACGGTAAGGTATGTGGCCACGCCAACAAGCAGAGAGAAAGTGGTTCCGTCTTTGACCATGACGGATCTGTTCTATACCAGAGCAAAATGATTTTATGGAGAAGTTCTTGGATGGTTCTAGGATCCAGCTCAAGCCATGAGAGTTCTCCGATCTATCAGGCGCATGAAGGAGAGACCTCATTTCGTTAACTTCTGCAACTTCCCACTCAAAAAGAGCTCGTCTCCAGTCCCATTTCCACTGCCACTCATCACCAACCCAGCTGCCTTGAGCCATAACTGATCCCGTCTGAGTACGAGCTAGGGAGTGTAAGCGAGGATATTTTAGAGCTAGGGGGTAATCACAAGCCCAAGGGTCCCACCAGAATTTAACAAACTCACCGAATCCTAACGACAACTTTGTATTAGCTGTCCAAAATCCAAATAAAGAAGAGCTCCTCCCACAAACATCAATGATGTCTCGCCAAGTAGCAGATAATTTTTTGTTTTGACTCGTCCATAAGTCACCTAAGGTTGAGATGTTGTACTGATTCTTGACAATTTCTATCCATTTTTTCTTCTCTCCCGCTATATTTGTCTACTTGTTTTTGCTTTCTAATTTTTCTTCTCACATAAGTTAGAGAGGTTGGAACCATATAACCTTGTCAAATCTTACAAGAAATACGATATTAAAAACTACAAACTCCTACGTTTTTATATCAACTTAGTTGTCGTTTTTGATTAGTCACTAAAAAACCAGATAATTGCATGGGACGTAGACTACGTACTACCACTTGAAAAAAAGAGAAATTACTTTAGCATGGAAAATGATGCTTTGCTCATCAAATCAGGTAATACGAAGTTGTGTGATTGGTTTTCACTCCAAAGTCCAAACATAATTGTTATAACTAATAATAATAAAAAGTCTAATAAGTGGGAAAGAAAGCCCACATAATTGAATTCGGATAATTGTTCCAGCTGTTGTAGCTTTTTATGTTGCCTTGTCATGCGCGCCATGACTGCTTCATCTATAAAATTTGTCTGCTTATTGAAAAAAAAATGTAGAAAACAAAAAAGAAAAGTCTAAACATTTTTTCTTTTCTTCTTTTCCATGTTATGGTAACTAAAATCTTTGTAAATTTTGTACAAAATGATTTTCAGGCAACTCAACTACGATGCGGCTCTCTCGTGGTGGGGTGCATATTCGATCATCGCATATCAGATGCCTATTCATTCAACATGTTTCTTGTGTCATGGGCCGAAACAGCTCAATCCAAGCCCATCTCAATCCTCCCATCTTTCAGACGATCTTTGTTTAACCCTCGACGTCATGGTGGGCCTATCGCCCCTTTTCTAGACGACATGTATGTCCCTGTCTCCAAAATGTCACCTCCTCCTCCTTCCCATGCGACAGATCCCAACGACGACAACTACTTGATTAGTCGCATTTACTACGTTAAAGAACAAGCACTCAACCAACTCCAATCACTCGCCAGCACAAATGAGGACAAGAGGACAAAACTTGAGTCTTTCACTGCATTCTTGTGGCAAATGATTGGCAAATCAGGTAACAAAGACGACACGACACGAAACACACAAATTTCTAAAATGGGTGTAGTTCTGGATGGGAGGATGAGATTAAAAGACAACGAAATGGTAAACAAATCGTCGCTAATGAACCGATACTTTGGCAATGTGTTGTCCATTCCATTTGGCACCAAGAAAGTGGAGGACCTAGCCGGAAATACGTTGAGTAGCGTGGCGAACGAGGTGCATGACTTCTTGGAGAGTTCGGTGACTAAAGAGCATTTTCTTGGGTTGATTGATTGGGTCGAGGCGCATAGGCCGGAGCCAGCTATGGCTAAGATATATTGTTGCGGGAGTAACGATGGTCCTGCGGTGGTGATCTCATCCGGCCAAAGGTTTCCGATCACGAAGGCGGATTTCGGGTGGGGGATGCCTGTCTTTGGATCATACCATTTTCCTTGGGGTGGAAATGCAGGGTATGTGATGCCGATGCCAAGCCCGACAGGGAATGGTGACTGGGTGGTGTACATGCACCTATTTAAGAAGCAATTGGAGTTCATAGAAAATGAGGCTGCTCATTTCTTCAACCCCTTTACATTTGATTATCTGATATCCATTTAATTACTTGCTTATTATGATGATCATTGAGTACAATGATCCCTTTTTACAACTCGTGTTCTGTTTTGCTGTTGAGTCTTGTATCGTCTGGCTGGTTGCGGGCTGCTGGTATGTAGTTCCTTGCTGGTGTGGGTTTTTTTCTTGCACTCCTGGGCAGTATGCCCAGATCGTGTTTTGCTGTTGAGTCATGTACTTCATGACCTTTTTCCTTTGCAATAAATATCAACTTATTAAAAAAAAAGTAACTATGAGTAAATGTGTGCTTGTAATAACTTTTTAGTGTTTTTATATTATCATTTTATGTCCCTACTTAAATAAATGATTTGGTCCATCACCCAAACTGCACAAAAGATCACACATGGGGTTATAGAGGAAGATCCCACAGTTCATTGTCACAAAATTACTCCCTTCTCTTGAATTTGTTACTAGGGACCGCATAATTAAATTAAAAATAAATTAAGGGTTAAAAAACATTGAGGAGGGACGGATGTATTAAATTAATCCATCATTCCCTCATCTCATTTTTAACCTGTTTTTTTTTTTTAATAAGCAGAGATATTTATTGAATTATGTCACGAGCGACATGATAGAAGCCGTACAAGAAGCTGCTGCAAACAGCAGTACAATGCTCGCAAACAACCAATGCACCAAAGAAAGCTGAGATATTTATTGAATTATGTCATTTTTACCCTGTTTTCACAACATTTTCTTCTTTTCATTTATTTCTTATTCTCTTTGACTTTGAGGAGAGTTATCAGCCCAAGAATTAATGGAGTCCTTCATGTGGAGCTTGAGCTTTTCTAACACTTATATAGTGGTGATTAGAGCCATAGGAAAAATTGAGTCGACTCGTTGTATTCTGATGGAGGAATTTCTGCTCCATTAGTTTTTTGTTTTGTTTTGATAAGCAACAGGCACAGGGGAGTAATATATGTTGTTTGAAGGAGAAATATAATTTTACAACTCAATATGACCAGAGACCACGTTGTTATCTTTAAAGAATGTGTTTGGGTTTTTTTTATTGATTTGATACTTTATTTTATTTTTGGTTGAATTTGACCCCTTCATTTATATTTTCATATTAATTTATTGTTTAAAAAAATAAATTTTAAACTCATTTATTCGACCCATTAAAAGATAAAATGAATTAATGAATCGGATAAATGAGTTTAAAATGTAATTTTGTATTCAACTGTTGGATTAATTTTAAATTTTGTGGAAGAACTTCTGATACAATTTAGCAAACATCATCGTTCAGATTGGGTAAAATCAACCCCAAATGGCCTTGAAATTGGGTTTGAAGTCTTTAATATTTTCTTTCTTATTTTGAATTAAAAACTATTTATTCTGAATTTTCTATTATTTTTTAGGTTACCTATGTTTATGAAATGTTAAATTTATTTTTATGTTTCCATAAACAATGTTAAAAGTATTTAATATTATTAATTATATTGACCTTAATTTAATACAATGTTAAAATGCAATTTAAAAAAAAAATGGAGTATAATTTTAAAATGGAGTTCTTCCACAAAATTTAAAATCAAACCAACCTAGTTGAACTGGCTAGATAACCTCTTTTTTTTTTTTTTTACAGATACAACAAAAATTTAATTTTTAGGTCAAAATCAAACCAAAAACTTAAATGGTCACCAATTTTATCGACTAATCCGGTCCGGTTTTTAAATTGTTGATTCTTTCTTCTTTTTGTCAAAATTAATTAGCTTTTCCAAAATAACACATATGTTTTTTATAAAATACAATTCGGCCACTTACATTTGCCATATCCTTGTACTCCAAAATAATAGATTGCCGTTTATTAGGAGACATTTAGAGCATAACTAGCTAGTTTCATTACCATCCAATGCATAAGTATATATATATGTTTTTTTACAGTTTACAATCATACAATTTTGTGATATATATATATATATATATATATATATATCAATTAAAAAATAATTAATTATGATAATAGAAAAAAAACAATAACTAATAGGAATTAAATGAAAGTGAAGATGAATAAAGGATAAATGCTCTTTATGTTAATGATTGAGGCCTTTTCGTTTGTTTAGTAATACTATTGTAGAATAATCTTTTCTTGAAATTGCCAATGATGCAATGAATCCCATGAGTAATACCTGTTTGGGCCAAAAATAAGACCCATTTGGGCCATGTTGGATTGGGCTCCTTATTCAAGAATTGGCCGTCCGTCGCATTATAAAACCCACCTAAAACCCTACTTTGAGAGTTAACTACTTGATCTTATCTGAGCGGCGACTGGTTTCTCTCTGCAGCCGAAACCCCTCCTTTTCTCTCTCTGGAGCCACCCTCCGTTCGGCTGCTGGCGGCTCGAACGGGAGAAAGAGGAAGGGAACAAGGTTCGGCCTATTTGAGATCCGGTCCCTGCAGTGACGACTGCCTGCGGTCAGAGCCACCAATAAAACGATTTCGTTTGTTTGTCGTTTGGGGCCGTGACGGCCGCGCGGGCTAAAACCCCAATTATCTCTTTGTTTGTGCTTTGTGTCAGTTTTTGTTGCGCATCTCTCACTGCATCTGTACAAAAAAAAAACATCATCAAATGGATTTTTAGTTTGCTCTATCTTTTCTTTTTAAAAAGAAACATTTTAAGTTGATTCGGTGAATTTTCTTGTTTTGGTTTTTATTTTAATGAATTTGGATTTGCAGGTGGAACTGACAGTCTTGGTTGTTTGTAGATTTCTGATGATATGGAACAAGGAATTGATTGATGCTTGAAGGAGCTCTGCTGTATCTGATTCTTTGTATAAACTGTTGCTTTACAATGTAAAAATGGTTTTTTGTAAATTTTTTATTGCTTGATATGAGCCGCTTGTCAGTTTGAGATGAAAATTTATAAGATTTCTTCTCTTTTTGTTGCGCATCTCTCATTCCATTATGTAGTATGGTATCTGTAATTCCAAATTTTATACCCAGAAACTAAAACTGGAATTGATCAAACAAGTTTTTGATCTGTACGATGCAAAATAAATAAAATTATCGTTACAATTCATAACATGCCTTTGCCAGCTACAGCCATTTTCATGATACAATTTTGAGCATAGAAAATCTAGAAACAAACTCTGTATACAAACTACACACAGCAAAGCAAATGCCAGGTATCCTCTTACACACCATTTCACCAACCCTTTCGTAGGGTACACCAACCATTTCTTAAGGTTGGGTGTGAACTGTGAAGAAACGCAGCAGTTGCAATTAGGGCCATTGATAAAAAGACCCTTCTTTTTTTCACTTAGTTATATATGGCTAGAACCAGTCCTTGGTCCCTGCTTAAAATAATAACATCTCATGCTCTTCCAATATGATTTCATGGTTATATGTTTTAATTAGGTGATATTGTTAGTGTTTTTGTTCCCTGCATTTAAAAGTTAGAACTTAGAACTGCCCTCCATTGAAAGTCTGACCAAAAGCCCAGTTAGAAGGAGTGGCATTGTTGGAGATGACAGTTCGGCCGTCACTAGTAGTGACCTTGAAGGAGAGGGTCTGACCATTAAGGTAAGAGTTGCTCTGCCAGTTCTGGCCCCAGTTGCGAGACATCGGTTGCCACCCGGTTCTGGTTCCTTTGACAGAGACAGACACAACATCACCAGCACCGCCGACATTGGTTATCAGGACAAGGTTGAAGTATGAGTGACCATTTATAGTGAACCTGATACCTCCACTTTTCCTACAAGGAACCCTGCAGGCAATATCAGGAAAACTGTTTTAGCCGAATTGTAGCAAGAAAAGCTAACGATTAATCTTGTAATATGGTAGGCAAACCTTCTGAACTGAACAGGCACTATTCCGGCTTTGTAATGAGCAATGTGTTGGAAAACAGGTTGAGAAAGATCAAAGTGTTGTTGAGGAGGATTGCACCACCCGCCTGCATTGCTTGGGAGAGCACTGTTCGGAGGGCAGAAGTTTGTCGCCGTGACTGTGATGGATCCTGGGAGACACCACCTGGCATTGTTCACGCATTTGATCTCGAAACAAGCTCCACAGGACAATCCGTTCTTGAATAGAGCAGTGCTCAATGCGGCTGTGTTCGTCCCGTACCCTGCACTGTAAAGGTTTCCATATCCACAGGCTCCTCCTATATGCATATACATAGCAACACCAAGAACAAGAACTGGTTGAGTAACAGCTAGCTACGAGATTCGATAGGAATGGATTTGTTTCTTACCCATTGTGCCTGAAGCATCACCACCTCCATAGAAGGTAGCATGGGCACCGGACCATCCACCTCCTTCACCACGGACAGCTTTCGACAAGGTTAGAAGTGCTACTATGCAAACTCCAAGGAATTCCATTTAATTTCCCGCAAATTTTACAGCAAATGAAACCCAATTACAACTTGTGTACTTGTTTTTGCAATGGACTAGGTGGAAGGGCAAGTACTTACAACTTAAAAGCTATAGATTGAGGACCAAACTGTATGAATAGGGAAAGATGAGGAAGATGTTAAGGTATGGAACTGTATTTATAGAGGTATGTTGGAGGTAGTTACTCAACTAGTTAACTACTAAGGGGAGGGATATAAAAACAATAAGGCAAACCCCGTAATCACGAGGTACACTTCCATCTCTCAAGTAAAAGATGGCAAGTTCAATCATTGTCTATAGAGAAGTTACCTACTAGGATCACTTTACTTTTTACAATCGAGGCTAATTCGGTGTGAATAAAATTAATCTTTATCCTAATAAATTTTGAAATGCATGAGATTCCGGTAATTGACGACAAAAGTGTCTTTTGCTTTTAAAGATAACAAGGCAAAAACCAATGAACAGCAATACAATAATAGTAAGGAAGGCACTGATGACAGTTTTAGGACATAAAAATGGATGAATATATTAGAAAGTAATAAAAAAAGAATGCATCATTGACTCTTCTATGCATCTGTCATCTGATGGAGTTGTCAATTTGCCACATTAAAAGATCAGTAGCCTGGTTTTCAAGAAAAGCAGGAATAATTGTATGTTTTAGGAAAGAAACATCTGATTCTGATCTGCAGCGGATGACTATTTTTTCCACTCGTGTGTAAAGCTAAAATCTCTAATGCTAATGCTTGACATCATTTAATCTGTATTATTAAAGTTAAGTAGCACATAAACAGCCTGGATAGTGGATACACTTTCTTTTTGGTCTGCCTTTTCTTCTTGTAGTGCAAGACTTACTTATTACGTAACAGCTGTATAATTTTATTTTATTTTTATAAGTGGAGGTGATCGAACTCGAGATCTTACTGATACATTTACTACTAATAAAACAACTAATAAACTACGTACATAGAGTCACAGCTGTATTAATTAGCAAGAAGATGCATATCAAAAGTAACAATCTTTACATAAAAACTTCAATTCTATGAATGGATGGATGCCTATTTGAGTTAGCAAGAAAATAAAATAAAGAAAGTTCTGATACTGACCAAGTTCTTTGAATCTTTTATTTTTTCATGGAAAGAAAGAAGTTTCTTTGAATCTTTAATCTCATATGAGTGGATAAGTGCTGCCAAGATATCGTCCATGAGAAAAGATGGTATTCCTGAAAAGACAGGGAGAGGTAGAAACTATGCTCTGTGCTCTATCTATTTGGTATGCTATACTTGCTATCAGTTCATTTGAGGTGAACACTTATGAAATTGCCTACAATAGCATCAAGACTTCATTAATCTGTCAAAACAAGTTCAAAGAGAAAAAAGTGTGTTATTGAGAGATTAATAACATTCAAGGGTTGTCCAGTATCCACTTCTTGGTTGACATATGTAACCATTCATACATATTAATTTTTTAAAGCTAATATAGTCATCACATTCAGCGCCGATTATTTCAGATTCGAGTCACCCATGCTCATATCCATACCCATTAATTATGTAGCAAGTTCTTATTAGTTATGTCATTTGTATGTAGTAGATACACTGACATGGTAGTGTAGACGTACTGGTATGTAAAACAAGGAGTAGGGTATAATTTCTGAGGAATGTTTTTTTTTCCGGCGAATGAAACCGAATGTTGATATAAAATTACACAGGAAGAAAAGAACCAAATTTTGGGTTTTTAGGAACATCACTAACAAACAAATCAGCACCTTAAGCAGAATGTTGACGAAACAAGAGTTAGAAATTGAAGTTAGGCGAGAAATTCTTATTATTCCCTTCTTTTACCTAACTAATGTCCTCACATTTCCTTGAGAAGTAGACTAAAATCACGTTCAAACACTTTTGAGGGTTAAGAAAAGGAAACTTTTTATATGATTTGCTTTATTCATCGCCAATATTGGTTGCTGGAAACAAATTTAAGTGTTATTTTTTAATAGAAACTTAAGGAAGTTAAGAAGAGGTCATAACCTGACCGTGGAAAACAAAAAAGGATTATAAGAAGGTCCTACAAGAAATACCATGTCTTGAACAACATTTGAAGATTAAAATATAAAATTAGATAAAATGTTATATTTGAAGAATTAAATTATATAAATTATATTTTAAAAATCAGATTAAATTATGTAATTATTTTATTGGTTAATATGAATGAATAAATAGAATAACATAATACTGTGCGGTATAATTATTCGTGTTATAGGAGAAATAGTCAAGCATAGTAGTAAACCACCAAACTGCACATGGGATAACATGGCCAATCCAACCAGCAAAACAAGAAGTCAAGTAAAGCCTATGGCCTATGGGCCTAGCTCTTGAGTCACCTGGCTACTTGATAAAATATAATTTGCCGCCACATTTTTATCCATAACAGGATTACAAAGATAGTGACAATTTCGAACGACACCGTATTGTAACTTGTAAGAACCCGAATTTTACATTATTACATTATCACTAGTCGGTTGAGCTATAATAACTCCGTTACTATTTTGAAATTAGATAAATTAAAATTAGCCGGTTCAAAAAAATTAAACTTTATTCTCATATGTAATTATTTATTGATACGAGATTTAATTCTCAATAGTACGATAAAATGGAATTAAGCTATTGTTTACAGACTCTTTGGAAGGACATCCCTTAGCCACATGAAGCGAGAAAGTTGCTTTTGGAGAATAGATTGTTCAAAATGACTGATTCAAACCACTAGTTCAAATCATAAAAAGCCCACTTGAGGATTTGTGGTATTAGCCACTTTGGAGTTGAAGCCAGCAACATGATCCATTTACTTTTGAGTGGAATGGCATGTGGAATGTTGCATGCATTGTCGTGCACTCAAATGTGCACTGATGATCCCTAGCCCGGCAAAAAGGCAGAAACCTTACATATGGATGGGGACTAGACGGCGATACCTGGCCACTGGCTGCGCAGCCTGATAGGCGGACGTGGGCTTGGTCATAACCCGAATTTGATCAGATTCAGTCCGAACTAAGGTCGGGCTTGGGCCTAAACATCAAACCCAAGCTAATCCGATGATCATCTCAATCCCAACTTTTTTTTTCTACCTTTGTGCTTTCTTTTCTACCTTTGTAGTTGAGAATATTAAGGGAATTGACCTTCAATAAATAATAATTATTTCAAGTACAATATAACGTATATTTATATTTTTTGAAATCGTGGATAATATGTTCTTAAATGTCGAATCCAGTTATCAATAAAATAAAATAGTGAAACCCATATTAGCAAGCATGAAGAACTAGACTGACTCAACACATCTATAAATAACTAAAAAAATATATAAAAAAATAATTAAGGGACTTGTTGAACATTATTACTTAAGGTTAAAACATTGACCGGTGATGTGCTAGCTTAATTATTACCACTATAAACCCCGAAATGTTTCTTTAGTACCAAGATCATCATTAGTGGGAAAAACATGATCTTTAATAACTAGTAAACATGCTTTATAAATCAAAAAAATTTAAATTCAAATCATTATCAAGCTTGCAAAGTCAATTATTTTATAACAGAATGACACATTGTCTTGGCTATGCAAAATAAATTTAACTGCAATAATAAAATATGGTATTTAAAATGTGATATATATTTTTTGGTAAGAAAAAATCATGATATTTGTGGTATTTAAAATATGAGAACTAAGTAATTTAATAAAATACAACTTTTCTTAGATTTAGGAAAGTTAGATTTCTCATCCCCAAATCATGGAGTCACTTTCCTCCAAAATGGATAAAAATGGAGGAGTTAATGAAAGTTGGATTTTGGGAAGTCTAACTTTTCATGCGTTAACCAAACGTAATAAAATTTGAAATCTCAAATTTTTAAATTATTTTCCCTTTTAATTCTGTGAGCCAAACGCGTTTTTAAATAAATCCTATCTAGGTATACTTCTAATACTATTCGCATGAAGTTTACATACTCATCTTATGTGCTTATTTTTTTGTCAGAATTAATGTGATTACTGATTTATTTAGATTGTTAATTAAAAAGAGAAATAATTTGTAATTTTGTCGTAACAGTAATACACGCTGGCCGCTGACCGCTGACCGTACAATTCTTAAAACGGAGAATCAAAAAGTGTGTGGAGAATCTTTTTGACTGTTTGGTTGTCGTTCAAACGTCAAAGCAACGCCAAGTCGTAATACTAGTCGTGTACTGGTTGTTGCTTTCCTTGGCTTGTGGTTCTGCGTCTGGTTAGAGCAGAAAATCCACGAGAATGGAGGAAGCGCCACCGCAGGATCAGCCGCCGGAGCAGGCTCAGGTGAAACACGACCGCCCTGTTCGAGTATATTCTGACGGCATCTACGATCTTTTTCATTTTGGCCACGCTCGCGCTCTCGAACAAGCCAAGAAACTGTAAGAGAATTAACTCTCTTATTCAACCACCCAATACCATTACATGGTTAAAGGAAGAATCTGTCATTTTTTTCTGGTTTTATGGCCTATTTCTTCTAAAGTTTTGTTTTTGTTGATGGGTTTGCTGTTTTTCTCTTCCGATTTGGATTGATCAGCTCATATGGTTTGTTTCATTGCTTATTATGCTCTAGATTTCCAAATACTTATCTGCTTGTTGGGTGCTGCAACGATGAACTAACCTTCAAGTATAAAGGCAAAACTGTCATGACTGATAAAGAGCGCTATGAGTCTCTTCGCCATTGCAAGTAATCAACTACTCCTACCTGTGTTATCCTTACAATTTTATTTATTTTTCCACTTTAGAACATCTTCATTTTCTCAATTCTAAAGCATAATCCTGGGCTTGGATTATACTAGTTGATAATTTTGTAACTACAGATTTTGTTATGTTGCTTAAGTTTTTTTCAAGACTAGGAAACTAAGTCGCATGTGCATTTTAAATTGAAACCCTGCTTGATGGTATCTTGCAGATGGGTTGATGAAGTCATACCGGATGCGCCTTGGGTCCTTACTCAAGAATTCATTGACAAACATCGAATTGATTATGTTGCTCACGACTCTCTTCCGTAAGGTTAATCAGTCCAAATAAACTCTTTCATAAGGTTAATCAGTCCAGGTGAACTCCTCATGGGTTTCCTGTCCAAGATTAAGCGCCGAGAAAAACTGGATGCTTATGTATTTTTGTGGATTTGAGATTTTGTTACTTCGTAATGTTGGTCATTGTCTGATTTAGTTTTATTTTATTGATTTCTTTCAAACTTCATCACCATTAAGTTATATGTGTTTCAAAAAGAAATGCATACACACACAAAGCGTAGCACTCATTTCTTATTTGCCTCATTCGTGTTTTGCAATTGCCTTTCAAGTTGGCAGTTATTTTTTTTCCTCGCTTTTAAGATCAGTGTTGTGACATTTCTCTGAAGGTGAAACAGAACATCATCATGTTTGTGGTTTTTATCTTATTGTTCTCCCTGTGCTTTTTTGTAGCTCAGCAAGCTCCCCTGTTTTGTTAATATTTTAACTGCTTTTGTTTTTTCCTAAAATTTGTAGCTATGCTGATGCAACTGGGTCTGGGAATGATGTCTATGAATTTGTAAGTACAGTTATAGCTGATTTATCCTTTTTCACACAAATTGGAAAAACTCTCCTCTCTGTAGTCTGTTTTCTTAAGTTGCTAATCAACTTGATAAGCCTTTCAGTAAATGAATAGTTGGTTAATACTTAATATCATTATTACATGTTTAAACTCGTTACAGTCATGCATTATATTATAGGTGGTTAGTCTGTGATGCACATCATAACATTTTCTTATTGTCTATTAGTTTATCTCATTGATGATATCCTCTACTTGATTAGTTTTCACCAATATTAGCATGCCTCGGTTGATGAAGGCCTTATTCTTTGTTGATTTTGTGATAAATACCTGGATATTTGGGACTTCCTGGAAGCTCAATGAAAAAAACGCTCTACTGCCATATTAATTGCCATGTTTCCTGAAAAATTATGTTGGTCTACTTCACCATTGATTCATGACCTTTATCTTGTGTTTCATTTTTCTATCGTCACCCTTATAGGTTTTGTTTCTGCACTGAGATTTGTCTATTTCTCACTAGTGACTACTCATATTTATTCGAGTGGTTTACTTGCTTGCTTCACATCGTCAGGTCAAGGCTATTGGTAAATTTAAAGAAACAAAGAGGACCGATGGGATATCTACATCAGATATTATAATGAGGATTGTTAAAGATTACAACGAGTATGTCATGCGTAACTTGGCACGTGGGTATTCTAGGAAGGAACTCGGAGTTAGCTATGTGAAGGCATGCGCATGCAATCTTGCTCCTCTTTACTACTCCATTGTTTTGCCTATTCTGATCATCGTACCTTTTTAAAGATTACTGAGCTCCTCTATCGCCTCCTACTAGGAAAAAAGACTTAAAGTGAACATGGGGCTTAAAAAGCTGACTGAGAAAGTGAAGGAGCAGCAAGAGAAAGTTGGGGAAAAGGTTTGTCAAAAATTAATTTCGAGCTTCTTTGACATGTTTATTTAATTTTCTATATGGTGTGGGGATCTTGGACTGTTGATGTTTACATCCTTGATAGATGATGTCAATTATGCTTGTTGTATGGTGACGATTTCACCTCGAATGCAACGTGCATATAATGATTCTATTTGGTAGCCTAACTTAAATGTGAAAAGTGAGTGGCCTTAGTAATGAACTTTCTTGTAAATTTCAGCCCTGGGGCTTCTATGGCATGATTTCCTATGCAATACAAGAGAAGCGACTGTTTTATACGTAGCAGATATCTCCTTGTACTTGGTTTGACAAGTATGCTCTGATATTTCAGATACAAATAGCTGCTAAGACTGCCCGTGTTCATCGGAATTTATGGGTGGACAATGCTGATCGTATGGTTGCTGGATTTCTTGAAATGTTTGAAGAAGGTTGCCATAAAATGGTTAGTTCTCTTCTTATGCTGTCTTGGCTCCATCAGATAGGCATGAAATGTGCACTAATTAACGAAATACATCTGTGTTATGTGTACTGATGGTATATTTGTGATCCGGGTTCTCTCAGGGAACGGCCATCAAACAACGTATTCGTGAGCAACTGACAAAGCAGCAGTTAATAGGGTTCATATATGATAGAGAGGACGACGAAGACAACCAGGTCTACTATGACTATGAGGAGAACGACAGCGAGGAAGAAGAATCCACTGATGACAACAAGTGAATAGTCGACTGTTAATTTGCTTTGTTTTAGATGAATTGGGCAAGTTTTACTGTTCTTTATATTATTGATAAAAGACGGCAAGAGTGTACGAGGAAGGTGCTAAGAAAATATTTTCAGCCAACATTTATAAAAACTTTTCTTAGCCAACATTGCCTCCTTTCTTTTTTGTAAACTTTTCCCAATTAGCATCCTGTACATTTATTATTTTTTTCATTTTTTTTTCCATAGAGAGCAAAAGCCAAACAATTACATTAAATAAGGTTTTTTTTGGTCGAAAAGATGCATGCTATTTATCCCTCGTATGGAGTTGCGTATCAGTCATTTATCCAATATTTTTACTATAAAATGACGCAAGGTTATTTATTCAATTACGATTTTTTTTATGACGGAGGGAGTATACAATACGAACTCCTACTCTAATGATACATACAAGGAGTACTGTACATTTGTAAAATGAAAGACGTGAAGCCACACAACACAAGTACAAATTTTTTAAAAAAAGTACAATTTTCAGTACAATTTCCAAAAACAAAAGTACATTTTCAGAAAAGAATATGCAGAATCTTTTTTTATTTATTTTTGGATATTCCAATTTCAATTTTTGTTTTCTTAAACGAGATGAGCGTTCCTTCCATTGAATTCAAAACAATAAAAAGAATGGATTGAAACTTAAAACTGCTTGATTTTGAAAATCAAGTTGCATCTTTTGTGGTTCAAGGTTTGATGAAACAGACGTGCAAATTGTAGAGCGGCAAAAAACAAAACTTCACGAATCACAATACTTGCTTCCAGATCTGGTCCCTCCTTCAACAGCTCCCACACACTGACTTACTACTCCTCAATCCGTAAGGGATTCAGAGAACTTGTTGTCGGTTGAAAAAAACGTATTAAAGGATTTTACTTTCCCAATCTATATGAAAGGAAACCTTTTGTTTTTTTTACACTTTTCTTTATTACAGCAGATGTCATGTTGATTATAATTTTTGGTTTCAACATCAAGATATTACACTCTACTTCCATATTTGTTCCTATTTAATTAGAAATGGATAGAGTAGGATGTTTATAAATGCTTATGGTGTATAATCATTAGAAAGAAAACAAACTATTGGAGGTGAAAGATGGTTATGAGCTGCGTGAAGTTACCACCTTCCTTTGATCTCACACTTGACGTAAAACGGTGAGTTTAGAAACCTAAAACTAGCTCGTAAACAAGTGCTAGCTACAAAACTTTTCAACTAGATTTTTACCCCTTAGACTACATTAGCTCGTGTTTGTACGTATAAAATTTCCAGTTAAGCTTTTGCATGCATTTACGAAAGTACATGTTTTCTCGTATTTTTGTAATTTTTTTGTTAAAGTTAAATATCTAAAGAATTCACAAGAAGCGAGCAAAATATCTATCTGGGAACTTATAGAGGAAAACATTAACATGTAATTATATATATATATATATATAGCGGGCATGATAGTCACGAGAAAAAGATTAATAAGTAACATTCTTTTTACACAAATGTAAAATATGTATGGATGTTCCAAAATAGGTGCGTTTTACTTTTTAGTGAGCCGATGCGGTGTCAACGACAATATCCTCTACCAGTAAACTTGAGGGATAAAAAAGTTAACCATATCATCGGTACTATCTTACCCTCTTGCTTGCCCCTTCGGTTCTATAAAAGGCTCATTGGCCTCATCTAAGATTCCATCCATTAATTGTTTTATTTCCGGCAATGTTTTCTCTGCTAAAGAGCTCTCCTTTCCATATCCCTTTTGAACATTGATTCTTCGTCTTGCTTCTTGCACATCCGTACAATACTCACTAGCATCCTCGCATGTAGGATCCGGAAGTGTAGTGCAGCCAAGGATGACTTGCCGCCCTCTTTTTGTAGGTGGCTTCGTATCTCAAGAACAAGAAGAGATGAAGTAGAAGTTGGCAAGTTGTCCTTGGCTACATGTTTCTTTCAGCTCCTCATGCCAGGATCCATTATGGTGATGATATATATACATTCCATGCTTAAGTACAAGGAATTAAACATATTTCTGGTGAGTTTAGTTAATGCATTTTTTATTTTTTACTAGTCTCTTATCTTCGCTATTTCAGCGAGAGACTAATATCGTTCATATATATTTCATCCCTCAAACTCAAATGGGTGACATGATCAACACATGAATTCAATTTTTTGTGTAAATTTTCTGCATCTACATTGAATTATTGTTTTGTTAATTTACTAATTTATTTTAATTTGGTACAATTTTATAAACGGGTAATATTTTTATTTATCATTATTCCAACTCAAATTAATATAGTACTAGTGCATTCTTATTTACACGATTATTATTTATCATGAAAAACTCGAGGAGATCTATTTACACCATTATTTAGTAGTAAATAATTAATATAGTAGCTTCTATTCATAAATATAAAGGTAATAAGTAGTCGCAATGTAGAGATTTTATTATTTAAATAGGTTCCAATTCCATATGGGCTGTTAATTAAATGTAAAAATATGTAAAGTCGCACTTGTGTTATTTAAACACTCAAAAATCGTTTAAACGATCTATAAGATAAGGCTTTTAAGTGTTTTTCCAAGTCGGGATATTTCACGGGTTATCTACTTATTACTCTAAATAGTAAATATAATACATGAATATTTATAAAATGAGTTTTTTTTTATAAACGAAATAATTATATAGAAATGTTATAATTAAACTTCTCATATACTACTTGCATAATTAATAATTTTCACCGACTTATAATGTTATTACAGTGGCCCGCCCACCAAATTGTTATTTGTAATTATTACATATATATCTGAAAAAGCCATTCGCATCACTTCGATTGCATACATTGCAACAAATATATAGTACTAATAAATATTTTTGAAAAATAAGCTCATTGTCATTGTCGGAACTAATTTTGTTTTCAGGTCTGTAGACGAAGCCTTCCCTCCTAGTGGGCCGAGAATAACCCGGCCCACTACCAAACCAACCCAACTCCCAAACTCAGCAACCAACCCAACCCCTTCTTCTCTCTCATGGGCCGGCTCAACCCATTCGGCCCAAATTTCAAACACCAGCCAGCCCAACCCAACTCCTCCTTCTTCTTCCTCCAGCCAACCCAACTCGGTTTAAATCCAAAAAAGGCACCTGTACATGTATTGATTGACTCATTTGGCACCTCTACTCAAAAAACGATTTAAAAGGCACATGTACTTCTTACGTATGACACATTTGGCACCTCCTACGAACGGCGTCACCATTCTTCCGTTATCCACTGACGTGGCGCGCCACGTCATAAACATGATGACGTGGCGTGCCACGTGGCAAATCTGACCCGAATCAAGCTGAACCGGGTCTGGACACGGGTCATTTATTTGGGTCGTGAACGACGCGTCATCCACTTCACTTCAAAAGAGTGAACGACGCGTCGTTCACTCTTTATTCTTTTCTTTTCTTCATTTTTCTTTATTTTCTTTTCTTCATTCGTCATCTTCTTCGTTGTTTTCATTTCTTTCTTTTAAAACACCAAACCATTTTTCGTTGTTTTCTTTTCTATTTCTCTTTTTCCTTTCCTTGGAATCAAGTCTCTGCAATTGGGGGGAAGCAATCTGCAAATCAAGTCTCACGGGAATCTCAGCTCTAAGAAATCCATCTCTGCCAAATCGCAAAATTCCAATCTGCCATTAAATCATCACCTCAAGCCTCTCCCTCACTGAACCAATCCTAAATCCCCTGCCAAATTTTAAATAATCCCTTTGCAATTTAACCCAAAACCTCACTACAAAAATCAATTCCAATCCTAAATCCCTCTGCAATTTCCAATCAATCCTCCTGCAATTAACTCCAATCTCAAATCCACTCTCCCAATCGCCCTCGCCTGCCAAAATTAAACCAATAACCACACTGAACCACCGCAGCCACCACCGCACCTCCTCCACAACCAAATCCAGCCGCCGCACCTCTACTCCGGCTCCAAATCCCTCATCCCCTCAACCTCAACTAAACCACCAAATTAAACCCGAATTAAAACCAAAACAGTCGCCAATCAAAAATGAATTCACTACAATTAATCCTACCCAATTCAATCCTGCCAAAATCACAAACACACTCCCTCTCTGCCCTTGCCAATTACTCAAATCAATTCTACCCAAACCCAAATTAAAACATCCACTCACCGCCGGAGCAAACCAATCACCGCCGCAGCGACCGGAGTGTCCGCCACAGTGGCTGCCAATCACCTCCCTCGCACTCCACCTCTGTTTCCACCGATCCACTGCTTGGCCTCTACTATCCGTTCGTTTCTTCTCTTTGTTCGTTGATTTTTTCTTTTTTCTGGTAAGGAAAAATGAAAAGAAAGAAAAGAATGAGCTGCCCAACACCACGCTGGAAGAAGAAGAGAGAAAGAAGAGAAAGAAGAAAGAAAGAAAGAGAAAGGAAAGAAAAAGAAAAAGAAAAAGAAAAAAGAAAAAAAGAAAAATGAAGAAAAAGAAAAGAATAAAGAGTGAACGACGCGTCGTTCACTCTTTTGAAGTGAAGTGGATGACGCGTCGTTCACGACCCAAATAAATGACCCGTGTCCAGACCCGGTTCAGTTTGATTCTGGTCGGATTTGCCACGTGGCACGCCACGTCATTATGTTTATGGCGTGGCATGCCACGTGGCGCGCCACGTCAGTGGATAACGGAGGAATGGTGGCGCCGTTCGTAAGAGGTGCCAAATGTGTCATACGTAAGAAGTACAGGTGCCTTTTAAACCGTTTTTTGAGTAGAGGTGCCAAATGAGTCAATCAATTCATGTACAAGTGCCTTTTTTGGATTTAAACCAACCCAACTCCCTGCAACTCCAACCAAACACAAAAACAACAAACAAAACAAAACAAAATCAAAGAAACCTCCCCTGTAAGACCCGATACGCGACCGGAGTTCGGGGAGGCAAGATAAATAAAGCAGTCGGGGAAGGAGGTGAAGAGATTGTGACGATGACGATGACGACGACGATAACGATGGATGCGGATGCAGATGCAGTGGAGGAGAGAGAAAGAAAAGAGAGAAGAAGAAAAAGAAGGAAAACCTACTCAATGATTCTGCCGAGAAACCGAGAGAGAGCAAATTGTAAAATTTGAGAATGGAGAAGGAGAGAGAGCGTGAGAGTGAGAGAGTGGAATTCTCTGTGTGTGAGCGTCTCCTTGATTGAGAAAATGGGAAGGTATTTATAGAGGTGAGGTTGAGTGTGGGATGGGCGGTGGTGATGATGGTGGCTAGCAGTGGCAATTGAGAGAGGAGAGGTGAGGCAGATATGTGATGATGATGGGCGGCTAGCAGTGGCGGTTCGGCGATGGCAAGGGTTGACGAGGGTTATCCTTATACTTTTAGTTTGAGCCAACGGTACGAAAAAATTCGTTTAAAATCAATAAAAGTTCGAATGAAAAATAAAATTCGAACAAACGAAATAAAATGACATGAAATAAAATATGAAACGAAATGAAAAATAAAAAATAAAAAAATAATTGATATTAAAAAAAAATTAATAATACGACGAATGATAAAAATGTGGATATGTTATTACAAAATGTTGAAAATTGGGTAGATATACTCCCTCCATTCCCAAATACATGTCATTTTAGCGTTTGAGCCTGTGTGGAAAAGAATGTCATTTTCACATTCCCACGCATTTTTGGCTTTATACTGACTACTTTACCCTTGACTACTTTTCCTCTACCATTCTCAAGCCTCTCTCCCAAACGAGCACAAATCCATAGATTTTTTGGAATAATTTGGAGGGAAATTGAAAATTGATACTCCAATTTGGTGGGAAATGAAGATTGGACCACCAGGCAAGCAGTGGGGGTTTGGTGATTGTTGATGCTGGAGATCAAGTGGCGGTGATGGGTTTTTTGTATTTGAGGCAGTGGTGGTCGGCGGTGGTGATGCGGTCGCCGAGAACGAGAGGCATGGTCCGCTGTGATGGTGAAGAGAGCAAGAGATGGTTGTCAGTGGATGGTTGTCAGTGGTTGTTTTTTTGTTTTTGTTTGAGGTAGTAATGATTGAGGGTGTATTTTAATTTTTGTGTTTGTGTTTGTGTTTGTTGGTGACGATGGCTAGGAGAGGATGACGATTTTGGTAGTTGTGCGAGGCGGTGGTGGTTTGGATTTGTTGGTGGTTTTGGGCAGTAGTGATGGTGGTGATGATGGGTTCGGTTGGTGGATTTGGCAGTGAGATAATGAGATGGCTGAATTTTGGTGGTGGTGAGACGAATGAGGATAAGTGTCAATATCGTAAATACATGGATTAGTGAAGGGGCAATTTTGTAATCACACGATGCGCACAATATCGTTTTAATATTTGCGCCAAACTCTAAAACAATATGTATTAGGGAATGGAGAGAGTAAGTGTGTAGGGGTGTTTATTGGTCGATATCAAAATATTTTAATAATAAAAAATTTGATATATCATATTAGAAATAATAGATATCATACCATATAATTTATTGTTTGATATCATTGCTAAATTACTAAAATAATTTGGTATACACCGAATACCGAATCAAACTATAAACTATTAGTTAGGCGATTTTGTGAAAAAAAGAAAGAGAGTTTTGAGGTGAGAATGAGAGAAAAAATAGAAAGGGTTAGAGGTAATTAGATAATTAGATCGGATAAGAAAATAGGGTTGTGGTGTGGTGTGTATGTGTCCACCTCTTTTTCTGTATTTATTTTTTAATTTACATAATAAATATATTAAAAATATAAAAATATGAAATTATAATGGCATTACAATAATATCGTACAACAAAAATTATTTACCGTATCATACCGGAAAAAATCCGGTCAATATTTGATAATATCATACTAAAAAATGAAAAAAATATCGACCATATAGAGCAAATTTCGTGGTAATTCCGGTTTGATAGTTGGATGCACAAGTGTGTACAATCATGGTAAGTAATAAAAATAAGATTGTCGTGGTAGCTTTTTCCATGGAAATAATAATAATAATAATAATAATAATAATAATAATAATAATAATAATAATAATAATAATAGACGGAAGGTGCGGATCTTATTTCTTAAAAATTATTGTTGGTTATACGTAAACTCTTAATTAAAAAAGTTAGAAAATTAGAAAAAAAATGAATTATTTATTTAAGAAGATAAAATACACTTGTCCTTATAATTTTTTATTCGGTCATCAGATTAGGTATTGACTACTTCTGATTCAAGCTGGGTAGGATCCTGAAAATTGGTAAAGTTTTTTCTCATAAGTTTTAACAGCTGGGTACCCAATATTCCAACTTAAATTTTTTAGTTAAAGTAAATGATGTATATGTTGTGGGTTGTCCCTCCAACTTTCTGATAACATAAGATTCTGTCCAACCCAGGAATTCCCCTTAAACTAAGGAAGCTTTTATTTTTTCGTACCTAAACTTCGGAAAAATATGCAATCTCAACCTTATATATATATATATATATTAAAATAATTATACAAATATAATGAAATTATGATGATTATACTTCGCTGAGTTCATTAAGTTAAGAACATGTTTGGTTAATTGTAATAGACCGTAATGAATGAAAATGAAATCTTATTTTTTAATATTCTAACTGTTTTATTACAAATAATAGAGATAGTACGGAAGTTTCATTCCCGCAAATTGTTTAAACGATTGTTGCCTTGTTTTCTTCTTTCGGATAAAAAAAAAAATAATTAATTATTATTGATATTGATCTAGTCTAGTTTTTCTCAAAAAAATACTTAGAATGTTCAAAATAAAAACTTGTGAATAAGTCTTTTTGTCGAATAATTGAATCCACCTGTTACTGCACTGGAAAGTAGAAGCATTGTACTCCACGTCTCCAACCCAAACCATTTGTTTTTCTTTTCTGTTCTTTTCAGAAAAGAGAGAAAAGAAAAGAAAACTACAAGCCAAGGTATTGTGTGTCAAACCAGTTGGGCCACGTTGATGACTCCTCAAAGACACGCAAAACTTCTTATCCATTCCCTTCTGAAAAGGGCATCCAATCCAACACCTCCACTTTTTCTACAAGTGTTCTTGTTGTTATGCCAAAGTGTCAAGTGTCAAGTGTCGACAACAAAAACCACAAATATCTAACACCATCCAACGTATGTAACTGTAGTATGTTTTATAGCAGAAACATACAATACAACTTCGCCTTTTTGGGCCTACCAAAAATGGTAGGGTGAAAACAGAATGATGAGCTCTATACAACAATCCAAGAAACTGGCATCACTCATTCTAGCAAGCTAGGATTCGAAAAAACTAAACCCAACTGCCTGCTACTTCACAGTATCTATCACCTATCTGTGATGGTTTACTTAACCAGCTGCTGCACCATGGATTCAGATCCAAGTAGAACACAAACTGTACAAGGGGAAGACGGAGAGGGAGAGGGGTCGGTTTTGAATCGCCAACCACATCAGAACCATCTCCCGGAGGAACTGACCAATGCTGTCTCCTCCGGATCTTCAGCAGGTTTCGGCATGGTGGGCAGAAGTGGAAGAGGTGGAATTGTGCTGGAATCAGACGGCGACTGTAAGACCTCTTCCTCTGCAGAGACAGGCACAGGCTGAGCTGGTTCAGGTGAATAGGTGAAGTTGAGATCTTTATTTGCAGCCAATGCAAGAAGCTCTTTCTCTTCCAGCCCTTTCATCGGTGCAATGCTGCATCTGTCAGTAGTGTGCTTGGCCAATGCATCTTTGAATTTTTTGATCTGAACACAAGCAGCATACTAACAATAAGCACAATGCAGAAATGAACAATAAGAGAACCGATGCAACAACAGACATGCACATGCATCATAATTTCGCATCAATCTTATTTGTCTGTCCATATAAATTACAACTGAACCACATAATTTGGTACGAGACATTCGTGGTTTCTGTCAAAACTACAGTGTTTCTAGACAGCAAAAACAAGCCAATGATTACAAAACAACACAACTCATAAGTTAGATTGGCAATAAATAAAGCCTAAAGAGAGTGGATTTTGGAACTCTGAATACAAAAGGGTCAGTTTCACTAGCAACTTCAGAAAGAGATCAAAATTGATTTGTATTATATACATGCCATAAAAGAGATTGGAAATCAATGGAAAAGGGGAATAAATTGGTAGGCTAATTCGAGTTGAAATGCATGACAAATAATAAAGGAAGGATTTTTGATTGACATCCGAAGATATCACTCGCTGAACAGTTACAATAGATCAGCAAAAGAAGGTGATATAATGGGAAACTAACCGTCGCATTGGTACAGCTAAAACTGCATAACCGGCCATGAGCCCCTCGATAGAACCGGAAGAATGGCATAACATGGACATTGAGACTATAAGACATAGATTTCTGTTCCTCACAGTTCACCTGAAGAAACTGGACATCTGGGTTCAATTCTGCCAGCTGACATATCTGTCAAATCGTAACACCCCACCCAAATTACTACTAAATCTCCCCAGTGAGAAATTACTCGGAAACAAATGTGTGCATACACGCACACATGGAGGCTATACCTTGGGATGGAGAGCTCTGCAACCACCACAGCCAGGCGAGAAGAAATCAACGACAACAAGTTTATCCCCAGCATTCATGAGAGAGTCCACAAGGTCTTGCGCAGAAGTCACCTCTCTCATGTTGGGTTGCAATCCCTTCTCCCACCATTTTTGAAGATACTTAAGCTTGAGGCCATCCCCACTCTGTTAATTCGACAACAAAATAAAAAGGAACCCTCTTAGTTTAGATTCAGCTGAGATCTCTGTAAGATCAAAATGAAAGTTTATCTATAACGCAATAAGAATTTCTTATGATAACAATCCACAACTGAACCCTCAACAAGTCTCATCATCAATATTTAGAAAAGTAGTCAAAATTTAACAGCAGTTAAAATTGAAAATCAAAACTAGATTCTTTAATCAACAAATGTCCTTGGCGTTATGTGGCTCCTATCAATTCAATCAATTGTCAATCCTATTGAGCAAACATAATCGATTATTAAGTCTCAAACTTATTAGTAACTTTTTTTTACCAAACATAAATCACCAAAAAATGAATAAACTCCCATCAATGACAACTAACTGTACTTTCTTGAACAAAGAAAAGAACAGGCATCGAAGAAGAACAATAGAAATTCACTACACAATAAAAGGGCAATATTTCAAAACAGAAATTGACATACCTGAGCCTTAATTGAAGTTTGAAGCAGATACCCTCTACTCGATTTGCCCTGATTTCCATGAACAGGAACTCTATCGCCAAGGAAGTCACAGCCAAAAGATGTCGCCTTCGATCTCAAAGCCAGTGGCCTTAGTTTCAAAGGAAACCCATTAAGCCGGTTAGGTAGTTGTTGCTGTTTGCCTTGATAAGTCTTAGCAATACAAGAGGACGAAGATGCAGAAGAAGAAACCAGATTCGTATTGCAGAAAACATCGGCCATGTTGGTTGGTGATGAGGAATGATTTCAAGAACACAGAAAGATTCAAACTTTTGCCCCAAAAACAAAAGAAAGAGAACAGAAAAAAGATTTTGAAACGGAAATGGTCAACTGGGTTCTGGTCAACATACACAAAAGCTTTCTCTACAAGAACAAAGAAAGGAGTTTTGTGTTGCGAAGAAGAAGAAACGGAGAAAACTGGCGATTTCGTTAGCGTGAAAAAGTCAGGCTTTGAATTGCTTTTGCTTCTCTCTCAACCTTTTGCTTTGAATTTAATACTTCTCAATAAAGTGAAATCCTTTTTGAGTTTTTGTTTTTTTTTTCTTGACAGATTTAGAATGCAAAAAATAAAAAATAAAAAATATCCCAAGAAACAAAATGCTGCAAAACTCTGTTTTAAATTGAATACGTGAATGCATTTATTTGGTTAATTAAGAGTAAATTTCGCAATTAAAAATGTAAAATCAGGCATTAATATCGAGTTTACTGAGTGATCAAACGGATAAAAAGTGTTTAGTTTAATAAACGTGTGAATTTGACTTGAGGATTTTCAGAAGCCATAGACGAAAATATAGCTAAAAAGGATGAAAAACGAATTGTGTGAGTGTGAAAATGTGCATGTGCAGGCGTGGGCTACTGTCATCCGTTGGATGGCTTGTGGGGTGGGAATCTTACGGCTGCTAAAAGAAGGGATTGGATAAGGTTTTTCATTTTTGAGTAGTTTAAGATTATTCTGTGTTTTTGATCTGTATTTTTCAGTTTTTAGGGCCAGAAGGGAGGCACGTGAGACGGTAGATGCCAGACACGTGGATAGGTTTTGGATATACTTTGGATAAAATTAAAATGGATGGATTGGTTATTTTCCTTTTTTTCAGTTTTCTTTTTCTAACTTGATTTGCTATTTCCATTTATTTATTTATTTATTTGTATTTGTCGACTAGAAAGTTCGGTAAAAAATTGTGGACAGAAATTCTGACCGACTACCCTTTTTTTTTTGTTTCTTCCTTTCAACTTATTTTAATTTATTTTAGGTCCACGTCATATTCCAAGTTTCTACATCAACAAAACTACAAATTCCAGCTGAAATCTAGCTGAGGCATCTGCTGTCGACCAAAGCAAGAATATATCGGTACTTAAAGCTTCTATTTTACGAGTAATTATACACTATATTCGGTATGTCATGTCACTATATTCACTTATACATTTAGGATTTTTAAAATTTGAAAATACTATAAACTTAAGTGGTGGTGACCTTATTAGTTTGGATGCACGCTTAGTTGAAATATCAGATATATTATATAATTTTCTCTATTTTACGGTGAAAAAATAGTTCCAACCTGTTCTAAGTAGTACTTTTATTTATATATAAATTAGATTTTTTATTAAACAATCGTGTTGGAAAACAAATCTAAAATCGATCTAAAAAGATACTACAAACTAAAAGTATCATGAACAGATTTCAAACAACTAAGAATTGATCGTAGCGCGTTGTTACCCCACGCCATTAGAAAACAAAGGTGTCACTCCTCCAACTAATGGTCAATCCACAAAATATCTTTAATAAAATCAGAGAGCATAGGAAAAATAAGTTTTCACACCTTCACGGTACTAATAAGGATATGTAATCTTTTTCGAATCAAATATATCTTCTTCTTGAAATGAAAGGTTGTTTTGTACTCCCTCCATCCCACAAAGGATGACTTTCTCGCATCCCAATATTCAGTAGGGAACGCATATCGAGGAAGCCGGATGAGGCACTATTTGATCCCAAAAAAATTCGATTCTTTTTTAACGTACGTTAATCCTTAACGTACTTCCCAGAAAAAATTAGAGGCAAAATTGTCTCAAATAGTGAGTCTACCGCCCGTTTTAAGATACGTGCCGAAACAGTAAAAGCAAAAGCTAAAACGACATCCTTTCTGGGATGGAGGGAGTATCTTTAACTGATTTGTTTATTTGTGGTTTTAGGTTGAAGTTAAACAAATATCCAAGCACTTCCTTATTCAGATTTACTGAAGTGTGCGAATCAAAATATCATATCGGAAAAATAAAAAAAATAAAGAATAAATGTAAGAGTCATGAAACTCATAATGAAATAAAATATTTTTTAAAAAACGTACGATTTAAACCCAAAACAAACAGTATTATTCATTAAGAATTTTTGAATGACATTTAATTCTCCAATAAGATTTAAGGGTGAACCGGGGCACTCAATGCTATTTTTGCACAGCCCTGCGTGGAGTTAGTTGAAATTCTAAATAAAGTTCAAGGGAAAAAAAAAGCCAATGTTAATCCTTTTTTTTTATAAGTAAATTAATCCATCTAATAGGATTAATGTACACTCGAAAAAAAGTACGAAAATTTTTGGGGTCAAATAGTGAGTCATCCGGCCTTTTCGAGACGCGTGCATGAATAGTAAACCTCATCTAATAAACCCCGAAGGGAGTATAAAATTTGAAGGGTTTGTAACTCTGTATACTATTATTACATCTTATAGCACTTTCTTATTCCATGAACAATGCCTAATTAATTTGTCTAATATGTAAACAATTTTTTAACTATTTAATTAGTTGTTCTTTTTACCAATTTTTTCTATCTAAATGCTAGTGATTTTCTATCGTGATGCTACTAAAAAATACTATTTTTCTCTTTTTATATAAAAAATTGGCACTTAAAAGCATTTAGGAAAAAAATACCGCAAAGAGCACTTCAAGACTATTCCAGAGCAAAGAATTGTAGCGGGCCTAGGATGTTGTCTTCACTAGAACCATGATCAACCCAGTTGCACTATAAAAGCCAGCCTATAAAAGCCCATTAGAAGTGCAACAAGATCTCACCAGCAGCAACCAGTAGCAGAGAAAAAATCAACTACACCTCAAGGAAGAATTCCTGAAGGAAAGGAAGACAAGATACCCTAAACTATGATTATAAAATCTCAACCAAACACTAAAGTTGGGGGTATTGAGGATTATGGGGAAAAAATAGATCTCCAAGAATGATGTTGGTCGGAGACGACAAAACAATAATTTTATTTTGCTTATATTTTATTTTCCTTTAGTTTTGAACCCAATTATGATTTTCATGCGTAGCTAAGTACTGAATTCTTGGTGAAGACTTATGGTTCCAATTTGATCTTTGTGATATCTAATGAAACTTCATATTTTTTTATTCGTATTTTTTTTTATTCTTACGTAATTGTTTATCTTATCTTCAATAGGTTTATGAATTAGCTACTTTTAAATTGATTAGGATAAGTAATGTCGGCTCAGTTTATGCGTCTGTAATCATGTTTGAGCTAAGCATCTAAGACGCAAGCCCAGGTTCACCTAGGGTTAGGAATCAAAGAATTTTGGTTAAAGAGCTGAGCGTCCCAGATCTTTCCCTAGAACAGTCTTTTCCTAGTTTTAATCAATCACTCTAGTAAAATCTTATAAGCATACCTTAGGGTTGCTAGAGGGATTAGGATTCTCTGATAAGCGTACCTTCAGGAAATTTGATATAGGAGGAGAGTATGAGCTCTAAGCGAAACTGAACTCCATAGTTGTTCTGCGGATTTGAATTGATAATCTTTGCATCAATGATCAGAAGATTAATATTGGAATCTCAACTTAAGTTTTCACCGAGAATTTTTCCTCATTAATAAATCCCAACTCTTTTTCTTTGATTTGCATTCTTTAATTGTTATTTTAGGTCTTGAAGTATTTTTACAATTTACTCAAAATATTTTTTCTTGGTTTTGAAACCATCACTTTTATTGTTTTTTACCTGGTTATTTAAGATTAATTCAGTTCTCATTGTCTCTATGGAACGATCATCTTCCATTATCTACAATCCTTTTTGTAGTTTAGTGCTAGTTGCAATTAAATTATTTTTTACGGTATCAACGACCGATCACTATTCTAACATCTTTATGTAGGTTTCACAAAGCAAATACAAAATTACTTACGACCTCAGTTATGAATAGTTATTGGAACTAATGGTTAGCTGCAATTGAACATGCAACTCATTGGTTGTCTTTTTAGTGGCGAATGTACCAGTAAGCTGGGACTCGAACCTAAGTTCGACTCTCAGCTCCGCCTATAAAAAAGAGAGTAATGGTTAGTTAATAGTGAAGGTAATTAATATTTTTATAGTTTAGCCAATGACGAGTGAAATCAATGTTACAATAACCGGACTAGATCAGTTGATCTGACCATGATATATATGATGATTTAGACCAAAGTTTAAAAAACTGGATCGTGAGGTTGAATTGGGCAGCTAAAAAGTTTAAGGTTTAGAGGTGTTGCTACCCGATTTTGGATTTTAAATTTTTCGTCAAAAATATTTTTGCATTTCTTGTCAGCAATTTTCTAAAGTCATTCTCTCATTTATTGTTGTCAATCTGATGTTTATTTTCACGCTTATGTCATTTAAATTTTATTTCGTACTTTTTTTGCATCTTTATCACTTTTTCCGTTCGAACCCGTATCGGTTGAGTCAAATTCTCGAAACCAAGGGTCGAACTATGTCGCTCATTAGCTACTTATTCTTTATTATTTTTCTAACTCGCGCGATCTCATTGCAATTTGTTCAATTTTTATCCTAGCATTTTTCTGTTCGAACTTTTATCGCTTGCAAGTAGGGCTGTCAAAACGGGTCTGCGGGTCCAGACCCGGCCAGACCAGAAGAATTCGGGACCGGGACTCGACCCGACCCGACAAAATACGGGTCCAGATTTCTGGTCCCGGTCCCAGCCCGGTGGGTCTAGTCCGGGTCCGGGACCAGACCCGGACCAGACTTTCTTTTTTTCAAAATAATTACTTTTTATTTATTTATTTTCCTTTTTTCCTTTCTTTTTCCTTTCTTTTTCCTCTCTTGTACCTGTACGACCTCACTCACTCCCTTCTCTCCTCTTTTCTTTCTTTTTCTCTCTCTCTTTTCTCTCTTCTTCTTCTCTTCTGCTGCACCTTCCTTCTTTCTTTCATTTTCTTCATTCTTTTATTTTCCTTTTCTTTCCCTCTACTCTCCTTTCTTTTCTTTCTTCTTTCTATGTGGTGAATGGTGATGGTTTTGTGGTGATGACGACGAGGATGGGTGATTGTGTGGGTGATGGTGGCCGGGTTTGGTGGCGATATGGTCGGTTGATCCACTGGGTTTGTGTTTGGCGACTGTGGTGATGGATGGCCGGTTTGATCGGCTGGGTTTGATCTGTTTGATCGGCTGGGTTTGTGTTGGTGGTGAGGGTTAGATGGTGATTTGGTGGATTTAGATTGTGGTGTTGGTGGTGGAGCTGGATTTAGAGGAAGAAGAAGATGTTTTTTATTTAGTTTTAGGGTTTGGTTGGTATTTTATTATGATTTTGGGCAAAAGAACTGAAGAAGGGTTATGAGTTTCCGGGTCTCGGGACAGACCCGAGACCCGCTGGGTCTAACCCGGTCAGACCTGGCCTTACACGGGTCAGGACTAGACCCGACCCGGACACAATTCGGGACCGAAAAATTGGTCCCGGTCCCGGCAAAATCCTGGGACTAGGGCCGGGGCTTCGGGTCTCGGGACTGGTTGACAGCCCTACTTGCAAGTAATTTTTTATCGAACTGCGGCGAACCTTTCATCGCTCACTGTATGTTAATTATTTCAGTTTATTTTATTCTACATTTTAGCATTTTTGGTTCGAGTTTTTATCCATTTTCAGGCGAAATTGCCCGTACCATTGGCTCGAACCAATAAATAAATACTAAAACCTTTTCCATCTCCATCTCATCACAACCGTTGGATTGGTCAACCAGTGGATGGTCAACCATCCAACGGTCATCTCTTTTTCCTATTAAACCACCCTCAATTTCCCCTTCTTCCTTCAAACGAGACATCCTCAACCTCTTCTTCTCTAATTTCTTCCAAGTATTTAATTCCTCCCTCACCTTAGTACTCATCTACACTCTCCATTTTCCAAGCCTACTCGACCTCTAACCATCATCATCATCATCTCTACTCCCTCATCTAGCACTCAATCTACATTTCTCCCTCCATAAATAGCCAAGGAAATTTTCCAATTAAGGGGGGGAGGGAGGCACCAATTCACACACGAACACACACGCAAGCATTAATTCAATCCCACCTCCGCAAGATTAAAACCAAACACCCAACAAGTTCCGTTCAACCCATTGCAAAATTAAAATCAAAACACCCAATTCAATCAAAATTCCATCCTCCGCAAAATTGACCAATACCAATTTAAAATTATCAACAACCACGCCGGTGACACCAAGCCGCACCACCGTTGTTGCCCAACCACACCAAGCCACACCACCGTTGTTACCCAACCACCACGAGCCACGCTGCAAACCCTGACCCATCACAGCCACCGCTGCTACCATACGGTCTCAACCAGCCACGCCACAGCCACCGTCTTTGCCACCGCCACCAAGCTGCGCCCCCTTCTCTGCCACCACCACACAACCATAATCCAAATCCGCCCAATCACTATCTAATCCAAACCAAAGAAAAAGAAAATAAAGGGAAAGAGAGGAAGGGGAAGGTCTACGGCAAGGAGGAGAGAAAAGAAAGAAAAGGGAAAGAAAAATAGAGAAGAGAAGAAAGTGAGGCTGTGTTGGCCAAAGGAAAAAGAAAAGAAAATAGATAGGGGTTGCATGTTTAATTATTATGTTCGTATGCTTGCATGTTTAATTATTATTTTCGTATGCTTTTACATGTTTAAGTATTCCGCTTGCATATAATCGTCAAAAAGTATTACTTCGCTTGCATACAATAATTTTGATGCCGATTATTCAAATGCTCGTACTATTTAGCTAATTATTTTTGCATGCTCTCGAATGCCTAAATAATTATTTTGCTCGCGTTTAATCGCTAAATTAATTATTTCACTCGCGATAAGTCATTAAATATTTATCTGTTTCAACTATCATTTTCCCGAACTAATAATTTCGTCTTTGTAGGGTAAATCAACTTCCCATACCCTTCACGAGTAAACATTTCTTACCCTTTTATTTATTTCACGCTTTTCGCATATATGTTCGTATGCATGATGTTTAAAATATAATTTATCCATTGGGCATGGTCACATAAATTAGGACTTTCTATTTTTTAAACATGATTAAACACCTCTCACTCCGGTAACCTTTTAGGATGTGACTCGGGTGCCTAAGACCTTCCCGAGTCTATAATACGACCCCGAACCACAGTTCTCGGGTTCAGACCCATTTTGCCTTAGTTTTTATTTTTTTATGCCATGACTTTAGGTTCCCTAAACCTTGAAACAAATTAGGGTGGCGACTTCATTTGCATGATGTGAGATGAGTCCGATTTCGTCTCACATCTCGTCCCAAACCCACGTCGCATCAGGAAAAACCAAAAAAGGGGTGCGACAGTTTGGCGACTTCACTAGGGACTAATAGGGTCGAAGTCGGATTTTTTTTGAGGTGTTTGTTTTTCAATAAATTGTTAAATTTGTTTCATATGATTTTTGTACATGATTAATTATTTTCATTGATATGATAAATTGTTGTATTATCACATGATTTTTTATACATGATTATTGTTTTTATTTGTTAGTAAATTGTTCACATGATTCGTTGTTACTCGCTTTGATAAACTGTCATTGCATATGCATCTCACGCATAATGCCCTACCATCGGGCCTTTTCCAAATAAGATTAGGAGGTTAGTAGTGAGGCCCTGGGACACGTGTCCTTGGTAGTTTTCACGAAGCCCAAACTCGGACTTGAACCTCTAAATGGGTGAACGCCTAGAACTTTTGATGGTTCGACAGGCAATCACATATCCATTTACTGAGGGACCACTTCTATGGTATCATCCGGGAGCCTTCCAGCCAGAATAGAAGTAGTTGGTGTCACCTCAGCATATGCATCATATTGAAATGCGTATATTGTGACTTTGTTTCGCTTTTTTCCACTGATTTCTCAAAAAAAAATCCATCTACAACTGATTTCTCAAAATTTTCACATTTTACAAACTGATTTTTTTCTAAAATTTTCCGCATTGGAAACCTTTTTCCGCAAACTTTTCCCGTTGGTAACTTTTTCCATAAAAATTCCCGTATTGGCAAATCTTTTCGTAAAATTGTCACATTTTGCAAATTTTTCAATTTGTCCATATTTGCAATTTTTTGCAATGTCTCCATGTTTGCCAATTTTTTTCACAATTTTTCAATATCCATAAATGTTTCCGCAATCCTTCACATGTACAATTTTTTACTTTTCCAAAAATTTCTCTACAATTTTTGCACGTGTGTCAAATGTTTTCGCAATTTTTCCACATGAGTCAAATTTCTCCACAATTTTTCCCACGTTTCTCTGCAAATTGCTCCACGGGTACAACTTTTCCCGCAATTTTTCACATTGACAAATTTTTCCAAAAATCTCTCCATGTGTGTAAATTCTTCCATAATTTGTTCCATGTATGCAAAAAAAAAAAAACATTTCCCTCAATTTTCACATGCAAATTCTTTCGCGATTTTTCCATGTTTAGAATTTTGTCTCAATTATCTCCGTAATTCTCCATGCTTGCAATTTTTTTATTGCCATTATTATCCATGTTTTACTTTTCAGATTTATTAAATCATCATTCTGATTTTCGGTCTATGCTGGATGCTATTGATTAGTTTTCTTTCTTACAGAACGAAGGCAGGAAAAGGACTTCACCACTATAAACAAGGGCGCTCCGTGGGAAGCAACCCATGTGTTCTTTTCAAATATTTCAATTTTTTTGTCAGTTTTAATTTTTAATTCCTAATTTTGGGATATCCTTTCCTCCATACTTACTATTTAATTCCCCTTTATTTCAGGAGCAAGGAAACTTATGAACTGGGGGGCAAGCAAGTGAAAGGATGACCAGATTTTTTTTTTGGAGAACGTCAATGGTTAAGCCTAGTTCACCGGGGGGCAAGGAACAGGGAGAGGTAATTCGCAACAAAGAGTTCTCTACGTCCATCCTACTCTTGTCTTCAGATCATCGCTGAGGCAGGTGCAGAGGAACGCTCCTCCTATCAACTCTTGAACGATTCTCCTCGGGAAATTTTACCATCAAGACATTACTGTCACCAAGTGCCCTTCAGAAACCATTCCTCATCTTGGTGAAGAAACATAACAATGATGGATGCGTGTCCTTCAGGGACCCCAGTCAACATAATGCGTTCTCGTTCCGTGCAATAACGACATTTACGCCCTACACGGCTCTTGATCGCAAATTCAAACTCAACCATGATCAAATCTCTCATATTTTGAATTTGATCATCACAGGCAAGATCTCTCCATACACGGATACAACGATCATACGAAGCTAAAGTGCTAAAACTTCTCTCTGAAAAGAAACAACTGGTTAGCTTCCCCAATGACAATCTGAATCTCCAGCTTAGTATTGTAGGGCTCAAATTTTGTTCCATCACTCCAAATTATGTTCAAGCTATACTTCTTGAACAAATCATCAATAATTGGTCATCCTTAACGCAAATGATGTCTCCTCGCCACGAGTAGCCAAGGAACGAATCCAGAAGGATGCCAAGCTGGTTCTTCATCTGCTACGCCGAGCTGGCCTCTTTGCAAAACATCAATACATTTTGCAAATAACCAGTCTCAAGGTTTATTCTGAAGCCATCCTTTCTTGGCAGTCTGACCAAGTCCAGAAATGATTCAGTTATTCCCAAAGCGGAATCTACTATGAGGTCGTGCATTCAGCGAGATCAGATTGTGATTGGCTATGACGGAACTGTTAGAAATGTCTGCAACAATACTATTATCCAGTTGTAATGCAGATGATGCTAGGCCCAAACTTACGAAGCTGACTCCTCGCTGATGAACCTGTCTGATCGTTAGCTGTCGCCTGCTACGCCTCCAGAGAAGTCCATTTTCCTCTCTGCCTCTTTAAAGTTTTGTACAATCATTCATTCCCGTATTAGGGGGGGGGAATTCTTTTTAATTATTCATATTTTTTTATGAGTGGTCGTACCCTCACGTTTTTGTCTATAAAATTGCTAAAACTATTAAGATTTGTTACAAAATATGCATAAAATTCTTTGAATAAAAGCCACACTACCTTCAAATTTTCAAACCTTCCCTAGATTGAGCATGTTCAACATGTTACTGCATCATGGATAACTTGTGCATCCATTTGAAATTATATGACATGCATGATCTTGCCTACTAGCTCTTATATCTGTAGCATGCTTAGACGTAAGCAGTCATACATACATCTAGGGGTGGGCATTTGGGTATTTCGGATATCGGGATTCCGAAATCCCAAAAAAAATTCCCGAACCCGAACCCGAATTTTCACTACCCTAATTTTCCGAACTCGAATTTGAATTTCTGAAATTCGGGTATATCCGAATTTCCCAAAATTCAAACCCATTCAATCAAAACCCCAATTAATCCAATCCCAAATTGCAACCACTAATATCAACCAGCAACCACCCAATCGCCCATCGCCGCTGCTTCACTCATCGCCGCTGTCAATCATCACCGTCGGCCTCCCACACCCATCACCAAATCCAGTCCATCAATCCTATCTCCTCTCAAACCACCACAACCCACAGATCTGCCACCACCTCAACAGATCTGCCACCGCAACCCACCACAATACATCTCTAATACAGCCACAAGAGAAACAGAAAAGAAAGATGAGAGGAAATAGAAAAGAGAAGAGAGTGAAGAGAAACAGAAGAAAGAAGAGAGGAAAGAAAGAAAAAAGAAAAAGAAAGAAAGAGAGAGAGAGGCTTCGCGAAGAAAGAAAGGAAAGAAAGGAAAGAAAGAAAAGAGGGGAGAGGAAAGAAAAGAGAGGTGTTGGGCTTCGGCCCAACCCAAGGAAAGAAAGAAAAGAGAGATTATTTCGGAAATTCGGGTGTCCGAATTTCCTCAAATCCATTCCGAACCCAAACTCGAATTAATTTCGGGTATCACATACTCGAACCCGAAATTCTGAATACCCGAACCGAAATTTGAAAAATTCTGGTCGGAAATTTCGGAATTCGGAATTTTCAGAAAATGCCCACCCCTACATACATCCCTGTGAGCGTTTTGGGCCTCCACGCCTTATTCCTTTCATGAGTGTAAATGCCTGACTAAGTGCTAGTTGGATTTGCATAATATCCAGGGTACATGCACCATTAGACATGGGATAACTGTAAAATGACAGGGGACTTTGCTCTTTCTTCCATTGTTTTTATTTTTCAATAAGACAATGAGCAGTGATTGACTGAGATGGTTAACCAGAGGTAGGGTGCACATCGAACTTGGCTGGTGCAAGAAGGGATGTGAAAGCTCTAAGGATTGTTGATGGCTGGAAGAAGGTCGAACAAAAACAAGAGACGAAGGGCTCGACCTTAAACCAAAACTGAGGAAAGCCAACACAAAAACTGTACTTGCTTTGCTTGCCGATGTATTTTGTGTTCGAATAGAGAAAAGAAAAGGAAAGAAGAAAGAAAAAAAAGAAGAAAAAAGAAAAATAAAAAAGGAAAAGAAAAAAGAAAAGAAAGAAGGAAAAAAGAAAAAAAGAAAAAGAAAAATGAAGAAAAAAAGGAAAAAAAAAGAAAAGGAAAAATCAAAAGTGTTCGAAGAACACAACAAAACAAAAGCAGAAGCAAGTGCAAAAGAGGCCCCAGGGGCAACTCTTAAAAAATTCCATCGAAAAATCACCCCCGTGAAGATTCAAAAACTTGGGCACAGTGCCCTCAAAGTAATCAAGAAGGGGCATCCCCAATGAAGTCAAAGAACTGGAGCGCCTTGTCCTTGGAAAGATCAAGAAGGAAAGCATCTCCAGTAAGGATCCAAGAATCTAGGTGCTACACCCTCAAAGTGATCGCAGGGAAGAAGCATCCCCAGAAAAGACTAAAGGACTTGTGCACTTTGTCCTCACCGCGGTCAATCAACAGGCTCTGTTCATTGAGAAAAATATTCACTTCTCCTCCCCCAGCAAAGTCCTTTCGATTATATGAATGCCCATGCATGTGCATCTTCATCTGAAGTTTATTCACTCGGATTGACATTGCAAATCTGACTTTGTGCTATGTTTGTTGCATTTTTATGAGTGTAAACACGTAGCCTTATTTCTGAGTGTGAGCACAAACACCAATATCTGGTGAGGATTGCTTACGTCTACATGTTGTGGGAAAGTCTTGTCCTTGAGGTCGTTATCTCCTGGGCAAGATGCAGATGCTTTTCTAGGCTTGTATCAAGAATGCTTATATGATAGAAAACTGGATGATGTGTTCTCCAGAAATGCATAAATTTGTTGAACTTTCTCTTGATAAGGAAGTTGTTTTCATCTTGACAAAATACTGGGGGCAAACCTTAGGGTAGTGTGGGAATACTTTCATACACAACATGCATGATTTGATCTCATTGTTTCCCATTTGTCAAGTGCTTTCTCTTGCCATCCATTATTGCTTCGCGTTTGTTTTCTCCCTATTTGCAGGATACAAATATGCATCAGTAGAGTCTCACATTATGACCAAACTCCACCATTAATGTTGTGCGGGGGATCAAGCTTCCCCACCATCAAGAATCCGAATGGAGTATGTTACCACTCCACAATCAATTTCGTGCGGCGGTCAATTTCCCCCACCATCCAATCAATATCCGAATGAAGCAAAGGAACGATATGATCAACCAAACATCAGTAACGACATCCGACGGGAAACAACGTCCGGAAGGTTTTTGCATCAACATCCAACGGGCAGCAGCGTCCGCATGGAGTTTCCATTCCAATTTCTACACCAATGCCTCAGGGGGCAACAACACCCAAGTGAAGTTCACATCTACCTTATTTTACATTTTCTGCATTTTATCTCCTCCTTGAACGACATCATTGACAATTCTCCTCCTTGAGCGACATCATTGACAATTCTCCTCCTTGAGCGATGATAACAATTGATGAAACACCAAGGGTAAATCTGTCTTCTCACCCCCAAGTCAAAGCCAGGACCCTGTAGACCTTGACTGGCGTCAACTCCCTGGCTGCCGCCCGCGTTAGGCCGAGGAATCCTGGGATGGTCGACATCAGCGGGGGGGACCCACACGACGTTATCCTATCCCAGGCCGCCCCGACAACCTCTAACAGGCGATATCTCACCAGCGATACCCTATCATGCTGACGCGTGCTAACGTCATCCCGGGCATTATCTCCCCGCGATAACGCCCACCCCTGGGGGTAACGACCTTCCTTGGCTATAAATACCACTCATTTCTAGATCAAAGGTACAATCAAATTCTCTACCAAAATCTCTGCCAAATTGCACAGCCATACTAACTTAAGCATCGGAGTGTCTACGCCGGAGCTCCCCCTCCGGCGATTTGCAGGTACGATGGACTGTCACAACAGTGATCCCAGACAGCCGTAATCTCTACCCCGCTCCCACAGTAGATCAAATCTTATCAAATTAGTGCTTTCATTGAGAGCTTTGGTTCTAATTAAGTGAGCATCCTTAATAACCAAGCTCTGCTCTTCTGGGAATTGGAAGATTATGGCTTCTGATTCAGATCCGCCGTTGACTCAATCTTCTAGCCTTCCATTTGATACCCGCAGGCGGCTTTTCGCTTTCGCCACCTCCGATGCTCCCACTTCGGTGCAAGAAATTCCTCCAGGAATGTCAGATCTTTCCCCTGAACAAACAGTGGGAACATTTGTGTCCCAGCCGTATACTCCTTTGTCCCAGGCAGCGGGGCCCAGTCATTTTACTCCCCAGTCAAAAGGATTCGTGATAGACAGCGCGAATGATAAGATTCGAGGTCGTGTCTGATCGGAACGGCGACGGTCGGTCGTCGGATGTACCTGCAAAGCGCCGGAGGGGGGGCTCCGGCGTAGACACTCCGATGCTTAAGTCAGTTCAGGGATACAAATTAACAAGAGGTTCTGCTGGGTCATCTCGATCATACATTCTGTTCAAAAAAGTAGGGATATTTATAGGCCTCGATGACGATACCTGGCGATAACAATCCAGGCGATGTCTGGTGATGACGTCACGAGCGATGCCAGTAGGTGACGTCATGAGCGGTATCTAACTGGGCTGCCGGGAGCGATAACCTCGCAGTTCCCTAGGATGGGATGACGCCGTGCGTATAGAGACGTGTGAGTCCCCCCTCCGCTGATGTCGACCATCCTAGGAATCCTTCGCTGATCCCTGGGCGATATGAAGATATACTATGGGACTTATAGGAATCCGTCCCGGCAGGAGTCGCAAGTGTAGTAGCACCGTGAAGGTTATCTTGATTGTTATCATAAGCCCAACTGAAAACGAGCCTGAGTGTTTACCAAGGGCTGTCACTCCCTGTCCATGTCTGGAATCTTAGGTGATGATTTGTTCTTTCATAAGGCGATAGGCTCCTAGGATATCCGAGCTTCCTTGTCTCCTTTAGCTCGAGACAGGTGGGTCTAAACGATGGGCTAGAGCTCAGATTTGAAGATTTTCCTCCGAGCAATCAGATCCCGGCCTTCATTTTTGTCTCATGCCTCGTCCTCTGGAGGCGTTAAGAAATCCACAGGAGACGCCGCCGTCTTGTTCGTAATTATTAGGGGATTGCTTTCACCTAGCGATATTATTCAGCCTGATCCCTTTGGCAGGACTTAGAAAATTGCAACTTTACTCCTGTCGCAGGAGAGCTGCTGACAGGCCACTTGCGATGTCGCCAAGGACTGCAGACGAGTCATTCCGTAGGCTTGCCTATATTCCGGTCCATCATCCTTTCGAGTGTACTGCAAACACATAGAGGAGATAGGTACTTATGGAGACTTTAGCAAACTTTGTACTTACAGGGATTTTGAGATCACACAGGTCCTGTCTTTCTTTTTCGCTTAAGGGAACAACGATATTGACGCGGTTTTACGCCATCAGCTGCCTTCGATTAACGTGGCTTTATACCACTAGATACCTGTGAGGTCGGCGAGGTTTTATGCATCTAGGGATACCTGCGACATCAACGCGGCTTTACACTGTGGATACCAGTAACCGTATGGCTTTTATGTCATGACTACCCGTAATATCGTGCCTTTCGGCGCTTTTCCATATTCTATCTCGTACCCCTCCGAGCATCTGTATCGCGGATAGTTCACGAACACTGACCTTTGCTTCCGCTTCGGGTCCATCGGCCCTCGAGGGTAACGGGACGACTTGCCTTTTGAGGACCTCCTTTTCTTTTCCAAGGCCCTTCTCTTGGAGCCTATAAATCGGGGAGCTTTTTCCACCCACGTTCTCATCATCTTTGGCAACTTGCATTATGGATCATTTGACTAAAAAATTTCTCCTTTCCAAGGGCCACTCTCTCAAGAACCTCAATGATGGTGACGTTGGGTTCCTGGAGAACATGCTGGTCAAGACTTCTGAGGATATCCTGGAGCTGCAGGGGATGCTAACCCCACTCCATTCCAGGCTGGGAGCCACGTCTCTGGAGGATTTCAGTCCTTTGGAGAGCGTGTCGAAGCTGGCTGCCTCCATCGCTCGGATTCAAGTGGTGATCGTCATGCTGCAGCAGCGCAAGGATATGCTGGGGTGTTGCCTAAAGGGGATGAGAGCCACCTCCCATGATCTAATTCTGGTAATGGATTCCCTGAGAGACCTTCCCGAAGTACCTGAAGACGCTGGCTCTGACGCCTGATATCAGTGGCTCCCTTTGAGCCCTTTTTACTTTCCCTCTTGTCATGCCACTGTACTTTTCGGCCATTAGGCCATAATAAATAGACTGTTTTTATTATGCCACTTTGCAACTGTTCTTCTTATTTAATGCGCCCTTTGTCTTTTTTCCATTAGGGGTATTCTTAGCCCAACTGAAAATGATTCAGCCACCGGGTGGTTTTCTGGTTGGCTGTTCTGCATTAAATCCACGCCGCTGTTGTCCTGGCAACTTATTGGGCGATTTTGCGGTTTTCCTTGATTCAAGTAAGATTTCAACAGGCGTGACTTCAAATCCTTACTTATACTTCAGGTTGTACACGTGTCCACCCTCAAGGGTCGGGTTGGAAGATCGAAGATCCTTTTTTCCCGATTTTTTGGCTATTTAAAGGGATCCTCTTTCCCTCGTTTTTATTCACCTCCTTGTTCATTTTTTCTTTGATAAGTAATCTGCGATCTCATGGTTGATTCTCATTTTTTAGATACGACCGCACGAGATTCTCCACCAACTCCTCCGACTTCTCCTGATTCGGATTATCCTCCTCCGTCGCCTCCTTGGAGGCCGCCTGTTCGCCGACGGTGTCGCAAGAGGCGGAGGAAGGATGCTGCGAAGGCCTCTAGATCGTTCTTTGATTCTCTTGCTTCTCTCTCTATGAAGGGGGAAGGAACGTCTTTCCTTCCTAGCGAGTCACCACAAAGGGCTCCCTCTGCCTGCTCGGCCATTGAAACGGTATCGCCAGCTGTTAAGGAGGAGTCAGATCAATCGTCAATTCGTGCAGGGGGGAGGATTGAGGAACCTTTCCCTCTCGCTGGCGAGGATCCATCGCTTTTAGGTGATGATGATGATGACGTGGTCTACTGCTATGGCATCTCCTGGTCTGACGGCGAATAGTTGTGCATACCATGCCTTTTTATAGATGCCGTATGGCTTTCCCAAAATAATAAAATGACGCTTTATTTTCTTTTCGCTCTCCTGCCGCTTTTCTCCCTTTATTTTTTCAGGTTTCCAGGGTTATCGCGGAAGTGTGCCTTTCGCTGGGTGCAACTGCCTTTCGGTTTTCAATCAGTAACTGTCTTCTCCAAAAGACACTGATGACTGCCCACGCGTCCTTTTCTACTCTGCACGTGTTTTGTTTTTACAGGCTGTTTCTTTTTTAGGTTTAACCTTTATAAGGAATTCGCTCTTCTCTTTTAGTACTTTTGCTAATACTTCGAAATTCTTCGTATTTTCTCTCTTTTGTGCTTCTTTCTTCCCGAGGGTTTTTCTGCAATTTCTCGCCGGTGCCGACGGCCTGTTTACTGGCTCTTTGCTCCAGGTATTTTGTTTCATAGCTTTACTTTTCCAGTTCATTATGTCTCGCGCTAGATCCTCTACAGTTATCGAAAATCCCCTAGATCCCGAAGTTAGGAGAGCTCGTAGTATCTTTGATTGTAATGAGGTTTTGAGGGCTGAGTTAGAGGAGAACGGTATCACTTTTCCCACGGGATGATGCCATGTGGGGGACGTTCCGGCTGGTTTATTTCAAGATGTTTACCTACGGATTTCATTTCCCACTTCATACTTCTCTGATGAAGCTGCTAAACCATTACGATCTCAATCCTGTTCAAATAACTCCACCTTCCTGGTGTGGGCTTTACGCCTTTCTTCGTTCGTGTGAGATGAAGCGTATTTTTGCTCCATCGCTTGATCTGTTCCGTACATTTTTCACTTTGAGGTGTCGCAGCTGCTTGGTGGATATTACCCCAAGTTGGAATGATACCTTTGTTCGGTTCTTCTGGCGGAACTTTCAAGGTTTCGAAGAGAATGGCTTCTTCACCCTTCGCTTGCCTTCTCGGTTTTGGCGCGGTGGTTTCAACCGAGAGATTACCAGTGCCGCTTGGAGAAAACCAGATGTGCTGTCTAGTATGGATGTGTCTAATGTTACCGCCCTGTTAGAAATAGAAGGGCCCTTCCTCATTCGGGAATTCGCTCGGTTCAGGCCTTTGCCAGAGTGTGTCGTTGGTGAGTTTTTCTTTTGTCACCTTATCGCTTCGATTTTCTTGCCATACTAAAATATTTTATTGGCAGGTAACACTGAGGGTCGCTCTTCCGGTGAAAGTGACGCTCTTCTAAACGTGGTGCCGCTTCAAACGTTACCTCCTTCTCCTCCGCCTGAAGGCTCAAGTCGTCCGCCTATTCCACCACGAGGAAAGAGAAACAAAACAGTCGCGACACGCAGCGCATCCGCTCGATCTTCCCGTTTCCTTGAGAATTGGCTATCATCTCGCGGTAAGGGAGTGGCTCTGAGTAACCCTGTGATTGAAGAGGTTGACAGCGATAGCGAAAACATGGATACCGGTTCCAAGCTACGTCATGCCACCCTTACACAACGGATGAAACTTAGGTCGAGAAAGAGTGTACCCGCAGCGGAGTCAACTGAGGACGATAACGACGAAATGGCCGCCGAGACGGAGCGTCTCATAAAGAGAGTTTGTAAAGAGAAGTCTGACCCACCAATTCCTCCCATGGAGGAAGTCAACGCGGTTCCCTCCGAGGGAGTTAACACTTCACACGTCGCGGATGCCTTGCCGGTGGCGGAAGTGGTCAAGGTGCCCTCTTCCATTCCTCCCAAAGTTAACGAGGCTTCAGCAGCTGTGGGCTCTCCCTTGTCGTCTGGCGGTCCTATCTCTCCTATCCACTCCTTTATTCCGGATGTGAACTTATCGGTTTCGAATCCGATCGCTCCTCCTAACCCTCCTCCACAGAAACCTCAGCCTTTGTTTCTTTCTTCGATCTCAGGCATTGGTGATTCCGCAAAAAGTTGTTCTCCTCCTTATATCGCCAATCTTTCCCCTCAAAGTCTTCAAGGCCCCACCACATATCAGCTGGACTTGTCTTCCCTTGGTACCGACGGTCTTCGCGCTTTAGGGATATTGGACCCACTATCGCGAGAAGAGCCGGTGGGCCCAATAGTGGGGCAAATGTTTACTTCTTCGAAGGACAAAGAAGAGTTCTTACGGCATCCTCCTGAAGCACGACATTCACGCCTTCTGACTGACATGCTGGCCAGTTTCCGCGAGCTAAATTACTTTTTCGAAGATCAGCGTGACAAGGTTCGGCCTTCTCTTGATTTGAAGGGAGAACTAAGCGCTGCCTTAGGGACGGTAGCGGAGCTGTCGCAGCTTCAGGAGCGAACCCAGGCGGAGTTGAACGATTGTCGTGCTGAGCTTGCTCGAGAAAAATCGAAAGGGAAGGCTAAGATAGATCTTCTGGAGGCGGAATTGGTGGTGGCTGATAAAAAGAATATCTTCCTTCGCGAAGAGATAGCGTCTCGTGATGCGGATTTGGCCAAAGTACCTTCAAAGATAGCCTGGTGGAAGAACAAGACCATGGAGGTTTGTATCGCTGAATTTATGAGTCTCCATCGCCAGGGAATTGTCAATTCGTTAGTGTTGGCTGATTACGCTTCCAAGAGAATGAAGGATCTAGGCGAAGGTGAGGCAGATCTTCCTTCTTCTAGAGAAGAGCGGGGGAATGGTGACTGCGATGTCCGCGAGGGCCTATGATTAATCGAGGTTGCTCCATTTAGAGGATTCTTCTGTTTATTTGTTTCTTTGTCTTGTAATAACGCCTTGTTGTGCGACAATATCCGTATTTTACCGCTGTTTGATTTTTTATTCCGCTTTTTCGCGTTAGCTCGAAAGCTGCCTTTTTAATTAACGCCATCTTGCGTTATCTCCTTTCTTGCGATATCGCTCTTATTTTCTCCAAGAAATGGTACCTGCTTTTCAGAGCATTTAATGCTTGCTATCTTCTCATTAGAAAAGTCGCGATTGTGCAGGCACACGTGTCCATTTCTTCTGGTGCTGTGGGCTAGCGTGCTCGAGAACTTTACTGAAATCGAAGCGTTGTAGCACTTTTCTAGAATTGCACTCATTGCCTGAGTCTGTTCCTCATGTCGCTTCCACGCAACGACTGTGGCCTCCGCCGTTTCATTCAATTACTAGGGTTATAAAACCCAATATTTATTCTTTTCCTTTTCTTTTATCATCCCACCTTCTCATATTTTCTTTTAGCCGTCTTATTTTCTTTCCACTATTCAAGGTTCTTCGAAGTGCTTTTTCTCTAAAGGTATTTCCTTTCTCCTCCATCGTCTTCTTCATTTTTACTTCTTTATTTCTGCCATGGCTAAGACTCGCCGTTCTGAGTCGAAATCTGCCGATGAGAAAAGGATGGATATTACTGCTAGTGTTATCACATCTGAGGCCGCTCTCCGTGAGCAATTGGCCGCCCATAATGCTGTTATCCCTGACGATTATAAGGCCATTGTTGCCCCTGAGTCAATACGTTTGAACAGCATTTTGACGGGCAATCGTAGGGTCTTGTATGCGCAAATGTTTCGTTATGGTTTCCGGCTTCCCATCGACTCTTTTGTAAAAGACTTGCTTGTTGCCGACAATCTGAATCCGGCCCAATTATCCCCAAATGCGTATTGTTGTGTTTTTGCTTTTCTGGAACTTTGTAAATGCAAAGGGATCACTTCCCCTTCCCTTCTACTGCTCAAATCTCTTTTTAAGCTGATGAAGTGCCGGGGAGTGATAACGATATCGCCCCGCTTCGACGATGACTCTCTCAAGTCCTTTACTTGGAAACTCCTCCACATCGAGTCTTCCGTTGATGCTTGGAAAAAGGAGTTCTTTGTGATAGATCTTCCTGAAGATCCTGGTTCCTGGTGGCGATCTGGGTTTAACCAAAACGTCGATGATAACGTCTGGAGTCGACCAGGGACCCTTCCTCAATGTGAACAAGACTGGTTAAACAAATTGCTCAAACTGGAAATCAGTGTTCACATTCGTCAAGTGGCTTGTAGAATGGACATTCGTTCTTGTGTTAAACGTGAGTGTCGCGTTACTCCTTTTTTTTGTTATCGCTGATACTAATGCTGACGTTATTTTGTGATCTCGCAGCGACGGATCCCAACTATAAGCCTGAAAGCGTAAGGAGACGCCTGAAGAGGGCTCAAGAAAGAGAAGAAAAGGAGAAAGCTACCTCCACGGAAGCTACTGATAAACCTACGGAACTGTCGGCTACTTCCGCGAGTCTTGCTCAAGTATCCTCTTCTTCAGCTGGTGAGGGGAATACTGATATTCCTTCAGGCGTTCCCATCGTGACCGTTGCTGCTCTTCCTGCCCAACCTGCTTCTTCCCAGGCTCCTAAGGTCATTGCCAAAGGAAAAAAGAAGAGAAAAACAAGAAGCGTTGCCGCTCTTACACCTTCTCCGGATGCGGCAGGTTCTTCAGAAGCACCTCCTCCCACTACTGTTACAGTAAGGGTGCCTTTTAGCCACGATATGCTACATTTCAATGTTTGTCGTCGTTTGGTTTCTCTTTTCTATATTTCATATTACGTTCTTGGCAGGACACTACCGCTGTCGCTACCTCCGCTCCTCCCTCAGGCGATATGAATTTGGGTTACATGCTGACTGGTTCTAAGAAGAGACAGCGGCTGGAAGGTGAGGGGGGAAATCCATCTTCCTCTACCACCGGGATGGAGAAAAGAACTGAGGACGTTTTCGACTCCACGGCTGTTCCCCAGGGAGGACATTCCTCGGAATTTTTGGCGAACTTGGGAACAAGCGAGACTTTCGGGGTTTCGCCCAATTCTTTCGGAGGTCCTGTTCATGCATACTCCTCCAATCTGGGATATCAAGAGGGCTTGCAGGATTTTTCTGGCTATCAGCCTCATGGTGCTTATCTTGCTCCAGGGGGTTCGTCCACACAGGTTCACCCTCCTATTCCTCTGGCGTTCGTTCCTTCGAGCATCCCCCTGTTGCACCGTTATGGCGAAGGAGGTGCCACCTTCAACTTTGTGGCGGATCTTAGTCCGATAAGTGGGGGTGGCACTGTGACCCATCAAGTTGGACTGTACGATCTCCGTAACACTGGTTTGGCGGCATTGGGGGGTGATGGCTCGGATGAAGTTTCGGCTTTGCTGGCTTCCCAAATATTGGCGTCTGCAGCAGAACGGGAGGCTTTCCTTTCCAAGACCGAGGTTGATAGAGTGAAATCATTACGCTCCAATCTTTTTACTAATATGATGAAATTCCATTATTGGGCGAAGGAGGTGCAGCGTCAGGCTGCCTCTCTTTCCTCCTCCTTGGAGGAATTATCGCGAGAGCGGAATGAGAAGAAGAAGTTGCTGGAGGAGCGTACGCAACTATTACTGGCTCATCAGGAGCTGAAGAAAGAACATTCTGAGGTCTTGGCAGCGGAAAGGGCCAAAAATACTGTCTTGGAAAATGAGAAATCATCCTTGGCCAAGGAGAAAGCTGCCCTGGAGGGAGAGTCGGCCGATATGAGTCTGTGGCATGTCGAGCAGACTGCCGCTATTTTAGTCGATTGCTTCGAGGAAGTCCATGGGGTCGATGCGTACAAACCTGATGAGGTCACGGCGGCTTTCAAGTGAAAATCTGCCCATCTTAATGAGGAGGGTTTTCGCCAAGCTAAAGCGGTAGGCTAGAAACGGAGGAACTCCGAAGGTTGACGTGCCTCAAGGCTTTGCCGCCCTTTCCTTAGCAATCGAGCGTCACTAGATTTTTGTCATTATTTTGACCACTGAAGTTTGTAGCCCCTTAAAACATTTTGATGTATTCAGACAACTTCTATCGCTATCTTTCCTTTCCTTTAGTTGTCTCCTTACGAGCTCCTTTGGCGTTATCTTCGCCCTGTTATCACGATGCGTTTACTTTTTCGAGCAGATCCTTAGCAGTCCCATCAAAATTACTAAAGTCGGTATCGAGTTAGCTTTCCTGGTAAGCCTTACGATATCGCTGATTATGAGATCATCACTCCTTCCTCTACCCGAAAAGTATTCTGCACATTCCTAATTGTAAACCATCAGTAACAAAAACACGTTACGAGGGATAGTAATTACCCGTAGGAGCCTTTCCACTGCCATCATAGGGCGTTACCATGGAACCCGCGTGAATCGCTTTCACTATCAGCTCTATACTTCACCAGGGATTACACATCTGGTTACTAGTTGGGATTTCGCGATTCTCCGCGTTTCCCTCCTTTCGCGATCAGCCCGAAAAGTACCTCATCTTAGTGAACTGTCGGATCGGGACGGCTATCACAAGGCTGGGGAATTTTCACTTTTGGGCGTTGTCCTCGCGTCTAGAACCGTGTCCTTACTTAATGGCCTGGCTGCAGCAGCCCAGCCGTTAAGATAGGATTCTTGTTTCTAGACGGAGTTTCTATTTTTTTGGGGTGTGCCTCGTCTTGATGGGCCGTCTCCACGAGAACGGTCAGTACAAGAGAAGGACTTTTCACTCCCAAAGATACCGGGTAGTGCCCTCACTTAATGAGCCATCTGATCAAGATCGGTCATCACAAGGATAGAACTTTTCACCCCCGGGGGCGTCCAGGATCTTTCAATCCGACGCTAATTCAAGGTATGTTGGGTTGTGCCCTCACTTAGTGGGTCATCTGATCAAGACCGGCCATCACAAGGATAGGACTTTTCACTTCCCAAGATACCCCCTTTTTTATCTGCACAAAGGCAACCACAAACACCCACGAAAGCTCTCTCATCGAGCGTTAGTCATGGTTAGGGTTGACATAAATCAAAGGTGCAGATAAAATTAAATTCTAGGGTAATATAATTTCAAACGAGCGATATTCCAAGAGTTGGATAAGGGTGTACCATCGAGTGTCTCCAGATGATAGGCTCCTTTCCCGACAACGTGGGTGACACGATATGGTCCATCCCAGTTTGGACTGAGTTTTCCCATACGTTGTCCTGCCGCTCGCTTGTCTCTGAGCACCAGGTCACCGGCTTTCAGCAACCACTCATTGACACGCCTGTTATGATAACGGGTCATCTTTTATTTGTAATGCTGTGTTTTCAGAAGGATTTCTTCTCGGACTTCTGGTAACGCGTCCAGGTTAGCTCGTAACCTTTCCTCATTCAGTTCCTCTCGAAAGTGAGCCACCCGTAGGCTCATGGTTCCAATTTCCACCGGTGTAACAACTTCGGTTCCGAAGGCCAACGCGAAGGGTGTTTCTCCGGTGCTAGTCTTAACAGTCATGCGGTATGCCCACATCACGTATGGCAGCTCATCAGCCCACTTCTTTTTAGACCCTTCTAAGTTTTTCTTGATACCGCTGAGGATACTCCGATTGGTTACTTCCGCCTGTCCATTAGTTTGCGGATGAGCCACGGAGGAAAATCGTTGCTCGATCCCGAACTCTGAGCACTGGTCTTTGAAGAATTGGCTGGTGAACTGCGTTCCGTTATCGCTGACAAGGACGCGAGGTACGCCAAACCTCATGATAACTTGATATTTGAAGAAGTGCCAAGTTTTTTCTGCCATGATTGCGGCGACCGCTTCAGCTTCCGCCCACTTAGTGAAATAGTCTACCGCCACTATCACAAACTTCAGTTGGGACCTTGCCTTTGGGAATGGGCCTAGGATATCGATCCCCCATTTAGCAAAAGGACAAGGGGCGATAATTTCAGATATTTCAGCAGCAGGTCGCCGAGGAATTTTGGCAAACTCCTGGCACTTAGGGCAAGTTTGCACATAGTTGTAGCAATCTCTCCGGATGGTGGGCCAGTAGAATCCGGATCTGAAGACTTGTGCCGCCAGAGTGCCACCTGATACATGCATACCACATACCCCTTCATGGATTTCGCGCAAGGTGTGAAGACCCTCTTGTTCAGTTATACATTTAGCGGCTGGGTGAGAAAAACATCTCCGAATCAAATCCCCGTCATAGTACGTACAACGAGCTGCCTGTTTCAGCACCTTCTTCTTTTCAACGGTGTCTTCCGGCAGTTCCTCATGTTTCAAGTATTTGATTACGAGAATTCGCCAGTCGCTCTCATGCTCTTCCACACATAAAGATGCTTGCTCTTCCATGAAGGATGGTACCAATAGCTCACGATAATATACGCCTTTGGGTATGGACGCTTCCGGATTCGCGGCCAATTTGGCTAGATTGTCAGCTTCAGCGTTTTCCTCCCTGGGAACATGCTCGAAGCTGACTTGCATGCCCTCTTTCTTTATCTCCAATAATTCTCGCTTTACTTTGGCGAGATATTGAATCATGATGGGTTCCCGGGCCTGAGAGTACCCCAAGACCTGGTCAATTATCAACTTGGAATCACCACAGATCTTTAGACGCAGGTCTCCTGTTCTTCCAGTATCATGCCTCCCTTTAGAAGAAAGTCCTTTCCCTATTCTGAGCCCGGCTAGCAACGCCTCATACTCTGCCGCGTTATTAGATAACGGCTGTAGGATTCGAATGGCGTATCGTATTTGCATGTCGTGCGGTCCATTTATGAAGATTCCAGCTTCCGCCAGCTCTTGGTTTTTGGCCCCATCCACATGGATGATCCAAAGGTCCGTATAGGTTTCCGGAAACGGGAGATCCATATCGCCCCATTCTGCTTCAGGTATGCTGGCCAAAGGATCATCTGTAAAGGTACATTCCGCTATGAAATCAGTCAGGATCTGAGCCTTTACGGACGGTCGAGACTGATACCTCAATCCATACTGTTCTAGTTCAAGCGCCCCGATCAACATTCTTCCTGAAGATTCAGGCTTTCGAAATATTCTTTTCAGAGGTTGGTCCGTAAGCACGACAACGGAATAGGACTGGAAATATCGGTCCATTTTTCGGGTAGCCTGAATAAGAGTGAACGCTATTTTTTCAATTTGGGCGTATCGCAACTCCGCATCTTTCAAAACGTGACTCACAAAATAGACCGGGCAATGAGAGTGGTTATCATCGCGAACGAGGACGACACTGACCACTTCGTCCGCAGCGCCAAGATACAAATATAAGGTATCTCCTGCCTCGGGTCTTGTCAACAGTAGGTCAGACGATAGGTAATCCTTCAGGCCGATAAATGCCTCCTCACATTCCGGGGTCCACCCGAACGAGGCTTTCTTGCGTATGACTTTGAAAAAAGGAAGACACTTCTCTCCTTGCTTGGAAATGAATCGCCCGAGGGCGATAACTCGCCCAGTTAACCTTTGTACCTCTTCGATGGTTCTTGGCGATATCATGTCTTGTATGGCCTTAACCTTTGAAGGGTTAGGTTGGATACCTTTTTGGCTGACCACGTAGCCCAAGAATTTTCCCGTCTAAAATGCGAACATGCATTTTCGAGGGTTTAACTTCATGCGATACTTTTTCATTACGTCAAAGACTTCCTTTAAGTCCCGCACGTGATCTTGAAAGTTCGCGCTCTTTACCAATATATCGTCAATGTATGCTTCCACATTCCTCCCTATTTGTTCTTCGAATATCTTATTTGCCATACGTTGGAACGTCGCCCTAGCGTTCTTCAGCCCAAACGACATCGTCGTATAACAGTACGTGGCCTTTGGAGTGAGGAACACAGTCTTTTCTTCATCTTCCAAGGCCATGGGAATCTGATGGTATCCAGAGTTGGCATCCAGTGAACTTAAATAAGTGTACCCGGCGGTCTGATCAACTAACTGATCTATACGAGAGAGCGGGTAGCAATCCTTAGGGCAGGCATCATTCAAATCGGTGAAGTCGATGCTCATGCGCCAATCCCCATTGGGCTTAGGAACAAGGACAGGGTTCGCTAGCCAGGTGGGATATTGAACTTCGCGGATGAATCCTGCGTCAAGAAGCTTTGTTACCTCCTTGTCCACAGCCGACGCCTTTTCGCTAGAGAACGCGCGCCGCTTTTGTTGAACCGGCCGGGCGTCTGGGTCCACATTGAGCCGATGCTCGGCTATTTCGCGCGATATACCTGACATGTCTGCGGGTTTCCACACGAAATCTCCTCGACATTTGTTCAGTAGCTGGGCCAGTTGAAGATTTTCCGCTGGGCTGAGTTTTTCGCTGATTAGGAAGCTTGCTTCCTTTATGCCGATTACTGGGACGGGTGACTGATGTCGTTCTCAACCATAAATAAAAAGATACAATTCAGTGCTAAACCACAAAATAAAATGTAGATAGTAGTGAAAGGTTCGAACACAGGGAGGAAATCTTTGAGTAATTTGTATTTTTCTTGTAAAAACCAAATCGGAACAAAGTTGGGGGGGGGGGGGGGGGGGTTGTAATTAAAACCAAATTAAAAACAGCACTTTGAATGTAAATCAGTAGGTAACAGTAGCATGCACGAATTATAACTGAAAATGTGAGTGAAATCAGATATAGAGAGGCAATCCTTGGTAGAGATTTAAACAAGGTGACTATCCTTTGTTATTTGATCATTGACAAAACATATTCTGAAATGGATTTATAGAGATGTTATAGGAACAAGAGACACTCTAAATTCCCAGGTTTCCCCCTATACAAGTCGATTAAAAGAGGCCCTCTAATAACGACCCTAACCTTCCTAACAATTTGTCAAGTTGCTGGAAAATTGTAACCATACGGGAAACCCATCCCTAGGCCTAGGGATAGATACGGCACTCAGCCCTGAACCCCAGACCCATTCTTTCCTTTCTACCTAGATCCTAAAGACAAGTCTTATGTCAAATATTCACTAGTTGTCTACTCAATCTTCATAAATGCAGGAATCACACTGAACATAAATGAAACTGACATTACCCATTCAAATTAAATCAAGAGTTGATCAAGCTTTTAATTCAACAAGAACAAGTTTTAACAATTAAAGTGAGAAGAAAAGAGATATAAAAACATTCATATTAATTCCAATAAAAGTCTCACAACAACATGGATAGTCAACCTCTAATCTCTACCAAGAATCAGAGGTAATTAGCTACAATACATAATTAAAATTACAAATAAAAACTATTGTTCAAAGTAAAACAAATCTGGAAATTGTGGTGAAGAAGAAGTGCAGCCCGCTTGCTGTCCTTGTCCCTTCGGTTCCTCTCTCTCTTCTGGTCCGAATGTGATGTTGTTCAACCCCCTCCTTGGACAAAAGTCTCCTCTATCTATAGCTCAGTCAAGTCCTCACACATCTCTCCAAGGAGCAAGCACGCATGCAGCCAACAAGGAAGAGACAAGACAAGAATAAATTCCTTGTCTAGCACTAAGATGAGATAGAATAATTCCTATTGGAGTCTCCAAGGGGTTCTTGAGTCAAAGAATTAAGGAAACACGAGGTAGTGGAGTTTAAAAACTGTCTAGCATGCTCAGGGGACAAGAAAAGCACTAAGAAATAAATTAATCCTCGGCACGCATAAACATGGGCGGACTGCCCAGAATTTCACCAGATCGCCTGACTCATCCCTAGGCCTAGGGATGAATAAGGGAAAATTTCTGCAATCATCCTCCAAAACGGCCATGATTGGAAAATGCTCTATCTTTCACCAAATCAACTACTTTTCCTTCCAACTGATCTTTCAAGCCTGAACAAAGGAAAAGGGAAGTAAATGGCCAAAAGAAGCAATCAAACGCTCTCAAAACATAAGATAAAGAGAGCATAAATCATCGAATATAAACAACCAATCAACGGGTACCATTTTGTCCAGAGGTTGAGCGCGCTTCTCATCACCCTGCTCGTAGGGGTCCGCTGCTATACACACATACCTATCGCAGCTCCTTTGAGTCATGAGCGAGTAACATTCCGCCGCCAGCTTTTGGTCTCCCTTTATGGATACTACCCCATCCCAGGAGGGGTATTTCATTTTTAGATGCTTCTGAGATATCACCGCTCCGAAGCGGTTGAGAAAAGGTCGCCCGAGTACAACATTGTAGGGCAAATTTAAATCCACGACAAGGAACAACAAGTTCTCTGATCGTTTATAAGTATCTTCTCGGAAATATATGGGCAAAGTAATTACCCCCGTGACAGGGATTGGAACCCCATCAACACCGACTATAGGCCGTTTGCTAGGCGTTAGCTCGTTGTTAGGGCGTTTCATGAGATTGTACGCTTCCAGCGAAAAGAGGTTCACCGCGCTCCCGTTATCAATAAGGGTTCTTCTGATTCCATGACTGGCGATGATGGGCGTAACCACCAGTGCATCATTGTGCGGATAGACAACGCCTTTCTCATCTTCTTCGGAAAAGGATAATATCATTCGATCCAAAATGCCTATCGCGCCTCCTTTTTTTATCGTGCCATCCCGTGTGCGTTTTTCTCCTTTCACGGCTGTCGGTTGCTCTGATTCGTCCATATAAGGGGTTCCTCCCGCGATGATGTTAATCATAGGGATGTACTCGTCGTCAACCGTAAGAGTTTCTCTATCTTTTCCTCCGGGAGCATTATCCTTCTGCGGAACGCGAGGAGGAACTGGTCGTTCATCTGCCGTCCTTTTCATGGGGTTATTTCTGGCGTCTTCTCTTACTTGGGTGGCAAATTCTCCTAAATATCCTTCTTCCACCAGACGTTCTATCGCCAATTTTAATTCTCTGCACACTTCTGTGGAATGTCCCTTGGCTTTGTGGAATTTACAATAAGCATTTTCCCTTCTCCCTAGAAGGACTCCTGGTTTTGTAGGCGCAGGGTAACGGATGGGAAGATTTCGCTGCTCTGCTATCGCTAAAATCTCTGCCCTTGGTACATTAAGGGAAGGAAAATCTGGGTCGTATGTCCGATTTTTATAAGAATCCCCTTGACGTCGAGTGGGGGATACACCAGTCTTTCCCTTCGAAGGATGACCCTTTTGTCTATTGGAGGCTTTGGGGATATGATCCTTCCGCCTGGCGTAATCGTCGATAAAATGATCGTCAAGAAAGGGTTTCGCGGGAGTAGCGGTAATTTGAGATGTCCCGTGCGGCACGTTATACGTCCTATCTCTGTTTTCTTCTTCCATTTTTGCATAATTATGGGCTTTAAGTCTCAACGCGTCTAAAGTCACTGGAGGGTCCACCATGAGTGCGTCTTTCAGTTTTCCGTAGCGGCAGTTCCTTTTCAGGGCTTCTATAGCAAAATCAATAGTGACGCCCGACGTTAATGACATTTCCAAATCGAAGCGACTGAGAAATTCCTTTAAGGTTTCTTGAGGCATTCGTTGTATGTCAAATAACGTGGCGGCAGATTTCCTAATTGGAACCGCCGTGCTAAATTTGCTCCGGAATTTAGATTATAACTGTGAGAAGTTATTAATGGATCCACCAGGGAGACCTTCAAACCAGAGACGCGCAACACCCGACAATGTCATAACAAATATTTGGCACAACGCCGCATCACTGTGGGTCTGAAACTGAACAAAATCTTTCACTTTATTGATATGCGAGATGGGATCCTTGGTGCCATCATAAGTATCAATGGGAAGCTTCACGCGTCGACTGACCCTGTGACGCCTTATACGACGGCTAAACGGGTGGCCCGATGTATCATCAAGAATTTCACGCGCATGACGCGGGGGAGATATTTCAGCCTGACTCCCCCTATTTCGCGGTTCTGGCGTAAGATGTCGCCTAGGAGATCGACTGTGACTCCTGGGTGATCGACTTCGATACCTTCGACTACTGGATCTTTCACTGTACTCGGGAGACAAACTCCTATTGGCTCCTTCCCTCCGTCCGTCCCACCGGTTCCTAACCCCCTCTAGTTGCCTATCTCCCTGCGGGAGGAGACCTTGCGGCATCTGTGGTACGTAAGCCTCTACTCTTCCTTGAGTGAGCTGCACAACACTAACCAGAGGATCTCCCACGGACAAAGGTATCTGGAAGTTTTCTAGAAACAACGGTGATAAAGGTCGATCAGCGACAATAGATGGTGTGAACATGACGCGGGGAGGGAGACTAGATCCAGAAGTACCAGGCGTGATTCTTGCGGCCATTTCAGTCAAATATTCCAACCAAGAACGAAGGGCCGCTATTTCCATTGCAAAAGGATGTTCAAGATTAAGTATAGATCCCCCCGAAAGAGGAGTGGAGAAATCAGATCCCGCTGTCTGAGATGACGAAACGACTGTTTGTGGGGAGACAAGTACCCCTGCAATTCCGACCGAACGGTCTAGAGATCCCGAAATAATTGGTTGCGACGTCATAGAGAGATCAGCAGTAGCAAAAGGGAATAACTGTCTGCGGATTGAGAAAGGGATATTAGAGGATGATGATCGGATCGGCTCCGATCCTGCGGTCATGACCGTTCCAATCTTCTGACTAAACGGAGCTTGGCTATTAAAGACGCTCACTTAATATACCATAACTCTCAATGAAAGCACAATTTGATAAGATTCGAGGTCGTGTCTGATCGGAACGGCGGCGGTCGGTCGTCGGATATACCTGCAAAGCGCCGGAAGGGGGACTCCGGCGTAGACACTCCGATGCTTAAGTCAGTTCGGGGATACAAATTAACAAGAGGTTCTGCTGGGTCATCTCGATCATACCTTCTGTTCGAAAAAGTAGGGATATTTATAGGCCTCGATGGCGATACCTAGCGATAACAATCCAGGCGATGTCTGGTGATGACGTCACGAGCAATGCCAGTAGGTGACGTCATGAGCGGTATCTAACTGGGCTGCCGGGAGCGATAACCTCGCAGTTCCCTAGGATGGGATGGTGCCGTGCGTATAGAGACGTGTGAGTCCCCCCTCCACTGATGTCGACCATCCTAGGAATCCTTCGCTGATCCCTGGGCGATATGAAGATATACTATGGGACTTATAGGAATCCGTCCCGGTAGGAGTCGCAAGTGTAGTAGCACCGTGAAGGTTATCTTGATTGTTATCAGCGAATAACCCTTTCGCGAGCTCGATTTCCGCCCTTCGTGCCCAGTTGGACCATTTAACGGAATTGGTTGCTAGATTCACGCCTAATGCTTCTGGATCAGGCGTCCCATCCCAGTTTGTTTTTACTCTCTCTATCATTGCAGAACGACCGTTGTCATCCCCGTTGCATGCGAGCATCCCTCTGACGCTGCCCGTGTTAAATGCACCAGTTAGCCTTGTACAGTTTGCTCATAGGACGGTGGAGCAGTATGTACCACAGGCGCCTTTACTTCCTATTCCCCACGAGGAGCGGCAAGGGCGTAACGAGGACAGAGGTCGTTGGGATGGCAGAAGGAATAAAAATGATAGAGATGTCTCCGGGAGGGAGTGAAAGATCCAGTAGTAGGAGGCATCGAACTCGCTCATCAAGGAGCCGCAGTCCGACTACCAAGCGGCATCATGATCGAAATCCGCGAGATCGTAGGCGTCATTTGGAGGTATCCCCGCCTCGGTATGCGCGTGAGATTCTCGATGATACTTCTGGCCACCCCTTTAGCCTGCGCATAAGGCAACACAGAGTTAGTAGACATATGAAGCTCCCCTCAGAATCCTATGATGGCACTAGAGATCTCATCTCTCACCTTAACAAGGTGAAGGACTTTGTGCAATTCCAGACCCACAATGACGTTGCTTTGTGTCAGATATTTGTAATAACCCTGTCAGGGGTTGCGCGCTTATGGTTCGAAGGTCTTCCGGGTGGGTCTATTGACAGCTTTTCGCAACTGGAATCTAAAATCAGGAGTCGATTCAGTATTGTCGTCCCTATCAGGAAGTCTGCCGCTGCCTTGTTCGACCTACACATGAAGCCTCTGGAATCCTTGAGAAGCTTCCTCCATTATTTCGACACCGAGATGTCGCTAACGCTAGGTGTAACGGTTGATTTCGCCATAGAAGCCTTAAAGCGAAACTATTGTTATGGAAAGCTTAGAGATGCTTTAATGGTTGACCCGCCAGCAACCTTAGATGCGTTAAGGCTGAAAGCCCACAACTACGCAAGGATGGAAGAGGAAGAGAATAAGGACATGATTCGAAACATGCCGCCAGCTATGCCTCCAGTCCATAATGCTCCCGTTCCTGCTACTTCTGAAGATCGGTTCATCGACGATTACGCTCAACGAAAGGATCACATTCCCAGGACCTCTAATCGGAGGAGAGGGAACTCCTCAAAGGGAAAGTCTAGTGACTCCTCAGCCCAGCGGCAGGGTGATCCTCCTAAGGGACGAGTTTATGACTCAGATCTTCCTTCCTTCGTTCTACCCAGAGCAGAAATACTAGCAATAGTGGAGCAGCGAAATCTGTCCATCCGTTATCCAGCCCCTGTAAGGTCGGGGGTAACCCTGGAGAGAAGAGAAAACACCTATTGCAAATTTCACAAAGCTAAAGGGCATTCTACCGAGGCATGTAGAGAACTCAAATCGACAATAGAGCGCCTGGTGGAGGAAGGCTATCTGGAAGAATTCGCTGTGAAAACACGAGAAGAAGCCAAGAGTAACCTAACAAGTAGAGTAGCCGATGGCAGAGCGACACCTTCCCGCCCCGGGCCATGACACTGGTCCTACGGGAGGAGGCCGGGAACTGCTCACGATTGATGATGAGGATGTCCCCATCATTAACATCATCGCTGGAGGAACACCTTATCTGGACGAGTCCACACAGCTATCGCCCACGTCAGGGGATAAGCGGAAACGAGTGAGCATGTTGATCAAGAGTGAGGCGATAAGCGTCTTGGATCGTATAATATTATCCTTCTCCGAAGAGGATGAGAAAGGCGTGGTATATCCGCATAACGATGCGTTAGTAATTACACCCATTATCACTAGCCATGGGGTTAGAAGGACTCTGGTTGACAACGGAAACGCCGTAAATTTGTTTTCACTAGAAGCTTACAATCTCCTAAAGCGTCTGGATAATGAGCTTACGCCCTGTAAAAAACCCATTATTAGGGTAGACGGAGTCCCCATCCCAGTGACTGGAGTAACTACCTTGCCGGTATATTTCAAGGAAGATACCTCCAAACGGTCAGAGGAGCTTTTATTCCTGGTGGTGGATCTAAATCTGCCTTATAACGCCATATTGGGGTAGCCATTCCTCAACTGTTTCGGAGCAACGATATCGCAAAAGCACCTGAAGTTGAAGTATCCATCCTGGGACGGAGTGGTCTCGATCCGGGGTAATCAGAAGTTAGCGGCTGAATGCTACCTGTTCATGACTCAGAAGAGTTGCGATAGGTATGTATGCGTGACAGTTGATCCATATGAACAAAATGATGAGAAACGCACTCAGCCTGTAGATAAAATGACTCACGTCCCAGTTAACGGGGTAGAAGGGGCCGTATTTCTGCTAGCGATAACCTCAGCCTAGAGGAAAACTTTCAATTAGTCCAACTGTTGAACAAATGCAAAGGAGAGTTTGCATGGAAACCATCTGACATGCCTGGTATCTCGCGAGAGGTGGCGGAACATCGACTCAATGTAAACCCTGACGCAAGACCGGTCCAGCAGAAACGACGTGCTTTCTCTGCCGAAAAAGCAATGGCGGTCGAAAAGGAAGTTGCAAAACTTCTCGACGCTGGCTTTATTCGAGAAGTGCAATATCCCACTTGGTTGGCTAACCCTATTCTGGTTTCCAAGCCCAGCGGAGACTGGCGTATGTGCATTGACTTCACAGATTTGAATGACGTTTGCCCCAAAGACTGTTACCCACTCCCTCGGATCGATCAGCTAGTTGATCAGGCTGCCGGGTATGCATACTTGAGCTCGTTAGATGCCAACTCGGGGTACCATCAAATCCTCATGGCCCGCGAAGATGAAGAGAAAACGACCTTCATCACTCCAAAGGCCACCTATTGCTACACGGCGATGCCTTTTGGGTTGAAAAATGCTGGAGCTACCTTCCAGCGAATGGGGAATCAAGTCTTTGAAAAACAGATCGGGTGAAACGTAGAGGCGTATGTCGATGACATACTGATCAAAAGTCGAAGCTTCAAAGATCACTTGTCTGATCTGGCGGAAGTCTTCGAAGTGATGAAGCGATATCAGATGAAGTTGAACCCTCGGAAGTGCGTGTTTGCCTTTCAAACGGGTAAATTTTTGGGTTACGTGGTCAGTCAAAAGGGCATTCAACCCAACCCGTCAAAGATCAAAGCCATCCAAGACATGATATCCCCTCAAACAGTAAAGGAGATACAGAAGCTAACTGGGCGTGTTATCGCTCTAGGACGGTTTATCTCTAAGCAAGGCGAGAGGTGCCTCCCCTTTTTCAAGGTTATACGCAAAAAAATCGTCTTTGGATGGACAACAGAATGCGAAGAAGCGTTCGCGGGCCTAAATGCCTATTTATCTTCTGACTTGGTGTTGACAAGACCCGAGCCTGGCGACATCTTGTACTTATACCTTGGGGTTGCTGACGAAGTGGTCAGTGCGGTCCTTGTGCGAGATGACAATCACACGCACCGCCCTGTATACTTTGTGAGTCACATCTTGAAGGATGTCGAGCTGAGATATGCCCGTATTGAGAAAATAGCATTCGCATTGATACAAGCCACGCGGAAAATGAGTCGATATTTTCAAGCTCATACCGTCATCGTGCTGACGGACCAACCTTTAAAAAGGATATTTTGGAAGCCTGAATCCTTGAGGAGAATGCTGATTTGGGCTATCGAGCTTGAACAATACAGGTTGCACTATCGATCCCGACCGTCTATGAAGGCTCAAATTCTGGCGGACTTTATCGCGGAATGCACCTTTACGCCGGATCCACTGACAAAGCTGACAGAAAAGGAAAAAGAGGAGTTGGATCTCCCCTTCCCAGAAACCTACACCGACATGTGGGTCATCCACGTGGACGGTGCCCAAGAGCTTTCCGGGGCTGGAATCTTCATGAGTAGGCCTCATGGCATCCATGTGCGATATGTCATCCGAATCCTGCAGTCGTTGTCCAATAAAGCCGCAGAATACGAAGCGCTATTAGCCGGACTCAGGATAGGAAAGAGCATTTCCATCAAGGGAATACATGACTCAAGGAGGTTGGGAGACTTGAGGCTGAAAGTCTGTGGAGACTCTAAGCTGATAATAGACCAAGTGTTGGGACACTCTCAGGCTAGGGAGCCCATCATGGTGCAATACCTGGCTAAGGTGAAACGCGAGTTGATAGAAATAAAGAAAAACGGCATACAAGTCAGTTTTGAGCACATTCCTCGAGAGGATAACGCTGAGGCGGACAACCTCGCCAAACTCGCAGCAAATCCGGAAGCGTCCATACCGAAAGGGGTGTACTATCGAGAGATACCCGTACCTTCCTTTATGGAAGAATAGGCGACGCTCTGCGTGGAAGAAAGTGAAAATGATTGGAGAATTCCCGTCATAAAATATTTGAAACATGACGAGCTGCCAGCGGATAATGCTGAGAAGAAGAAAGTGCTAAACCAAGCGGCACGGTGCACATACTTTAATGGGGAACTAATGCGGACGTGTTTCTCTCATCCGGAAGCCAGGTGCATAACGGAACAAGAGGGTCTTCATACCCTTCGCGAAATTCACAAAGGAATCTGCGGCATGCATGCATCCGGCGGAACCCTAGCTACGCAGGTCTTTAGATCGGGGTTCTACTGGCCCACTATCCAGAAAGACTGCCATGATTATGTGCGAACCTGTCGGAAGTGTTAGGAATTCTCCAAGATTCCTCGACAACCCGCCACCAAGATTTATGACCTCATTGCTTCTTGTCCTTTCGCGAAATGGGGAATTGATATCCTTAGACCATTTCCCAAGGCGAGGTCTCAGTTAAAATTTGTGGTCGTGGCGGTAGACTACTTTACCAAATGGGTGGAAGCTGAGGCGGTTGCCAACATCACAACAGAAAAAATCTGGCATTTCTTCAAACACCAAGTTATCATGCACTTCGGAGTTCCCCGCGTGCTAGTCAGCGATAACGGAACCCAATTCACCAGCCAATTCTTTAGAGACCAATGTGTGGAGTTCGGAATCGAGCAAAGATTCTCTTCCGTGGCTCATCCACAGACCAATGGTCAGGCTGAGGTAACAAACTGAGCCATCTTTAACGGTGTTAAGAAGAACCTGGAAGGATCCAAAAAGAAGTGGGCAAATGAGTTGTCGTATGTGATGTGGGCATATCGCATGACCTCGAAAACCAGCACAGGAGAGACGCCCTTCGCACTGGCTTTCGGTACTGAGGCCGTCACGCCCGTGGAGATTGGTACCATGAGCCTATGAGTGGCCTAATTTAGAGAAGAGCTGAATAAGGAAAGGCTGCGTGCGAATCTTGACGCGCTGCCCGAATTGCAAGAGGAAGCTCTTCTGAAAATGATGCACTATAAACAAAAGATTGTGCATTATCACAATAGGCGCGTCAGAGAACGCCTTTTAAAAGAAGGTGACCTGGTACTCAGGGATCAACGAGCGACTGGTCAACGCTGGGGGAAGCTCAGTCCTAATTGGGAAGGGTAGTACCGCGTTACCCGTATTGTCGGGAGAGGAGCGTACCATTTGGAGACACTCGACGGTACCCCCTTACCTAACTCCTGGAATATCGCTCGTTTGAAATTATATCATGCTAGACTTTGATTTATCTCTGCACCTTTTACTAACGTCATCCCTAATCTATGCTAACGCTCGAATAATGAGCTTTCTTGTGTTTCGCGGCTATGTGTGTGTGTGCAGGCGATGAGAAAAATGGAAAAGAGGTTGCCAGGAGTGAAAAGTAGTCCTATCCTTGTGATGGTCGGTCCTGATCCACCGGCTCACTAAGTGAGGGCACGCCCTAGCGCACCAAATATTTAGCGTCGGGAGTGAAAAGTCCTATCCTTGTGGTAGCCGTGTGTGGGGCCATAAGATGAGGCACATCCCGACACCCCTGGGAGTGAAAAGTCCTATCCTTGTGATGGTCGGTCCTGATCCACCGACTCACTAAGTGTAGGCACGCCCCGGGATTCCTGAAGGTGAAAAAGCCCCATTCTTATGACAACCGTTCTCGTAGAGACGGCTCATTAAGGAGAGGCATACCCTAGGGAGATACTAACTCCATTTGGGAAGTGAAAATCATATCCTTATAACCGAGCTAATATAGACGGTTCACTAAGTAAGGGCACGATTCCGGGATGTGAGGATAACGCCGAAAGTGAAAAATCCTAACCTTGTGATGGCCTGTCCTGATCAGACGGCTCACTAGGAAGAGGCACTTTTCGGTCGATCGTGGAAATGCAAAAAATCACGAAATCCCAGCGAGTAACCAGATGCGGAATCCCTGGTGAAGTGAGCTGGTTGAGAAAGCGATAATGAGTGACACCTGTACCCTAGAATGACGGCAAAAGGGCTCCTACGGGAAACTTGTGTCTATTATCGCATCTCTTACTAACAGATATTAATTGAGAGTGTGCAGGATATCTCTGATTGACAGAGATCGTGACACTTAAGGCGATAAAAGGATTGCGCAACTCGTCAACAAAATAGACGTGAAGACAATCGCGCTGATTTTAACATGGCTTGAAGAATAGGGCCTAAAGACCCTGTTCGTTATCTCTTTTAATCAAGAGAAGAAGGAAGAATGCTTCTTTTTCTGGGAGTGCCCTCCCTGACGGGGCCGAGCAGTGGTTAAGTCGAACCTGACAAAGCCCGTTAACATGATCAGGATGATAAGGGCGCGACGGCCGCGCTGCGAAAAATTCGAAGAAAAAGAAATACAGGAAAGGAAAATGACACCAACGAAAGCTAATATCATGGAAGTGTCATTGTCCAAATACCCATGAAGGGTCACAAAATACACAAAAGATGAACAAAAAGGGTAACGCTCAATCCTCACAAAAAGAAGGGGGCGATAATACCCTGCCTACTGCTGGTCTTCTGAAATCCCTTGCTCTGGGTAGGCTTTCGATCTAGCCAAGCGGAAGCCCTCGTCGTTAAGGTCGGAAGAATTCTTCAAAAAAGCGTCTGAAACAGCGTCACCATCGTAAAATTCTTCCCCGTGAATCTCCACAAAATAGTTAGCCATGATAGAAGCGGTCTTTTCAACATACCACCGACACTTGATTACTGTCTCCGCCTCAAGTGCCATTTTCTCTTCTATCAAAGTTGCTTTCTCTTCCGCTAAGGCTGCTTTCTCTCCCTTGAGAGCAGTACTCTTTGATTGTTAAGCTGTCAGGGCAGCGTTAGAAGCGGCCAATTGTTCCTTCGCCTCTCTTGCTTCCTCTTTGGCTGCCTCTAGGGCCCTTACGCACCTGTCTTGCTCTTCCCGCATCCTCTGCTTCTCCTCTTGTTCCTGTGAAAGCTTGGCTGCGGAAGCGGCAAGGTCAGCCACCTTTTATGACACGCGCTCGGTATAGTGATGAAACCGAAGGAAACCAGTGAAAAGGTTAGAGCGCAGCAAGTCAGCTTGCTCTCCGTCTCCCTCCGCAGCAAAAGTGCTCCGTTCTTCAGAAGACGTTAGCATATGGGCAGCCAAGAATGAAGAGGTGACAGCCGAGTTATCGCCTCCCATGGTCGCGATTCCTGCACTACGCAGCGTAATCATATCCACTTGATGAGTGATAGGCCTAGTGGCGTTATATGAGCTTACGTCTGCCAGAAGATTGGACACTATCGTCCCCTCACCAAAGCGCTTAAGCACGGAAGCATTGGAAGGAACAAAGACTACGGCGGGAGGAGAGGGAGGCTGGTTAGAAGCGGAACCTCCCTGGGGCCCGAATGTTCCATGAGGCTGATAGGAAGAGAAACCTGATAGCTCGTCAGTGTAAACCACATTAGAGGAAAAGTGAGGCATTTCCGAACCAAACGAAGGCGGAGAAGTCTCAAAAGGCCCAGACATGGTCACGTTCTCAAAAATGCTAGCGGACTGGCCCGGAGGAGGCGCGGAAGAGTCAAGGATGATTTGAGGTCTCTCCGCGACATCAGCTTGACTCGAGGACCGACTCGTGCCTGCTCCATTGGACCTCTGCCTCTTCCTTGGTTGAGTCAAGATACGCCTCAAGTCCATATTGCCTCGTGACAGTGAAGGAGTAGAGGCACCAGAAGTATCCTATGAAGAAAAACAATCAAAAACAAAAGAAAAGGCAGAAAGGCATTAAAAATTAGTGCAAGAGGTATCGGGCAACAGTTGCACTTACCGTCACAGCGGAAGGTGCTTCTGAAGAACTGGCTGTGTCCGAAGAAAATGGAATTGGTGGCAGGAGGGTGGCAACGTTCCTTGTCTTCTTTTTCTTCTTCCCTTTTGCGGAAGCCTTGCGAGCGACTGACTGAACAGGAAGGGCAGCGATTGATATGACAGGGATACCAACCGGAATGGTGTCGGTTTCCTCATCAACTGGGGCTGAGGATGTTTGAGGAGAAATTGACGTGGTAGCAGAAGGAGCAACTGAAGTGGTGGCGATATTGACAGCCGCGGCCACTTCTCTATTTCGAAGCCTACTTAAGCGCCTCCTAACTCTTTCGGGAATGTACTTGGGATCAGTTGCTGCAAAAGCACAAGACAGCGTTAGCGTTAGTACTAATGGTGAAAATCGGAAAAAATGACGCGACACTCACGTCTAATGCAGGCTTGGATATCGGTTCCGCAGGCCAAAAGGTGAGTGTGAACGCTGATTTCCAGTTTGAGTAACTTATCAAACCAGCCTTGTTCTGTCTCGTCAAGAGCCTTCCGGCGCCAAGCACTATCCTTGACGCCCTGGTTGAAACCAGACCGCCACCACGGATTAGGAATCTCGGGAGTCCCAACAACAACAAAATTGCTCTTTCCATTTATCGATGGAAGACTGACTCTAAATGAAGAAGCTTCCAGGTGAAGTTTTGGAGCGAATCGTCATCAAAATAGGGCGATATTGCTATCACACCCCGACGGTTATACATCTTAAACAAAGACATGAGTAATGCAAGGGAAGGAGAGGTAATTCCTTTGTACTTGCACAGTTCTAGAAACGCATAAATGCCACAGTAGGCATTTGGAGCCAGTTGAACGGGGTTCAGATCCAGAGAAGTAAGCAACTCTTGGATAAACGGGTCAACTGGAAATTGAAAACCATAACGGAACATCTGGGCGTACAGGATTCTGCGTTTGCCGGTCAGAACGCTGTTCAGGCGTAAAGACTCAGGGGCGACAGAAGCCTTGAAGCCCTCAGGGAGGGTGGCACCGTGATCGGACATATGTTTATCGAGAATGGTAGAAGAAGTAATAGTGCTAGTTATGGTATCTATTTTTTCTTCATAAATTGATTTGGACCCAGAAGCACGAGTTTTTCTTTTTGCCATGGTGAAAAAGAAAATAAAAGGATGAAGAAGATAGCAAAGGGAAGAAAGGAGTACCTTTTTTTAGAAGAAAATTGAAGTACCCAAAAATGCAAAATGATTCGAGAAGAAGATGCAGAGAAACAGATTATCGAAAGTGGAAAAAAGAAATAAAGTGTTGGGTTTTATAACCCTAAGAGGCTAAGATAAATGACTGCTGGAACAGTCGCAGCGCACGTGACAAGCATAAGCAATGAGTACAACCCTAGAAAGGAGAGAAGACGCTTTGATCCTATCAAATCACGCTAGCCCTACCGTCCTGATGAGCAGACACGTGTCTCTGAACCATCCTGATCCCTCGCTCACATTAATGAAGGGATCCTGAGCATTAAATGCTCCAAAAAAGCAGAATTACTTTATCAAAAAGAGGTCAATAGTGATGACGTAATCAACCAGATAACGCCAAGGGATAAATTAATTGTTATCCGGAAGCGGAATGACAGTCGTTATTATGCAAGCGTTATCAATTATTACAAGCCAAATGAAACCAATGTTTGAAGAAAAATAAAACACTCTCAAGCGTTGCCTTACCTAATCAAGGAAGAACTCCTTTGTAGCCCCTGGAATCTATATCCTTTAACCTCTCAAAGGCGTAGTCAGCTATCTTGGCAGAATCGAAAGCCTCGCTGCGGTAATAATCTGGGAATCCAGCGGCAAAGGCCTGTATCGCCTTATCTTTCCAGCGCGACATCTCATTGGGCACCTTCGCTAGCTTCGCGTTGTGGGCCGATATCTCCTCGCGGAGGAGAGAGTTTCTTCTATTGGCAGCCACCAGTTTTGCTTCCAGAAGCTCTATCTTGGTCTTCCCTATCGACTTCTCTCTGGCCAGTTCAGCACGGCAGTCGTTAAGCTCTGCTTGGGTATCGCTTTGGAGTTGCGTCAGCTCCGCCACCTTAGAGGGGGAACCTCGAGCTTTGTCACCATGGATATCGAGAAAGTAATTCAGCATGCGAAAGCTAGCCAGCACGTCATTCAAAGCGTGTTCGCGATGAACCTCCAAAGGAAGTTCTGACATCTCCTCCCTATCTTCAGGAGAGCCAAATATCGCACCTACTATCGAATCCACCGGCTCGCTTCACGATAGCGGGTCTGATATTCCCAGTGCGCGGAGTCCACTGGTACCAAAGTTAGACAGATCCAAGCGATAAGAGGTAGTTCCTTGAGGAGAAGACAGATTGACGGTAAAGGGAGGAGAGAGACTTTCAGCGGAACCACGGACTCCTGAGATAGAAGTGCAGAATAATGGCGGAAGGCCATTTATTAGAGGGTCAAGAGGAGCGTCAGGCTCACAATTCGGTGCAGCAACATCAGGGATGTAGGAGGAGATATGAGAGTTAGGAGCGATTGTTAGAGGAGGAAGGTTGACCTCTGGCGGAGCCTCGAAAGTATCAGGAGGAATGTCGGTTGACACCTCAGCTGCTGCCGCCGTTTTGGAGGTACTTACACCATTGAGGGCGTTAGATCCAGTAGCAGGAGCTTCATTCACCTTCTTCAAAGCAACCTCAGCAACTGGGTTGCTATTTCCCATTCTCAGCTTCTTCCGCTGAGCCGCGGAAGCATGACGAAGCCCAGAGTCGGTATCCATGTCCTCCCTGCCGTTGTAGGTTACTTCAGTTTTAGGACAATTTGGAGCCACTCCTTTCCGAATGGGTAACCAATTCTCGAGAAAACGGGAAGTATGGTTGGAGGTGCCGCGTCTGGCAACAGTCTTAAATCTTTTTCTTTTTGGTGGAGCGGCAGGGCGACTGGAACTCTCAGGCGGAGGAGATGGTGGCAGTGATTGAAGCGGCTTCACGTTCAGAGGAACTTTCTTATCGCTCGACGGTTGATTCCCAGCGTCACCTGCCAACGAGACATATCAGAACAGTAAATAACGCGAAGTGATAACGAAGGAAAAGAAACTTACTTATAGTACACTTCTCTATAAGCCTGTGCAAGGCAAACTCTTGAATGCGAAAAGACGAGTTCAGCTCCAGCAGCATATCCGTTTGTCGAAGTTCTTCCTTGGACACGGTTGACGGATTTGTCCAAATGGAGTCATCAAGACACTGATTGAAGCCCCTAGGCCAAGGGCGGAAAGGCAACTTCACGATGAAAAAATCGCTCCTCCAATCGGCTACAGTCTCTTCGAAGCCTTGGAATTTCTGCTAGAATGACTGAACTAATGCGTCATTCCACCTTGGGGCGATATCTACCACACAGTTGCGGCACCTAAAACTAAAAAACTTGCGAAATAAATTGACAGACGGGACAAGGATACCCCGAAACTCGCAAATACGAATGAAGGCATGAATCCCGCACCAAGAAGGAGGCGTAATCTGAGCCGGATTAATATCGTATCGAACTAATAATCCTTTCACCGCTTCGTGGATGGGAAAGCGAAAGCCGTAAAGGAACATGTTAAAATATATCATCCTATCTCCCCCCGATAGAGGGTCATGAAGTCGATGACCAGTATCAGGAATCCTAACGGAGTAACCAAGGGGGAAAAAGATACTGTTTTCCTCCAGCTCTGCCTCCAATACCGCTTGATCAACACAAATACTGGGTGTTTTTTCAATTTCTAAATCTATGGGTCGCTAGAGACTCCTCAAAGACCTATTCGTGGCCAGAGGCCACTGAGAATCCTTGGGTATCCTAGATGTACTCATAATGAATCGGCAAGAAGAAAATATGAGGAAAAGAAGTGAAGTACCTTGAGCAGAAGGCGGTGGATAAAACCGTCGGCGCCGGCGAACGGTGGTCGTGACTTCCTTCGAAGCAAGAATCTAGAGAGAGAAAGGGAGAAAATTTCAAAGTGCAAGCAAAGAGTATTAAAAGAGAGTAGTTGCTCCCTTTTAAAGGCTGAGTTCGAGAATTGAACAGCCTGTAAAAGCGGGACACGCCCCAAAGTAAAAGTGACACGTGTAAAAACCTTAGAAGGATATTTATGTCCAGGCATTTATATCTTCTAGAGGGGGTAGTTACTGACAATCAGTTGCAAGCGGTTACATCAAAGCAACAGTTAGTTTCTCAGCGATAGCCATCCAAAGAGGAGCTAACGCCCGAACATGTGAGACTAAAAAAGTAAAGCATCATTTCATTCAACAATAAGCCATACGGCATCTACAAGGGATTACCAAAGGCGGAACCAATCCTCGTCAGGCCACTAAGAGGACCAGTAGCAGTATTCCTCATCAGAGGGCGGAAGCTCCTCATCAGCAAAAGGAGGGGATTTGTCAGTCTTTCGCTCCGAGCTCAGAGTTAATGGCATGGATTCTTCCTTTGTAGCCGAAGATGCCGCCTTGGCGACGGTATCGCCTAAACGAATCTCCTCTTCAAACCAATCAGTAGGAGGAAACAATTTTTTGCCCTTACAAGACGGAGGGGCTGAAAATGAAGAAAACCAACCAGTGGTTTCAGAATGTGCTCTCTTCTTCGATCTCTTCCGACCTCCACAGCGGGGGAATCGCCTCTTCCGGCACGGCGGAGAAGGAGGGTTGTCAGAATCTGGTGTCATCGAAGGGGTCGGACGAGATTCTCGGTCATCGGAAACCTGATCGTGAGAATCGGCCATGAGAGGAGAAAATCAGTTGCAGCAGAAAAATATGAGGAAGAAGATGAACAGGAAAAAGAAGAAGAACTCCCCATAAATAGATAAAGTGGTGAGACTCTTCAAATGATTCAAGTGACAGAAGGATAATTTAATGCATCGCGAGAAGATCAACCATAATGGAAAAATCAAAATTCTTTGATCACGCCTGTTGAGATTTCTCAACGATCAAGAAGCACAGAAAAACCGCCCAATCAATTATTGCCAAAGAAGCGGCGCATGATTAGTACAGAATGGTTCGCCAGAACAACCGTCGCCACCTGGAAGATAAAGAAGAATAAATGCAGCAAAAATTTGACCAATAGCAGACTCATTTTCAGTTGGGCTGACACAACCCTCAACTGAAGCAAGGGCTAACGCCCTAAAAAGAAGGAAAGAGATTGCGAGCCCAATACCGAAAAGAAGTTTCATTACGGCCTAACGACCTAGATATATGTCTGCATACATAATACATATAAAGGAAAAATTAAAAAAAGGCACAACGGCAAGCCTTCAAGCCCGAGACCCGGCGTCGTTGTCGTCATCCACCAGCAGAATGGGGATATCTTTCAAGGCGTCCACCACAGAAGTTAGCTCCGAAGAGGTGCTTCTCATGCTCTTCAGGCAACAGTTCAGCATATCCTTCCTCTACTGCAGCATGGCGATGGCTACCTCGATGCGACAGGCGGCGATAGCCAACTTGGAGACATTCCCGATAAGATTGAAGTCCTCCATGGAAGCGGCCCCGATCCTGGCTTGAATGGGGGTCATCATTCCCCGAAGTTCTAGTATATCCTCACCAGTCTTCGTCAGCATGTTCTCCAGAAAGCTGAAGTCACCCTCAGTGAGATTCTTGAGGGTTAAGGCTTTGGAAATCAGAAAATTTCTAGTGAGATCGTCCATGAGTAAATAGTAGATGAGAAGTAGAGGATGTGTGAAGAATCTGCACCGAAAAAGGATCGCATTTATAGATCCAAAGTAATAGCTGCTCACAAAGGCGTACACCTCGAAAATGGGGCCGTCCCGTTAACCCAACGTCGTCAGGAGGGAAGGCTGACGCGGAACCCCTGGAAGACGCCCGAGGTACTCAAGTGGAATATGGGCTGAGGTCCATAACGACATAAAACCGCACAATTTGTAGGTGGCCTACAGCGTAAAACCGCGCAATATTGCAAGTAGCTCCGAGCAGCGTAAAACCGCGTTGATATTGCAGGTAGCTACGGCGTAAGACCGCATAAATTGTAGGTAGTTCTGGCAAAAAATAGTGTCGATGTTACAGGCAGCTTACGACCAGGCTGGATCCAACGAGCTTGGATGAAAAAGGCGACAGTAATGACCCCCCGATATTGGCGAGTGAATGCCTCTGAGGGAGTAAGGGTAACTTATGTCTATCGTTGCATGATATTTTCACTAACAAAACCACATTTGAGAATGTGCAGGAAAAGCAAGACAATATCGCTTTCAAAATGATATTCGAAGCTTTGAAGGGATAACGCCGGAAGGCTTTACCATGACGATGTTAATCATATGAGCGCCCTCTCTGTGACCAATCGTTACTGCCGAAGATCGGTTCCCGTTATCCGCTTCGCTGTCGCATATCCAGGGCAAAGGAGCTGACGAAGGAATCAGAAAAACTCAGAGATTCTCACGAATCTAATGCGGCATAAGAGGAGTAACATTCCTCCAGATGCCAGGGAAGGAAGCCCTTGGTGAACACTCGGGCTCGTTTTCAGTTGGGCTTATGATAACAATTGATGAAACACCAAGGGTAAATCTATCTTCTCACCCCCAAGTCAAAGCCAGGACCCTGTAGACCTTGACTGGCGTCAACGCCCTGGCTGCCGCCCGCGTTAGGCCGAGGAATCCTAGGATGGTCGACATCAACGGGGGGGACCCACACGGCGTTATCCTATCCCAGGCCGCCCCGACAACCTCTAACAGGCGATATCTCACCAGCGATACCCTATCATGCTGACGCGTGCTAACGTCATCCCGGGCGTTATCTCCCCGCGATAACGCCCACCCCTGAGGGTAACGACCTTCCTTGGCTATAAATACCACTCATTTCTAGATCAAAGGTACGATCAAATTCTCTACCAAAATCTCTGCCAAATTGCACAGCCATACTAACTTAAGCATCGGAGTGTCTACGCCGGAGCCCCCCCTCCGGCGATTTGCAGGTACGACGGACTACCGCAACAGTGATCCCAGACAGCTGTAATCTCTACCCCGCTCCCACAGTAGATCAAATCTTATCAAGCGACATCATTGACAATTCTCCTCCGAGAAGAACACCTTCCTCATTATCCGAGAGAAGACCATCCGTCCTCACTATCAGAGTGACATCTTCCTCATTATCCGAGAGAAGACATCTTCCTCATTATCCGAGATAAGACTATCCAATCTCAATATCAGAGATCACATCCGTCCTCACTATCAGAATGACATCTTCCTCATTATCCGAGAGAAGACCATCCAATCTCACTATCCGAGACCCATTATCCGTCCTCACTATCAGAGTGACATCTTCCTCATTATCTGAGAGAAGTACATCCAATCTCAATATCTGAGACCATTATCCGTCCTCACTATCAGAGTGACATCTTCCTCATTATCCGAGATAAGACCATCCAATCTCACTATCCGAGATCCATCATCTGTCCTTACTATCAGAGTGACATCTTCCTCATTATCCGAGATAAGACCATCCAATCTCACTATCCGAGATCCATCATCTGTCCTCATTATCAGAGTGACATCTTCCTCATTATCTGAGAGAAGACATCTTCCTCATTATCCGAGATAAGACCATCCAATCTCAATATCAGAGATCATATCCATCCTCACTATCAGAGTGACATCTTCCTCATTATCCGAGATAAGACCATCCAATCTCACTATTCGAGATCCATCATCCGTCCTCACTATCAAAGTGACATCTTCCTCATTATCCGAGAGAAGACCATCCAATCTCACTATCCGAGATCCATCATCCGTCCTCACTATCAGAGTGACATCTTCCTCATTATCCGAGAGAAGACCATCCAATCTCACTATCCGAGACCATCATCTGTCTTCACTATCAGAGTGACATCTTCCTCATTATCCGAGAGAAAACCATCCAATCTCAATATCAGAGATCACATCCGTCCTCACTATCAGAGTGATATCTTCCTCATTATCCATCCAATCTCACTATCCGAGATCTATCATCCGTTCTCACTATCAGAGAGACATCCTCATTATCAGAGAGAATATCATATCCTCACAATTAGAGAAGGCCACCATCCTCATTATCCGAGAGAAGATCATTATCAGAGAAGATATCCCTCCTCATTATCAGAGAAGGTTAGTTCTTCATTATCCGAGAAGACATTTTCCCTCCATATCCTAGAAGCCCTCCATATTCCTAACATTAAAGCAAAGGTATGGACTACGAGTGCTACCCTCGTCCTACCTGATTTACTTTTCTGCACCAACCTAGCGAGTGCTACTCTCGCCCTACTTGATTTAGTTTTCCGCACAAAGGTATGGACTGCGAGTGCTACCCTCGCCCTACCTGATTTACTTTTCCGCACAAAGGTATGGACTGCGAGTGCTACCTTCGCCCTACCTGATTTACATTTCATCATCTACATTTTACCCACTCTCAGGGAAGTCGTCATTTACAGTTCTGCAATTTGCATTTCACCCCATTTTCAGGGAAGTCATCATTTACATTTTACCCTACTATCAGGGACACGTCATTTACATTTTTGCCAATTTACTTTTCATCCCAGTATCAGGGACACATCATTTACATTTCTGCATCTACTTTTCATCTCATTATCAGGGAAGTCTGCATTTACATTTTGCATTTTTCAAACCATTGCTGGTTCGGGAGCAACCATCTTTACTACTCATAAAAAATCTCGGCTACACCGGATTTTTGATAAGATAGTAAAGAGGGGGCAACTGTTGCTACCCGATTTTGGATTTTAAATTTTGTCAAAAATATTTTTGCATTTCTTGTCAGCAATTTTCTAAAGTCATACTCTCATTTATTGTTGTCAATCTGATGTTTATTTTCACGCTTATGTCATTTAAATTTTATTTCGTACTTTTTTTGCATCTTTATCACTTTCCATTCGAACCCGTATCGGTTGAGTCAAATTCTCGAAACCAAGGGTCGAACAATGTCGCTCATTAGCTACTTATTCTTTATTATTTTTCTAACTCGCGCGATCTCATTGCAATTTGTTCAATTTTTATCCTAGCATTTTTCTGTTCGAACTTTTATCGCTTGCAAGCAATTTTTTATCGAACTGCGGCGAACCTTTCGTCACTCACTGTATGTTAATTATTTCAACTTATTTTATTCTACATTTTAGCATTTTTGGTTCAAGTTTTTATCCATTTTCAGATGAAATTACCCGTACCATTTGCTCGAACCAATAAATAAATACTAAAACCTTTTCCATCTCCATCTCATCACAGCCGTTGGATTGGTCAAACAGTGGATGGTCAACCATCCAACGGTCATCTCTTTTTCCTATTAAACCACCCTTTATTTCCCCTTGTTCCTTCAAACGAGACATCCTCAACCTCTTCTTCTCTGATTTCTTCCAAGCATTTAATTCCTCCCTCACCTTCGTACTCATCTACCCTCTCCATTTTCCAAGCCTACTCGACCTCTAACCATCATCATCATCATCTCTACTCCCTCATCCAGCACTCAATCTCCATTTCTCCCTCTATAAATAGCCAAGGAATTTTTCCAATTAAGGGGGGCAGGGAGGCACCAATTCACACACGAACACACACGCAAGCATTAATTCAATCCCACCTCCGCAAGATTAAAACCAAACACCCAACAAGTTCCGTTCAACCCATTGCAAAATTAAAATCAAAACACCCAATTCAATCAAAATTCCATCCTCCGCAAAATTGACCAATACCAATTTAAAATTATCAACAGCCACGCCGGCGACACCAAGCCGCACCACCGCTGTTGCCCAACCACACCAAGCCGCACCACCGCTGCTGCCCAACCACCACGATCCACACTGCAAACCCTAACCCATCACAGTCACTACTGCTACCATACGGTCTCAACCAGCCACGCCACAGCCACCGTCTCTGCCACCGCCACCAAGCAGCGCCCCCTTCTCTGCCACAACCACACAGCCATAATCCAAATCCACCCAATCACTATCTAATCCAAACCAAAGAAAAAGAAAATAAAGGGTAAGAGAGGAAGGGGAAGGTCTACAGCAAGGAGGAGAGAAAAGAAAGAAAAGGGAAAGAAAAATAGAGAAGAGAAGAAAGTGATGATGTGTTAGCCAAAGGAAAAAGAAAAGAAAATAGAGAGGGGTTGAGCAACGACCCACAAGGAAAAGAAAAATGAAACAAGAAATGGGTTGCAACCCAAGAGAAGGAAAGGAAGTTGGGCCTGTTCAGGCCCAGCGTGGAAAAGGAAGGCTTGGGCGTGTGCCCAAGCGTGGAAGAAGAGGGTTGGGCTGGGCGTGGGCCTGTTCCTCGGCCTAGTAGGCCGAACCAAAATTTTGGCCCGTCACATTTATTTTTCGTATCCATTTTCTGTGTTTGTACTGTTTATTTAAATTTCGTATGCTTGTACTGTTTATTTAATTTCCGTATGCTTGTACTGTTTAATTATTATTTCCGTATGCTTGCATATTTAATTATTATGTTCGTTTGCTTGCATGTTTAATTATTATTTTCGTATGCTTTTACATGTTTAAGTATTCTGCTTGCATATAGTCGTAAAAAATTATTACTTCGCTTGCGTACAATAATTTTGATGTCGATTATTTGAATGCTCGTACTATTTAGCTAATTATTTTTGCATGCTCTCGAATGCCTAAATAATTATTTTGCTTGCGTTTAATCGCTAAATTAATTATTTCACTCGCGATAAGTCATTAAATATTTATCTGTTTCAACTATCATTTTCTCGAACTAATAATTTCGTCTTTGTAGGGTAAATCAACTGCTCATACCCTTCACAAGTAAACATTTCTTACCCTTTTATTTATTTCACGCTTTCTGCATGATATTTAAAATATAATTTATCCATTGGGCATGGTCACATAAATTAAGACTTTCTATTTTTTAAACATGATTAAACACCTCTCACTCCGGTAACCTTTTAGGATGTGACTCGGGTGCCTAACACCTTCCCGATTCCATAATACGACCACGAACCATAGTTCTCGGGTTCAGACCCATTTTGCCTTAGTTTTTATTTTTTTATGCCATGACTTTAGGTTCCCTAAACCTAGAAACAAATTAGGGTGGCGACTTCATTTGCATGATGTGAGATGAGTCCGATTTCGTCTCACATCTCATCCCAAACCCGCATCGCATCAAGAAAAATCCAAAAAAGGGGTGCGACAAGAGGTTCAACATGAGTCGAACTGGGTTTATCCTAATTAATGATATTATCTGTTATTATATACATTTAAACTTATTTTTTTAAAGAAAATGTAATTTTTTATTTGATTTAGCATAGTAATTTAGGTGGTGATTATTAAAACATAAAAATAAATTTGATATTTCATAAATATGGTTACACAATTTGTAACCTAAAAATTAAAATAAAATTAGAAATATATTATTATTTTTAATTTAAAACAAATAAATAAAAATATGGAAAAGATATATAAAACTTTAGTGCACATTTTAGGCTATTTGAAGAATATATAGTTTTTAATTTAAAATAAATAAATAAAAATATGAAAAAGACATAAAACTTCAGTTCATATTTTAGGCTATTTTGAAGAAGTCATTTTTTATGTGAACAGTATATGAGAAAGATTTCTAAAATTTAAGATTAATCATTATCCTCAAACCACCACCCATTAACTTAAGGGACATTTTATAGTTCAACGGGCTTTATTGCTTCCGCATTTAATTCCATAGTGATGAAATCTACTTCAGCTGTCAACTCATTCAATCTTATCAATCTCGTCCCATACTAGTTAGTGTAACTGATACAATAGAAAAAACGAGATAGAAAATATGTTACACCATTTTGATGATTTCTATTTTGTTTTATATCAATCATTAACCGGTATGAACGATACGTTTCATTCAAATATTAAAAAATATATCATATTGTAAATTTATAAATAATTATATATATAAATATATATAAAAAAATATAATTCTGAGATGTCAATGGAAATCGATATTTTGACTAAAACCGAGATGCGCCTTGGTAGGAGATTCACAATTTTATTGTCAACTCCAACCAGAGGAGGAGCCGGGGGCTCGGGTGGGCCTGAGCCCGCCCCCTGGCCCATTTTATATATATATATATACCTATTAATTATTTTTATATTTATTTGCATTTTTATTAATAATTAATTAGTAAAATTAGGAAATTTAAGATTTAAATCTACATTAATGGTAAGAGAATATTGGTATATATCTTAACAATTTATACTTTTATTAATAATAATTATTATTAATATTTAGTATATATTTTCATTACATAGGAGAATTAAAATTTTATATTTAAATTAAATTAAAATTAGAATTATTATTTAAAAATTGATAGTCAAAATATTTATATGCATATATAATTATTAATTATTTCGTTAACTATATATATTTATCTAATTTTATTCTAAGAAAATATATACTGTAATATTTTTTACATATTGATATTGGCCTCCAAGAAATTGTTTTTGGCTCCACCACTTTCTCCAACTGCAATACTGATCGTTTATTTATTTATTTTTATCAAGATTCAGGTGGTTTAGATTTGCTTAAAAAGGACTCGACTTGGGAAGTTATTGGATCCCCACGTGGAGATTGAGTTTGAGGTTTTTTTTGTTTATGGGCTCCTTTTCTGACCAAAAAAGGTCCAAGGGGTTTGGAAGATTTTTCTTACTCCCTCGTCTCACATTTGCAGTCAAGATACTGATGTTTGCATCTTTGCTCCTGGTCAAAAGGTCTGTTCATCCATCATTAATAGATTCTTCTTCTCTCAACTAAAAGTCTAGTAAAAGTACTATCAAGCTTGACATGAAGTAAGTAGCTTCTCATTTCCAAAGATTCCAAAGACTCATAACTTTTTTCTCAGAAAAATGCTCAATCTTTCCTTCCACCAGTCCAAACCCAGCACAATCTCACATTCAAGAATCAATCGTCAACGCCAGACTGCAAAATCCAGATTCCCAATTTCCCACATTGTTTTCCCACCACCACCACCCTACAAGCTCACTTCTTCTACCAAAAACACTCTCATTCTCATTCCAAGATGTGCAACACAACACCCCACTTCCCTTGTTGAAGATGATGTCAAATTTGGAGAGTTCACAAAATCAGACAATGTGCAGCAGGGACAGCCGGAGAAAGGAGCTGGAAAGAATTTCTGGGGTGCTGTTACCTTGATTATTGGCACCGCAGTAGGGCCAGGGATGTTAGGTTTGCCTGCTGCAACCATAAAATCAGGACCATTTACATCAACAATTGCTATTTTCTTGTGTTGGGTTTATGTAATTTCCTCAATCATTCTTGTTGCTGAGCTTAGTTTTGCAGCTATGGAAGAAGATGGAGTGGAAGAGGTGAGCTTTACTGGTTTAGCAACTAAAGCTTTAGGAAGTGGGTTTGGTGCTTTAGTGGCTCTGGTTTATGCTAGCTTGAGTTTTTCCTTGTTAGTTGCTTGTGTTTCAGGCATTGGTTCAATAGTATCTCAGTGGTTTCCATGGATGAATCCTGTATTGGGTCATGCACTGTTTCCTCTTGTTGTTGGGATTGTAATTGGGTTCTTTCCATTCAAGGTTATCGATACTTCGAATCGATTTTTATGCTTTCTCATGCTGTTTTCCATAACTTCATTGGTGGCCATTGGCTTATCTGTGGCAAGAACAAATGTATTGGGTGCATTTGCCCCAACCTCATGGACCGTTTCTTCATCAATCTTGCCTGCTATACCTGTAGCTGTACTAACATTAGGGTTCCATGTTATCACCCCATTTATATGTAAGCTTGCAGGGGATTTATCCGAGGCTAGAAAAGCAGTGTTGATCGGCGGGTCTGTTCCTTTGGTGATGGTCTTGTCATGGAATTTGCTTGTTTTGGGGCTTTCTAGGACTAACACTGCTGCTGCTGCCTCCGCCAATGATCCCATCTCTTTGTTACTTTCCGTCGATCCTTCTGCTTTATCTGCTGTCCAGGGCTTTGCATTTTCCGCTTTGGCAACTAGCTTGATAGGGTATGCAGTTAGCTTTCCGAAACAGCTTCTTGATACCTTGGATTTGATATTTGTGAGAAGGGCTTCGACGAAGAAACAAGATTACTCCCCTCATCAAGTGCTTTCAGAGGGAGTTGGAAATGGACGAGTTGGTTTGGTAGCATATTCGGGTGGAAATGTGGGGAGAGCTTCATTCGATGGATTGAGTTGTTCTGTTAACGAAGATATTGAACCACCGAAAAGCATGGCGAAGCCTAAGTCACTGCATAATAAATTTGTCATGGTGCTGGTACTTGGTGGTCCCATTCTCATAGGATCCTTCTTTCCCTCTACGTTTTCTAGAGCTCTTGATTTCGCTGGAGTCTACGCGAACTGCTTCTTGTTCGGCATACTTCCTCCTGTAATGGCATATATACAGCAATCCAGGATGAAGCTCAGGTATTTCCAAGAATCCCCGCTTCTAACTACTTTCTAACTTGAATGTACTAGGTCTTGTAGTAGTTGATCTGAGATCTCTCAGACGAATTATGTAAGGATACCTACGCGTTAAAGAAGAATCTTGTCGATCACTGTTAATTTTCTGCTTCTCTTCACTTTATCTCTCGTTTTAACTTTTTGATCATTGTTTATTTCTTCTACAAGCCCAAAGATGTGAATTTCATAGATGTGGTTTTATTTTTTCAGGTCATCCATTCTTCCAGGAGGTGATATCACCCTTCTATTGCTTTTTAGCATTGCAGTTATTTTGGGGATTTGGCACTAGATGATGGCTAGGCTAGCAGAGAGGTTCATCTCTACAAATCGCAGAGGCACATAAAACTTGTACTACTGTGTAGTCCTTTTCGGCTCGCTACGAGCTCTTCGCAGGGAGAACATTGTAGGCAAGTTTTCCCATTGCTGCAACATGAATGCACATCATGTTCACCATGCTTGAGAAGTTTAGTCACGTTTAGCTACTATTTTCAATGAAAAATTGGTGACCAAAGAAAACGGCCTGCTTTTGGTTCTCATTGTACAATGTACACAATGGAATTAGACATTTGAAATGAGGTCTTGGAGTTTGCATATTCCCACCAAATTGGAGAGTATACACATTTTACATGTACAATTTCCCTAGATTAATGCGCTAACAAACTGTCATAGAGCAAACAAAAATTTCATGGGATTAGCTAAATTAAGAACAAAATGATATATATCTTGCTGGGGATTGCACATTCTCTTTCTTGTCTGCACATCAGAAACAGCCACATGCCAACTCCTTATTTCTCATAGTTCCATTGTGCAAAAGAGGCGAAAGGACATGCCGAACCCAACCAACGGACGTAGCAGGAGACTCCTGACCACAGCCAAATCAAAATGATCATCCTGAGCAAGCAATGAGCCATTGACATAAAAAGGGAATGAATGCTTTGCCCTCTTCAGCATCAGGTACCACCACCATTGCCTTCCCAAAGTTTCAAGCTACAGCTACAGAAACAATAGAACCAACTTTTGTGCGTAAGGGATAGGCCAGTTAGGCAGAAAGTGGAGCTGTTTGGGACAATTGAAAACTGAAAGCGAGAAAATCACTTTTTTAAAAGAAGTATGTAGAATGAATCATCATTGAAGGGTACTATGATGAAACAAAAAATTAAGTACTCCCTCCGTCCTAAAATAAATGACGTCCAGACCACTTTTCTTTATACTTGAAAAAATGTTGTTTTCATCATTTCCAATATATTAGGAGATTAAAATTAGTGTTGATTGGGTGTAGTTAATAAAGCGATTGAGAGCAATTGATTAGAAACACATCAAAAACAGTAATTAATCATTACCTTAATTGTTGTGAAAATGGGTTGGGAGTCATTTTTTAGAGTATAGAGGAAGTATATTTTTTCCAAAAAGTCAAACTATTTTGGGACAAACGAAACGAGAAAGACGCACTTTGAAACTGAGAGACTGTATATAGAAAGGATCATGAAGAACAAACCGTAAGAGGTGGCAGCATACATTTTATGGCAATGGATCTAATTTTCCTTGGCAGCTGAAGGATTTCGGCCAAATTGTATGATCATTGGTTTGCCTTTGAATACATAACCATTAACCAGATTCTGCAATCACAACCGCTATTTGATTAGAATAAAAATAGTGCAGAATCGCTACTTCAACACAGCATAACATGAAAGAATAAAATGGAGTGATCTAGTGTGTGGGTATTCAAGTTACTTCTTCTGTGAGAATTAGATTAAATCAAATTACTTAGTGCGCGGTTTGTGAAGTTTGCCTAGACTAGCAACCTACTTAAGATGACATTTAAGTAAAAACAAATCCCAGGCTACTATTAAAGAAAGTTGGCATCGTCCCAATAAATAGAAAATGGTACACCATAGAAGTTCAGAAGCACAAACTACATGCAAGCTACTAGTGCATGAAAAGTTTGGATGTTCTCGGAAACAGAGGAGTAGGACCCATGAGATGCGTACCAGAGCTTGATGGGCAAGTTCAATTGATGGAAACGTCACAAAAGCTTGGCCTCTCATTCTTCCCTCCTAAAATTCAACAATTATTCACTTCATCATCAGATGAATATCAACATAGCGTTTTAATTTCAATGCAATGTTGACTCAATGACATTCTCAGGAACAAAGAAAAAAAATCCTCAATCACAAAGCTTCCAACTGTATATGTCGAGTATTTCTAGTGGATCAAGTATTTTTTTAAGAAACTTTTTGAAATAAAATGTCCATTGGGTGAGAAATTGAGATAATGCATTGCTTTAAGATATTTAACATGATTATCCCTGGTAATTATAATCTAAAAAGGAACTAAAGCAGGAATTTTTTTCCATAATTCCTCTGAACTGCCTCAAGTTAAAGGTCCACTCCAAGCAATCAAGCAAAATGTTAACTTCTAAGTTTTATCATTGAAAGACCATGTCTGAGGTCCAAGCTCAAGCTCTCTGCTTAATTGTCCCCATATTGGCTTTCCATAGGCCTGTTATATGCAACCTAGAGCATGCTCCACCATATTCCTTTGACAATGAAAGGATTCAACTGAAACAAAAACTTTCTCCAAATCACTGAAATACACAGTTTTTCAACCATGAAGGGAAAGAATTCTCAACCCATCAATCCCCAAGTGCCCCCTTAATAGTATGAAATATACTTTCTCACGTGATGGCAACCTCTGCTTAACCAGTACAAACCAACAGTAACACTATTGTCTCTCTCCTATATTAAGGCCGTCAGCCTCCTCCTATCTTCTAATTACATGCAATCCTCACTCCAAACGTAGCCCTCACAATAGGTGATTTGTTTTTTATTTTTCCTTGGTATTTTAAGTGTTTCTCATCCTCCATAATCCAATGCTCTACTTCAAAGTTAGACATCCATGCAAGGGTTTTGACACTTAGCAAAATCATAAAGCACCTAAGCATACGTAAAGAAAGATGTCTAATGTCTTTAGTACATTTTTCACATCTACTGGTGCTGAACATGTATCAAAAACAGTGTTCCATATGACGACTTACCTGCATTAACTTCACATTAAGGCTGGATTTTGCAGTATCAAGACTTCCAAATAATGATCCTACAGCATATATAAGCAAGAGCCTCCATAGTAAGAACTAAAGATACTACAATAATAAATGGTCAGGCACTTGAAAGGGCAACTTAAGGAAATGGCAGAAAAAAATAGGCTCACCAAACATGTAGAGAAAGTCGTCAGCAACCACATCCTTGTCCAAGTTCTTTATATACAGAACGGTTGCAGGATTCCCAATTGTATAGTTCTGCACAATAGGACAGCTAACAATGGTCATAAGTAATGCAAAAAAATCAAATCTTGGTCTTAACTGTTGTGTTCCATCCATGAAAGCGTCACAAGGTATCAAAATTCTTGGGTTTCAAGTCTCTGCTAACATCACTGTGCAGAGAAATTATAGATAAGTGCCCCATACTAAAAGTAAGCAACAAGGGAAAAACTTCAAAACCTTGAACTTTGGAAGAGAGAGAATTTCCTCTGGTGCCAGCCTTTTACTCTCTATTTCTTCTGGAGTTACATAAGGTTTATGATCTGAACTCTCCCCATCTGGCTGCTTACATTCTTTGGCAAATTCATCAACTCTTTGTTCACTATGAATTATTTTTGGGGCAATTTTTATCTGCAATGAAACAAGGGAAAACCATGAATGATTAAGCAGGGGATAATCTAATATACTGATGAAATATAGGTAGAAAGAAATATCACCTGTAAGACAGGGTTCTTCTTCTTTATAACTGGTCTTTCTTTTGGGACCAAGGAGGCAGGTTTTAGTCCTACGGCCTCGTGAGCAACATCTTTATCTACCGCAGGACCCACTATTGCTTCTAGCTTTCTACGCTTCCGGCCAGATTTAGCGGCCGTTGAAGTCCCAGAAGGGGCATTGTTGTCAATCTCCTAAAATTATTCAGTTAAAATAAATAACATACTGTTAAACTTACTAAACATTTTGGTGCAGATTCAGATAAATAATGGTGGTTTGAGAAACAATCTGAGTTTCCATCAAATAGGGGGAAAAGAAGGTTTAACCAGGCCTACTAGATTGTAGGAAAGTAAAGCAGCTTAACATAATAACTACCAAAAAACAATATCCCAGACAAAAGAGTATCCAACAAATTCTAATTTCCTGGTTTGGGCTGAATGTGATGAATAACTTAGGATTGCTGAGAAAGTAGAGCCATAGAATACCTCATCAGAAGACTCCATTTCTGACTCACTACTAGATACATTTGCCAACTGAGAGTTTTCAGTAACGGATGGTGGAGGTGGTGGCAGAGGTGCAGGAGATGAAGGTGGCAAAGGCGGAGTAGGCAGGGCCATCCGAAATGGAGCTGGAATATTCATTTTATTCATCAAATGCAACACCTGGAATTAGGAGGCTAATACTGTAAACAACACCTCCAAGAATGCACATTGGAAACTGAAGATTAAAAATCAGTCAAATTTGTTCCATAGTTTTGCATGGGATCAAAGGTAACCTGTGTATAGAAGCGAGGAACCGCGATAAGAGCATTAACAATATTGGTCAGGATGTTTCCATCAGGAGGAGGATAAGCATACCTGATACAGAATCAAAAATAATTAGCCCAGGAAAAGACTATTCTAGCAGTCAAAAAGATACCAATACAACGATTTTTTCCAGCTCTCATATTCAACCTTCATTATTTCTGTAATCACCAAATAAAAAGTTTATGTAGCCTGAACTATACAGCAAGTATCAACAGTTAGTCCACTCTAGTTTTACCTAACAACTTAGGACTGCTGAGCAGGATATTAGATATAATAGTAACAGCCATTGAGCAAGTTATAAATTGGTCTGCTTATAACCATACTAATCTCCACATTTTTTTCACCAATTCATTCATGCAGGTCAAATTTCATGCTCAGCATATGAGTTCCCACCCTTAAATGCCAACCATGTCACAGTCACTGAAGAGTTTAACCACTCTGAAAACAGATACACTACTCAGGCATGGACAAAATAAAGAAAGATTAGAGAGCATACTCCAAATGAGGAGGAAATGGATAGTCCACTCCAAGTCTAGAAGCAATTGGCTCACTAGCAGGTAAGGAACCCGATTTTGAAACATCAGAGACATCCCTTTGCAAAGCTGGTGATGGTGTGTAATCCTTCTTCAGTTGAGCTTCACTTTGCTGCTTATGTTTGTTATCCTCATTTGACTTAGTAGCTCTCTCAACTGATAAGACCTTCCCAAGAAACCTCAGCCTAACCACTCAAAATTAGACAACAATTAGAAGCTTATTCTATTCGTTGAATGGAGTACATAAGAAGAAAAGAAGAAGAAGCAAACTATATTCCACTCATATTTGCACCCACAGGCCACAGATGAATACACCAAATAGAAATTTACCCATTTAATTGGCGATGGGCTTGATATGCCAATGCTTCACTTTTGAAATCAACAAATGCACAATTCCTCATTCTGCAGAAGAAACAGCAAACACAAACATTAGAATTCACGGAAAACCTGAACTTAAACCAATCGGAGTTAATCAAACAACTCTCAGAACAGTTAAATCATGAATAAGCTACTGGAAAACAAAGAAAACCATGAGTGGAATCAGAAAAAAGAATAACCCAAAAACCCAAATAAAGTTGAAAACTGTAAAATGCCAAGAGTAATATCGAAAATAACAGGATTACATTCAATAACCTTCCAGTCGTGCAGGGACGAACAGCCGAAGAGCCATAGTGGGAGAAGAGCCTGGTGAGGGTGTCATGAGGAATGGCCTCAGGAAGGTGTTTGATCAAAAGGGTCGTCACTGTTTCAGCTTCTACAGATTCTGGTTTCACTTGTGCAGCTTGAAAAGTGTAATTTTGCATCTGCGTATTCATAATATTGTGAGGAGGTGGAACAGTGGCCATGGAAATATGCAGTGGCAGCTCAGCTGATTTCCGTCCGCCGTAGCAGGCAGCTTTTGCTATTTGGCTTAGGTGAGCTGAAGGAAAAGGAAAGGAAAAGGAAAGAACGTCTCCATGGCTAAAGCTTGATCGAAAAGAAGTGGGCTGGGCTTTTTGTTCATAAATTTAGATTCGTATATGGATCCAACGACATGGGCCGTTCGGTTCTGTATTTGTGGAGTTTTTTGCCTTTACTTACCAAAAAAACGTAATAATTACTTGGGCATGATTATTCATTTTATTTTAGTTACTATAATTAATAATTTTTTATTGAAAGTTTATTTCTTAATGTAAAAAAAATTAATAAATGAAAATATGGCATTGTATCATACTAATAATATTTTTTATTACATAACATCTTATATTATAAAATTTCAAACTATTTTTAATTTTTTAAATTGTTTAAATATAAGGACTATAAATTTGGATTGCACGAGTGAATTTTATAAAATGTCACGATTAGCGAGGATGATCTACTCTCGAAACGTGGCAGTTCTAGAAGGGATAGGCATAAGATGACATCAGAATCTAATTTAGGCAGCCCCTCCGTTCAAAAATAAATCCAAAGACAGGAAAACACTCTTATTTTCATGATTCAAATGTTAACGTAACATATAAACTTCGAAGAGTTAGCTTATTAAGAGATAAAATATTTATAAATTGGAATTGTTGTCTCATTTATAAAAATTAAATTGTCTAATCATTCATATTAATTGTATTTTATACAATTTTTTATTACATCAGGTAATATTTATTGGAGTATTGTTAACCCCATAAAGAAATTAGTCAGCTCGGCAGGAGCATGTACGTAGCATGCAGGGTGGTACCATGTAGGAGTAGCTGATGGTCGTCGAAACCGTCAAAATAAAATAATACAATTCACCTATGCTCATGCAAATAAGAACAGTAGCAAGTGGTAAAAGGTTCGTTCCTCAGGGATTCGGTGGACAATTAAAATTCCTCGTAAATGACAAGATAAGTAACAGGTGGTAAATACCAATGTTGAGTTGTTGTGAATAATTGCAAAATATAAGTAACAGAAAGTAATAAACGGATATGGTGTGTGAAATAAGATGTGACAAATTCCCAGTGAGGATTCCGATGAGCTCATGCATTTAATTAATTGATCATCGATTCAAGTATTTTTAATACCAACTTGCAGGCGGCTATAGAGATCAGGTTCTCACCTAGATCTCCTGCTCTCTACCTATTCGAGATTCTTAAAGGTTCTCACCTATTAAGGTCCTTGATATATCTTATGGCCTAAAGAAGCTATTCTATTAGGTCTAATAAGATAACCAAATGATTCTACCGTAAGAGACCTTCCCAGGTTCAGGAGAGAGAAGTGTCTACTCCTGTAAACCAGACTCTAATTGTTTTCCAAGCTAATCCGTCGATTAGTTGGTTGCCTTCGTATCACTTTCTACAGTGTAGACTCCAAGGTATCAAGAGAAGACAGTAATTATGCAAATCCTAGTGTAGTTGATCATGCTTCAAAAGAAGTATGCATAATTTGACAATCAATTAAAACAATTAAAGATGCAAGATGGAATTTAATAAAGTCGTTTAGATCTCACAATCAATTAAGCATGGCTGTTAATCCTCACAAGGAATAAATAGAATTTAGCCTATCATCATATAATTAATTAAATAAATAAGATGTAAGCATATGAAAGGAATTTAATTAATTGAAGAAAAGGAGTTGCAGCAACGTCAAGCTTGCAATGGAATTATTCTCTGCCAAGAAGAAAGAAATTTGCTACTGTAAAAGATGAAGTGTTTTTCTACAGAGGCGCAACCTCCTTTAAATAATAACTAATTACTTAATTAATTCTCTAATTACAAAATTCAAAATAGGATAGTATCTAATAATATCTGTTCCAAAATCCTAACAGAAGCGTAGTAGACATTTAGTAGCAGCAGGACTCCTAGCTGGAATAGAAGACAAGCAGAACGAGGTCTTCTAGAAGAACAAGACAGCTGGTTCTCTACGGAATTTCTGGCGTTCCATGCTTCAGACCAAAACAACTCTAAACTTGACGATTTCAGCTCCTCTCGAATCGTTTTGCTTATCAGCAACATAATCTGTAAAAAGGAGTGGAAAGCGCAAGAATTAGCAGTATCATCGTTCTAAAATAGACATAAAAGACGACGATAAATAGACATTTAACGCTCCAATCAGTAACCATTGCCTAATCGTCAAACTGTGCGTAGGAACCAACATACACGCTTGGCTAGTAGCTATTGGTAGAGAATAGAGATTAGATAGAAAATGACTGCAAATTTGTAATATTGTGATGCCATATGTATGTATGATGAAAGGCTTAAATTGTATGTTAGTTTTTTTTTTCTTAAGATTATTTAGTAATTTGTTGGCTATATTAAATGTTGATTTCAGATTCGATGGTAGTTAAAGCAATTATAACCGATCTTATTATCAAAAAGAGAGAAAATATGCAGTCTATCTAGTTGATGTCTTATCTTAGTATGGATGTTGTCATCAATAATATGTCATTTCCTAATTAGCTTAAGTTTGCAAAAAGAATCAAATCTTTCTACCCATTTTAACTAAGATGATTATTAATGCCATTAAGTGGTTTATTGGAAAAATCATGTAGTGTAAGACTGTAACACTATCCTGAAGAAATAAAGTTTGGATACAATCGTTGTTAGAGTTTACGAATTAAAATTTCAAATCAAAAAAATAAGTGAAATAAAAATTAAATATAAGCAAAATTGATATCGTGATAAAACAAGGCATTTTCCATAGAGTGTAGTGTAAAAAAAAATTAGTGCATCTCCGCATCTAACCTCGACCCTCAAACATCTGAGAAGTTTCTTATTCAAGTTGAAAATAAAGACTCATATATTAGTCATTGTTTTTTTTTATAGTCGTTAATTAACAAGAATCATGCAATGACCTGCATATTCTACAAAAAGTCTTACTTTGTTCATGGAAATAACATATATATATACAATTGGTAAAATTAATTTAATGACATGAATGATACAGCTTAATTAATTAACCAAACTGCAACAACACTAATGTCAAGCAGATGATAAAAGATTAGGTTAAAATAAAAATGATGTAAAAAAAGGCAATGGTGCGTAAAATAATATTTCCATACTATTTGTGTAGATTTAAATTTTAAATCTCTTAATTTTTATTACTAATTAATTAATTAGTAATAAATATAAAAATAATATATATAAAATAAATTTGGGTCAGGGGTTGATCCCCTAGCCCACCCGTGGCTCCACCTCTCTTCCCTTTTTAGAAACCTTGACGAAGACCTCGATCAATAGATCAATAGAAAATTCCCCAATATCATTCCTTACGAAGACCATTACTATGATCTTTCTAAAACACCTTGACACGACGGTGGTTGTCAGATGCTCTCTTATTCTCGACAACAATCTCCTCAAGTTTTCTCTTTGAGGATCTCCATGAACTGCCTACACATGTTCTTCCATGATCTTGGTAATTTTTCTAAAACCGGCTAAAGTAGCCAGTGGATGAACATAAAGAACATGATTTAGAGGCTTTATGTATATATACAATCTCAAATTGATTCTTGAACAAAGATATATAAAAGATACAAATTGGAGTTTGAAGAAGGAGAAAGATAGTGACTCCTTGACCGACAACAAACATATATACAAGGGTTATTCAATCACATATATAATACCAAGATTGTTAAACTCGAAATTTTATCTCACTATAATAAGTCGTAAAATTTTAAAGTTTATAAATTATAACATTCATTAATTATATATGTATTTGTATTCATTCTACATTTATCACTATGTTTAATTTCACAAAGTTGTTGCAACTTTCACATATTGTAGATTTTATTTTACGGCCAAATTTAAAAAAACTATACTTGAATCTCTTAAATTGGAAAAAAAATATGTAGCAAAAAATAAATAAGTCACGACATGAAACACAACAAAATAATAATAGAAAAAAATTAATAAATAATTCACTTTTTTTTTGTGTGTGTGATAAACCTCGGTTTTATTTAAATACTCATTTGAAAGTACAGAGCTGGTGGGCATATGAAAGACAACAATAGTAGTACAACAATACAACCTGCAAGAGGTTAAAAAATAATTATTGTCGAAGGATTACAACTACTACCTCCGTCCACAATTAGATGTCGCCCGCACTGTAGATACGCATATCGAGGAAGTCGGATGACATACTATTTGATCCCAAAAAATTTCGTACTTTTTTTCGAATGTACGTTAATCATTTTCCTACATCCGAGAAAAAAATCGAATTTTTTTGGAATCAAATAGTGCGTCCTCCTCAATATGCGTATCTACAGTGCGGGCGACATCTAATTGTGGACAGAGGGAGTACCAACGAACTCCCTTCTCAATTGCGCTTCTTGTTTCACAAGCGTATCAGCTACTCCATTTGCTTCTTTAATAAGTGTATGAGTGAACGAGACAGTAGAGAACATTCTTTCGCAAAAGTCATCAATCATTCTGAATTTTGAGTTGAATTTCCAAGGCCTTTTGTCGGGTAACTTTGCCCACCAAATATCACTTTGAGAGTCGGATTCAATAAGTAAGTGCGCCCCTTTTAGTTCTTCACGATTTGTAGACAGCTCCAATACTTTCCTGATGTGCGTCGACTTTGTCAAAAATAATTAATAAATATAACTTTCTACTAAACATAAGATTAATTGTAAATAACAAGTAAGAAGTTCGTCCACGGAGAGTAATAATGTGATTTTTATAAATGCTTGAAAAGACCAATTGTAACACTTAGATAAAACTTGAGGGATTTTGTTTAAAAACTACTAATTGAAAAGACAATTAAAACAAGTAAAATGTCCAGGCCAAAGAATATAATTCTTGGTCAAAAAACAGATCAAGAACGAACAAGGAAGAGATTCCTTATAGAAGCTTAACAAGCTATGATTCATGAGCAACAATCATCGATGCAGAATTATTCATCTTCAACCCACAGATTTGCTATAGGATTCAGGTACGCTTAGAACCCCTGTTTCCCTCCTGTATCAAAACCACCTCAGGTACGCTTAGAGATGATTTCTAATCAACTAGCACTTTGCTGATTAAAGAGTTTACTAAAATTGATTGATTATCGACTAGGGGAAGACAACTACAAACCTAGAATCTTTGGTTGTCAATCGGGACTAAATCAGATTAACCTTTCTCACTAGCTTTTCAGAGCTACCTGTCTACTTCGATCGCATTGGTTTGTAAATGGCCCAAAAAAGGGTTGTCGTAACCAAGAAGAATGACACTTGCTAAAATCAATTCAACCCTAAATTGGCCAGATCTAAAATCAAAAGGAAATGCAATACAATTCTAATGGAGATCAATTAAATGCAGATTTAAAGATTAATTAAGAATGATTAGATCTCATGCAAACTTATGATCATGCTTTAAACTCTTCTACTAGAAAAAAAATGTATTTAGCTAAGACAGGCTCATGATTGAAGAAAATAAAAGATAAAAATTGCATATAAGAAATCTAAGGAGCAAAAGAGTTTAAAAAGAAATAGAACTAAAAAGGAAGAGAGAAGAAGAGCCCCTCTCTCTGGAGCCCTAAGGAGACTTATATAGTTTCCTCCTTGGAAAATATCTCTAAAGAAAAAAGAAATAAAATAATTCCTAAAATAGAATTTTAATTGTATCTTAACACTCTTCCTTTCTGATAAGAAATTTAATAACTGAATGATGAGAGAAGGTTGCGGCCACAATTTTTGTGTAGATAAATCAGCTGGAAAAATCGCACAAGACTCTTTAGGATCGCTATCTTCAAGTATCACAAGTAGACTTGGATTCTTCGTCTGCCTAGGAGTCTCTTCTTGGTCAAGAGACCGACTAAGAAAGGTGTTTGCCCAGCTTCGCCTAGATTTTACTCTTTTTTGCCGATTTTCCACCTTTAACGCACCAAGATTGTTTTCTGCAAATGTAAAGTAGAATCACCATTTAAATTACATGGTAAAAATAGGTACAAAATACGTCCAATCAGCTATGTTCGACTCCAATTCTCCCATGTAGTATGAAAAAATACCTATAACGAGTCCACTCACATCTCTCAATACTCCCCCATTTACCCAATTTACTAGTACATATATGGGCTCGACGTCACCCATTCACGTAGACTGTAAAATTGTAGCTTGCAAGTCAAACTACAATTTTGTGGCCTTGAACATGAACTGCAGGCGTTTAAAATAGAGCCAGCCAGGCTTATACTATTTTAAATTGTCCAGCTTTGGTTTTGTAGAATGAGGAAACTGCAGCTATTAATTAGTACTTTGAAATATATTTATAATATAATAATTGGTCAACTTAGAAACGCAAACATGGTAGAAATTAATTAAGCATTAATTAATTTTCACCCTCTAAATTGATGCAACAATTAATTAACCGTGTAGTGTCACCAGTGCTGTTGATTCCATGTGCTGCTGCACCATATTGTTGAACAACGAACACATGGCTGGACCCTCAATTGTATATATAGTTAACTCTAAGATCGGTCCACATTAAATAGCTCGGTCCATATATATTAAGTCCGCTCTCATTTGCCACCAAAAGTCATCTGATGAACGACTTGTTTGGCCTCGTAGCTGTGGTTGGGTTCAAATTGTGTAAGTTATGTTTTGAAACACATCTTATACTGATTAAAATTACAAGTATAATTTAAAATATATTATTAATTTGAATCTTTCGCTTTTATACAATAACAATATTTTAATAAGTATTTTAATCAAATACTCCTTATTTTGGTAATATTTTAACTAAAAACTTTAACAACTTTTACAAATATCAATTTTCCAACTATGATGTGGAACTCATAGTAGAGAAATTTCTGGATCGGTCGAAAAAGTTTAGACCCAGCCGTAAAAGAAGCGTAACTTTTCATTCGACCATTGGATCAGACTGGATGTGTCAATGTATGATTGAAATTTATCTCTAGGTTATATTTTTATTTAAATAAATAACTATGAAATGAATATGAAAATAACCTTTATACTTTTAATATAAAAATTAATATAAATGTTAGTAGCAATATGTTGTTGATGCTATATAGTAGGCGACGACAGCGATGTTGTTCTGTGAAAGATGTGGTGGAGAATGTTGATTGGTTGATGATGGGCTAAGATCACCATGTTTTCATGCAACAAATAAGGGCTTGTTTCTGGATATTATTATTATTTGTCTTCATATTTATCTAGATGAACAAGTAACACATATACTAGCTTCTTTCTCTTGCTTACATACCAAATTCCTTCAAATAATACTCATGCCTATTTAATTAATTAATTACTTTTTCACTAATAATTTTTTTTCTCTTAATTAGGTGTTCTGTAACGGTTCTGAATAAAAAAATCTTCTTTCTATTTTTTTAAGATGAATTGTATAAAAAACACATTAGAAGTGCTAATAAAATTTTCGATTCAACTTTTAAAAAGGCAAAATCAAAAGAGATCCTTAATTGATCCATAACTTTTAAGACCCGACCCAAATGCGCAAAGCCTTAGTGAGTTATATATTTGAAATATGTAAATTGTAGAATGGAAGGGTGGACACAAATTTTTTACCGCTAGACGAGCAATATATAGAATGCAAATGGTCGGAAAAGAAACCCCAAAATGGTGGTTAACTTTCCTACTACAAGTCTGTCTCCAACAAAACCTTTGCTTTAATATAAAATATATGTAAATATTTTTAATTAATTAGCAAAATTAATAAACCCATATATATATATATATATTAAAAAGGAAACCTTTTCTTCTCTTTCAATAACCGACTCTTTCCACTACGTACTACACTTACCTTCAACTCTTTCTCTCTCTCCCTGTCAAGCCACACCCAAAATGTTTTCAGTTTTTTCCGTTATTCCTTTTTACGGAAACCAACACTTCTACTAAGGTCATCCATTTTAATATATAAATAGAGGTAAAATTTAAATGTGAGTCCAACTAACCGGGCTTAGTTACTTGCTGATAAAGTCTTGTTGGGCAGAAATAAGATGAATCGGCAGCTTGAAGTTGAAGCCTTATATGAGTGATTGTTAATATTATTGTCGTCACTCCATATTATTTTTTATACATAACCAATACTTAAAAAGGGGTTTAAGAGAGGCATCTACTGCGTAGATTCAGAAGTGATTTATGTCTAATTAAGTAGTTAAATTACAAAATCAAGCGTAAAATCGGTAATCTAGCCAGTAGCCATGATCCATTTGGAAAATGGGATTAATTTTTATATTTTCTTCTCACAAGAAGTACTGCAATGAAAACTTCATAAAATCTATTACAGGTCGTTCTATATTAATTAATTTTAAAATAATTGACTCTCAAGTGGCAGGTGTAGAGTTTGACAATTAGATAAATGGAATGAGTTTGTCAAAGAACTCTTGGGTTAGTATTGTAATTAAGATTAAGGATTTACTTCTTTCAAAAATTACATAAATGAAACATTTGTGCTTCAAGAGAGAATTTCATTGTTGAGATTTGGCACTCTTTCACTCCTTAACGATTTATGGACAAATTATTTGTTGATAATCGAGATTTATACGTTAATAAAAAAAGGAAATTATGATTTGCTTAAATTTTTGAAAGAGAGACTTCCGAGAAGATTATATTATAGTATCAAAGAATTAGATTTACATAACCATCTCTCCCTTTAATAATATTCATGGTATCAGCTGTCATCCTTTTGATATATCTGTCAATAAAAATGAAATCTGATCATCAAAAGGTATGTGGTGGACACCATGAATCTATACACATATATACAATATGTATACTTGCTTCTACTCAAATACTAATTAAACCCAAATCATCACCTAATGGAAGAAGAAGAAATTAAGACTGATTCCAAAACATTACAAATCCTAATATAACTTAATTGACCTTTTCTACATAGAAAGAACACAATCCTAATTAAATAATATTCTTCAATCAAATCAAATCAAATCAATCAATCAGTAATCCCAACTAAATCCATCAAAATCTGCAATGGAGCCAACAACACCTGCTGCTGATGATGAACATGATGGACCTTCAAAATCATGATCATAAACATTGTTGTTCATTCCTTGGTGCTTGGATGATATCTCTGCGGTGGCAGTGGCATTATTGTTATTGTTATTATTCATGTCAGAGCTGAGTCCAGTGTCTTGTGACAAGCTGACCATGGATGATTGCTGGTTAGATGAGAACTGCTCAACTTTGCATTCTCTGGAGTTTGGATTGAAAAATCCAGAATACATATTGTTATGCGAGGATTGGAGAGGGAAGGAAGGGTTGTTGTTTTGGTAAGTATTTGTGCTTGTTGGTTGGGGTTGGATATTGAAGTTTTGGTTGTTGTTATGATGAATCGATTCGAAAGGCGGGAAGAAGTTACCGCCATCTTGATGTGGTGGTGGTGGCGGTCTGGTGGTGGAGAGATTGTTTGGAGGATCCATGAGAGGAGGGAGGGAGGAGTAATCATCCAAGAAATGATGATCATCACCAAATGAGTTCCCTCTTAGTAGTTCAATTGGAGTTTTCTTGACACCGATGCTCTTGTGGAATATCCTGCACACCACCCATTCATCCTGCACAGATTAAGAAAAAAAGCAACAAATTATTAGTACCTTTTTTTCAGATCCTTCATCTACACAAAAGAGAGAAAAAAGAAAAAAGAAAACAGTGCACCATGAAAGAAACACACTACCAACACAAAAGTAAAATGAAAACATGAAAAGGATGGGATATGTATGCAAGAAATAATACCCTTTTGAGTCAAGATCAAGAATCAATAAACAAGAATCTTGAAAAATGGAAAAAGAAGAAGAGTGAGTACATACCCTTGCAACTTTTGGAAGGTTGTAGTAGGAGAATTTGCCTTCAAGTCTATATTCATGCATCACCCAATTGGTTTTCTCTCCTTTTGGTGCTCTCCCTCTGTAGAAGACAAGAGTTTTCTTCATCCCAACAAGGCAACTCTTCCCCTTGTAAATCTCTTTATCTTTCCCAGTTGCTTTCCAATAACCCGATTCGGTGGCTCGATTAGTCCTCATCCCAGTTGGATACTTCCTATCCCTCTGGCAAAAGAAGTAAAACTCTTTCTCACCCATCTTTGCTTTCTCTAAAAAGAAAAAAACACCAAAACAAAATCAGAAAAAAAAAGAGTAGCAAGAAACTTGTAATTATCAGGCTAATCAATCTCAGACTTGGCAAATTAAAATAAGCAAAAATCAAGAACTTACTTGGCAAATCCCAGGGCTCACACTTGTTGAGATCAACCTCTCCAATTGCACATGCACTGAAATTGATGTTCATCACCTTCTCAGTAAGGTAGTGAGTTATGATCTCCTCATCGGTAGGATGGAATCGAAAACCGGGCGGTAATTCGATGAGATCATCCCCTTTGTTCACCACAGTAGCTTCTTCCATGGAGAATTTATGCTCAAGAACACAAGAAACAGACTAATTATACAGAAACAGAAAACAAGAAGATGAATGGATGAATCTGAAAGAAAAAGAAAGGGTAGAAGAAGGAGAATTTAAAGAAAGAGGTCTTAAGAAAGTAGAACAAAGGTGAGGAAAGGAGGTTAAATAGAGAGGGAGAAAAGAGAAGATCCGTAGGCAGCAAGAAAGTTAGTTTTGAAGTGCTGGGGAAGACTCAGCTGATGGCTGATAGAGAGAGATGATGACAATAATATGTATTTTTTTTCATTTTGTTTAATTCTATTTTTGGATTTATTATATTTGTTTATGAGTGTTTTTTGTTTTCTTAGCTGTCTGAAAAGAAGACATTTTCACATTTGGAATAAGTAAAAATAAGACCAAAAAATATAATAATTGCAAGTAAAAAGTCCTTTTTATCTGCTAAAAATACCTAACCTTTTGAGAATTCTTTTGTAGCAACCAATTGTATTTGTCTCTGTTCAAAGCTTTTGAATCTTTCTTTTCTACTCTGGGGATAGGCTTCAATTCTTACTTCCATCTTCTAATTGCCTCAAAGCTGATTAGCTTGGTTGCTGATTAGCAAAGCAATCCAAGTGGAGGAGAGGAGGGGATTTAGGGAGCTAAGAAGCTAAAAAGTCAAAAGGTGAAGAAAAAGTGCAAAAGGCAAAATTCAAAGCTTCTCAAATCTCAATAACAACAATAAGCTACTACTTACTGTGTGCTAGCTGTCCTGCCCCTGCCAATCCTAACTCAATATTAATTTCCTTTGCTTAACTATGCCTTTAAAGTCTTTTTTCAACTCTTTAATTACTCTCGAGATAAACTATTTTTACATAAAATAGATTAATTACATTAATTGGTTTTTATTTTTTTATTCTACCGGGTAATCTAATTCGAGTATTATCGGGTCTAGAAAAAATGTGACTCTTCCAATATGGTTTTCTCCATTCCAAAAATTAGAACTCGAAACTTTAATTAAAGATGACAAATTTCTTACTGTTTAAACACAACCTATGTTGTTACGTTTCATCGGTATTTGTCATGAAGCTAGAAAGTGTTAGATCATAATTTCTATTTATGGTGAAATAAAAATAAAAAAACATAATTTACTCTCACTTTCTCCAAATTTATATTTATTTTTTTATCAACAGAGGTGAAATTTGAATTTGAATAGATAATCCATAAACAACATGTTCATATTAACATATATGAGTTTTTGTATTTGAAATACTGCCTTTGAATAAATCAAAACTGAACTTTCATAAATCATTGATTACGAATCGGAAATTAAACAAATCAAAAAAATAATTTCTACGCAGAAATTTGAACAAGAAATAGAAAGTTTTCTTCAACTTGATTGCATTGTTTATTTCTTTAATCTTTAGAGGTTCCTTTCAATGATGAAGCAATTACAATGTGGATTAGTGTTCAATACTTAATAGTAAGACAAATATAAAAAGCTTATCCTGAAAATTGGAGTGAAATTGTTGCGAAATTTCTCGTAGAATAAATCATTCAAGCATCATTGGATTCTCCATACAAATCAATGTTTGTGTTTTCAGACCCAACCCGGCCGGAATATTAACGCCGAGGAGAGAGAATCAAGGGTTTAACAAATAAAAAAAGTTTTAAATTTGAGCCTTTGTCAAAAAAAATATGCCAATTTTTTTATAAATGATAAGCTATTTCTTGAAAGAAAAAACGTTGCAATTTAGTTGACCTAAAATTTACTCGGCGTTAATGATTGGCTGATCCTACTTCATAATTGAGCCTGCCTTTACTTCATAATTGGCCCAAAAAAAAAATATGCCAAAATTTTTATAAATGATAAGCTATTTTTTGAAAAAAAAAACGTTGCAATTTAGTTGACCTAAAATTTACTCGGCGTTAATGATTGGCTGATCCTAATTTTTTTTGAAAAAACGACAACTAAAAAGACTAAAGGTAGTACACAATAATTTGCTCTCGAAATTAGGGGTTTTTTTTCTATGCATCAGATATATATTCCAAATTAGTTGAAATAACTTTTGATGATGCAAAATCTATAAAATACTTCATCCGTTCTTAAATAAATGACTTTCAGATTACTTTTTCTTATTCTTGAAAAAATGTCGGTTTTATCACTTCTAATGTATGAGAAAATTAAAATTAATGTTAATTTAGTGTAGTTAATAAAATAATTAAGAGCAATTATTTAAAAACATCAAAAATAACAATTAATCAATGGATTTGTGAGTCATTTTTTGAGGTAGGCAAATTATGTGTATGGCGCATCAGGAGTGTCTAATAAGCTTTGTTAGATTAGAATGAAAAAATTATTAAGTGCGTCCAATGCAAGTGCTGCATGGTTTATCCATTTTCATGTACTCTCTCCGGTACGAATTAAACGTCATTTTATCATTTACTTTTACTATTTCGGCACGTATCTTAAAACGGCCGGCAGACTCACTATTTGAAATAATTTTGCCCCTAATTTTTTCTCAGAAGTACGTTAATACGTTAAGGATTAACGTACGTTCGAAAAAAAGTACGGATTTTTTTGGGCTCAAATAGTGAGTCATCCGGCCTCCTCAATATGCGTTCCCTACTGAATATTGGGATGCGAGGAAGTCATTTAATTCGTGCCAGAGGGAGTACTATATTAGATTAGCAAACACGGGAAAACTATTAATTTAAAAAAAATTAAGTGTAGGTTTTTTTAAAAAAAAAAGTTATATGAAAAAAATAATTAATTAATTAACCTCATTTTAAATTTTTTTTAAATACAAGGAAAATATCTTAAAAGGTAATAGAAATAATAAAATTTAAAATGTAAAAATGCGAGAAAAAAGTCAGAATGGAAATGTGTGTCAATGTGTTTTTTTTTCTATTTTTACAAAAGGTTTTCTAATTTTTTATAAAAATTATCTGATTTTCTATGACAAAAATTAAAATTTTCTATAATTTGCAGATCTAATTTCGGGACTTTGTTTTCCCTGAGGGGGAAATGAAAATTAATTTAGATAAAATGTTATGTTAATTTAATTTATTTTAAGAAAAAAGTTATATCAAACCTTGACATTTTTTCTCGCTCATAAATTAGATCCTAATTTTAATCTCAGTCTCTTAACATATAAGAGAATATTCACAAAGAGTGAAGAATAGATTGAGAAATCGAATGGAAAATGCTTGAATGAATGATTATTTGGTTATTTACATAGAAAAAGATATAAGTATTTAATACCATTGACAATAAATTGATAATTTTAACGATTTAATATAAATTATTTTTTTAATAAAATTACTAAGTGCCACTGAACTCAGATCCGGCTCCGCCAATGTTCACCGATAAAAAAAAATCACAAAAGAATTAGCCACATAAACATACATGAACATGTTTCCTAATACAAGGCAGACAGAAAAAAGTAAACATCCGGCGCCGACAGGGAGAAAAAGAGTAACATTCAACGCTCTAATTTTTAATTTTCCTGTATGGAACTTGTACACCAACTCTTCCCACCATCCAGTATCTCCCCTAATATTTAATTCAATTAATCTAATTCGTTCTTAAGGGAATTACTTGTACAGTTATCCTTTTTAGGTACCTCGTTTTTAATCCCTATTCCACGTGTTTGCCACTGTAATCCTAATCTTGCTGACCCGGATTTTACTTCCTACCTTACATCATGCCATACGTCCAAATCATCCTACCATTTGTTTCATGACTTCAATTTATGTTACTCTTAATTATTTGTATTTTTTAGTTCATTGTATCACAAGTTTATTTATACTTGGTGTGATAGGTTTATTAAAAAGTAAAATATTTATAATAAATAATTTTATTCACAAAATGATCATTTAAACAGTAATAGTGTCAAATTACTCGTACTAACCGGCTATTATGGGAGGGAAGGATATGAGCAAAAAGGAAATAGTAATTAAGTAGGGTAGGGAGCACTAGACCATTTTCTTCTCAAAACAAAAAGGACTACTACAGCTTCTTCTTCTTGCGTATAGAAATGAGATTCATCTATACGCTCGTAAGACTACCAACGAAACATATATACGCATTTCAAATACGTATAAGAAACGTATAATTAATAAGGAAAAAAAAAAGCCAGCACAGTCAGCACACAATCCTCAACTCTGTTCCCATAACTTTCTCAAAAAAAACGTGTCAATTTCTCTATTATTTGTTATTTTTGTGGAAATGATTTACTTTATTCAGGTTTTTAGGAAAATCCCTCGATTACATTTGTGAAAAATTAGGTCTCTTACATATATAAATTGTTTTCCGCGGAAAAATTCATACTATATTTAGCTTAAAGTTAATTAATTGGGTCTAAATGTTTATTTTAGGCAAATTTGAGCGGTGAAAACTAAGGGCCTATTTACTTACAGAAAACAATTTCTGTTTTCTGTTTTTATTTTTCAGAAATATCTCTTATTTTAGAAAACATTAGAAAACAGGATATGGTATTTACTTTGTACTAAATGTCAAAATTTTCAGCTTTAGAAAACTCAAAATCGTATTCACCTAAAAACTATTTTTTTTTAAACGAAACCTACTAATTTTGTTAAATCAATTTGATTTTAATTAAAAAATCATGCTATCATTTATTTCTTTTTTAGAAGATCAATAAACTAAACGGTAGCTCATTTTAATTTTGTTAAAGATCAAATATAAATATGTTAATTTTATTCATGTTAAAAATCAAATATAAATATAACAATTATGTTCATGAAAATAAAATACATATAAAATAGTCTTGAATTATTTGTTCATTACGTGAATACTACAAATGTGAACATTAAAAATAAACTTAATTTAACTTGTTACTTCTTCATGTTCTAACAATATTATAATTAATCCATAATTGATCTGCAATATCTTCTCTAACCGTATTCATTTGTTGTTGTTGGGACATATCCACTTGAATACCTTCATGCCTCACATTAGCTTCGTCCTCGTTAAAATTTTGCAGACTTTCTGTACCACATTCTGTGAATAGTTGATCAGCTCTATCTTCTATTCGAATAAAGTTGGGTAGTGCACAACAAGCTAGAGGTATTTACTTTTGACGACGAGGAAGATAATTTGGAATGGACTTTAAGATTGAGTATCTAGTTTTCAGAACGCCAAAAGCCCTTTCAATCACATTTGTCAATGACGAATGTCAATAGTTAAACAATGCATATTTTCTTGTTATCCTTCCTCATCCACTAAAATCATTTAAATGATACCGTTCACCACAATAAGGATCTAAAAATCCAGAAATATTTGGATAAACAGGATCAACTACATAATAATAACCTGCAAAAGATAAATATGATCAGACATTTAAAAAACCATTAATGTAACAATTAATAAATATTGTTATGAATTACAAAAATAATATTTTACCAACTGCAGGTATAGGAAAACTGTTTTCTTATCTTGTCAATTCATCAAAAATAAACTGTAAATAATATTTAATCTAATTTTTGTAAGGTCCTGTACAATTTTTTAATCCAAATTTTATAACTTTTAGTAATTTTTACTATTCTATTTGATTTTTTAAAACTATTTTAAAGATTATTGTAAACCTTATTCAAAACTATGAGCATAATAAAAAAAAATTGGAAAATTGGTTTTGGAAAATTTGGAAAACTCCATTTTGAGCGTTTCTAATTTTCAGTGTTAATTTAGAAAATTTAGAAAACTGAAGAATTTTCAAAAAATTTCCATTTTGGAAAAAACAGTTACGTAAACACGTTTTCAGAAAATTCTCCAATTTTCAGAAAATTCCCCTAAGTAAACAGCCCCTAAGAGTTGCGTAAATGAATGAATTAATTATAATAATTATTGGAGTACATGAATAGACAGTGGTTACATAAAAATAACATATCATTAGTATTATTTAATTACTAAAATTTAATTTATTAATAAATTAATATTTTAAAGTATCAATACTCTTCCTCTGATGGGTGTCGACTCCATAAAAAAAAATTAATAAATACAATTTACTACTAAGAGCAAGTTTAATTGTAAATAGCAAGTAAGAGGTTCGTCCACAGAGAGTAATGGTGTGATTTTCGTGAATGCTTATAAAAACCAGTGGTTACACTAAGGTGAAATTGGGGGAATTTTGTTTAAAACTAAAGATGAAAAGAAAATAAAACATGTAAAAATGTTCAGGCAAAGAATATAATTCTTGGTCAAGAAACAGATCAAGAACGAAACAATCAGATATGAGAAATTCCTAGTAGAAGCTAACAAGCTATGAAACATGAGCAGAAATCATCAATGCAAGGGTATTCATCTTCAATCTATAGAGTTGTTATAGGATCAAGGTACCCTTATGACCCCTGCTTCCCTTTTATATCAAAACTACCTCAGGTACGCTTAGAGATGATTGCTAATCAACTAGCACCTTGCTGGTTAAAGAGTTTACTAAAAATGATTGATGATTGATTAGGGGAAGACAACTCTAAACCTAGGGTCCTCGGTAATCAATTGGGACTGAATCAAATTAACCTTTCCCACTAGCTTCTCAGGACTAGCTGTCTACTTCGATCCTTTTGGTCTGTAAATAACCCAAGAAGGTTGCCGTAACTAAGAGGAATGACACTTGCTGGATCAAAATAACTCTAGTCTAACCAAATCTAAAATCAAAGGGAAAACACAATACAATTGTTATGGAGATTAATTAAATGAAGATTTAAAGATTAATAAGGAACAATTAGATCTCATGCATACTCATGTTCATGCTTTAAACACTTCTACCAGAAATGATGCATTTAACTACTCATACATATGTTTAAAGAAAACAAAACAAGTAATAGATTATAAAAAATCCTCCGTTTCTGTGAAGAAACGAATGAGCCTGGTTTTAGGATACGAGAACAGAAGTAAAAACCAAGAGAAGGGACGAAGACCCTTTCTCAATAACCTAGGGAGACTATATATAGTTTCCTTCTTCAATAATATCTCTATAAATAAATAAACCCTAATTAAACTATAATTGTATTTGATTACTCTTCCTCTCCGATTAAAAGTCTATAGAGCTGAGATAAAGAAGGAAGGACGCAACTCCAACTCTTCTACGGAATAACCAGCAATCACAATCGCATTAGACTTCAATCTTCAAGTATCGTTCGGGAGATAGGATTTCTCTACCAGCCTAGACGGCGCCTCTTGGTCAAAAGACCAACCAAGAAAGATGTTCGCTCCATTCTGCTCAGAAATGACTTTTTTCTGCCCCTTTTTTTGTCTTTGCTCTTCAGGACTGATTTTCTTGCAAAAAGTATGGAAATCATACTAAAATCAATAAAATCACCATTCAAGAAGCATGAAAGTAGGTGGTAAGACTACCACAATTTAAACTCAGTCACCCTTCGATTTTTAATATAATGAAGATAGATAATTAGTGAAATGTACTTGTAATCGAAATCAATGACTATTTTGGTCTGTGTGATTATAGTTAAAAAGGAAATTATTAAAAATCGGATGTGATAAATATTGGTGGATAAAAATGATCTCTTTATTGTGTAAAATATTTTATATTCATTCAATTACTCATAAAGAGTGGGGGGATAAAAAAAAATTAATTGTCAATTGATTGCATAAAATGTTAGGGGGAATTAATTAGGATGTGATAAATATTGGTTGTGGTTAATTGCTAAAGAATTTGTTAACTTTTAATTTGAAATTTAAAAATTGAAAAAATTATACTGAAAAAATCACTTCCTTTAAAACCCGATAAAATTCGAACAGAAAATTCTATTTACAGTGGAAAGGAACCGATGAATACATAACGTTTCAACAACCATTGGTATGGGCTATAGCCTATTGCGGTTGGATTGTAGACGGTGGTGATTCACACACACGTGTTTGTTTAGACAGCGGTAAATATGTTATGTGTTTCAACTTTCAAGAGTCAAGAAAAAAAAGGGTCAAAGACTTACTTTTTTTCAAGAAAGAGCAAAGAAAAATAGGACTTTATTATGCCATAAAAATATAATTAAGAACAATTTTTTAAATATCTTTTTTAAATTGACATTTTATATAGACTATAAAAAGTCCAATAGTATAACAATAAATTGATTACTAATTAAGATAAATTATTTTTCCTCAAGAAAGGATAACGTGTGGACCCCAGCCATGAGAAAGTGTTAAAACAAAGATTATAATGTAAATATTAAATTATACGTGTGTTGTGTAGCTTAAAAAACTGTTGACTTTTGAGCAAAATAACGAAGTTGCGAAGCAAAGAGAAGAGCCAAGCCAAGCCAAGCCAAGCCAAGAATAATGTGTGACGACGAGTGACGGAATATCACACCTCAGACCAATCTCATTCATGGCGATCCCTTATTTTTATTTTTATTTTTTATCAGTAGATATTTTAAGGAAATTGGAAATGTAGACGGGACGATTCGAACCAAAACTTTGCTCTCGCTCTTTATCTGATAGGCAATACCATTGAGCTGCAAGCTCCTCGGTACATTCTAACCATATTTGCATATAGTACACTCCCTCCGGACGGTATTAACTGTCTTTTTAGCACAGTAACTTTCAGTAGGTTTTATACTAAAAAGTCAAGTAAAGTGTACAGTAACTTTCCGTAGGTTTTCGCCACTTAATACCGTCCGAAGGGAGTACTATGTACTTTCTTTTGTAGAAATATCAAGCTTTTCATATCCATCCCGGGACAACAATCCGAGGAAGGTAAAGAGTCAAGATCGATCTAAATATAATACTAAATTCAAATATAACATTGATAAGATCCTAAAATTAATAAATTTTATTTAATTATAAATAAATACTTAATTATTGGGGTCCCCGAGTTTTTCAAAAGGAGTTTTTATTTTTTTACCTCGATCGCTGGATAACCAGGTTGACCGGTCAAGCTGGGTTTCAAAACCCTGAGAAATATTATCTCCCACTACACAACTTTATTATTTTTATGATTTTGTTTTTTTTATAATATTTTAAAATTAAAAATCATCGAAAATGAATAAAATGACCAAATTAATCGTTTGAGTGTAGGTTCCTCCGTTACAAAAACGCCCAAACCCAAAAAGAGAGAATTCTGAATTCATTTAGAAACAAAACAAGAGTAACATAGAGTTGTTGTATTTCAAGAGTGATGAGGACAAATCCTCCACCGCTGGTTATGTCCGTTGTTCCATTCCCAGAGCAAAATAGGAATGCCGTCGTAGACGCCACCGCATTCCTCATTCCCTTGAGAAGCATCTAAATTCAGGTGAACATTATTCACCATCCGAACAGATCCAAACCCATCTCCGTCCAAACAACCCATAACCCATAATACAGATTCATCCACAACATCTCCATTATACACCTTCAACTGCACCTGCAACTCTCATCATCAAAATAAGAAATTACAGATTTCATCCAAGAGACTATAATTTTGTTTACCTGTTTTTAAATTAAACCGTTACAAACATGACTAGTTCTAGTTGGTTAAAAAAATGAAAGTGAAATAAGGTCTCTTACAGGGTGAGATGCTCCAATGGAGTGCTTCAAAGCCAGACCAGTGCCTTTGTTAACCAAAGAAAAGGCACGACGTCCCCTCTTATCTTTCACAGTTGCACTGTACCTCTCATCCTTGTACCAGTGCTGAAAAAACCACACATCACCATACTAGATCACATCAACCGAGTATAATCAAGTAGCTTTGAAATTATCAATGCCTAAGGCCTAAAACAATAATTGGTTTCATCAATACGGGTGTTTTAGACACTTCGAGAGGTGACTAATCTATTTCAAGCACAACCAAGACTTTGTAATAAAAGCGTACAGATTAGTCTCCTGCCTAAACTAATTTTCACAGATTTCATAAATCAAAGAAAAGAAAAAGCTCGCCAATATAAAGTCTTTTGGGTAAAAACAAACTGATTTATATGAAAAATAGGACAAGAAGTGCAAGAAGCATACTTGGAATACACTGGCCGGATTTGATTGTTCCAGAACTACTTTTCCATCTCTAATAGAGAGAAGATAATGGGGGTCTGCCTTGCAGAAAACCTTGAAAGTTGGTTTGCTATGAAGATAATCAGGTACTTGTCCGACATGGGATGTTGTCGGAGCAACTGATCCATTTTCGTAATAGCAATGGTGGTGGTGGTGGTGCTCAGTTTCAACCATAACTGCTGTAATGCTCTTGTTTCTTTAGTTTTTTTCTAGTCTAAAACACCTTTGTTTCGTTTGAACAGCTGCCGTTTCTCACTATTTATTCAGAGCCTGAAATTTCTGTTTCTTCTTTATTATGTTTTTTGGAAGTTGATATACAAAGTTAATGATCAATTTATTACTGTTTCTTGAGCCAACCAAAGGAATTGGGACAGAAATTTGTTTTTTATCAACAAGAGTGAGACTGGATCCCGATCTCGAAACCTTACCGGTACTTTTACCAATCCCAATCTCGAACCCTTACCGATACTTCTACCACAGTAAAATACATCGTTACCTCTTCAAATTCTTCCAAAAAACTGAGTTAATAGTCTCCTATTTCCAAAACCTATTTCCCCAATCCAATCACCCAAAAAAATTCAAAATCCCACCCAATCGCTTAGGGCCTGTTTGGCGTTCCGGTTTGGTGGAAGTTGGTTGAAAAAAGTTGGTTGGAAAAAAGTTGGTTGGAAAAAAATCAGTTTCAGAACAGAGTTTGTTGTTTGGTAAATGTTTGTTAAAAGTTGTGTGGGGAAACCAGAAGTTGTTTTTGGTGTTTGGTAAAAATTGTTTTAAAACTATGGTTGGAATGTAAAATGACCATAAAGGGCATAATTCATTTCAAGTGTAAATATTAATATTTTTAGTATCTTTTTATGTTTTTAATCAATTTATTTATAATTTAATATTTATCTAATATCATAAATAAATTAAACTTATTAATGCCATAAAAAATATAAGTTATTAATACCATGGTTTAAAGCATTATATTAAAAATTTTGTAAACTCTATATTGATATTTTTAATCAATATATTTTGGTAAACAAATAATTAACATTTTATTTATAATAAAAAATTATGCTACTTTCATAGGTGAAAACTCACTATTAACAATTTTTGCTCACACAAGGAATTGTAACATTATTGGTTAAAAAATTCATTGTTTACACATTCGGCATACAAAGTCCAACACACCTTGTAAGGGAAAGGATTTACACATTAAAGAGGAAATAAGAGTACAAAATGATCCAAAACACAATTACTTCACCAAACTCAAGCTAATCTACTGTGTCTTACATGGACTAGTAGGAATTATTCTTTAGACATTGCACAACATACATCTGTTGAGGAAGCTCTGTAAAATAAAAGCACCATCAAAAGAAACTATGTTGTATGACAGAAGCTCTCATACAACCACAGCAGGTGAGATTTTGAAATCAAGATCCCAAAGCTCAAAGGCTCCCTTGACAAAATCATAATGACCACCCCTCAGCAACAGGATACGTCAGTAGGTTTCCGAGGGAAACATTCACAGCCTCCTGCATTAGTTAAGCAAGATACCATTAGCATAGAAGAGCTCTGCACTCAATTGCTTTCTTTAGGCATGCAAAACTAATTCTTTCATCAAACTACAGTAAACATACACTCTTCCTTCTTAAAATTAGAGAAAAGTCAAATAACACCCATGCACAAGGAAAAGATGGATCAGTATCTCCAAGCAATTGTGAACTTTCTTAATTCCTTCATGAGAAAGAAAACCACTTCAGTTGAGCAGAAACCAAATGAAAATATCTGAACAACAACTAAGCCCACATGGCTCTCATGGCCACCTTAGGGAGCTCCAACAATTAGCAAACATTTACCACAGAAAATATCTGAATCAACCACACAAACACAAGATTTTCGGAATTTTCTTTTTTTGGGTTCCCACAAAATCAAACACGAAAACCAAATGAATACAAGATGAACAATCAAGAACACCCAGCAGACATTCGGCTTCTGCCTTTAAAACATATCAAACGTGGACCAAAATTCATGAAAATTTGTAGACAGACTCAGAAGACTCCGATCTAAAACTTTGTAGAAGAAAGAAAATTGAAATTCCAAGTGGAAGACACTCAAAACAGAAGCACAACACAAGGCTGTTTTTCTCGCGCGATTTCTGCACACTTTTCTTCCAAGGCGGAAAAGTGTGCCAAGATCACTGAGCTAGCAGCCGACTCAAAAAGGACATTTTCTCTTCTCAGATAGACGAATAAGCACAGAAAAATTCAGATCATTCTGATGGAGGAAACGCACAGAAAATCAAAACGAAAACAGACACAAAACTGTTCTGAGCCATTTGCTTCTGTCCATTTGCGCATCACTTATATAAACATTTAAACACTCATTTGGGCATTTTTACAAACACATGGTATGCGTAGCAATGGAAATCAGCCACAACAACAAATTACCTCAAGGCAACCCATTAATTTCAGCCAAATCAATTCCTAAGATGGTGTAAACATGCATCTGACAATAATATTTTGCAAAAAATGGCAAAATTCCAAAGTAATTATAACAACAATATATTTTCAGATCAAGATGTAGTAAGGGTTGTTACCGATCAAGATGAGGCATGAGATTCCAGGAGAGGAGAGCAGGAGCTGGAGGTGGCCCAATTCAGTGGAGAAAACCCAATCGGATTCGCGGTTTAGAGGGACGAAGAGAGCAACGACGTGGGTCTGGGAAGGGAATAAGCTTTACCTGTTCTTCCTACAGTGCTGCTCTACCTTTCTCCTCTGGAACCGACCAACAAACAATCGTGAAGAGAGCAGAAGGCCGGCGTGAGGCTGAGAGCGGCTGCTACGGACACGGATTCAAAGAAGAAGAAGATCGGGCACGATGGACTGCGGCTGCGTGAGGCGAAGAGAAGAAGGAAATTTTTGGGGCTGGAATGAAATCTTGCGGACGACCCATGCGATGAGGAGGGGTATTTTTGGGTTATGAAAAATTCATTAAACCCAAAACAACTTCACGTATTTTCAATAGAACCACTGGTTTGGCCACTGCAGCAAAATGCTCCGGGCCTCAAAACCAGTGTTTTCTTTGGTTTTTTAAACCAACTTCTTTAGAAGTTGGTTTAAAAAAGTGTTACCAAACACTTTTTTTAGCATTCTGGTTTTGGTAACCAACTTTCTGGTACCAAACCAGAATGCCAAACAGGCACTTAGTCACGAGATGACGAAAAGTCACCAATATGCGGTAGGTTTCATGCATTTTTCTGACTACATAATTACTGAGGAGCAAGCTATAGTTTTTTTCTTCTTCTACCAAGACACAATATCATTGCTTGCATAATAACATACTTGGAAAATGCCATTACATAATATTACACATCAAATTCGGAACACATAATAGAGAACCAGCAAGTAACAGAGTTTTAGCCACAAAATCACACTCGAGTGTACTCTGGAAAAAAAGAAAAAAACACAGCAATCCTCCTCAAATTTTATTCTCGCAATTCGCAAACATGCAAACATTTTAAAGGCGATAATACCACACATTATCAGCTCATCACGGGAAGATCGAGTGCGATCCTGCATTGATCACCATCAAACAAAAGCCATATTAGTACTATCTTTGGTTGGACTTGTGCTGTTACTTCTTACTTTGGTCTAAAGAAAAAGCAACTAAAGATGGTAGTAGCATTTCCATTGTTGAGAAACTTACAGTGAGGGATGATCTTCCAACGCTGGTTAACTCCTTTGTTCCATTTCCAGAGCACAATAGTCGTGCCATCATGGACGCCACCCGATCTCTCATCACCATGAAAAGCATCCACATTCAGATGGACATTGTTAACCATTCTTATAGTTCTGTAACTGTCACCCAAGTCCCTGCTCTGTGTCCACAGTACAGACTCATCTAGACGGTCTGGATTGTAAGGTATCAGCTGCACCTGCAGAATTATTTTTGTGGGACATGATCAGTATTGCCTAAGTGGAAGAATCTATTCCCCATTTTAAAAGAAGGGGAAAAGAAGGCATCCTGAAGGCACTTCTTCTTTTGTAGAGGACCTACCCCTTTATTTTCCCACTTATGTCCAAAATGTCGATTCACCACCCCATTACTCATAAATGCAAATGCAATAGCGTTACACTCCAGAGTGAAGTTCTAAGTGAAAAGGTAATTGTTTCCATTGCAGACAGTAACCAAAGAGGAGGACTCATCATTTTCAAAAAGTTTGAGAAGTTCTAAATTCACCCAGATTCAAACACTGTTTTTATGGTATTAATCTGAAGTCCTATACAGTATTGAACTGTCCAGCTTACGGCAAGTCGGGTACTTAAAATCTTGCACATAAGGCACCGGTCCGAAAGAGGCAGCAAGAGGGTGCTAATAAATGATACTCCATGGTGTACGAAAAAGGAAGGACCATAAACTTTACTGCCACAGATGAAGATTGAAATTAAGTTCTTGCACAAGGTCTAAGTAGCACCTCCATTAAGTTGTTTCACCAGTATAAAAAACTCCTTCAAAAATTATTTGAAAAACAAGGAATGCTTATTAGTTTCCTATGATGGGCTTATTATTACTACAGAGGAACAGATTACTTGCAGATAGTGCTAAGGGGAGCAGGAAAATAGAGCATCTAATTCTCAACCTTTTATCACCTAATAAAATTTGGTGCTTATTCAATCCCCTTCTCAGCAATTTCACCTTTACAACACTATCTAAGCGATGCTTTAAAGATGCTAAGCCTAGGGAATAACAATGATGAGATCATAGTGAAATTCAAGGCAGGAAAACTAATACAGGTGCAAATCCATATAGGCAATTAACAGTCCCATCTAATCAGGGGAATGTAGCAGCCCAAATAGCGCAGCAACTTGGTAACACAAGTGGCTTTGCGACCTGAAAAAGATGGACTTGATACAAAGTAGAACAGGAATGGAGAAAGGTGACAACAAATTGAGGCCAGAAATATACACATGAAACCAAGTGGACCACATAACATGTGAGACAAGATTCAAGATAGACAATATCGAACAGGTTAGTAACAGAATATACTGCAGGAATGGTGGGTAATAAGCGACACTGATTGCTTGGTGGTGAGTACTAACTACGAGGAGACTGAAAATCACATAATTTTCATTTTAAGTTGTTCTAAGGTTTCAATTTCGTCGAAAATTATTGGCAAATGACACCCTGACAGGAACTTTGGACATCAGAAATTAAAGTTTAGATTGAGCCTGAAGATGTCTTCAGAAAGGAACTGAGAAAACACCATACGTAGTTAGGTTTACGATTGTAAATAACATTTAGCATGACAGAAACAACAGAGACCATTCATACAGAAGTGATTGCATTATGTTTGCAATCAACCGCAAATGGTTGAGTAAGATTAACTGCCGCTCAACATATTGGTTCCCGAGCTAAAGCTTGCCTCCATATTTGACAGGTGCCATACTGATACTTTAAGCACATAATCAATTAAAGTAATTTCAAATCATTGTATGTTTGGATGATTCTTTAGCGTATAAAGACTTCAAAATTGCAGAAAATAAATATACTAAGAAGTTAGTAAAATCTCTTACTGGGTGGGAACCTCCAATGGAATGCTTCACGGCCTGACCAGTGGCCTTGTTGACCAAAGCAAAGGAAGGGGATCCTTCTTCATCCTTCACTCTTGTACTGTACTTTTCATCTTTATACCAGTGCTGCAGCGAAAAAGATCACCCCCAAATCAGATCATATCAATTTGACCAAAAACCCAACAAAGAAAAAGGCAATTCAGTAGTTAACAAAAAAAAAACACAATTGGGTAAGATCAAGTTAATCATGAAACTAGCAACATGTGTTGAGAAAGAATACTTGGAACTCATCAGATGGATTAGCTGCTGCAAGAATCACTTTCCCCTCTCTAATAGTGAGCAGATAATTAGGCTCAGCCTTGGAATAAACCTTATAAGTTGGTTTATTGGAAAATTCAGAAAATCCAGACTCATGGGTCTGCTGGTGAATGAAAGATGGGATATGAGGCCTATAAGAATGATGGGTTTCAGCTGATTCGTGAGAAACATGGGTCACTTGTGTTGGTGGAGGTGTATACTCATCGGATCCTTGATAATCGTGAGAAAAGCCAGGATCTTGGTTGTGGGAAGTGTGGTAGACATGAGTGGTTGCTGATGGTGGTGGAGGTGGAGGTGCATAGGAATCAGATCCTTGATAATTGTAAGAAAAGTCAGGTTCTTGGCGGTGGGAAGTGTGGTAGACATTAGTGGCTGTTGGCGGTGGTGGAGCATACTCATCAGGGTCCTGATAGGATGGCCTTTGCGGTGGTGGTGGAGCATATTCATTTCGGGAATACGGTGGTGGTGGTGGTGGTGGAGCATATTCATTTCGGGAATACGGTGGTGGTGGAGCAAATTCATTTTGGGAGTACGGTGGTGGTGGGTTAAAATCAGGTGGTGGTGGTGGATAGTCTCCTCTTCTCCTATCGTCGTCGTCGTCGTCTCTACGGTGGTGGCGAGTGTGAGAGCTATGGCCAAAGGGGAACTCCATTATTGCTGAGGTCTTGCTTCTTCTATCAGGGTCTAAGCCAAGACCTTTCTAGTCTAAAAGTCTTCTATATTACTAGTAGTATATTAGTCTATTAGATTAGAAAAGAAAGAAAAGAAAAGGTCTTTTACAGATGGGTTTTCCTTTTCTATTCTTCACCTGATTGATTTGTTTCCTTTCTGTGCATCCACCGTTTGGATTTGGTATTTAAAAAAAAATATACTTATAGGGTCAAATTAAATGATTTTTTTCCTATGGATATAATACTTATCATTTTATCTTTTTTAGAGCATATATTTTGTGCAAAAGATAATTTATTTTTTTATGCATCAATTCAATTTGATGATGGTGTGATAATTTAAGTAGAAATTAGGAGTAAAAATAAAACAATATGAAATAAAATAAGATAAAAAATTATTATTTTATGAATTTTTACTATCATAAAACGTTATTTAATTTACCTCAGAGGGAGTATTTTTTTTTTGAAATATTTATTAGTATTTTTTTTTATAAATTTATGATATAATAGAAACTCTACTCTACTAAATAAACGCCCAACACCCACTTGACTATCCATAAAAATGACATTCTTAACAAGTTAATTCACTCTATGAGGTATTAGGTTTTTAAACCTGATTTATAAAAATAAAAAGTTAATAATAGAAGGAAATATATTTGATTTAAAAATAATTATACAATAAACAAGTAGTACTAGATATATTTCATATTTTAAAAATAAAATTATAAAATTATAAAATCGTCAAAGTTGTCAAATCCAAAACCGATAAGAAATCTACCGATGAGTCACCTGATCGGGTTTTACAACCTTTAAAACTCTCATTTTCGATCTTTCACAAAGAATTAATCTAACCATATGAGTGAATCGGTCGACATAATTCTAATTAACCTAAATTGACTCGGGTTATTTATAAATGCTAAACATGAAATTCAAATTCATGACACTAGCCCTAAAAATTTATACAGTTAATTTATCTTGGATTTTTATAACTCATTATTCGTCGTTACTACACAACCATGTAAACAAAGCGCAGAATTTGTATGTTCCAACAAATGTGCCATTTTGGCCGGATTCTAAAATTCTATAGCGAATTAATGAAATTTCAATACTACTATCTTACTAGTATAGTATTAATTGAATATGGGGACATTTTTGTTGAATAACCAAGACCAGATGGTGCCCGTTTCGTAATGCCACGTGATGTTCATCGTGGTGGTCGTTTCTCTCGTTTTTGACTTTTAGGACCAAATTGTTGTATGCTGATCCAATCAAATTACGCCATCATTTTCTCGTGAAACTTGTTAAATACTTTTCCGTCTCCAATCAAATAACGTATTTAATCATATTAAAAAATCACTTTTCACATATTTTGATACTAATATTCTCTTGTTTTATTTTAATTTATATACTTTATCTAGAGTAGGGGTGACAATTTTAGTTTTGTCCTATAACCCATTCCGTTAGTACCTATTCTGACGGCACTGAAATTGATTTTTTGACTAATTTTATATACGGTACTGTCCTGTAGTTTGAAAATTTTTATTTTATTCGTAACCCATTGAGATAACTCATTTTATTCACATTTCACTCAACTCCGTGTTAGAAAAATCTTTTTTTTTTGTTATTTTCTAGATGTTATCATATAAATTACATTGGAATTATGTTATTAATTGACTTGAATTGTGGTTTGAATTGGATTGAATTGTAGTTTGAAAGATAAAGTTATTTCGGCAAGTTTGATAATTTCAGATAATACAAACACCCGAAATTTGGACCCAGAATAAATTTTGAAAAAACAGGGGATCAATTTTTCCCGGGTCCGTCAAAATTTATGAGTCAGGATTGGGACTGATTTTCCAATCTCAATTAGTCTCGTGACCCTACTTATAGTATCGTTTTGACACTCCTAATCTGGAGTAATGCCCTGCCGTAGAAAATTATTGACAGTTTGTACTTTTTAAAAAATTATACCGACCTCAAAACCTGCGAGAAGTTTAAAATTTCAAAGTTTAATTAGAGTCGGATCACGATGGAATTAGGATTTTAAAAAAAAGTATAATCTAAGAAAACAAGGACTATAATGTAATATAATTTTAATTTTATATAGTATAGAATACACATAAATAATTCATGCAACAAGAAAAATATCAACTAATTTAAATAATTATTAATTTTGATATATAGATCTACATGAATAAACTAAAAAAATCCACTTAAAAATTATTTATTAAATTTAGGTAATAAACAATAATAGCAAAGAGAAATAATTAGTTTATTTTTCGGTTATGAAAGAAGAGAGAAGTAACTAACTCAAAAAAAAAAAAAAACCCTCTTTTTCCTCTTTTTTGAACAACACTTGTTTTCATTGTTTTCTCTCTCCTTATCATCACGATCCTTCATTTTTCTTTTCTTTCATATTGAATGGAAAAGTTCATCCTCGTATTGTCAATTTTTGGGACAATCAATAGAATGTAAATTGTTCTTCCATCCTTAATTTTCTTCACCTCTCTATATCTATAAAACTAGTTGATATAGCCTATGTTTAAATGATTTAGTAGACCGTACAAACTGGATCCGGGTCAAACGGTTCAAAATCGAACTAAGTCGGACTTTTTTGGCGTTTTGAAAAACGAGGGTTTTTGAGGTTGTAATAATTGGGATCATGACTGAATCACAATTTTTCCAATCAAGCCAATCGATCCGTATGGTTGTAAGATATTTGAATGAATTTATAGACAAACACTATTTTTTGAACAATAACTTTTCATTCAAACCAGCCAGGAATTACAGAAATGGAGGATTTGAAAGCCAAGAGAAAGATAATGCTGGTTTTGCAATCCCATAAGCAGCTCTGTTAGCAGTCCTTTTGACAAAAGAAACTTTGTAGTTTAGCAACAAAACTTGACTAACGCTAGTCACTAATGCATCAATCTCCGAATACAACATGGAGATTTTTTACCGGAGAAGTAGTAAAAAGAATAACTGGATATAAGTAATAAAAGCAAAGTACTAGTATGTAATCATTTTTAACTTCAAGAAAGCCTTGGGCACTAAATGAAGGATGGTAATTTAATATAATATATTATTTTTATTGAGAAATAAAAATAAAAAGAACAAACTCCAATTATACAATTTTATTAGTAAAAATATTGTTTTTGGGTAAATTAGAAATCAGAAGATAAATGGTTAGGTTAGCGGCTAAAGGAAGTAGATGTTGGAGGGGTAGGTAGGCCATTCTCTTAATTCTTAATGGGCCAAGCAACGCGCCGCCGTATACGGCCCATGCTCGCAAAAAACAAACGTAAACCGCGTGAACTCTCGCCATCACCATCAGCCTGTCGTTCTTCATTCTTTGGTGAGAGCACAGCTAGAAATTACTATTAGATTAATTAGATCACTGCACGGCGCACGCGTCCAACACAAAAGTGGATGAGAGCACCTACATGTTCACATCGTATCCGAACTTGCATATTAATTTTTATGTTCTCAAGAAAACGTGACAATTTTTTATCATTATCTCCTCCTCCTATTATAATGGGTCATTTTTCCCCCCAGTGGTAAAAGGTGGTGCTCACTAATAAATACGGGCTCAACTACAACAACGTGTTCGTTACGATACGCATGAGAATAAATTATAAAAATGAAGCATGCAATAAGAAAATAAAATTATAAATAATGAATCATAGATGTGCAAGATGGATATGAAGCGTCTTGATTTAGATAACTATCCTTAATTAACTAATAAAATTAGATTTGTGTTAAGTTAATTGATGATAGTTTTATAAATAGTTGAACATTTGCTTTTGGTTTTTGTTTTTTTTTTATCATTTATCCTAGAAATATTTTAGCTTCGAAACTAAAAGTAGTATATCATTATCATGTGCAATTATGCAAACATTACACATTAATCCGCAGATTTTAGATCATATTTGGATCCAATTTCCACTTCAATCATTAATTATAGATAATTTTCTACAAAAATCCCTTGTCTAATCATTGATTTTCAAACATCTTTTGACTACTAATCGGTATTATATATCCTCCTTTTTCTTCTTGATACCATACCATACCATTTGTACTCATCAATTTGTCGTCTTGTGACAAAAATCATAAATCTTTGAATTTCAATTTCAATTCATTTTCAATTTCTTGTTTCCAGTTCTTGATTGTTATTTGGAATCTAATTTCCCTGGTTAACCCTGGAATTGAAGGTGGGGGCTCAAAAGCATCTTTTGGTTCAAGAACGATTGGTTTAGGAAACTGTAATAATCGGTTTGGCCGCTAGTACTGTTGTTAGTGTAACTGCAAGAACTGATGAATTTCTTTGAAGGGTACTGCGCCATCACATCCTCGTCAAGATCAATAAAGTTGGGATTATTATTCTGGCGCTTAAGTTTGTTTTCCATGTTTGCCGCCATTGGAGTAGAACTGTTCAGCTGATCAGGTAGCTTCTGAAACAAGTAACTGCTGTTCGAGCCGCCAGAAATGTTGTTATTGAAATCATTACTGATGACGAAATTAGGATGTTGTTGTTGCTGTTGCTTTTGGTCTAAGGTTGCTGTAATGCCATCATATCCAGAAGTCAGAAACTGCTGCGGGTCGGCATCTGACATGAAACTACTGAGCATGGAGTAGTCCATGGAATCCAATAGGTTGGAGAAAGAGACAGATTTTTGGGACATGAGTGTGGTCTTGTTGCTCAGATTGGTATTGTTGTTGATCATGTCTGGTAAAAGAGTGCTTTCTTCAACAAAATGATCTTCTTCTTGATCTTGGTCACTAGATGATATTGTTGGTCTTGCTGATGGAGGTAAGGCATGGGATTTCTTGTAGATCCGGCAAAGCACCCAATCATCTAACTGCAACAATACAAAACAAAAACAACCAACCAACAATGATTAATTTTAAGGTCGGATAATGTTCGAACGAGATTAATCTCCTACCGTAACAGGCAAAGAGATGAATATTTATTATAATAAATGCAGAAATGATCCAAATAATATGTATGTGATGAGGTCAGCGTCAAAGAAATTAAAACAAACACAGTTGGTTGTTGAATGACATTACATATTTTTATTGAATGGAATTTCTTTAGTGTGATAAGTTATAGAATGCATCCTCAAATATAATATACACAACAAAAACCAAAAAGACAATTCATCTTGCTGCCTAAAATTATTGACTTAGCGCATTAATTACAAACATCTTCCAAAAATCTTTTGCATTTTGCTGTGATTAAAGAAGGAAGAAAGAAGGCGGTAATTTTCACATATAGTTAAAGAAGATTACCCTCATTGATGAATCTTTTGTCTTTGGCTTGGTGTTGGTGATGGTTTGAGTATCCGTAAGGCGATATTCATGCATAATCCAGTTGGTCTTGATGCCCTTAGGAGGTTTGCCTCTGTAGAACACAAGAGCCTTCTTAACTCCAATGTTGTCTTGTCCTACAACACCACCACCGCCGGTTGCATGCGCTGTTGGTGGTGACATTATGACCTTATCTGTCCCAGTCGCCTTCCAATACCCTGAAGCAGCTGCCCTATTAGGCCTAGCTCCGTTCGGATACTTCCGATCTCTAGGACTGAAAAAGTACCATTCTTTCTCCCCCAACACAGCCTTGGCTGAAAAATACCAATTACACAATATGATTCTTTATCTTTTGTGTTACAGTAGATCTAAGAATTACGTATAGCAGAAACAATACCATAACAAGACCCTACCATGATATGTATTGTAATAACTAAAATTAAGTGACATGTCTAAATAATAAAGAGCAAGAAAAGTATACGTATAAAGAAATCAACATGTTGTGATATTTTTAGCAAGTGGACGAGAGGAAGAAAGCATATATACCTGGTAAGTCCCATGGATCGAACTTGTAGATATCAACATCTGCTATGATGGAAACAGGAAAGGGTGCAGATGTCACCTTCTTCTTTAGGTAGTGGAGGATAAGCTCCTCATCCGTTGGGTGGAACCTAAACCCTGGTGGCAGACTTGATTGTGGGTTCTTCATCTAAAATAAACTATGATCTAATCAAAGATAATATATTTTTTAATGATATAATTTTTTTTTATTAAAAAACCCTACAAAATAAGTTTTAAGACCTTTATAACTCTTAAAAGCCAAGAATGAGGATAGTAGCGAGGGAGGGCAGAGAGAGGAGTAGAATGGAAGAAGAAGAAGAAGAAGAAGAAGAAGAAGAGAAGGATTTGAAAGTTTTTGAGAGGAGAGGAATGGGGGCCAATTTATGGTTGTATAAATTTGTCGTGACATGAATCTTTTTGGGATTAGGACCAAGAGGAAGAAGAAGAAGGAGTAGTAGTAGTAGAGGAAGAAATTGCAACTCTCTCCAATGAGACCCTGCCAGCTGGCGGGGTTTGATATTATAGGCTCTTTTCACTTTGGTTTTGGTTTTTTTAATGCTTGTACAAAAGATTTATGGCGGCTGATCAAAGGATGAGGGCTTCATCATCATTTTCATTTTCATTTCCAGTGACATCATTTGTTCCTTTAGATAAACACTTGACACGTGCCGCCCTTCCAAACACAAAGTTTTGTCCACATTGAAAACCAAACCTCTTTTGCTATGTCCTAATCAGCTTTGGCGTGAATTTGTGTCTATCTTGACTTTCCTCCTCAGTTTTGGTTACTCATACAAGTACATAATTATATGTGATATATAGGAAGCCAGGTCCTAATTAACAAGAGGTAGAAGGTAATAATAAGTGATATACTGTATAATAGATAAGAACAAGGATTTGTTGTTTTAGGGATTGTGATTGGATTGGAATGAATAATAATGGTAGTGGATTAAAGGGCTTCAAGGTAGTGACCTAACAATATGGGCCAAAGTTGCAAAAATCAAACAATACTACTATTGCCTCTAATTATACAATGTATTGTGTATTAAAACAACCACTTAGTCTTAAGTTGTGTACTAAACCAAACAGTTGTACTATTGCCTATAACAACTTAGTCTTAAATTATGTGTACTATTGCCTCTAATACAATGTATTAAACCAAACAACAGTACTATTGCCCCTAATGCAATGTATTAAAACCATTATTTTAAGGTCACTAGAGTATAAGAAAGAATTAGTATTAAATTAAGTGTAAGAATTAGCAAAAATGGTTCAACATTAACGCTCACTTTTCTAGCAAGAGATTACCGGTCATATCAATTTGTATGAAATAATTACTTGCTCAAATATTTTACTCCAAGAGTGCATCGATCATATGATAAGATACATCCGGTTCTTACCTTATGACAGAAATATCAATTGTACTTCTATCAACGTGTCTCAACACAAGCCATTCTCAGAAAGTTGCAAGAGTTCAAGAGTTCAAGAGTTATTGAGATATCAAGCCATCCTCAAAAAGTTCTTGAAAAAGATGTACTCATTTACCAGACATGACTGGACTTCTAAAAATTAACCATGAACCATCATATAATAAGCACAAAGTATGATTAATTATTTATGTTCCAACAGCTTATCTTCAAATCTGTTTTTTCTTGCTGTGTTAGAGTCACGCAATGACCACACGCCACGCGATTACAACCCTTTCTACTTGTTTTCTTCTATTAGTAGGTTTTATTAATTTAATGACACTTTGAATTTCTAATATGTGATTCTGAATTTGCCACACAGTACATGTAATGTAATAATCACAACAGAGTCCTAAAGAAACATTAATGATTTTTAATTTTTAATTTTTTTTGTAGTTTGAAGTTTGACTATGATTAGAGGAAGTTCTCCTGTTTCTTTTCATAAAAGAAAAATCATGTTTGCCTAGAGCAAACGTTTCCACACAATTATCCACACATTTTCTTCCCTATACAGTACAAACCAAATTCAGCAAAAGGGAATAGTTCTTTAATAATTTTCATAATTTAGGATAGTAATCCATACATTGTATAGTGACTTTAACTTTTTTTGCTGGCCTAGTAATCCTTATCCAAATTTGCTACAACAGGAAAGTTTTCCATAATCAGACCATATGGAACCCAGCACTTTTTCTGGATTTGTACTGTTGTTCATGCATCATAGATTTCAAAGAAATTACTACCCAACCACTGCACCTTTCTTTTTTTACCCCACAAGATAAGCAACACAGCTGTTAATAGCATTAATGATGCAAACTTTCAACCATTTTGGGTTTGTGTTCACACATTTCTTTTGCAATTAGAAGTATAAGGCTACTCTTGGCTTCCAAAATGTGCCCATCTCTGTAATTACCATATCAGTGTTTTGTTGAATTGTTGAGCTGAAATTGTTTAAGGTCGAATAGGTTTTACATTCAAGTTAATTAGAGATTAGGGGTCTGTTTGGCCTTGAAAATAGGTTTAGCTTTTAGTTGAAAGAAAAGGCTAGTTGGAGAAGTTAAAACAAAGTAGGTAAGACAGTAGTGAAGTTGAAGAGTTTAAGTTTAATGCATATGTTAATAGAAAATAATAAATAAATGCATATGAAATTGCATTTTATAAAAGTTGTGGAAGAAAATTAATAAAATGAGATAAAAAAGTCATTTCTCTCCCTAACCAAACACTAGAAACAACTTTTAACTGTAACACTAACCTAAAAGTTATTCTAAACTAAAAACCAAACAGGCAATAAGAATTGGAACAAACAGTTTATAATCTTTGCACCACAGTGATTTACTTAAGTTGGGTTGGCTTGGCTTGTGTGTGATAGATAGTGAAATGGGGTTAGATTTTATGTTAAAGTTCAAATATTAGACATTTGACAATTAAACTTTCATGAAGTAGCATTTGACAATGAAATATTAATTTAAGCTAACAAAAAAAATTAAAGAGTCAATCCTTGAACAGGTTCTTCTAGTTCTAGCACACGTGTGATGGGATCTGACAGTGATTACGTTCATTTCCTGGGTTGAGTTTTTGATTTAGTCATAAGAACATCTACCAAACAAGAATTTCTCCCAACCAAACACTTCAAAAATTCTAAAGTCTTGCCGCTAAAATAGCCTGGGCCATAAGAACTAATGACTCCATCATTCCAAACAATGGCGTGTTCTGTGCATTTTTAACACCACAACAAAAAGTTTAAGCCAACAAATTAATACTCAATTACTTGCGTTTCTATCCAAAGGGCTATAATAGAAAAGCAACAAATCATGCAACATGCTTCTTCTTAATTTGTTCCATGAGTTGCAGTTTTCTTTGTGAAATGAATTAAAATATTTACAGTACACAAGTTTTGAACTATATATGATTCTTTAATTGCCAAAGAAACGATGAGGTAAACAAATATTTAATATCATTTAACTTCTCATCTTTTAAGGTGAAACTTCTAGGAAATGAAACCTAAGCAAGCATGCCATGCCGCAAAAAATCAAAAAAATTACAAAGAAAATAATATAAATAATAACTTGTTCCTAAATATGGGGAGACTTCCATACTATAATGAGGCCAAAGGGGTCGTTGAGCAAAGATGTGGCGCTGAGATTGGACAAACGAAAGAAGAAAGAGACAAAATAGGAGTAGGGTTGGATAGGATTTTGGGAGCATATGCTTAAAGAATTGAGTATAACTAATCACCAAAAAGTTAATGATTATCCACAATTCCAAAGCCTTCATATTTATCCTTCAAAGATGCCTTTGTTTGGCTGATATACTTCACGTTATGTCTGCACTCCAATGTACTCGTGCATGAATAAAATATATGCCTTTTTTTCATAAAATAAAAAAAATAAAAAGACTCATACCATTTTTACTAATATTTTTTTAAAAAAAACAACATGCATTTTTTGTTGAGAGGAGTTAACAATAGTTATGCCTTGGATCTTATGTCATGTGTGATGTAAAGTAAAAAGGTCCTTGGGTTTGGTTTTCAAAGGTTCTTCTCTCCTTTCTCATTTACAGGGTAACTTGTGCGGCTAAAATTCAAATACCCTTATGCCAAATATTATACTCCCTCCGTCCATAATTAATGAATATTTGAAGTCTAAAATTTTGTACATAAATAATAGACGTTTTAGTCCAATTAATATATTTTTGGTTCCACTTATAAATAAACAGTTATTTTGTGATGGGTTAGAATCTGAATAAAAAAATTGTGAGCCATGTAAAATTTCAGAGGTGGACCAAAATGACCGTCATTAACAATGCTTTTTCACAAATTATGAATGGAGGGAGTATATTATAAATGCAGCACCTTGACAAAATAGCCCATAAATTTTGGTCCCAGTCTTAGTTTCCCTAACTAATAAAGCAGCACATAAAAAAAACCATGGTAAAGCCAAATATTAAACAAGTTAAGCTGTTACCTCCATACTCAAAAGCATCACTCCACTTAGTTGTTTGTGAGAGGTTTGCCTTTAAATTTACCTGCAAAAAGAAGAAAAAAAAGTCCCACTATAGCAAACCAAAAAAGCAATCATGAAAATGAACACTCCCTTGGTTAACTCTCCCAAGCTAAAGCCAACAAGAATCTCATCTTAATCCATAAATTTTCCTTTCCTTGTATTGTTTTTTTCATTTTATCCAGGCTACAGTTCATATCATAATAAAATAAAGAGCTCCAGTAGGCATCAGTTCTACCTCTTTTCATCCAAACATGGTGCGCTGCAGCTAGCTCCGTTACTGATTGGATTTGCTTGTTACATCAAGTAATTGTTGAGCTTTGACTGAACACAAATAACACAAAACACACGCACGTATGTTAGACTAGTCAAGAGTAATGGCACGCATGCATGTATGAACAATGCAACAGCCGTCTGATTTTCCAACTATCCAACTACGAAAAAGTCTTGAGTGCGACTCCCAGTAGTTTTCAACGTGTAGTTCACCTAATACAATATCCAGTAGCTATCTCATGTCAAATGCTAATGCACCAGATTCCTCAAGTGAGAACCCACATAATGTGTTAGGCCTAACATGATCAGTTATGGATCTTTCCTCCATTCTCCAAGCTACAAAAATGCATAATGGATAGAAATAAAGAGGACATTCTTGATGATATCCCAGCACAAAACAATTGACAAGCAACTCCCAGTGTGAACTTCTATTACAGCCTTAAGTAAGATTCTCATGGAGAATTTAGTTTTTCCTCAAATAACAGTCCAAAATCATAGAGGTAGGACAATTAGGCAATAGATCTTATGAATAAACACAAAAGTATTAAAACTGAATTAAAGAGGATGGTTTTATCGTTTATTTCTATAAAATATAATGTCCTCGTCACAATGAAAGAAAAATGCTACTATCAATCTACATTATTTCACTGTTCACATACAGTGAAGGAAATAAAATGGAAGCGCACGATGGTATCAACTCATCCTAAATCATTCTTTACTGTCTATTGATTCCACAGAAACAATTTGAGTTAGCCTTCATTTGACTGTGGCCAACTAGTAGGTTCAACCTATCCTTTTTCAGACTTCAGAAAGTCACACAACACAACAAGAAGACAAACTCAACGGTGGCTGATTATGTGCCACCATTGGTGGAGCTAGGAAATTTTTCTTAAGGAAATACCAACTGACATTTAACATTATTATTCTTGAAAAAGAACCAAAATCAGGAAATGCATCTTGTGTATGATTGGATAGTTGCCTAGAGTGTAAGAGTAGCTTATTCAAAAGTGCAAGTACATGAGTAATTTTTCTTTTTCTTTTTTTCCCTCGAGTGACCATGGCACCTTTTGTCCCCATGGAAACTTCCACCATGTTCCATATAAGCTAGGTTATTAAGAGTCTAGGTGCAGTATCTCACATGGGAAGTGAGCCTCCACATACTCAAATAACAATAGGAGACAAAAAGAACAATCAAGGGTCAGAGTGATGTGGAATTCAACTTATTTTCTTTATTGCTCTGCAGTTATGACCATTTTATCCTAATATGCAAAAATGAAAAAGAATGGGGGATATAGGGCAGACATGCATAGGGGAAAACCATCTATGAAGCACTGAGAAAGCCAATGGAACTATTTCACAGTACAAAGGCAGGAATGTATGGTGATATTTGCAATTTTCATTAGACTTCCATCAGAGAGCCAAGTAGAGGTGTAATTAAGAGAATCAGCCCATATCAGAAACATCCTTTATTCCTATTCTCTTCGCATTATCACAGATCAAAGGAAAATATGCCAATCCTCTAAATGAAATCAAGGGGACTGGAGCTAAGCTAGGCGCAAGCATTTAATTTTGTTCATTTGACTTGAAAAACACCATTCTAAGCCTAGCATATTGACAAAAAACAACACAGCAATGTTCTTCTCATTAGTAAAGCATACATATCACTCACTCAACCAAAGATGGAACCACTATCAAGGGAAAACATTGTGGCGACCATGACTCTGACTCCAGTATTCTGACTAGACAAGGAAGAGGACGTTTACTCAGTTTGTTAAAACCGTGCAGCCATAGACACCAACACAGGATTAAACTTAATATCATTGTACATTATTGTGATGATCCTTCAAAAATCAACTGCTTATATCATTAGGTAATTTGATCTTCAACCTTCCCTAAGAACTCCAAAACCTCCAACAAGCAAAAGATTGATAGGAAGAAATCCTAATGCAATTGACAAGGAAGCTGCACAGATTGGCCAACCACTTCAACAGAAACAGAAAACATTAGGCCAAGTAACCATGAGTTCTCCAACAAGTAAGCAATAATTTTCACTGACCCAGAATAGTTACATTTCTTCTTTCAAACTCTTAAAGTATTTCATCAGGGGAAACAGCACTACTTTTTTGACCAACATGCTGCTTCTTTCAAGTTATTAGTGATGTACTTCTGTGATGGGAAAGGATAAATAGCAAATATGCAGTATCAAAAATGCCAGTAATAGAAGTCAGTGGTCTTAGAATGTGAATCTCCATTAACACAAGAATGCCTACAATTAGTTAACAGGGTTTTGCGTAGGCAGTTGAATTCCACATCACTCTGACCCTTGAAAACTTAATCCTATGACAGTTTCAGTCAATGAAAGTTAGTTGAAATCCTCAACTCCAAAAACCCACAAATAGTTGCATTCCTTATGGTTACAGAAAGAAAAACGCGTGTAAGATCTACCAATTCAAAGAAATCCTAACTTCAATTCCAAAGCATTGTTTCCACCTATCCTCTCTTCAATGTCTGACCTTCGGTAATAAATATTTATGTATTAAAAGATTTATGTATATCACCGAAAGGTATTGAGAATGCATGGAGGGGAAGGGTTATATACATTCAAGAGCCATAAAGAACAAAATCCTAATTTTTAAGGCAGGCTTGAGTTTTTATTCCATTGGTTATGAAGATTTAAAACAAAAACAAAATCGTGGGATAGCATGAACGCACCTAGTATACATAAACAAAAACAGAAAATTCGATGCACCTGTATTAATTCATGGAACACTTGATGCAGAAAGTTGTCCATCTGTAGAGTCCATCTGAAGTTGAAACATTACATGTGAAACTACTATTCCAAAAAAGAAAAGCCACGCTCCCTCACAACTCTTCTAGATTCTGCTTGTCGGAGAAAATCCTTCCCATGATCAGAACTCCTAGAGCTGGCTCTGTTTTGCTTGCGTAACTGACCACAATTCAATTGATTGTCTTTCATTTCTGTTATCTGATGCTCTGCTATTTGCTTATTGGACAACCATGTCTGAAGCATTGCATCTATCTTTGGTTCTGGCAATAACTGCTTTTCCTTCATATCCCTGTAATATTTGTAGGCCTCCTCCAAGTTTCCATTTAGGAATAGTCCATGTATCAACACAATATAAGAGCTACGATCAGGACTTATCCCATACTCACTCATCTCATTCCACAATTTAAAGACATTATCAAGCTGACGCCATCGGCAAAATTTTCTGATCAACATGATGTAGGTATCATTAGTTGGTTTGCAGCCCATCTTTCTCATCTTTTCCAAAAGTTCAAACACCTCCTCCCCTGTCCTCAAAATACGAAAAAATGCATGATAAGTACGTATAGTTGGATTAAGGCCACGTTGTAGCATTTCATCAAATGCTGCTCTAGCCTCCTCTACTTTTCGTGCCCTACACAATGGTTTAATTAGTGAATTATATGTCACAATAGTAGGTGCTATATTCTTCTCCTCCATAGTTTTCATGAGATTGAGAGCTTCCTTCACTAACCTAGCTTTTGCAAGAGCATGTATGACTGCATTATAAACTTTCCTATCAGGTTCGATCCCCATCCCTTTCATTCGTTCATAAAGCCTGAATACTTTATAAAGATGACCTGACTTAGAATAGCAAGATATCATGCTTGCATATGTGACAACGTCATAGTGAACACGTCTCTTGGACATTTCCCTCCAGACTCTCTCTGCTTCACGAGGACTACCAATTGAATTACACCACCCATTGAGTATAATGTTGAAACTCTTCACATTTAATGGGAACACAGTTTCATTGCAATACATCAAATGCTCAGCATCTTGCACATTCTTGTAACGACAAAGAGCAGATAAAAGACCTTGAAACTGCTCAATCCCTACATTGAAGTGGAACTTTTTGTACGCATAAAATGTGTTTATGGCTCGACCAACATCATGCACTGCAGAATATCTCCTAATCATAATCAACAAAGTATGTGGAGTCACAAGAGATAAACCTGTCCTAACTCCTCTCATCTCATCTATCAACCTCCACGCTGTATCAAATTTTCTCATCTTGCCAAGAATAGCAATCATGGCATGATATTCACGCACCGTATGAGCATAACCCGGTTGGCTACCAGCCCACAAAAAGAAAGTATAAGCTGCCTCCCAATCGTTTCGTACCCTGGAAAGTACTTCCAACACCAACTCTATAGACACCTTAACTCCACATTGCTCAACCTTATTTTTCATTTCGATACGCTGGTCCCCCAATCCCTGCAATATATCTACAACGGTCTTCACATCTTGGGCAAGAGCAACATCAGTTAAACTGAATTTCCTAAACTCATCACCATCACCATCACCATCACCATCACCATCACCATCACCATCACCATCACCATCACCATCACCATCACCATCACCATCACCATAAGCATCATTACCATTTTCAAAACAATCATTATCGCTGTCACCGTCACAGTCTTCGTGTTCGCAAGAAAAAATTTCTGGAACTTCGCGAATCTTCGTTTCAGTTGGCCGGTCAAGGTTTGAGCTTGAGGAAGCAGAACAAAATGCAAAACTCCAAGGCTTAGCAAGCGTGGTATCAATGGCTCGATTTGCTACGGGGCTAGGATTAACATGTGAAGACACAAAATGGGCACGAGGCAGAAGTGAAATCCTTCTCAATTGTAATCTTAAAAGTCTGATGCCTGGCATTTTTAGTAACAGTATACAAAGTGTTTGCAAAAATGCCTGACTGAAAAAACACAAATGATAGCACCTTTCTGCTAGGAAAGAAAATATTTAATCTAACAGAAAATGTCACCTGTGTCAGCTGTTGAATGTTGTAGTTACTTGACTGTGTTAAGCTTTTCTGATCGGGATTTGCCGGGAGAATTACAGAGTGTGAGAGGCCAGCAAAAAAAAGTTTGGGACATGAGGAGTTTTGAACCGGCCATTTCTGCTTTCCCCTTCTTTTATTTCGGCATTGATTAGTGGGCCTGGCCGTTCTGTAGAATGAATTTATAGCATTTCACTATGAGCTGAGCTGGGCTGGGCTTTTTCTTGTTCATGCATTGTATTGGGCTAGTTGTATTTAGGTGCATTTGCTCCAAAAAATAAATAAATTTGTATTTTGATGCACAATATATTCGTTGGCCAAATACCATTGGTCGGGATATTCACACTCCATCAATTTATATTTACACTCTCCACCCCTTGTTTTAAAGATTGTTAATTAATGATCATTTCTTAATTAGGAAAAATAAGAGTCTAACCTGCCAGAAACTGCACACCTAATTCAACAGTTTAATTAATGATCATTTCTTAATCGGTAGGTATTATAGTATCTTATTTTTCATGTATATACACATACTATTATATATAAATTTACAAACATTCGATATATTTTTTTCAATACACAATTTAAGTGCTTAACACAAAACTCACGGTTCGTAAATAAGAATACAAACATTAAAAAGTCTATGCAAGAAGAAGAATAACTCGTGTTAATTTTTCCTTTTATTTTTTTATTTTTTTTGGACCGGTATAATCGGTATAGACTGAAATAGAAATCAAAATAATACAATATATTTTTTAATTTTTTTAAAAATTAGGATAAGATGTATCGTCTATATTACCCGGTATGATACGGGATTGATAATATTGAATACAGCCTCTATGCCGCTGCCCAGTGGCCACAAACTATGAACGCTTGTATCTCGGTAGTCGATGCAGTCATTCATCAAAGTAATTTCTTGCCGCGGATTAAGACCTATACAGGGTGGAGGAAGAATTAATGGTAGGAGAGAATTAAAACAAAAAATACTATAAAATCCAAGTTAATTAATTAACTAATTAGGTCTCAAATTAGGAGAGAATTAAGAGAAAAATAATATAAAATCCATTAATTAACTAGGTCTTAAATTACTTACCAAAGCCATCAACGAGCAATGTGTACTGATGGACAAGATCCATGCATAAGTACGGGAGTTCCGTCCAAGGCGTGGCTGGATATGCAGATTTGATAGACAAGATCCTACCTTCTTTCTCTAACTCCGCCGCTCCAACTTTAGCAAAAGATTCAGTTCCATTTACAAACCCAGCCTACAAATATATACATATATATTGGATAAATGAATTTTTCCTATTGTACTCTCATTCTTTTTTTCTTTTCATCTTTTTATAAAAAAATAGTTATATTATTAATTTTTATTACAATATCGGTGATTGAACTCATAACCTTATATCATATAAATAACTTCATTCTTTGTTTGACTAATGAACTTTTATTCTCCTTTTCTTTCTTTTTCATTTTTTCGTCTAAAAAAGTGTTAAAGTCATATATTATCGCAACAGACAACATATCACATATTTGAAATGACGATGTTATACAGCCACGTCACTACAACATCCATGATCATGTCACTATTCATGTGTCATTCACTGATAATGTGACTTGTTTTCACGTATATAAAAATGAGACGATATTCATCAATTCATTGAAATAAATTAAACAATAAAGTCTAAAAATGTCATTAATTTATCCCATTTTAATATTAATCAATCAATTAATTGACTTAAACTAAACTATAACATCAATGTCAATGGATCTGATATCATACCTGGCGAGCCATGGAAAAGAAATGAGAAGAAGCATACAATTTGTTTTGACCATTCCACACTCCATTATTGAATTTGCACTTGAATATCGTAAGAGCTTTCCTTCAAAGCTTGAACCAGAAGAGGAAGCTGATGCATTGTACTCTTCTCCTGATCTATACTTGTAAACCCTTTTTTAACCATTTCCAATTCATGCATTAATAATAATAAAATAAAAAAATTAGTTTTTTTCTAACCATAGTCATTGGCCACTTAAAGTGACAAGTTTCTTTTCACGTAATTGATTTGAGATCGGAATATTGCACCTATGATCGTAAACTCTATGTGTTTGTCTGTGCACTGGATGTGTGGGAACATTATCTTTTGCCAAAGGAATTTGTGGTCCACATCGACCATCTTAGCCTCAAGTATTTGAAGGGTCAAGGGAAGCTCAACAAATGTCACGCATCTTGGATGTAATTCATAGAGCGTTTCCCATACCACATCAAATACATGAAGGGCAAAGAAAACGTAGTGGCAGATGCTCTCTCTCGACGGTACACCCTTCTTAACTCCCTCCACACTCGTTTCCTTGACTTTGCTCATTTACCTTCCTTGTATACACATGATACTGACTTTAAAGATGCGTATGATGCTTGTCTTCATGGATCTATTGACAAATACATTGTGCATGATGATTTCCTATATCGCAAAGGTAAATTGTGAGTCCCTAAGTGTCCCACTAGGGAACTTCTTGTTAAGGAAGCACACGGGGGTGGCTTAATGAGACATTTTAGCATTGACAAAACACTAAGCACCCTTAAGGAGCATTTCTTTTGGTCTAAAATGAAACGTGATGTTGCATACTTTGTTGCTCAATGCATTGCTTGCCAACGTGCTAAATCCAAGTGTTCGAATCATGGTCTTTACATGTCATTACCCGTTGCATCTCATCCTTGGTGTGATATTTCTATGGACTTTGTCATTGGTCTCCCGCGAACCAAGACGGGTAAGGACTCCTTGTTCGTAGTAGTGGATAGATTCTCTAAAATGGCTCATTTTCTTCCATGCCACACTACACATGATGCTTCTCACATTGCTCAACTATTTTTCAAAGAAATTGTTAAACATCATGGCATGCCTCGGACTATCGTTAGTGATAGAGATTTGAAATTTCTTAGTCATTTTTGGTGCGTCTTGTGGGCTATACTTGGCACCAAACTATTATTTTTCACTTCTTGTCATCCTCAAACGGATGGTCAAACTGAAGTTGTCAATCGCACAGTAGGAACAATGTTGCGTGTCATGGTGCAAGAGTATGCTAAGTCTTGGGACGAGAGCATTCCATTCATCGAATTTGCATATAATCGTACCATGCATTCTTCTACTCGTTTCTCTCCTTTTGAGCTTGTCTATGGGTTTAACCCCCTCACCCCCATAGACTTGTTGCCTTTACCTTTGAATAATCTTGCTAGTCTAGATGGTGACAACAAGGCAGTTACAGTGAAGAAATTGCATGAGAAAGCAAAGGAACGCATGGAGCAAGTGAATGCAAGATTAGAGCACTAGAAGAATTCCGGCCGCCGCATCAAGTCCTTTGATGTAGGAGATTAGGTGTGGCTTCACCTACGGAAAGACAGATTTCCACGTCACCGCAAGGGCAGACTTAGCCTCCGTAGAGACGGTCCATTTCTCATTGTGGACAAGATTAACAACAATGCCTATTGCCTTGACATTCCGTCTTCTTTTGGCAATGTTAATCCCACATTTAATATTAATGACTTGTCTCCTTACTTTGTAGGTGATGAAGAGGCGCATGTGTCCGTAGATCTTACCTATGGCGACCCCTTAGATTCGAGGACGAATCGCCTCCAAGGGGGAGGAGATGATACGAGCACGACCACCCATCGCTACCCTACGAGGAGCAAGAGCACAGTGGCTTTACTCTTGAAGGCGCTAAGGGACGAGGAGAGTGACTTGAAGGGTCGTGATGAGTGGGTGACGTGTGTATACACCAACGAACTCACTTTTTTTCCCTTGAAGAGCGAGGGTACCAAGGATAGCCAAGACGGGAGTCTTCATGGGATGGCCGGCCAAAGCATGAAGGAACATCGCCTAACCCTAGCTGCCCATGACCTCCCCTATGAAGTCGGTGTATTTGGGAGCCAAAGACTTGGCAGGCCCGACGTCATCCCGCCAAGCCCAGGGCATGATGACGCCCATTCCAGTAGGAGCGGGTGCGTGGAAAGCAGGCTCGGCGTCATCACGCCGAGCTCAGGACGTAATGACGCCCAAGAATAAGAATCGTGAGCACACATTTTTGGTCCATTTTGGACATCTTTTCAAGAGCTACAAAGCCCTTTGTCCAAGGGTATTTTGGGGACTTGTTCTTGTAACTAAGCTAGATAAATAGGAAAAGATAGACTCTTTTGGCTCTTGTCTTTGAACTTGTGAGCAAATCTCCTTTCTAGGACCACCATCTTAGCTTAGTGTAAATGTTCTTAAATCCGAACTCTTTCATCTTTTCCATTGAATAGGTTGCCTTAGTGTTACTAGGGAGGGTTATTCTTGAAGAGAGATCCTTGTATAACCAACGATAAGGTTGCCTAAATCTTATTCTAGGAGGGTTATCTAGTTATTTAAGTTCCTTACTAGTGATCATCAAATACATCTCTATCCTTCATACATTAAATCCGCTGCCTTTCTTCCATCTTTCCACCTACAATTGTCCTTCCAATCTATCCATCGTCTGTTTCAATATCAACCTCACAACGGGGACTAGATCCACACAGCTCCATCTCTATTTCTCATCCGAGATCTTATCAATCCTCATTTGAGAAGTTTTGACAAGAGTAGGTCTTAAAGAGAATACTGAATGATTTTAATTTTACTGACCCCAACTCTAATAGGCGTCGTGGGTCTCAATTCTTTAGGGACACTACCTTCCGCAAAGGCTTAAATGGATTTTGGGCCCCTGCAGTCCAATTGATTGACTTTTTTCACCCCTCTAACGAATTTTTGACTTATCTCCTCCCTCAACTTATGCACCAAAATTTTTTTTCATCCCTCCCCCTGACGCCGTCCACTTTTGCCGTCTGTTAATTTTTTTTCCTTTTTTTTTTTTTTTTTTTTATCCTTTCTTTCTTCACTTTCCTCCGACCTCACTCTCTCTCTTTCTTTCTTTTTTTTCCTTTTCTTTCTTTCTATCCATTTTTTATTCTCTTCTTCTTCCTATCTTCTTATTTTCTTTATTTTTTTTCTTCCTTTTTTCTTTCTTCCTAGCCGCAGGGACGACCTCTCTCTCTTCTTCCCTTTTTTTCAATTTGGTCGGCGGTTGCGGGTTGTGGCGAGGCTGGTGGCGTTGGTAGGGTTTGCGGGCGGCTGTGACAGAGGCGGCTTGGTGGAGGAGATCGGGTTTGGGTTGAGAGTTTGAAGAAGAAGAAAGATGAAGATTGATTAATTTGTTGGGTTAATCGATTAAATTTGCTGGATTAATCGATTAATTGCTGGATTGATGATTGATTAATTTGTTGGATTGCTTGATTGATTAATTTATTGCTAGGTTAATTAATTGATTAATTTGATGAAGAGTTGGATGAAGGTTGGGGTGTGCAGAGGAAGAAGAAAGAAAAAAAGAAAAAAAAATGACGTGGCGTGCCACGTCAGCAAACAGACGGCAAAAGTGGATGGCGTCAGGGGGAGGGATGAAAAAAAAATTTGGTGCATAAGTTGAGGGAGGAGATAAGTCAAAAATTCATTAGAGGGGTGAAAAAATCAATCAATTAGACTGCAGGGGCCCAAAATCCATTTAAGCCTCCTGTCCATGGGACTAAGTGAATATCTTGGTAAGTGGTGCCTTACATTTGCATTTGCATTTTGATATTCCCACATCAGACCATAAAGAACCTGTATAGGCACAATATATAAGATCAAAACAACTAAATAAAAAATATTATATGTTCAACTTCATGTCAATTTTTTTTGGACAAGAAAACAAGAGGAAATTACTTATAATATACACGTAGGTAGGTGTGAGATTTAGTTCACAATCATACTATTAAGCACAAATATTGACACGAACATCTGACACCAGATACGACACAGATATCAATACTGCGACACGAGAAAATTAAAAATCACATGACATTGACACAAAATTTATATGCATGTATATTAATATATATTATATAAAAATATCATTCATAACAATAAAAAAAAAGTATTTTTCAACTATATCTCTAAGTATAATGCAACTGAAACGTCAATTTAAATTTTAGCAATTATAATTTACGCTAAACATATCGTTGACACTAATAATTACTTAATTAGAGTCATAACAAAAAAAAGTAAAACACGGGAGCTGGTGAGTCAGATACGCATCGTGTGGGTGTTCATCGAGTGTCACTGTTGGAAACGAGTTCGACACGTCATAAAAAATTAAGGGTACGTGTGCTTCATAGATCATTGATGTTAATCTATTAAACTCTTGACTATTTTCTTCAAATTTGGAAACAAAAATAGTGCTTGTTTGAACTGCCCCCATTGCTAATTCTTAACTTTAATTTTCTTTTAGGTATGAATTACGGATGTAGTTTGTGTTCATATTGTGCTCACTGGGTCACCATTGATCATATTTGCACTAGGTTAGTTTGTGTTTGAACTGCCCCATTTGATAATTCTTAACTAATAATGAATTACGGGTATCCTTGAACACACACTTAATCGAGATTATCATATATATTCGCACTTAATTATTCTATTAAGAGCTAAATTGCTATCATCCGTTAATTACTTATAGTAACCAATGATTTTTTTTTACTTACGAAAAAACAAAATCTATTACTCCTAGTAGGTATTTGAGATGCAGAAGATGCTACTAAATTAGAGGATGCTTATAAAATCGCTATACAGAGGGATCAAATTAACCAAAATTTTGCCATAAAATCCAAAAAGCAAGGTCTATATAGTATACCTTGCCATAAAAAGGGAGGTGTATCATCCTATGAGCGTCATCTCTGTAAAGAACAAGGTCGAAATTGTGGTCGAAGCAGAAGACGTTGAACTTGCTCCAGCTCCTCTCCACCTCCAGAACAACTGCGCAACCTTTGCAAGTACTGGAAATCGGAAAAATTCAAGTTATTCCGGAAGTGTGAGGTGTAATTTACTCCCTCATTTATGTAGGTGATCTCACTCTTGATAACCCACATAATTACGGCGATATCCTATTATTGTGTGAAATCCACCAGTTACAGTAGATTGTGAGTTGACATATCCAGAGGAGATTGTAAACAATCGTAATAACCGGAGACAATTCTGAAGACTCGTTTGTCCGTTTGCAAAATTCTAACTTTTCTAACATGTACCGAAAGCAAATTTATGATTTTATATTAGGTGAACAAACCAAAGAGAAATTAAATTGAATTGAATTATTCACTCAACATTAAATCATAGCAACATCTTGTAATGTAATTACATATATCAATATAAATGGAGTTTTTCTTTTTTTGTTATTCTCAAGATATAGGCCAAAATTCAATTTTCCACATATACGAGCATACCGGACTTCCGAAGTGTATCGTATCTTGCAGTTCGATCCTTAATCTTCAGCTCAAAAAATGGATGTGGGAAGGAATTGTATGCTATCTGAGATTTCCATTTGAATTACTTGAATGTGCAAATTCCTTTTTTTCATCTTAATGATGAGACAGCCTCTATGGCACTACCTAGCGGCCATGCAGCTTCAACTGGAGAGTTGCGATATTCCACCTTCTTCACCAGCCTAATTGTTTGCCAGGGAGAAAGACCTGTACAGGAAGAATTGCAAAACAATAAAATCATCAAAATCATTGATGGCTGATTTGTCTAAAAGCAAGGTAGACCATGGTTGTCATTGCTGCTCCAGCTAATGGCTTGACAAAACAAAGATGTAAAAATCCCTAAGGGTGATTGATTTCAAGATTTCATAAACCACATGAATTCTCACCAAATGACAACCATTAGTGTCACCTTTGACAAGCCAGTCTAGGTATGAGTAGCTTACCAAAGCCATCCACGAGCAACGTAAATTGGTAAACAAGATCCATGCATAGGTATGGCAGGTTGATCTCTTTCACATCTTTATATGCAGTTTTCCCATCCTCAAGTTGTGTCTGGCAAGCACGCTTAGCTGCTTCCTCAAAATCCCCAGGACTAACTTTCGCAACAGGTTTATCGCCATCAACAAAACCAGCCTGCAAATGATAGTAATTCAGTTACCATAAAATAGATGTAAGCTTTCCATTATTTCATAAGCAACCAAAATTAAGGATGTGGATTAGTACCTCGGCAGCTCTGTCAAAGAAAAATGAAGCAACAAACAAATTCTTTTGCCCATCCCCACCTCCACCATTCCATACTCCACCAAATGTGCATTTCATGTGCGTACATGTTGTTTCATTACCTTTGAGAGCCTTAAGGACTATGCTCCTACATTCATCCAAGCTTGAACCAGAAGGAGGAGCTGATGCTTTATAATCCTTTCCTCCATAATTGTAAACCCCTATAATAATTTAAAGAGAATTTTCATTACAAGCCACAAAAGATGTTATTTTGAGAATAGGGACGTGAGCAGTTATGATTACTATTTTTACTTTTACAGAAAAGGTGAATCATCAGTTATGATTACTATTTTTACGGTTACAGAAAAGATAACTCATTCCTATTAAATTCTGATTTGTTGCAAGTTCAAAGTATTTTCATAATATCTCCACTATCCCACAGGACAGAAAATGGAACAGTTGCGATGAGAAACTATCATACAGGGGGTAAGTTCCGACCAAAAATAAATACAGGGGATAAGTAGTATGGCTACCACCTCTAGTATATCTTGATTTTTATCAAATATACTCAGCTGAACAATGACACAGATACTTAATACAAGAATGTCGATATTAGCATTGAGAGGAAAGAGATTTTCATCTATCTTAATGTTAACTCCTTGACAAGTATGGTATGTAGTACAATATTTTTTTTTTTAACTGGTTCCATCCTCGGAAAAACAGGAAATGACTTGAGCGAAAATGGTTAGAAGGAAAACATGCCTCCTCAGAATGAGCAAATTTAACATACCATCATAACCAGCCAAGATGCATGGATTGCCAGAATCTTCAGACAACTTCAAAATTTCTGCCCGAGCTGCTAATAATCCATAGCGCAGGTAGCTGCAGATGCAAGAAAAGAAAACCATATAAAAGAAGCTTAGTCATAAAAGGTTAACTGAAATTGTGCAATTTGAATAAATGAATGAAAGATGGATGTAGATTATAATACGTATCATCAGAAGGTTAAGGAAATGCAGAGACAGCCAAAAACAACATGAAACAGGCCGTGTGAGGCAACACAGTAAGGCATCACCATTCATATAATCATGAAATTAATTAATAGAATAGAGAAGAACCTGTGAACATAGAGGTAATATTTGGTTCCCATTAAAAGCATTTCCTTGACATATGTATCCTCCCCATCTGAAATTCTTGGAGCCTTTGCAGCATCTGTTTCAGAAATAGCATAAGCCATTTGAACAGACCCCCCACCAAGATCAACAACTCCAACTGTATCTGAATATTTCTTCCCCAAGTTTCCTAACAGATAGTTTATTGTAACCTGAAAAATAAAAGGCAAGTATAAAAATAGCATCCCAACAATGATAACCAGAGCAGAATGCTGCTACACAGTCTAGTGCATGTGTACAGAGATGCAAGAGCACCAACGTCCAAGCAACATACCCACTGATATGAGCCCTCTTGAGAACCATCCAAAACGGAAACCCCATCTGCCTCAAACTTTAACGTGCTCCTATGTTTCAGAAGATCCCTAACCTTAAAACAAGAATTTAATAGCTATAAGTACAATGTCGAGAAACATGAGTGCACAAGCAATGAGTAGAGCAAAACAATGTGTCCTTACTGCCTGCAAAATTCTATCAGATGCTTCAACTCCCAGTGCCCTCAAGCCAGCTGTAGCCTAACACAATCATTACAGAACCAAGAATAGAAAATAAGCAATGCATTGTTACTCATCATGTTACTAACCAATACAATGCAATACTGTACCCACCCCAACTCTGACAGGTGTCTTACGCCGCAACTCTTTGGGCACGACGGTAAGTGCTTTATCAAGCAACGGAGTTATGGAGTCGGCTGCAGCTCGTGGATCATTAGCAAATGCACTCAATCCTGGCGTCAACTGCGAAACACAAATACACAAAATAAAACCCACATGTTTTAAAACTAATTGCTGACTACATTAGACAACACACACACACACACACAGTCATCCGATCCTACATGATGCTCCACCTCTAAAAACATGGGACACTGTATCAATTCACTCCAACCAATAACAAGCAACACAAAAATTCCCAACATCAGAACCTCAATTTCACTTGATTCTAGCGTTTTCAGGTTCACTCTAAATATATGAACCCGCTCTCTCATCAACAAAACTAAATTCCATTAAAATACAATTTAATTCAATACGCGCCCACTACCTTAAAACTCATCCGCATGAATCAACTCCATTCCACAACTTAAAACAAACTTACATTGTAAAAGAAAAGTTTAAAACATAAAATTAGAAAATCAAATGACAAGTAAGTTTAGTGGCATTTCTCTGTTGTCAACGTACCGTGTCAAAAAGTTCGAGATCTTTTCCAATGGGGACAAGATCCAGATTCTGATCGAAGCAGAACACGTGTACTCTACTCCCCGAACTCCCCGCATCAAAAATAACCGCATAATTCCTCTTCCCGGCGGCCAAATGTGGCGACATCTTCCTGTTACCCAATTCCTCCATCACAGTCTCCGACGTGGTGGTCCGGCTGGGCATAACGAACAGGACAAACACGACAAGCGCGAGCGGGATCGTGACGACAAGGAGCACCCCGCGGTACCTCTGGATCTTGTCGGTCATGGAGTCATGGCGGGAGGCGGGGCGCTTCATAGCGGAAGCAGGGGAGGCTTGGTGGTTGTGGTGAGTGGGGGAGGTGGAGGAGGAGGAAGGGACGGCTGATTCGATGAGAAGCTCGGTGGAGGAAGGTGTGCGGTAACGGATCTTGCCGTTGTTGGAGGAGGCCACCGAAGAGGAGGGAGGAGGTGGCTTGAGGGAGGAGGAGGCTGGTTCCTGAGGGGGATCCAGCTTATACAGATGGGAGGACCGGTCGCGAACGACAAGTCGTGCCTATGGAGACAGACGAGAGAATGTGTATGTTGTGGAGTGAGAGTGACAGAGACAGAGACGACAATGTGGAGTGATTTTGTGCAGTTTTGGTGAGTGAGAGAGAAGGATGGGGAAGGAGATGTTCCCCGTTGGATTTTGGAGAGGACGAGATCGAAACGGAGAGAGACCGTGGACGTGTAAGAAGAATTGAACTAATCAAATAAATAAATAAAACAAAATTGATACATTATTTATTTAAAGAAATATCATTTATCATTTTGTTAAACAACTTAGTTTTAGTAAATAATTATTTTAATTTCTTTATTAAATTAAATATTAAAGTTATAGTTTGATAATAATATTTTCTTTTTATAAGCTTACACAAAACAACTAGTATTTCTTTAGGGATATGTGTAGGTCAAATGTATAGTTAATTAAGAATCAATAACTTTAATTCATAATTTATAAATAAACGTAACATAAAAGGTTGAGTCAACTTCAACTTGCCAAATAACATAAAAGATCATCAATGTGAAATTTAAGGTTTTGGTTGGATTAGTGTAAAGCTTAAGGTTTGGTTGAATTAATGTAAACTTTAAACAAAGTGTCAAATCGGGAACATGGTGAGGAGGAGGTTATCATCATCAGCAAAAACTCAAAGGAGGAAAGTAAAAGTTCTTATTACATCTATGTCCAGCTTATCTTTTTAATGTAAAGAATGGAACAGTCTATGTCATTCTAGGCTTTCTTCTGCTTTGGAGCCGCCGGTGGTGGGGGGAAGACGACGCGGAAGGTCCCAGCGGCCAATATGGCTCCTACGAACGGGCATATCCAATAAACATAGAACTGCTCCCATGTGTTGTGCCAGTTGTTTACATATGCCCATCCAAAAGCCTGTGGAGACGAGAACAGAAGAAACTTGGATTAGCAAAACAAGCAATGAATAAAGAACAAAGGTATAATTTGGAGTAACTAATACGCTTCAAAGAAAGTTTGATGAATCCAAAAACATGATGTTCTAAATGAAAAATGAAAACTTGTTTTGTTTTATTTTCTTTTTCTGGGGCGATCTGCCTATGGAAACATGTTCTAATGGTTCTCGCCCACGCAGCTCCTATAGTTATCATGAATGAGATCATTTTCCATACGAACTTTCTGACTCCCGAGACTGGAGTGTGATCGTAGTATACCAGGTCTTGAGATATTCCTAATGACCAAAGACATTTCTAACACTGTACTGACTGACTGTCTATCAATGTGGTAAAATGATTCCACTGGACAACTTAATTTCAAAGAAATCATGCTGGGATTAGGGACACATGGATGCTCTGTTTAGAGGCTGCCACAGAGAAGTCTGCTGTATACCAATCAGCCTGCAGTTTCTCTCCATTCACAGAACTAAATGTCAAAAGGGAAGTGTCACATAGACTATGAATTGCCACCATCACTGCTGCAGCGAAATGACCAAATCCCCAGCTAGACACTCAGCATAATTGCTACCAGCTACCACCACCAAGTACCACCACTATGCTGGCTAGCAAAGAAATTCTTGCTGAGTAGGCAAGCAGCCTCGTATCCTAAAGCCATCCACCCCAAAATGCACACACATGAAACAGACCATTCACTATTAAACATAAATCCTTATATATATATATATACACACACACATTTCCCTCGTATTCTGGGGCTTAATGGGGTGGATCCTTCATGGTTTATCTTACAATCCCATATTCTTATCTAGTTAGAACAGAAATGAAAGTATTGCTTAATTGAACCACACCCAAGATGTAAACATAACAGTCAGAATGGGGCTAATGTTTCTCCAAGCTGGTAGTTGTAGCCATGCACTTAAAACACCCCAATGCAAGCACCAAGAGAGTAGGAATACAATAACAACAAAGTTGATCATGGAAGACCAGGAACTTGCAACAGGTTACAGCGATATTAAACATTTGTCAGCCAGCGAGTTACAGCTTTGCATCATCCAATAAGAACCAAGTGCATCAGACATAACGCTCAATGCTAGAAACTACCATACAAAGAATCATTATCATCATACCATTTAGGGCAGCCAATTTAGTTAATCAAGATTCACGACAGCCTGAACTATCCAGGTATAAAAGTAAAAGTAAGTAATAAAGTAATAGGTGACTGTAAAATTGAAACGCAAAAAGGGATAGGCCTACTAACATTGGCAGGATTCATAGAAGGCCCAGTGTAAGCAGAACCTGCAACAACCAATGTTACAGTTGAAACAGCAAGAAGCCATGTCTGCACCAGTGGATTACGTGGCCCCTTGAGCACGATCACAAGAACAGCAAAGGTTATGAGAAAGGTCAACACCCCTTCCGCAATGGCTCCAGTTTGCAAATCAACTTTCAATGTAGGACCCCCAAGGAGATGCTTGTACTGCAACGGCATCACCTCCATTATGGCCAACGCTCCACCCACAGCACCAGCCGCCTGCAAAAAGAGTCATTCAATGCTTCACATCATTCCTCAAAGTGCAAGAATCATCCCATACCAATCCTATTTACACCTATTGCATCCGTCCTGTTTATTCTATTAATTTTAGTGTAAACCCAAGTTGTCAATTTGTTTACAAAGAAATTACTTTTACAAGATTGGATCACTGTCAAATGTCAATCAATTCTATTTCTTTTGAAACATAAGGATATGATGACAAAACCAACAGGTAGGGACAGAATATTCAAAGATGGGAAAAATATTGAACAAAAAAACGTTTAAAGAAAAAGAACCAGAAAGTTTAAAATTGAAACAAATATAATTTAATTTAAATGACCTGAGCAGGGAATCTGAGTGCCATGGAGAAGAGGTTATCTCCACCAATCCCAACAGCATAGAAGGCAGCAGTACCAGTCGGGTTGAAACTAGCCCCGCCTAAGAAATCACCAATCAAACCAAACAAGAAAACGAACACAAAAACAAGAAATGTGGTGATAACGATGGGTGCCCAGACCAGCTTCTCAAGCCCAAGAGCCACTATTATTAAGCTCGTAAACAGCCCAAACATTGAAGAAACGAAAACCCACATAAATGTCAACACTCCATCTGCTATCGCTGCCTTCACCGCCCCCATAGTTGCTGCTCTGTCTGTCGAGATTTCTTTTCTGGGTCTTTTTTTCAGTTTTTTTGGATGATGATGACAAATTTAGTTTGGGTTTGGTTGGGTAAAGTGTGGAGAGTATGATTTACCTAACAAACGATGATATCAGAAGATCAAATCATACTTACTTTCACTTGATGAAAACCAATATTGTGCCGATTTTTTCTGCTAACCAACCAGTATGGATAGTTGAGTTGGACTTGGTGTGTCTATCTTTTCATAGAGATCATCACTTTATTAAGCTCTATTACTGTGTTTTTATTCTCTATATTTATAATAGAATTTCAATCAATCGCCTTTAGTTTTAAAAAATTAAGAAAAGAAGTATAAAGTACTTTACATGTATTTTTATAGTATAACATAGAAAAATAAAGTATTTTCTACATTCTTTTAGCCTTTCATTAAAGCTAATTAATGTAAAGAGATTAGTTTGAATCAATATTATAAACACAAGCCACAATTTAAGTTCTTTTTTACGTAAAAACTTAATTATTTAAAACATAAGAGTTAAAATGATACTTAACTTACATGTTACTCGCTGGATGATTCACTATTTGACCTCAAAAAATTCCGTATTTTTTTCCGAACGTACAAATAGTGAGTCATCTGACCTCCTTGAAATACGTGCGTAAATAATAAACGTCGTTTATTTTACACCGAAGGAAGTATTGTTTTAAGAATTACGTGAAACTTGAACTTAAATCTCAACTGATACCACCTAGTAAGTGTGACATATTTTTCACCTCGTTGCTGGAAAAAGTTAGTTTTGACCTGAATAATAATTGAGTAGTTCTATTGAATCCGCTGGGTTTTATATGTTAAAATTGCAATGCCTTCATTTGATTTTTGCCGGAGTTTGAGTTTGGATCGAGAAATGGAAGCTTGATTTTTCACATTATGTTCACGAGTTGATGCACTCCCCTAATTGCATCATCTCTTATACAAATTGATTCTTTGGTATGAATTATTTTGAATTTGTCTCTAGGAATAAGATGTATCGGGTATCGAAAATCTTGATTTACTATTTCGGTATTACATGTTGGGTATACTATAACACTTCTAAAAAATTATTTATCTAACATTCAAAAATTAATCAATAAAGATAAAGATAATGCAAAATTCCATCATTAAAATATTCAATCTAAATAACAAATCAAAATCAAAATGTTACAAAAGCTACAATACATAAAAGTGTAAACCCATAATCGAATTATTGTAGGCTATAGCATTGTCAATATATGTTATTGAGATGAATACATGTGCATAGCAAATACTCGAAGGAAGGAGGGAGAGAGCAACAAAGGACGAGAGAAGAGGTGAAGTTTTAGGGATTCATATTTTGAGATTTAATTAAATTATTTATTTAGTGGAAAAATCAATTATTTTTAAAAGGAAAAAAAAAGTTACTTAGGCCGAAATTGTTTGCATCTGTATTAAAAATTTTATCTTGGCCGAAAATTCGGCGAGATACACTAAAATGGTTGAGATGGAGAATGAAACGGAATAAAAGGTGGCTCGTACCGTTATATAAAAAAAACTAATATGTATTGGTACATTACGATATTGATAACTCTAATCCTAGCTATTGTACCAACATGTAGCCTCCTAAAATTCACTTTTCTTATGGTTGGTTTTGATCTGTTTCTTTCAACACACATCTTGTGTTACTGTTTATATTATATCTGATTTTCGAAAAAGTAAAAGAAATAATTTACCCATCTAATTTTTAAAAAAATCTTCTAAATGCTAATATGGATTTAATTCAGTTTATTTAGTGTCTCTGCAAGGCAAGTGATTTTAAAGGTTCACATCATATAAATGTATACAAAAACAAAATCAATAATGGTTGATTTAACGAACCATTTAAAGCAATTTCGGCGGCATGAAGAAAATTTCTCCCTTTTTTTTTCTTCTTTAAGAAAAGAAAATTTACGGTGGTCAATAAAATTGTGTAGTTTACATAAAGTTTATAATCTCTAAAGTTTTACCTTTTAATAAGTTTGTTTTTAAAATAAAATAGATTAATATATTCTACTAACTATTATTATACCTATATAATCTGTAATTACATGTAATAATGTGATGATAATCTCAATTAATAATATAAACTAATTTATTTATTTGTATTTAGTAATAAAATTGATTAATCTATTCAATAATATAAAAGTTTCAATACTAATAAAAAAAATGAAAAAATGAAATCAAAATTTTCACTTTGCAATTACCATTTTCTTCCTTTTTCTTGTTTTGTGAAAATAATTGCCCAGTCATCCATTCCTCTCTGTGTTGGTTAGTGGGACCCACCATGGCTTCCACGTGGCAAGTCCTTGACCCCAAATTTATCACACTTTTTCAAATAAATCATAGTACTAGAATGTACGCAGCGCAGCTCTAATAACGGTAAATAAAATGAAATGAAATTGAAACATGAATTTACCAACAAAAAAGAAAAAGAAACATGAAAGATATAGCCGTTAGGAACTTCAAACGGCTAGTTTGTTCAATTCCTCCTGCAATTTATGCTTTCTTCAAATTTCTCCCAGAAGCTGATCTGAAACTTTTCTTTCCATATAAAATAGCAATCAAAATCCAAGATCATCTCTTCTCATCTCACTTTCCCCACCACTTACCATCCTGGTCATCTCCGTAAAATAAGCGCACTTTCCTCTTTCTTCCCTTCTTTGCTCTCCCTTCGGTGAGTAGTTAAGCAACTGCAAACAACCAATTGACAAGGTAATCTTTTTAAAGATCCCATGCTCGTTTTCTTATCTGATCGATATCTAAGTTCTCAATTTTCAAAATCTTTGAGCTTTTATAGCGTTCTATTGTTCACTTCTCTGTCTTGAAGGAAAACCCACTTATCAATTTTTGGTTTTGATGCGTTTGTTTCCATGATGTTGATGAAAAAGAAAATACCCATTTCATCCTTTATGTTTTCTTGGATTTCTTAGTGTCTACTTGGCTCATAATTTGATGTAATTGAAATTTTGACGTCTTTCCTTGTTGTGGGTTCTTTTCAGGTTCTTGAAAATGAATGACCTAATGACCAAGTCTTTCGTTAGCTATGTGGATTTGAAGAAGGAGGCTATGAGAGATATTGAAGCTGGTCCTGATCCTGATATTGAGATGAGCACTGCATCGAACACTATGGATCAAAACCTTGGCCTATTCCTTGAAGAAGCTGAGAATGTCAAGAAAGAGATGGGATCAATCAGAGATATACTAGTCAGGCTTCAAGAATCTAACGACGAAAGCAAATCTCTACACAAGCCCGAGGCCTTGAAGTCGCTACGCAGTAAGATCAATGCTGATATTGTCACTGTCCTTAGGACAGCCAGAAATATCAGATCTCAGCTTGAAGAAATGGACAATGCCAATGTAGCTAACAGGCGTCTGTCCGGGTACAAAGAAGGAACCCCAATTTACAGAACCAGAGTTGCAGTCACCAATGGATTGAGGAAGAAGTTGAAGGAGATTATGATGGAATTTCAGGAGCTAAGGCAGAAAATGATGACTGAATACAAAGAAACTGTTGGGAGGAGGTATTACACTGTTACGGGAGAGCACCCGGATGAGGAAATTATTGATAAGATCATCTCTGACGGAAGTGGTGGTGAGGAGTTCTTGAAGAGAGCAATTCAGGAGCATGGGAAGGGGAAGGTGTTAGAGACTGTGGTGGAGATACAGGACAGGCATGACACGGCCAAAGAGATCGAGAGGAGCTTGCTGGAGCTGCATCAAGTGTTCTTGGATATGGCAGTTATGGTGGAAGCACAAGGAGAGAAAATGGATGATATTGAACATCATGTGTTGAATGCTAGCCATTATGTGAAGGATGGTACTAAAGAGCTCAAGACTGCTAAGGTCTACCAAAGGAGCAGCAGGAAGTGGATGTGCATTGGAATCATACTTCTGCTGTTGGTCATTCTTGTGATCGTTATCCCTATAGCTACTAGTTTCAGTCACTCTTGAATTGGAGGTGGTGGAGGAGGATTTAATGCCCAGTTTTTCCTTCTGGTTTGGTTATCGTCCTTTTTCGGGACTCTAGATGTAGTGACAGGGTTGGTATATCTCGGTCCTTGTTTGATTATATTTGTTTATTCTTTCAATTGATGTTGGCTTCTTAAAATGCAATGCTGTGATGTGTAATTGCAAATTGCTATTAATGAGAATCTGCATTTTCTTGTTCAATAGCTCTTTCTTTATCGTTTCTCCTGTACTGCAGTTGTGTTAGTGCTTACACATGTTAGACATCTGAAGGAGAAAGAGATATAACCATTTAGACTAGATGGAATTCAAAACCCTTGAGAATATGACGTAATTCTGTATACATTGAGCAAAATATAATATAACATTGAAAAAAAAGTGTGAAAAGATATGCTTTGTCCCTGTTAAAATGAGTTTTATCTTAATTTCCGGATAGGCAGAGCTCTTCCAAAGAGTTTTTCCACCTCCTCTGCTTCCATCTTCAGACCATCCAATACATCCATCTCCTCTTTACTCAACTCTTTTAACAAGTACTCTTCATCTTGCTGGAACTTCTTAAACCCTTCTACTAATCTCTCCAACAAGGTCATCTCAGTCTTCCCCACCTTTTTTACCTCCTCTTCGACCTCTTCTTCTATTTGTTCAACCTCGCGTATGATGGTTTTCTCACCTTCCTCTACAGTTTTTTCAATTCTCTCCACAAGGGGAGGCTCGGGTCCGCAAGTATTGTCTGTTCTAATAAACTGGTTGAAGTCTCTTCCTACATTTTTAGCTGCCTTTTCTAGTTCAGGTATAATGCTCTCTGGTAAAACTGCACTCCTGGTGTATATAACAGCACCGCCGTACCCATCCCATGCATCATTCCTGCCCCGGTAGTATACAAATACATAATCATCTTGCTTATTCTCTATCTTCGATGATAGAATATACCTGAGAATGCCATGTATGATAATCAGTCATCCAGAATTGACACTTAGGATTTGAGGAACTCATTGTTGCAATGGAATTGAATATACAGTTATAAAATAGGTAACAGAACAAGGAGAACAAAGTTACCAATCATCTTGATAGTGAAGGAACTCATTGTCATGATTGTAGAGAATTCCAGGATATTTTGGATCTTGCACAAAGCTCTGCACAGCTGATCGAGTGAAGAAGCCACTATCTGGAGTTCGTATTCTCCATGTCAAGTTCCCCACAAGTTTGTTAGCTTCAGTATGAAACTCATGCAATTGGCAGTCAAAAGTATCAAAAGTAGAATTTAGGCCACTAGTGATGAACCACTTCCCACTGAAATCTGCAATGTTAAAACTTTGAACAAGAATGGCAGGATCGGGGACAGGAAATTCTCCTACATCAGATTTCTGGGGTACACACTTCTTTCTTGAGACTGCACACTCATTGAATTGGTCGACAACACTGTTTTCAAACAGGTCCCCACATTTGATCTACAAAATTCCACAGTAACCACATTACATAAAAACTGCCTGCACTAATTACTGGAAGCAATAACTTTGGTTCTCCTCTAGTCAATGAAAAGAAGGTATAACCAAGTAGTTTAACAACCAATTGTTTCAAAATACTTAGCCTAATACAGAAAAATGTTTCTTTATATATTTGACTCCTAAGTCATGTGTGGTGACTCTTTTGCAGACCATGCTGGTACATGTTGTGACCAAAAATTCTGAAGACTAAGCCAGCTGAAATCACTGTTCTGACATATATCATATTCGCACTCGCAGGTATATATAAATGTCTTGAGAGAAAGGACAGAACTGACCTGGCATTCAGTCTCATCAGGTCGGTTATTGCATGTTTGAAGGCAAGCAACATTTGCAGCACATGACGGGTTCGCAATGCACTTGGCCAATTCAATCCTGGAAACAATATGGCATTGGGTCAAATGAAAGATGACACAACCCTGCACTGCTAAAAACACTGCATGCCATTTTCATCATGTTTTCACCGTGTCAATACCAAGGTTCACTATAGATAAGCTATTTGAAGTCTCAAAGATCCCTAGCCCCTTCTCCTACCAATAAAAGTTCCACAATCTAAGTTTTGCTGGAAAAAAATGATTAAGAAGTTGCTAATAACCAAATATTAGGTCCAAAAAGTATCATATCAATCTCACAAATATTTTCACAAAGGATACCTGCACTCCTTCAATAAGCAAGCACAGGTTTTGAGAGCATCCGCTGCATCAGCTGATGGAATCACCAATAATGCACATGCTAGGATTCCAGCTACTTTCAAGAGGATCAAGTTGCTCCTTTCTTTTAGGACGTGTGACACAGAAACCAGAAAATTAAGTGCCTCCTCTCCCTTAGAAAGAATCAAAAAGTAAGGAACAACAAGAAGAAAAAGAGTTTATAAAACAAATTGGCTTGACATTGGAAGAACTTAGGAGCTACCTTAGGCAGACTTCTATTGTTGCTACAAAGTGTATAGAACTTTTTTCGCCGTGGAAACTGATTAGCACCAATTGACTTGAGCCCACAACAATTTTTGTGAGTGGTTATCAACTGAATGTGTCTCAAGTTTCTGCCATTAGGCCAAACTTTCGACATAACCACGCCGCTATGATAGAATCTCTCATCACCAGCAAGTCCTGATCTGATACATGAACTAAAGTTTTGTTCATGAGACAGACAGACTGAGTTTGCAGCCAATGCCATGCTTCACGTTCTCAGCTACAAATTCCAATCTGAGAATGAACACTTCAAAAGTCATTTTCTTCCATTGAACACATAACCCAAAAAACAGACCCAAAACCAAAGACAAGGTTGTGAGATATAAAACATTCAAATTAAGAGAAGACCCATAATTCTACTTTCAAAAGCAAGTATAAACGATTTACAACAAATTCCAAAGTAGTATGCTTTGTAGACAAATTTGAAAACTTGACACTGTTGCATAAGTATTTTCACAATCAGAAACCAAAAAGGCAAAGAAGAAGCATTTGCAAGAAAACAGTCACATAGACATTGTCAACTGAGAGATGACTAGCTTAAAATGATATGGGTCTTTTTGTACGCTAAAATGGTCTTCCACAAGAAAATTAAACAGACAGAGAGAAAAGAGAGGGAGAGTAGAGGGCTGACCTTGAGGAGCAGTAGATGGTGCTTTTTCATGGCAGGGGAGGACAGGAATGAGTGAAGAGGAAAGTGGGAAAAAGAGAGCAACTGGGCAAAAATGCGCGGGTTTTGGAACGCAGTGTATGTAGGTGGATAAGACATCGTGTGGAGTTGAGCATTCTAATGGGTTTTTTTTTTGTTTCAGTATAGGATAATGCTACCGGGTTCGGATACGGAGCTGGGTCAATCTTGTATTGTATGGAGTGCTAAACGGTTGTTTTTTGATTTTGGGTTGGAGTCTTAGAAACTCAAACACGTAAATCAAAGTTATAAAAATCTAATCGTGTAACAAACTACACAAAATCTCATGTTAATGAATGAAGGATTTTTTAAACATAAAAAGATATAACTAATGCCTGAAATTCTTCCTAAAATGGTTATAAGATTTTTTCTCAATTTCATTATGTCTTGCCTTTTTTTTTTATAATTAATTGGCTGCTTGCGTTTTACTACTTTTTCTTTTTTTAAATTGAAATTATTTCTAAAATACTAAAGAAATTGAAAAGATTGAAAAGTATTATAAATATTTCAGGTTGGACCGGTGTTGCTGATTTTTGACAGCATTTTTTTTTGCACTTTTATCTTTCATCGCATTATTAGTCCGTTTAAATCGAAATTCTATCGACTTTCGATCTTTGGCTACTTATTTTAATATTTCGTACCATTTCGTGTTATTTTAGTTTTTTCGTATTTTTACTGTCTTTTCATTCGTACTTCTATCGGTCCCGAATAAATTTCCTCGGACCGTGAATCGAACACATTCTTTCTTTAATTGATAATTATCTACTATTATTTTCGTTCGTGTCATATCATTTTATTTTATTCAATTTACTTTTCTATAACATTTATTTTTCATTCTAACTTTTTGATACTTCGAGCGAGTAAATTCGAACCTCAAATCAAACTTTTTCTTTATTTACTAATTACTATTTATTTTGTTGCATTTTATTGTATGTTTTAGTATTTTTGGTTCGGGATTTCATTCATTTCAAACAAGATTCCTCGTGTTGATAGTTCGAACCAATTAAATAAATATTAAATATTTTCCAAAAGTCAACTTATCTTAGCCATTGATCAAAAGTTGACTCATTTTTCTCCTCATCCAACGGATCCCAATTTAAGCACGAGGATGCATGCATGTTCCTCTTCCTCTGACACCAAAATGCATTTTGCAAATTCACAACTCCATTTTGCGTTTTTTCTGCTCCTCTTCATCAGCACAATTGTCTTTTCCCTTGCTCATCACCGACTCAACTCCCTATAAATAGCAAGCAAGCTTCTTCATTTCTCTACACCAACACAGAGACAAATACACACAACAAAAATTCTCATGTTCTCTCTTTCTCTCTAGGCAACCACCAAGCACCAAGGCAAGAAGTTCCTTTTCCCTTTTATTCCTGACATTTAAACCCATCGCTTGCTCTAATGTGTTTTACCTTGTTTTTTTTCTTTTTTGCATTTTCCTCGTTCCCTTGCAGCTGCTGCCGGAGTTATTGCCGTCGCCTTGCTGCTGCTGATGGTTGCCGCCGGAGCTGCCGCTGTCACCGCCGGAGCTGCTGCGTTGCTGCGCTCCACTACTGCTACTGTGTTGGAGGTCGGAGGAAGAAGATGATGAACAACATCATCTATTTGGTCATAATTTGTGCACGGCCGGCCCAAGTAAAAGAAAAGCTGGGCCAGCGGCCCAGCAAAGGAAAGAAAGGAGAAGAAAGCTGGGCTGCGCAGGCCCAGCGTAAGGGAGAGGAGGGCTTGGCCCTCGGCCCAGTCTTGGGCCCTGCTGATGGCCCATTCCCAGCCCAGTGGGTCGGGTCCAATCTTCTGGCCCATCGTTTTCCCGCATTGCGTGTACTATTTATTTATTTATTTCGCACCCATGTACTATTTATTTATTTTCGCTCTCGTACTGTTTATTTATTTTCCGTATGCCTGTATGCCTGTATTGTTTGTTCATTATGCTCCCTCATGTTTAATTATCCTGCTTGCGCTCATTCATCAATATTAATTATTTCGCATGCATACATCATTTTGCGTGCCAGCTAATCGTATGCTTGTACCGTGATTAATTATATTTGCATGCTATCACATGTTTAAATTAATTATTTCGCTTACGTCTAATGGTTAAGTCATTTATGTCGTTTAATAATTTTGATATCAATTAGTCACATGCTCGAACCATGTAATTAATTACTTTTGCATGCTTTTAAACATTTAAATAATTATTCTACTCGTATTTAGTTATCAAACAAATTAATTACTTTGCCTGCGTATGATAAATGTGTATTTGCGTGCTTGTATTATTGTTCGAATGTTTGTAAAATCCGTATACTTAAATAATTATTTTTGCGCATATAATATCGATCACTAATGCACAAAATGTTCGTCATAAAAAGGAAAATTTCCCGTTCCTTCCTCCAAATAAACATGTTCACATTTCTCACACTTTTTCTTATGCTTGAATAATTCAGAATTGTTAAACTTTTAATCTATTGGGCATGATCACATAAATTAGGATTTTCTATTTTTCAAGCATGATAAAACACCTCTTTCTCCGGTAACCTTTTTAGGATGTGACTCAGGTGCCTAACACCTTTCCGAATCCACAATACGACCCCGAACCGCTGTTCTCGGGTTCAGACCCATTTTGCCTTAGTTTTTATTTTTTATGCCATGACAATAGATTCCCTAAACCTAGAAACAAAAATAGGGTGGCGACTTCATATGCATTATGTGAGATGGGTCCGATTTCGTCTCACATCCAGTCCCAAGCCCGCGTCGCATTAGGAAAAATCCAAAAAGGGAGGGGGGGTTGCGACAACCGGTTTAACTGATAGGGTCCTACCGTTTGATTTGTACGAATCGACCATTTTTTTTCGTTTCAACAACATTTTTTTAAATTTCATGAGATCACACCGCTAGGAATTTGAATTTCCAATTTACCAGTTTCTCGATCCAACCGATCAGTTCGGTCGCATTTTTATAAGTATACATGTATGTCTTGCAGTCGAAGTTGCAAATATTTATTGATTATTATCTAAAAGTTTTATTTGTATTAAACGAAACAAAAAGGATTGTTATCACGTTAGTTTTGCAATTACAATCCTAACTCCATTTAAGAGGCTTCCTTTTGATTACAACATCCATTTTTATCCATCCAATTGATTACTAGAATAAGGAATTACTTCAACCATAGCTTTGAGAGATGTAAATTAGTTTCTACTTGATTTTCTAGGTTCAATCTAATTGCTCCATAGTTTTTTAGCTATTTTTTAAATTAAAGTTTAATTTTTAATTACTATATCATCAAATGAAATTATGTCGAAATCAAATTGATTAACTAATCATATTTTAGTTGAATCCCATCAGAAATATTTTTAATATCCAAATAAAATAATCGTAACTATGAACAGTTAACACCAACACTGTTAGAAATTGTTCATCCTGAGGAGTTAAACAACCTAGAAGTTCTTAGAGGTCCAAGAACGAGAAGGAGAATTCGCATAAATTTTTTGGCTAGATACAGTCAAAGAGGAAGGAGTTCAATGCTGGAGGTATCTGAGGGTGGAGCGGCTCGCAAGGGAAGTCGGGCTGTCTATATTTGGGGGGTTGTCAGACGGGTCTGAATTATATTATCCACTTCTACAACTTCCAAGCTAAAATTTGATTTGTCAATTTTAAACTTTAACAAGGAAGCGATTTAAACCAGAAAATAAACAATTACGAAGATAAAGATTATGAAGATAGTTTAGATCTCACGATGAATAAGAAAAATAACCCTTGAGCTCTTACCAGGAATGAAAGATTTGATCAGATAAAGAAACTTATTATATTAATTAATTAAAAACTAAACAGAGGGGGGATGATGAGAGTTCGGGAGTCCACAGCTTATAACATCAACTGCTAAGTTCTCCTACTCAAACTCCAACTCTTTCAAAATTCAAATTTAAACTACTTATTACAAAATTCAAATTGTTCAAATTATAAAATTGAAATTTAAAATAAAATATCTGATTGTTTGTTTGTTCAAAAGAAAGTGATCCACTTAAGGACTCTTGCAATTGATCTGCACTCGACGCATCCTCCACATCTGTCTCCAGCTGTCAATCCAATCTTTTAGTTCAATCCCGTAACTCCTAGCACAACCCGTCTCTAGCTTGCCTGTCTACGACTTGGCCAAGCTCGCGGTCAAGACAACTTTGAATGTCTGATTTGTGCTTCAGAAGTGACTTTTTACCTTTTTCCCAGCCTTCAAGTGTTTCCTGCAAAAGTAGGGAGAATTCATAAAAATCAATAGCTCTACTGTTCAATTTACAAGAATTTAGATAGTAAAAATATGAGAAATAAATTGTCAATCAGACTTGAACAATAAAACTAATGAAACAAGAAAAAAGACAAATTAAAAATTAACGGTGTTATCTAGATAAGAAATTTAAGTTTGTGATTGAAAAAGAAACAAGTATGTAATCTAGATAGGAAATATAAGTTTGTGATTGAAAAGAAACAATTTAGGATTTTGTTAATTGTGTAGTTTTTCCTATCTAGTAAGGCAAACAATTTCTATAAATAGAGATTAAGTATAGTAAGTTTGTCAACTTTTATCCGCGTCTATTGAGATGCTGATTGTAAGATTCGTAGTGTGAGGTTTTGATACGTAGCATATAATAATATCCTGAGATTATCATATGGTGAATTTTGTTGTGAGTGTGTAAGAACCGACAATATGTTAAGATTGTCGTGTTCGAGGTGGAATAGCTTGTGCATATTTGTTTGTGGTCGTAGCCAGTTATGTTGATGATATAATTGAGTGTTGCTGATAATAAGAAAAGAGTGGATGTAGACCTTGAGAGTTTCCGAACCATTATAAAAAAATATTGTGTGTTGTCTCTCGTACTTTGATATTTATGCTTGTGTTTAATTTTATGGGTAGAACAGGGCAATGATTGGTAGCAATGAGGATATTTGATGTACAACAAATGAAAGCAGAGCAGATCTTGGTGTGGAGCTGATGGTTTGACGTTAAAGTAGCTGATGTAGATCAAAATTGAAAGTGGAGCTTTCATAAAAAGAAGTTGCGAAGTTACACGAGGAAAGATTGGTCGTCGTTCATATTAAGCTTTATAATGCTCCCATCAAGGGAATTCTGAGAATCGAACTCAGGACCTCTCGCACCCTATGCGAGAATCATACCACTAGACCAAATGCTCTTGATGTGTTATCATTGATTTCTACCGACATTTATTGTGCGATTTCTGATATTTGCTAGAAAAGTATATTACTCCAAAACCCTTCCCATTACCGCACCCTTTCCTCAGTTCTCAACTCTAGACCGCCCCACATTTCTCTCACTCCTCTTTGATTTGGTGAGTAGCTTTTGATGTTCATCTCTTTAAAATTTCAAAAAAATAGTAAAAATTAAAAAATAATAATTTAATTAATCTAAAAATCTAGAAAAAATGTAAAAATTCTAAAAAAATGTAAAAAATTTCAAAAATAATTTAATTAATCTAAAAATCCAGAAAAATGTAATAATTCACAAAAAATGTACAAATTCCCAAAAAAAAATATAAAAATTCCCAAAAAAAATTAAATATCTACAATTAATATTTTTTTTGCAATTTTTTGGATTTTTAGATTAATTAATTTTATTTTGGAATTTTAACATCTTTCTGAATTTTTAGATTATTTTCTAAATTTTACAATTTTTTATAGATTTTTAACATTTTTTTGGAGTTATTACATTTTTTCGTTTTTTTTGGAATTTGTACAACTTTTTTGGATTTTTAGATTAATTAATTATTTGTTAGAATTTTAACAAATTTTTTGGAATTATTACATTTTTTGGAAATTTTCAATTTTTTCTGAAGTTTTAGATTAATTAAATTATTTTTGTGAATTTTTATATTTTTTTTGATTTTTTAATTTGATTATATTATTTTGGAGTAGGGCTTTGGAGTAATATATTTTTTCAGCAAAAATCTGAAATCACACAATAAATTTCGGTAGTAATCAATGATAACACATCAAGAGCATTTGGTCTAGTGGTATGATTCTTGCATAGGGTGTGAGAGATCCTGAGTTCGATTTTCGGAATTCCTTCGATGGGAGAATTATAAAACTTAATATGAACGACATCATACCTAATTTTGTTTTTCTGAAAAGAATAATGCATCGGGGAGTACTAGGCTGGAATTGAAATAGGTACAATCCCAACAAAGCACAAACAGCTAGACGTTGTTAACAAGTGGCACAAACATAAGAGGTTTGCTTTCTTGGCCAAGGGAGATTTCACTAATTCAATTCTCACTTCTCAAGTAATTAAGTAATATTCACCTCTAAGTAATTAGGAGGTTAATTAAGGTGATCTAAGTTGAAATCGGTGCGAACCCTATTTCTAGGATAATTTTGTTCAGCCAATTCTTAATTTCCAGATAAACATGTTTTGTCTCAAGGGCAAGAACAAGAAGGGCAAGAGGGAGGACCGGTCTAACGTCCCTATTGTTAATCCTAATGATCAATGTGTATGTCCCGGGCCGTACCAATTCACCAAGTCTGAGATTGAGAAGGCTATTAACCATAGAAATGAGACTGAGCCTATGCTAGGGAAAGGTGTTTTGCCTAGCGGACAAGTTGTGGCTATCATGAATGTACAGGGACGCAACCGGTGCAATTTTTTCCGTCGCCTTATAGAAATCCATTCACGGCTTGTACATCCACATGTTGTTCGTCTCTTAGGTTGCTGCATCGAGGACTGGGAGGGACATCTAGTCTATGAATATTGTTCATCTGGCAATTTGGCTCAACAACTCTCCAGTATGTATCAACTATGGATGAACATATATGTTGCAAAATGCTTTACAAGTAAGAATGAAACATGTCATTAGAAAACGTAATATAATTAAGTTAAACAATTAGCGTTACATAAGAATGAATTATAAGTTACAAAATCGATATAAATTGTTTAGATCGGGTCACGCCAAAAGTAATTGATTGGGCACTTAAGTTTACAGTAATTTAAATTATAAATTTTTAATATTTTAGAAAATTAAAATTAGTATTGATTGAGCGTAACTCATAAAATTATTAAGAAAAATTAGCTAAAAATACATAAATAAATTAGGAGTTTTTATTACGAAAGACAGAAGGAGAATAAGTAACATTATTGTTATAAACTTATTATTGAATAGTCACAGGAACAGTAGCAGGACCGGTGGTAGTTAATTAGCTGGCATAGCTACACAATGAAAAAAAAAATATTTATTTTCTAATATGTTTACAATATTTAGGTTTTTGGTTTTAACTTATAGGGATGAAAGGGGGGGATTTGGACAACTTAGCAGTCATTTATATCAACATTAACGACGTTAGCCAATATTCAAGACATCCATGGCAATTATGTTAGTCATGAAAAAGTTTTACACAAAAATAAATAAATAATAATAATTCATGAAAAAGTTGGTGACAAAATTAGTAAACAAAACAGAGCATAGTTAAGTGGCATGGGTGGAGATTAAAGAAAAAATTGGAGGACAAAAGTGTGAAATAAAAAATAGATGGGTGATCAGTGATGTGATCATGTGATACAAAATGTCTTTGGCTTTTAGAAAAACGAAAACACACAAGAAGTTGTCCATGTCTCGGGAAGTACTAGGCAAGATGAGCTAGCTGTAATCACCAAGACGCCAAGACAATAAGCAAGAATATACCTTGTCATCAATCGTCGGTAACGAGGAAGACCATAGTTATAAGTACCTGGTTGGTTACTTGGAGCAAGAAAATTGGTAAAAACATAGTTTTTTACATTTTTAATTCTCTCTTTTGTCATATATGGCCTAATTTCAATTTCAAGAGAAGCTACCAATCACAAGGGAGGACACATGGTCAGAACAGGACACTTTTGTCCCAACATTGCCTTCTTCTGCATTACAATCTTGATCATCCAACCTTCATCGGCTGCAAATTTCCCTCCGGTTGATGACAAAACAAGTATCGTTGATCGCGTTATCTGGCTCGTTTTGCCCGTAATGTTTTACAATCTTGGTTTCCTTAACCTCTAGTTTTAATTTTTTTTTCAGGTGGGTGTCTTTTAGATTTTACAGAATTCCCTTACCAGCCGAGCGGCCAATGCATTGGTGGCGACCAGGAGGAATTAGTGACAGATTTGAGCACTTTCACCACCACTCTTTGCTGCCAAGAAGTCCTTAATGTCCTCATCAAGAACCTTGCTTGGCATGCTAGAAACAGTTCTACTGGATTCATTTTCCTATTGCAAGATGAATGGCAGAAATGTAGCGGCCCTTTTCTGAGACAAAACTCTGCCTCGGCCCATTCGTGTGGCTTTGACAGATTACTATTCCATGGAAGCTCCCCTTGCTCAAATTTTTCACTGCAAGAAGTTCCTCAACAATTGAAATACAAGAATGCTGTCGAAAAGTGCTCGAATTTTTCTGGCTTTGATGATTCGTGCACTGGTTGCGCCCAGGAAGTGTTGACTGCAAGGGACGCGGAGCTTTCCTACGTTCATGCGGACGAAAATAGTGATGATGACAGAATGGTGTGCACTGTCGCCGCTGTTATTTCAGTTGCAGTTCTAAGATCGGGCAGCGATCATGCTTGGGTGGAAGATTTCCATAGTTGTTTGGGTGCACTTGATGTTTTCGGTAAGACCTTAATCAAATCTTTCTCAGTTCTCAATATCCAACAACAACAATATTTATAACTTCCCCTGACCTTTTTTTCTTTCTTTACATTCTTAAACAGATGATGGTTACATGAGAATCAAACGTAAGTTGAACAATCCTTCTTTTCTTCATCAAAGATCATTTTTCTTGGTTATAGCTGCGAACTAAATAAATACTAAATCTTGGACCTCACTCGAAAATCATGCTTTTTAAATCTAGAGGGCTTTGATTTTAGAGGGTCACTCAAAAGTCATGATCTTTTTAGTGCAATGTTTGCTTGACGGTTTGCTAACACAAACTATTTGTAATTCTTCTTTTCTAATCAGATTCGACGGTGAAAACAGTAGTTGCAGTCTTTGTACTCATCTTCATACTGATGCTGGTTCTGCTTCTGATACAACATGTGAGCAAGAAGAAAAGCAAAAAGAAGAACAAGAACAAGAACGAGAACAAGAACAAGAACGAGAACGAGAACAAGAACAAGAACAAGAACGAGAACGAGTGCAAGGAAAAGAGTCCTAGGCCACCTATGATTCCATCTAGACTTTTTAGAGAGGAGAATACATATTCGGGCTTGTATCGGTTCTCCAAGGCTGAGATTGAGAAGGCTATAAATTACGGGAGTGAGAAGAGAAAGCTTGGCCGTGGGAGCGCGGGGGTAGTTTATAGAGGTCTTTTGCCTAGTGGACAGGCTGTAGCCATCAAGCACTTGAACAAAAGTAATTCACCAGATTCTTTCAACCGCGAAGTAGAAAACCTTTCTCGGGTTAGACATCCGAACCTTGTTTGTCTGTTCGGTTGCTGCATCGAAGGTGGCGAACGGTATCTGGTCTATGAGTATTGTCCATCTGGGAATTTGGCTCAGCAACTCATGAGTAAGCAATCTTTCATCCTGTATAAAATTATGTTCACTCTGCAAGTAATGAAACTGAGATAAGTGTACTGTTTATGATCTGACATTAACTAGAAAAAGAGAATGTCTTGGCATGGGACCAAAGAGTTAAGATCTTAAGAGATTGTGCACAAGGCCTGAGATATCTCCACCATTATGTTGATGGATGCATTGTTCATAGAGATATCAAGGTATGGACTATTAAGCATTTCTTTTCTTCTTGTTTATGTAAAGATCTTCAAATTAATCGTGGATTCGTGGCGTGGCCATTGGCAGCTTACAAACATCCTTTTGACTGAGAAATTGGAACCAAAGCTATCTGATTTTGGGTTAGCAAGGATGATGGGAATGGAACAGAGCAAAGTGTTTACAGATGTGAGAGGGACCATGGGTTACATGGACCCAGAATACATGACTAATGCCAAGCTAACATGTGCAAGTGACATTTATAGTTTTGGAATTGTTGCACTTCAACTTTTATCAGGACAGAAAGTGTTTGAATTGGATCTTGAAGCCAGGGATCAGCTCACCAGAAAGGTAATTGCTTGTAATTAAACATGAAAAAGAGAAGGAAAGAAAGAATGTATCGAAAAGAACACGAAAGTCGACATTATTTTCTCGTTTTCTTGGCCAGGCGAGGGATGTCAACTCGGGAGAGCGTCCATTGAAGGATTTAGTAGATCCTAAGCTAAACGGGGATGTGGATGAGGAGGATTTTAAGGCCATTTTGGAGATTGCAGTTCTTTCTGTTGCAAGATCAAGCAATGGTCGTCCCGCGATTGGAGAGGTCTTTGATGTGATGGAGAAGGCTTTGAAGAACACAGTTCCTCAATCGGTTGGTTTATATTATATATATACTAATTGTAGCACAAGAAAGGTTGGTTTCTACTAATAACTATGCTAAGGTTGATGATGATCATTTTTGCTCTGGTTTTTTCTTGAATGCAGAGATCATATAATGAATTGAGCTGGGTCGGGTCGCCCATTTCTATATCCATGGAAGCGATGCAAGTCTAATGAGGTAAGGAGAAGAGAATTGAGTATCAACACCAAACAGAACTCAAGTGTAAGCAAGTTGATTTTGTAGCTATTTTATGTGCTAGAAAGAATGGGTGAGTTTATTAGAATTGTTGATGTTGATGTACATGTACAGTTTCTTTCGCGCCTTTGAATTTACATACATATATTTGAATCATTTTTCTTAAATTTATTGAGCAACAAACTCATGTATCGGCTTGTTTGGTAATGAGGCATAAATCAATGGAAATGAGAGTCTCGGAATGGGATTGACGGAGTATGGTCATAAAAAGTGTTTAGAATTTCAAAATGAGGAAAAAGACTTAAACTTGTGTTTGGTTAAAAACCTATGGAATAGGATTAATTGTGTATAATTTCTATTATACTCTTATTCATGAATTAATTGATATAATTTGTGTTATCATGGTTTTTGCAAGTTCAATGATTCTTGCATCCACTCCAGACAACTTTTTAGCTCTCTTATATGGTCCACCTTCAGAACTAGCAGCAGCACCCAAGCTTGACTCTGGTGCATCATTTATAGAATCTGCTGTTTCATTCGCATCAATATCGACAGGGTCATCCTCCTCATCACTAGGACCTTTAGCTCTTTCTCCAGTAGCTCTATCCTTTGCGTAGCACTCACTTAACTTGCCATAATGATGGAAAGGCTTCGTGTACTATGTTGCTGCCCCATCACGACTCTATAAACAAAATTCATTAAGCACAACCATTGTTAGCCTTACTTGTTTCAACGAATATATAAGCATAAATATTATATAACATTAATTTGAGGATGCATTATGTACCTAACAAAAAGTAAACGACAAATAGATATAACATTTTCTTCATACCTTTGCCCATCCCATATAAATATCTTTGTCCCCAACAACCATCTTCTGCTCATCATCCCAACCAAACCCACTGCCACTTTTCTGAATTTTTTGTATTGCTTGCAAAATTATTTTTCGAAAACTTCACCTTTGACTCAATGTGAGACTTTCCTTTAAGACCACAACCTGGTAGCTTGTTTTTCATACGCCCTTCAATCTCATTGTAGTAACCATTCTTGTAGCCACCTCCATTTTTCCAATGTGGGGGTCATTGGCCAATTCCACAAGAATATCAACTAGAACCAACTCTTCATTGCTAGTCCAATACTTCTTAAACTTTCCTCTTCCTCGGACAGTTTCACTAACTTCTTCAACATCTGAGTTTCTCATCTAAACAGAATAAAGTAGCTTTGTATACATGTAAGAAAATGATAATAGCATATGTGATCAGAATTTTCAGGACTTTAAACAACCAAACAAAGGAATTAATATCTCACAACTTGCTCAATCAAACGAATGTACCAAACAAATTACTACTTCATAAATTCAAATGACCATACAAAATCAATGTTCATACATTTCTCTAAGAATAGAAACATTAAAATTAGAAGCATAAACAACAAAAACATTAAAAACAGAAACATAAAAAGAACATATTTATCAGTTGTTCCTCCTTGCTCTCCAAGAATCAAACATCTCCCTAGCTAGATTCTCTCTCGAAGTAGTCCACTCATTAGTAGTTTCAGTAGAGTCAATGAGGTTTTCATTTTCATTAACTTCTGTGTTATCGACCAATAAATGTTCTAGAGGATCAACTCGCATTTGTTGTCGAATTAAGTCGTGTATGTAACAACAAGCAAAAATCATATCGATACGAGTCTCAATAGGGTAATGTGTTCGTTGCTCCATCACATTCCACCGCATCTTTAGTAACCCAAATGTTCTTCCAATCACATTCTGCCTTGGAATGTTTCATGTTAAAGTATTATTCTTTTGTGGTTGGTGAATGACCCGTTCCCCATTCACTGAGATGATGTCGTTGGCATCTAGAAGGGGCCAGAAATCCTTCACAATTTCTATACCCAACATCAACAAGGTAAATTTGACCTAGTGAAAAGAAGGCTTAAAGTTAAATAACAAGTTCAAAAAGTGTTGAAATTGAAGTTTAAGAACACAAAATACAGTTTTATCCTACCCTCAGGAACTCTCAATCCATTCCTCCTACGTAATGCATCAAGAAGCACTCTACCGTCAGTAGCAGAGCCCTCCCAGCCAGAAAATGCGTATGTAAATTGCATACCTTGACAACAAGCTCCAAGGACATTTACAACGGCTTAATGACATAAAACAACCCTGGACTTTAATGTTTTATTTAAGTAGAACCCTGAACTATTAAAATATTTAATTACAACCTTGGTTTTCGCAAAAAATGTCAAATTACCCCCCTACTGTAACCGAGATCCGATATGGCAGCGTTGACCACTGTTATGTGCCTTGTCAGCGACTATCAGGGCGCCACGTCAGCGTGCCATGTAATAATGACTAGGGGGGTAATTAAACAAAAACAAAGTTAAGGGTTGTGATTAATCAAAATATTAAAATTCAGGGTTGTTTTATGTCATTTTACCTAATTTAATCAATAACCCAAATTCTTCTTTTCCTTTTTTTTTTAATATACAACGGTATAATAATAATAATAATAATAATAATAATAAAAATGAAATTGGAATTAATGCTTTATTGCTAGAATTAGAGGTAATTATGATTAATCTGGGAATAAGGTTGCCTACAAAATAACTTAACGGTATAATAATAATAATAAAAATAAAATTGGAATTAATATTTCATTACTAGAATTAGAGGTAATTATAATTAATCTGATTAATTATGATTATTAATAGAAAGGCAACGAAACATTAATTCCATCTAGTAGGAATTAATTGAAGAAGGAAAAATAAAAAAGAAACAAAAACAGAAAGTATAATAAAATAAATATGGCAAAAGACATAAAACAACCCTGAACTTTAATGTTTGTGTTTAATTACCCCCTGGTCATTATTACGTGGCACGCTGACGTGGCGCCCTGATAGTCGCTGACAAGGCATATAACGGTGGTCAACGTTATCACATCGGATCTCGGTTACGGTAGGGGGGTAATTTGACATTTTTTGCGAAAACTAGGGTTGTAATTAAATATTTTAATAGTTCAGGGTTCCACTTAAATAAAATATTAAAGTTCAGGGTTGTTTTATGTCATTAAGCCCCTTTACAACTATCTCATTTTTTCGGATTGAGCTCTTCTAATTTTCTTTTGAATATGACCAGTCATGTTCAACGAATCTGAACCGTTCAATAAAATTGGACGGATGAGATTAAAAATTCAAATAATTAATGAGTTGACCACTTGTTGAATTTTATTGACTGGTCAAGTCATTAATGATTTAAATTTTTAATCTTATCCGTCCAATTTTATTGAACGGTTCAGATTTTTCTAACATAACTGATCATGTTCAAGGAAAAATTAGAGGAGGCGAATCTCATTTTTTCTACTTTGGTACTTTGTCTTATCGACTACAGGGACTTTTACTTTGATATATGTTCCATCTAGTGCTCCTCTAATGTTCTATTGAACATGATTCAATATGCAGAAGTCAAGAAAAAAACCATCAAAGGTACATATTTTTTGTCTTCTTCTTTCTTGTGTTGCTGCTATAACGATTTTTTATTTATTGGTAAGCCATAGTCATTTTATTAGATACGAGAACATCCAAGCAGAGAGTTCATGGAAATTTCAAGACAAATAGGAGCAGCAAAATAAACGAGGGAGACAACGAAAAGAGGAAGCAGTAGCACCAAAAAATCAGAAAATCCTGGGCATCACAAAAATAAAAAGGATTGAACTTACCTTTTCAGGTAGAGGGTTGTGGTCGAAGAAGTATAGTGTCATTCCCAGTTATGACCACCACCCCCCGGTCATAAATCCAAGAACAAAATATAATCCCATTCCAAATCTCATTCCGTATCTTTCCTAATTGTACCAAACACTAAACAATTATGCCCATTACAGCATACCAAACATGCCGATAGTTCTTTAGTTTTTGGCACTTCCTTCCCTACTATATAACATATACATATATACACTAGAATATGTATATCCATGTTTAAAGTGACGTGAAAATAAATGACTAAGGAGGGTAAATGAAAGGAGTAGACAGAGAAAAACAGAATAAACCAAAACATAACTGAACAGAAAGTATATATATATATATATCGCCATATCGAACATATGAAAATTTTGATAAATTAAATTAAGTTTAAATACTTTTTTAAGTTGCTAATGGACACTTTGATATGCTTGCAACATGAGGAAAATCATTAGTATTTTTCTAATCTTTTTCTTCAATTAAAATACCCAATTAATTAGAAAAAATACGTTTTATTTTTTAACATAGTGAAAATATTGCTAAGTTGTTTAATATTTTATGTTCTTAGAAAAACTAAAATTTATTTTTTAATGCATTACTAAAATATTTATAAGTTTTTAAAAACTTAGCAATACTTTTATACTAGCGAATATTTTCTAATTATTCCAATAGTTTTTACTCTTATAAAGAAAATAATTAAAGTAGGATGGGTCCACTTTAAAAAAATTAGAGTTGGGTGGCTAAATTGTCTTTTTCCCTAATATTAGACAGTAGTCGTTTCCAGTGAGAATAAACGACGTGTCAGACCCAGCCGGTGGGTAAACTGCGCGAAATCACGAACTAGCCTATCTTCGTCATTTGGGTCTAGCCTATCATGGTAGTTTACTGGGCTACGTTTGTTTATGGGCTAACTAGCTAGGTAAGAGAACACATATTGTTAGCTAGGCCCAATCTAGTATCCTATGAATGTTTGATAAATAAACTAGGGCTGGCTAGTCGGGTCTTCGGAAATTCCGAGACCCGATTTTAAAAATTTCAGATATTCTAAAATTGAATTTTTTTCCCCGACTCCGAACTTTTAAAATGCAGTCCCGATCCCGACTTTCCGAAATCACAATTCGAAATTAAACCAATTTGCAGCAATTTAAACCAATTTTTCATCAATTTTCCAACAATTTTTTCAACAAATTATGCAAAGAACGCAACAACCATCTCAAGTCTCAGTCAATGATCAATCAACAACACCAACCAGTCATTTTGAAGGCAACAACAACAATAACAACAACATATCATCACCAATAGATTAACCATACAACTAACTCCCTTCTCCACTGGTTGATGTCGCAGTGGAGTAGGTCGCGGTGGTGATGTTGGTGGTGGTGGTCACGGATCTTCTTTTGGTGTCGTGGTGGGGATGTGCTGGCGGTGGTCCTCTGTCGCGGTGGGTGGTGATGACAGTGTGGCGGTGGCGGTGGCTGATTGGCTGTCTGTCAGGGTAGGTGGTGGTGTTTGACAGTGTGGTGTGGTGTGGCTGATTTTTTTGAGGAATCAGATCGAGATCGAGAGAGAGGAGAATGTCTAGGGCTGGCTGGGGTATTACATATTTACCCTTGTAAGTTCGAGATTTCGGGTACCTAAACTTACAAGGGTAAATCCCGTCTCGACTTAAAGTAAAAATTCGGGTATCGAAAATCTTCCCAACCCAAAATTCAAAAAAATTTGGGTTGGAAATTTGAAAATTCAGGTCTCAGAAGTTTTGGCCACCCCTAAAACAAACCAACCAAATCATTTATTGAATACATCGGTCATGTAAACTAGATAACAAATAAGAAATTGACCAAAATAGGTATTTTTACAAAGCAAAACTAATAATAACATACTTAATTCTAATAGATGAAATATACTATGAAAACAATAATAAATTTGTAAAATGATTTTTGTGATAATGAAAAAATAACAATTTCGATCAGGGTAGTAATTTTTCCACTCAAAGGACATTCAATATATATCCCTATTTTTTTAGTTAGAGCATAATTTAATAATTTGCAATCCAAAGAAGAAGCAAAACAACTTATAACTAAGGGTAAAACAAGCCGCACTAGGCCACTAGTGAAACGATCGCTAGTACTTACGCTCATAAATCACAAAAATAATGCATACTGTGTTTATTTGTTACATATAATTATATAAAAAAAAACCTATAACGCAAAAATAGTTAGGAAGACCCGATTATAACTATATGCATTTGATCGTCACTCAAATATAATAATAATCTTGATGCCTAAATGCACAATTAATTTATGAATAGTGGTAACATGGTCAAACCACAAAGATTGAAGGATGAATCTTGCTTAAGATGTATGACAAAAATAAATGCACAAAACGGTAACATCGGGGAGGGAGGGGGGGGGGGGGGGGGTTAGTTGGTCAAATGAGTTGACCAAAGAGAATATGTTTGAACACTAACAATTAATAAACATAAATAAAAATGGATTAATAACGCAAATAGAAAAATAACAGTAAGCAAAATAACAAAAGAGGTAAAGTCAGATGAGAGAGGTTCTTAGCAAATGATTTTCTCAGGTTGCGTCGAGGCCTAGTCAATCATCGGCACAGAAATATTCCATTCCCAAGTCATAGACGTGCTATAGGGGCCAGATACGTTTAGGCCCCCTACTTTCCTTCGTACGAGAAGCTACCCCAAGGTACGCTTATGGGATAACCTTGACGCTCTTCCGTCCTCCAAGGTACGTTTATGGAGGCAATACTCAGAGGCCCATTAAGCAGAGGAAAGACACGTCTAGGGTAAGACACGAAGACTCTATCCTAATTGGTCGCTTGCCCTAGTAAGATTGGACCAAATGATATGATGACTCCGATCTAGTTGTCTACTCTACCATGCAGCCTCACGTTAGTTATTACCACATGGATGACAATATTCACAAGAGATGAACTAGCAGGTGATCAAGCTTCTAATAAACCTCAAATGACATGGCAATGAACCGGCAAACAAGCAAATACAACAATAGAAATATATGAAGAACTATTAGGCCTCAAAGCTACCCTTTCGCAACCCTTAAAATACCCTTGCTAAGAAGGATGAGCTTAGCCGCTCATGCTAAACAGTAAATAATAAACAGATCTAATAAATAGCATACATAAGAAATAAGAAATAAATAAAATGGAAATGCTTAATAAATACCGACCGAAGTTTAAAACTCCGGATAATAAAATGTTGGACATCGTTGATGGAGAAAATGAGGAAAGAACAAATCCCAATGTAAGAGAGAGAGAAGGCCGGCGGCTAAAAAACCCTAAAAGAAATGTAAAAGTAAGGGATGATGATAGAGGATCCTCTAAAACCCTAAAATAAAAGGTTTAAATAGCCTAACAATCCATAAAAGGACAAAGTCCAACTAAGAGGGAAGGACAGAACATGGAAGGAGCGTGTCTTAGGCATTGGACGGCTTCTTGGGCTGAATGACTCCGCAGCAAAGGCTCGATGACATAGTAAACGGTTAGGCCTCGATGATGGTCTTGACGCTTTAAGATCCACTAAATTAAATTCCACCAAAAAGGGGCTGTTTCAGCATCTTTTTCTCCTTGAGCCTAGATCTGCAAAAAGGGTGAATTCAAAGGCAAATTAGCAGTATCATGGTCAGAATAAGACTATAAATAAGGAGGAAAATATGCACAAAATACACTATATCAAGATTCTTCGTAGTGTTTTTGGATCGTTGGATTATAATAAGTTGCAAGACTTAGCTTAAAATGAAGCATGTCACAAGATGTAAATTACAATGTTAATTACAAGAGAATCAATTATTACAATATGGAGATGACATGTTTATAGTGAGTCATATATATCATAAGTTGGTGGCTATTTTGGAATGACCAATAATCAAGAAAAAGTTGTAGTGATAGATTGTTGATGTAGCAAATGGTTAATTAATGGGTAAAGTTTGAGATTGAGAGTGATTTTTTTATAAAATATTTATTACATTAGAGGATTAAATCTACTCATCGTAACATGCAATGCAATTATTATCTCTCTCATAAAAGAAAATATGTACTTACAAGAAGTACAACTTTTTTATTTGTTGATTCTGGAGGTTATTAAATCATCTCCTAATTTGATTTTGTGAGTAATTAAAGGATATAATTTTGGTTTTGTTAATATCTAATTTGGTGTTATCTTACATGTTTTGAGGTTGGAGAGACTATTCAAATTTTCCTTTAAGAAACACATGCCTCAAAGTTAGCTTAAACAAGTACCTTAAAAAATAAAATTAGATTATGAGTTCATGAATCGAAACCTAAGCTAGCAATAATAAGGGCAAACCAATTCTTGGGTTCCACCGCTTTGTACAAATGATAGCAAAAAAGGGGAGATGTAAGTAGTGTATGGTGCCAAAGACTACCACAATTCTCGTGTGTTGCTACCCGAATTTTGACATACGTCACAACATTTTTCGTTTATTACATGTCGTATTAATAGCCCATTTACGTCAAATTTCAATCGATTTTTGGTCAAGGACTATTTGTTTTAATATTTCACGTCATTTCATGTCTTTTAAAGTTTTCATATTTTTCTCGTATTTTCGACTAAAATCGTATTTTTCGGTTTTCGTCAACACGTTTACGTATTTTTATGTTTACTGCATTTAAAAGCCCGTCTAGGTCAGATTCCTATCGATTCTTGGTCCTAGGTTAGTTTGTTTAAAATTCCGTGTCATTTCGTGTCTTTTTAGTTTCTCGTATTTTTAACTGTCTTTACGCGAACTTCTTTCGATCCCGAGTAAGTTTCCCGGGACCGAGGGTCGAACGCACTATTTCTTTGTTTGATAATTACGTGCTAATTTTCTCTTTCACGCCACCGCGTTTAGTTTCGTTCAATTTTTGTCGTAAGGACATTTATTTTGCGCGCGAACGTTTTGACACTTCCGAAAGAGAAAATAAATACGTTAAATCAACTTTCGCATTTCTTCACTGTATATTAGTTTTCTCGCCTTATTTTTCTACACATAGTTGTACCCTCGACTCGGATTTATTTTTATTTTCGTACGATTTTGCTCGTACCAAAATATCCCGTTCGTGTCCAAAAGTATGCATTAATGGCAATTAATGCATGAAATATCCAAATTGCCTCTCTTTTCTTCCTAGCTAGGGCTGCCGACAGAGGCGGAGCCTCGTTAGGACCAGAGGGGGCTACAGCCCCCCCAAACTTTTCAAATTACTTGCTTTAGCCCTTGTCCAGCCTATACCTCAGTTTTTGCCTCAGCTCAATAGCCCCTCCAAACTTTTAAACTTTTCAAAAAAACCCACTCTGTTCTCAATTTATCATAGCTTATTTACTTTTTTATTTTTCTAAATTGAAAAATTTAATACGTTTGATCAATTATTAATTTACTTTCACAACAATTAAAATAATAATGAATTACTTTGATATATTTCTAATAATTTTACTAATTATATCCAATCACGTATATTGTATGATTGGATATAATATTGTATGAATTCTAATATATAATTAATTTTTTTCTTTATTGTCTTCTTATTTATCTTTTTGTTAAATTTATCTAAATATTTGTTATTTAGTAACGGATACAAATACTTTTAATCATTTTTTTTTAGTATTTTAAAAGAACACTTTTCTTGAGTACAAATTCTCAATCCGTCACTAATCTCGCCCCCCAAACATCGAGGCCAGGCTCCGCCACTGGCTGCCGACTCCCTTGTGATGATCACAAACTTCCCATCAGAAATCTTTGGCCACACAAAGCACTAACTAGCTCACTATTCCGGTCATCCTTATCCCTCCACCTCCTCTGATGATTTTTGGCCAAGCATTTGCCTCCCAACCGACTCCACTTCCCTCTATAAATAGAGAGCTTCAACCAACAAATCAAGGGCACCAAAATCTCCTCTTAATCTCCATTGCTTGCTCATCCTTCTTGGCCATTAGCTCTCCTGGAAAGGTAATTTTCTCTCTTTAGCTCCTTTTCTTTAAATTTTCATTTGTGCACTTAGAGGTTGAATTAAGGGCTCAAACTTGTTTTAAATACTTTGTTAGTGAGTTAAAATCAGCATGCTAGCTTCAATTTAATTGTTCCTTGCTTTGGTTAATTAATTGAGCAATTGATGCATTAATTGTCTATTTTCGTTCTTGTTAAATTGCTACTGTTTTGAGTCGAATTTCATTGCTGTTTTCGTGGCCTTGGGCTGCTGTGGTGCCACTGGTCTTGTTTGGGTTAGTTTGGTCATGTTTCATTAAGTTGGTTGAGCTTGGCCTTTGGCCATGGTGGTCTGCGCCATTAGAGAAGAAGAAAGGAGGAAGGAGAGGTAAGCGGGAAAAGGAAAGGCAAAGGTGATGGGCTTGATTTAATCCCAAGCCCATCCCGTGTAATTAATTGCTGGGCTTGATTTAATCTCAAGCCCAGCCACTATTTTGACCAAGGAAGTGGGCCAGGCCCATTTGAAATTCGTATGCGTACGGTTAATTTTTTGTAAAACTTTCGTGTTTAATTTCTCGTAATTTTTGCATGCGTAAAAAAATTGTTTATTTATTTAAGTATTAATATCGCATGAATTGTTCACATGTTCGTATGCTTTCAAAGCTATATTTTATTTAATAAATTGCTTACATGTTTTAAATAATTTGTCTATTAACAATGCCATATTTTACTTAATTAAGTTGCGTACTTGTTATAAATTAAAATTTGGGCTTGGCTTGTGCCAAGCCCATTTTTTAATGTCCTAAAATCTCTCGTGGGGCCCACTTATTTTCGTATATGCCATGTATAATTTCCATATGCCGCGTATAATTTGTTTCGTACGCCATGTATAATTTTCGTATATGCCATGAACAACTTTCATTTGTATGCTCGTATGCATGATTCAAATAATTTGTTTATGCCATGTTTTATTTAATTAAATGCTTACATGATTTAAATAATTTATTTAGGTCATGTTTTATTTAATTAAATGCTTACGTGATTTAAATAATTTATTTATGCTATGATTTATTTAATTAAATGCTTACATGATCCAAATGATTTCTTCATGCCATGTTTAAATTATTGTGAAATTTTAAATATGCTTGGATGTTATAAATAAATTAATTATTAGTCATGCCATGCTTGAATTGTTATAAATTGCTCAAATGAAATAAATGAATTAATTGATTACTCATTAGCCATGTCTAATTAATTATTTACTTGTTTCCTGTGTCTAATTAATTAATTATTTGTTTGGCATGAAATAAATTGCTTATTTGTTCATCACGTTTATTCAAATATTTATTTATCAAATTAAGCAAATGTTTGCATGCGCTTTTCTTATTTATTTATTTTCGAAAACGTTGCTAACACTCTCATTTTGCAAGGAAGATCAAGATCACGCAACGCAAGTACGTCTTTCCTCTAAGTCTCTTTTATTTATTTAATGTCTTTTGCAAATATTATTTTCATATATGTTATCTAAAAATGCTAAAAAACTTATAATTATATGCATGATAAAATCCATCCACATGCTTACATGTTTAAATCACTTGCTTTGTTTATACCATGAAATTAATTGCTATATATTGATATGTGAGCATGGTGGCTTCGAATCCCACACAGTTATTTGCATTCACAAAAACATACGATGTTAGTATTATCCATGATTAGGATCACTTAGTAATTAATTAATTAATCATGCATGGCCCAATGATATAAAGGGGAGAAACGTCCGCTCTAGCGTAACGAACAAACGGTAACCCCGTCCTTCGTGTCCTGATCGGAAATAACATGTCCCTACGAAAATGCTAAGATGTAACGTCACCTTTAAGGGCCAAATCACGTCAAAAATGTTTAAATAATCGGAAAGTGTCCCAATTCGGTAAGCGAACTCTATTGACATGATTCAATCATTGGCCTATGTAAATGATTGGAAAGTGACTTGAGTTCGTGGGAAGAAGAGGTTGACATGCTTCGATCATTTAAACAAATCTTTGTATATCAAAACTGTATTCAAACACCTTTTTACCGGTAACCTTTTTAGGGTGTGACTTGGGTGCCTAACACCTTCCCAAGTCCACAATACGACCTCGAACCTTTGTTCAATGGTTTAGACCAATTGTGCCTTAGTTTTTTTATTTTTATGCCATGACACTTAGGTTCCCTAAACCTTAGAAATTAGGGTGGCGACTTCATTGTATTATGCGAAGCATCCATTTACGCTTAGCATCCGCCGCGAACCTTAAACTCGTTTTCAACGAAAAAAAGGGGTGCGACATCGTGCAACCTATCTATTTCACAAATAAGCCAAACACTCCAAGAAATGATGGTTGCTTCTATATCACATAAGCTATCATTGGATTCATCAAGAAATAACGGGAAAAGACTCCCACGTGTCAAAAAAAAAGTAAATTTTAGCTAATAATATATGATAAGTTATTTTTTGATAAATCAACGATGAGATTTACTGTTAATAATGAGGTTCATCATCATAATTATATCGGATAGAAACAATGAGTTTCACATTTTATAATGTGAGAAAAAAAAAGTAAAATATGACATGATATTATTAAAATATTCTATAAAGTTTGAACACTCTTGTTTACCGTACATATTTTACTTACTACCCACTTTACATTTATTTATATAAAATTTTAAATATTTACATAAAATTCTAACAAAAACAACAACAAGATTTATCTAAATAAATACATCAAACAAACTGTTTTTAAGAGTAAACTTAATTACACATCTATCATAATGATACTAAAAACTTCATGCACTTTTGGGTTGTACGGCTTCACTCTCGTCATGTCATTTTAGGACTCACCCACACCGGCTGGTTATAACTTTGGAAGATCTATGGAAAAATTAGAAAACTAACATTGGCGAAGCTAGGAAGAATTCTTTAGGAGGGGCAAATATGATACTAAATTTTTTGAGCGACCAGATATGAAAAATTAATTTATAAAGTATAAAAATTTCAAGTATAGTTTTAAGAAACTTAAGAGTTTGCGGGCCAAATATAACGAATTACTTTAAAAAGATAAAAAAATTAAGGACTATTATATGGAGGATTTTAAAATTTTGTGGAGCTGAATATGATACTAAGTTTTTTTGAATGACTAAATATGGTAAATTAACTTAAAAATATCCTTTAAAAAAAAAACTTAAAATCTTTGAGGGTCATTCTATAAAACTTAAAAGTTTGAGGGGGCAAGTATCACAAAATACAAAAAAAATTAAAAAAATTAAGGACTATTATCAAAGATTTTAAAAAATTGGGTGGGGATAATCCATAAAAATGCGAGTAAACCACGGTCTTGCATTGCAAGAAATACACCAGACAAAATTAAAATGCTCAATTTTTTTTTAATAAGCAACAGATTTATTAATAGAGGGTGGAAATGTTTACACTGCAAGAAGCAAGGAGCATAGGCAAAGCCATAGCCAGCGTCAAATTAATCGAAATGGTTGAGTATTTAAAATATCTAATGTATTACGTTCTCAGAAATTTAAAAGTTGTCAAATTAATCCAAAAAACACATACAAAAATTATGGTAATTTTAGGCTAACTACCTTATTAATCCATAATTATTATATGAATTACCCATGGAAAAGAAGAAAAAGTGAGGAGAAGTTGGTTATGTGTAGTAATTGGTTCTCAAAAATAACTATTAATGTTACTAATAGCAACTCTTACACACTTTGAAAAATGAAATTGGACAACAATTTGAAAACACACTTTTTTCCTCAAATCAGAAAATGAGTTTAAAAATGATGTAAAATGCGCACTTTTCATAGCTTAAAATGAGTATACATTTGGTTATCAACGGTATTATGAAATATATACTCATTGTCGACTAGTCTGGACACGAACTGTTCAATAATATATATAAATACAAACATGATTCACATTCATATAGCAACCTATTTTAAAGTTTAATTGTTTTTTTTTTTACCAATATTAGTTGTGATCTAATGGTAAAAGACTTGTTCATCCTTAACCTATGTCTCGAGTTTGAGTCTGAAAAATGGAGAAAATGTTGTTAGGAGAGCCGTCAAGTCTGATAAAAGTCGAACGGGATTGATCTCAGTTGAGAGACACCCGAGGAAATAAAAATTATAATAGCTTATTTTAAAGTTTAATTGTAACACCTAATTACCTTAATAATTAGTTTATTAACAATTTCAGGACAAGTATTTACATTTACATGTTTATTATTGCTATTAATAGTTATTTTTGTTGTCAACGTACAATATCACAATTCCTGTCTCTTCTTTTAAAACCTATATACAATTTGGTACATGTTCATGAATGTTGCTTCTCTTATTTCATATCTTGGATTAGGGCTAGCTAGGATAACCCTAACTAACCTTCCTTCTCCATGTTACAATTGTTGGGCTGACCTTTGTCAATCGGGCAACTTAAAACGGCAAAGTTTTGAACTTGATGAGTAACCTAAGAACTTCTATAAATTGAAGCCATCGAGATGTTGCATCACAAGAACAAGATAAAAGAAAGAAAACTTCAAACAAAGGAAGTTTCAATATTCTTCCTAGTTATTGTTAACGTAATAACACATTAAACATGGCGTTCACTCTCAGTCATGACGGAGCGACGGTCACTTTTGGTCTTTTAGGTAAAACTATATTATATATTATATAAATTATAAATAAATGTCTTTCATTATTCAAATACACATTAATGATTTTTTAATACAGCTTACAATATTAATCGTTGATTAGTATTTTAAACTTCCATTTAAATGGTATGTAATAAATGTTGTGTTGTTTGCACTCTTTGTAGGTAACATTGTGTCATTCTTGGTGTTCTTGGCGCCAGTGTAAGAGAGCTAGCTTTCCAATATCAAGATATATTACCATTTCGATTAGCTACTTAATACAAGTTAATTTAATTTTTTGCTAACTAATATTTCTGCTTTGTCCTCCATCTAAATTCAGGCCAACTTTTTACACAATTTATAAGAAGAAATCATCCAAAGGATATCAATCCCTACCATATGTGATTGCACTCACAAGCGCGATTCTGCTATTATATTACGGCTACCTCAAGAAACATGCGTATTTGATCATTGGCATCAATGCCTTTGGATGTGCCATAGAAATTATTTACATAACTCTATACATGATCTATGCATCCAACAAAGAGAAGGTAATTATAATAATTTTGCATTCGGTTTAATCCCCCTCAGAAATAGAAACAGAATTTATAAGTTTTTTTTTTTTTTTTTTTTTTTTTTTTTTTTTAATAAGCAGAGATAGATTTATTAACAGGTCATTAAAAATGACCTAAAAAGTCAAGAATTTATAAGTTAATTTCAAAATCTATAACCCCTCGTTACTTTACGGGAACGCAGTGAGCTACAGGCTCGTTGGTAGCACTCAGTTATATTGCTGTATATATACTATCCAGATCTTGTAGCCACAAGACAAAACTATGCTTTTTATTGAATTTGTTGGACATGGATGTTGTTATTGATGATGCGGGAATTCACCATAAAATGCGTTGCCAAACGGTTAAAAGTAAAACAACTCCGTATATGAACTTGTTAACGTAAATCATGAATTCGATCTTTGATATTATAATGATAATTAATATTATAATTATTATTTTTTAAAAGTAAAACAACTCAGCAAGTAAAACTATCATGTGTTGGACATTAGCCCCAAAAACAAGAGAGGACAACAAACATAGAAAAGGAGCTAAATGGGCCTAGATATATACTAAGCCCAGAAATGGAAATATATTAAGGCTCATAACTTTATTTTTTTCACTACAACAATAGTTGTTTCAATTTGTATGATTATATATGAGTTTAGATTTAACTCTAATTTGTTTTATAGGAGAGAAGGCTCGTAACATCTCCCCTCCGCAAGCACTGGGCTTCTGCTCAAACAACATTAAAAATAGCAGCAACAAAATTTCCACTACCTTTTAGCTGAGAAAACTTGAATTGAATAGTTTGTCGGTTGTATTAAAAAATCGAGTCATTGCATGGGTCTTCCTTTTTATTGTTGGTCAAAGAGTTTCACTAATTCTTATTTTGATGATTTAGACACATAAATTAAATTAATTTATATAGTAATATAATTTGATGTGAGTGATTTTAAGTTCTCGTTATTAACAAAATGGAATTTTTCAATAGAAGAAACACAAGTTTTTTTTATTAGTTGTACTTAGAATTATGCTTTGTAATTATAGTTCAATCTACCACTAGTTAATACTCCCTCCGTCATTTTTTATCAAACGCGAGGGAGTGAATCACGGTGTTTTAGGCCAAGGGAGACAAAAGTCAGCATCGCCGCCACGTGTCACTCTCTGATTCGCCCATCCTTCATTTTCTCTCTCTTTTCTTTCTTTCTCTCTCTCTTTTCTTTCTTCCTCCCTCTGTCCGAATATTGCTCCGTCTGTGATCGTTTTCTATTCTCACCTCCGCCACAGAAAGGAGGGGAAGGACGTCTCGAGTCGGGAGAAGGTCGAATGGCACCATTCCGAGTTGCCAATCGCCGTCACGCGCCGCCGAAGCAGCTAGAGCTCCGGTCACGCGCCGCCACGCGCCGGCGCGTGCGGCGTCCTATTCGGCCGCGACCACCCTCGTTCTGCTCGGCTCGTCATTTCCGGCAATAATCTATGCTCGTCGCGCCAGTCCGAGCAGCCAAACATGTTTTATTTGCGATTTGAAATCGGAGGAGGAAAGATGAGAGAGAAAAACTTTTTCTGATTTTGCTGACACCTTCTTTTCCATGGCAGAGATACTTTGATCAAATATGGTCCTTTAATTTTTTCGTTTCCCTTTTTTACCTTGTATGACGCGTGGCTCAGCAAGGGAACGATGGGCGTTTTTGATAAAACACGAAGTTAAGGGACCGAAATGTCAACAACGCCAATTAATTGAAGGCAAGCGTTTTTTGGCTAGAACGACTGATAAAAAATGACGGAGGGAGTAACATCTTAGCCTCATTTGATAGCTTAAAAAATAATTAAACAAATGTTTTATTTGAACCGGCCTCCTAGCTGGTGTACCGGGCTTCTCACTTTATTCATTTTCGTTTGTGACCACTAGGGGTGTTCAAAATTACCGAAAACCGAATTACCGAATTTCCGAACCGAACCGTTTGCAATTTCGGTTCGGTAATTTCGGTATCGGTAACTTCGGTTTCGGTAATCGTCTACCGAACTTTAAGTTCGGTTCGGTACGGTATGAAAATTGGGAAGTTCGGTAAACCGAACTTACCGAAATTTTTGCCTAATGAATTAGGGCCATTACTATTAGGCCTTTGGCCCATGTCTTGGCCCATTACTTCAGTTATTCATTCTTACACACGACTCACACGACAGTCTCTCACACACACACACTCACCTCTCTTGCTCTCTCTCTCTTCTCTCTCAAATCAAATCCCGATCGCCAGATTCGCCTCGCCTCCTCCGGTCCACACGCCGATCGCCAGCCTCCATCGACGATTCACCTTTCTCTCTCTCTCAAATCGCGTTGTCTCAAATCTCCATCGACTCTCTCTTCTCTCTCAAATCCCAATCGCCACCTCCACTCGCCAGTCCGACGACCACTCGCCGATACCAATCCTCCGCGGTTGCCAAGTGAGTAATTTAGCTTGATGGGTAATTTTGTTTGATGGGTAATTTTGGAAATCTTGTTCTATGGGTTGCTGTTTGGATTGTAGAATTAAACAAGAAGTTCTATGGGTTGCCGTAGAATTAAACAAGAAGTTTATTGAATGAGTTAATTTGAAAGTCATTAGAATTGCTATGCAATCAGTGTTGTTGGTTGTATTTTTTAATGATGAGCGATACAGATCGCTACAAGCTACTGCAATCACTATCAGTGTGCACATTTTTTAATGATGAGCGATACAGATCACTACAAGACACTTGGATTGCATGTTTAATTTGGATTTACTTGGATTGGCAGAAGATTGATTTCTATAATTTGTATGTTTAATTTGGATTTACTTGGATTGGCAGAAGATTGATTTCTTAGTTTGTATTTTTAATTGGCATTCGGTAAAGAATTTGAAGAAATTTCGGTAAATTTCGGTAATTTCGGTAAACCAAAATTTACCGAAATTTTAATTCGAAAATTCGGTTTCGGTATGGGTTATTTGGAATTCGGTTCGGTATGGCTTTTAGAAACTTCGGTAATACCGAACTTCAAAAGTTCGGTAGTTCAATAATTCGGTAATACCGATGAACACCCCTAGTGACCACTAACCATCAGCCTGCGAACCAGTGCCCCTGCTTGTAGCATTTTATTCTTTTCATTATATATTAATTAGTTAGACTCATGTCTTCTTCTCGTTTCCGTGGTTCCAGGCCCAGGCTCAGGCCCATCAGTAAGCTGCCTTGAAATTCAAGAAGGTGCCAAAGGCCCAAAATACACCTTCTCTTTTCTTTTCTTTTAAATCCAGGAAAATAAGAAGCGACATGTTTTTTTCTTCTGTGATTAAATATTTTTCCTATTTTTTTTAATTAAACTTTTTTATTTATTTATGGCCACCATTTTTTATTTTTACGTTGGTGATCACTGATCAGAAGTCAAGATTCAAGAACCAGTCCCTCTACTTCTTAATTAACTATTTCCATTTATTTATTAATTAGTACTATAACCTTTTCAGTTTAAAAATTAAAATTATTTTTTTTAAAATAATTTGCTAAAAGATGAAGATAAATAGTGTAGTAAAATCCTATACTAACCTAGTATTTTTATCTTATAAAAGAATATAAGTTTATAACCCTTCCTTGAATTAAAACTATATTGGTTATAGTTGAGCCAGAATAAACCATATGAATGATCATAGTCTGAGCAATATAGGATTGTATTGAGTCTATAACTTGATTCCGGAGCTTTTAGAAATTGTAAAGGAGGAATTCTTTAATTTAGTGGATGCAATATTATCAATCTCATCTCCGTTTTGGTTGGTATGTCTCATTACAGTGCTAAAAGCGAGGTGAAGAATTTACTGTTGTTATCAATCTTAGACCATCCACAGTAGGGGATCAAATTTTTGGGTTCTCTCACTGCCACATCAACTTAGCACCCAACTAAAAAGCATTTAACACCCACGCGCTCACAGCAGGGGATTATTCAGGGTGTTAAAAACTTTCTCTCCCTTCCACATCATTTATCATATACCCCACCACATTTTTCATTTCATTTCTTATTAAATTTATAATTACTATAATAATTACTTTTTATAATATAATAAATAATAAATAATATTTTTTTAATATAAATTAATTAAATTTCATATTTTTTTTCAGATTTCAAAAAATCTATACTTTTTTAATAAAATAAATAATATAATATTTTTTAAGAGTAACACACGATATTATTTATCACTCAGTAAATCAAAAATCGACTTAGATTATTGCACACGAACAAGAAAATACACACAAAATAAACTCGTAAACTTGAGATGGAAAACTCGAACAAGAAAAGTTTTAAGTGGTATTCATATGATGTGCAATACCATTTTTATAATGAATGGTCTTCGAACTCCAATCATTACTTTCAAATTGTGTGTTTTATTTTCGAATTGTGAGTTTTATTTTCGAATTGTGAGTTTTATTTTCAAATTGTGTGTTTTTATTTTCAAATATGTTTTACTTTTAAAATATTTTGAGTAATTATTATGAAAAAAATCATTTAAAAAAGAAGAAAATGAAAAAAAAGTATAAAAAACTCTGATTTTTTTACTGTTCAAATTTATAGATCTCAAAAAATTAAAAATAAGTGTAAAAATAATGGTATAAAATTATTTTGAGTAATTATTATGAAAAGAAGCATTTAAAAAAGAAAAAAATGTAAAAAATTTGAATTTTTTTTAGTGTCCAAATAATACAAACCTAGTCTCAATTTATAGATCTCAAAAAATTAAAAATAATGGTATATTTTTTATAAAATTATTTTCAGTATTTATTAAAAACAATTCGATTTAAACAATGAGTGAGGAAAAAAAATAATAATTCTCATCCAATGGCAGCGCGCCACGCGCGGGCTGCCATTGGATGAGAAATAAATTTTTTTTTTTTAAAAATAAAAGGTGTCAGTTTGGTCCGGGACCAAAATTTGATCCCGGCCGCGAAGAGCTGGAATTTGCTCTCCACTTGGTCCCATGCTGCCCTTGTTGGTACCAATTTGCTGCTGCTGATGGTCTTAGATATTATCTCAATTTAGCTAGTATATTTTGGTACCGTTTTGTCCTGGTTCAAAAAATGTCCAATCACTTTAAGACGAAACTTGATATTTTACTCTCACAAATCTCCAGGATCAAAGAAATCAATTGTTCATGTTCAGAACTTTATTCATATTTTTTTTTTGGGTAGAATAGTTTATTCAATGGTGACAAAATTGTTTCATTGAGGGACAGAGTCTTCCTCACATCCCAATATTCAGTAGGAAACGCATATCGAGGAGACTGGATGAGGCACTATTTGACCCTAAAAAAATCCGATTTTTTTTTGAACGTACGTTAATCTTTAACGTACTTCCCAGAAAAAATTAGGGGCAAAATTGTTTCAAATAGGTCATCTGCCGCCCGTTTTAAGATACGTGCCGAAATAGTAAAAGCAAAAGCTAAAACGACAATCATCGAGGGACGGAGGGAGTATCATATTTTTTTTCTTCTTTACAGTAAAACAAAATTGATTAATGCAGTCCCTCGATGATGCCTTATGACCATCCAGCATACTATAGGTTGGCGTATTATGCTATAAATTTATTTCATTTGATTTTTTTAGTGGTATAAATTTATTTATATTCATTTCTATGGTAAGTAAACTTGTTTAATTTCATCTTTTTATTTAATATTTTCTCGTATCAAAACTAAAACGTGAGTACAATAAAAGATCTCATTAATCAATTAGTTTATTTTCACGCCATAAAATTTAATTTGCCACTTCATTTTTATTGTTTTTTTTTCTTTCATAAATTTTAATGGACAGAGGAGTTTCTTCTTCACGTTTTTTTCCCGCTATTCCATTATCTTTGAAAGACAAGTGCCCACAGATAGAGTGCTACTCAATTACCCAATTTATATTGTGCATTTTCTTGGCAATTTTTACACGAATAACGCTACAAATATTAACATTTTTATAATTTTGGTAACTATTTTTTATATTAAAAGTGTGTGTAATTTTTACATTTATTTAAAAATTATTTATTAAAATAAAGATAACAATATAATTTAATTAAAAAGTAATTATTGACATATCAATAATACAATTTTATTAGTAAAGCAAACCCCCTGACTTGGAGCTGCCACCGACACCTTTCAAGGCCCTATATATGAACTTTCTTGTCAATTTTTCAGCCATTCATTTTGGGAAGGAGACGTATTTTAAAATGTTATGTATATATTTAATAAAATTGATATTTTAAAAATCAACTAAACTTTTTATCCATAACCATACACATACCATCAATTATCCATTGGATAATCATGAATAAAAATAAATCTATTAATATTTTGTAGCAGTAAATATAGCAGTAAATTTTTGCCATAACCAATACATTATCATATCATGCTTTCCCATTGGTGTCATTCTTTTCTATCAAATATAAACCCCGTAATATAACTAAATTTAAATCTTCCGCCCAATTTTTTACAAAAACTAATCAAATTTAAATAGCTCATCAAAATTTTGACCTAAATTGAACCGAAATTTGAGACGTTAAACTTTAAAAATTTTATGCTTAACCAAATTTCTCCCCAAAAAAAGTTGATTTCAACACGAATAGACTTACCACTAATGGGGGACTTTATGTACACTTAAACCATAACTTGGTGGTAACAATGTCTTTTCCCCTAAAATAATATATATAATTAATTAACTAAAATTATAATCAAAATTTAAGGTTGATAATACCTAACAAATGGTGCACATCTTTTCGTGGAACTGTAGGGGTCTTTTGTCGAGTAGGAAGCAACACTTCATCAAAAATATATTTCGGGGTGATCAGGTGCCGTTTTGCCTCCTGCAAGAGAGTAAAAGGGACGTGGTGGATGACTTCCTTATACATGGGTTAGGGGGGGGGGGGGGGGGGGGACAATGATACTAAATGGGCTTCTGCGTCGGCGGTAGGTAGATCAGGGGGGTTGATTTCGATGTGGGATTCTAAAGCTTTTCAGTTGGATCATTCGGAGGTGGGGAACAGGTATATCTGGCTTGAGGGTGAGCTCACTGAGAATCATTTGAGGTGTGTTGTTTTGAATGTATATGCTCCTAACACTGTTGCGCTCCGTGAGCAGCTGTGGGAGTCGTTGGGTTCGAAAATAGAGAGTTCGAGGCACCCTGTGTTGGTTGCAGGTGACTTTAATGAGATCTTGACCCCGTCCGACCGCTTACATGGAGGAGGTTACTCGAAGGGTATGATGAATTTCCAGAGTTGGGTAGACCGTTGTAGGCTGCAAGACATACCGCTGGTTGGTAGGCGGTTTACTTGGTCGAATACCATTAGCAGGAGCAAGATAGATAGAGTGTTCGTGCAGGCTGGTTGGCTCGGTTGTATTCAGCATTGCGAGCTTTCGGCCCTTGACAAGAATGGGTCAGATCATGCGCCTCTGATCCTTCGTCGGGATAAGATGGATTGGGGGCCGAAGCCGTTCCGAGGCCAAGCGGTCTGGTGGGAAGACAATGAGTTCAGAAAATTGGTAGAGGGATGGTGGTTGGAGGCAGGAGCTGAATTTCCTGGGAACTTCAGTGTGGTCCGTAAAATGCGATTCTTGAAGAAGAGAATTCGCTTTTGGAATAGGAAAATGTTTGGCAACGTTGAGACTAGCCTGAGAGATCTTCAGGCGAGTTATGAGGCAATGGATCGCAGGGCGGATGACCACCCCATGAATCAGGCGGAGCAGGAAGAGTTTTCCACCATTCGCAGTAAGTTATGGGAACAACAGGATCGGGTGGATAGATTCTGGCAGCAAAAGAACAGAGTTAAATGGAATGTCCATGGGGATAGGAATACAGGATACTTTCATAGGATAGCAAAGATAGATATGAGGAGAAATGCCATTAAAGAGATTGTGACTCCTACCTCTACTCTTAAGACCCCGACGGAGATCAAGAGTGCAGCTTCGCAGTACTACGAGGCTTTTTTTCGGTCAGTTAGCTGGGATAGGCCTAGGATCCAGGATTTGGGGTTCTCCAAGTTAAGTGAGGAGGAAGCAACAGGGTTGGAAAAGGAGGTCACGCCGGCTGAAATTTGGGAGGCGGTTAAAGGGTGTGACGGACGGAAATCCCCAGGACCGGATGGATTCTCCTTGCGCTTTCTGCAAAAGGCGTGGAGAATCATTGGAGGAGATTACTGCAGGTTGATTCAGAAATTCTTCAGAACAGGGAAGCTTCCGGCCGGGGCAAACTCATCGTTTTTGACCCTCATTCCGAAGATACCTGAAGCTAAACAGTTCTGTGAGTTCAGACCGATCAGTCTGGTTAGCAGCTACTACAAGATTGTCTCCAAGATTATGGCTAAGCGGCTCAGTGAGATCATTACATCAGTCGTCAGCGAGGTTCAACACAACTTCATTAAAGGGCGCCAAACCTTGGATTGTGTCATGACAGCGAGTGAGGTGGTCCATCATTTGCAGGTGACCAAGCAGCAGGGGCTGCTTTTCAAGCTAGACTTCGAAAAGGCTTATGACTCCGTTGAATGGGAGTACACAGAGGATGTGATGAGACACATGGAGTTCGGAGAGAAGTGGAGGGGTTGGGTTCGGTAGTGTATTAGCACTAACAGGGTCTCTGTGCTAGTGAATGGATCGTCGTCGGGCCAATTTGGGGTGGCGAGAGGTCTTCGGCAGGGGTGTTCTATGTCCCCATTTCTCTTTAACATTGCGGCTGAGGGGTTACATCGGTTATTTGTTAGAGCAGAGGAAGTGGGGATTCTGCGTGGGGTAGGTAATGTGGAGGCTGGGTGGCAGCTGAGCCACCTTCAGTTTGCTGATGACACCTTGGTTTTCGTGAATAATAGTGAGGCTGAAATTCAGGGGGTGAAAGGAACATTGAGGTGGTTTGATGTTTTTTCTGGCCTTCGGGTTAATTTCCACAAAAACACCCTAGTGGGGATGAATTTGAGTGATCAAATTGGTGGGATTCTAGCTTCACGGGCAGGATGTAAGTATGAAGCCCTCCCTTTCAAGTACTTGGGTTCTTTGGTTGGCTTTAAGCCGCGTAGGATAGCAGGGTGGCAGTTCTTGGTTCAGAAGCTTAGGAAAAAGTTGTCCACTTGGAAGGGTCATCTTCTGTTTGTGGGGGGGCGGGTGACTTTGATCAAATCGGCGTTAACTAGCATTCCCATCTATAACATGTCGATCTACAGGATGCCTAGAGCGGTGGTCAAGCAATGTGAGGGTGTGATGCGGCGATTTTTATGGAGTGGGAAGGACGATAAAAGAGGGTTGAGCAAGGTGAAGTGGGAAGAAGTGACGAGATCTACGACACACGGGGGGCTGGGAATAGGGAGATTGCAAGACAGGAATGTGACCTTACTCTTCAAATGGGCCTGAGAGGTGGTTCAGGGCAACGGTAAGTTATGGGCTGAGATAGTTCGCAAGCAATATAATTTGAGGTCTATTGGCGACCTATGGAAGGAGCGTGAGAAGCATATGTCTCCTATTTGGAGCGATATCATTCAACTATGTGGGCGGGTTAGTGATTTTTTTGACCTATGGACTGAACACTTGACGCTTAAGCTTGGAGAGGGAAAAAACACGAGCTTTTGGTGGGATCCGTGGGTTGCTAAACAGCCGTTGGCCTTGCTTCATCCGAGGCTGTACCATTTATCGAAAGCTCAGCAGGGGACTGTCAAGGATTTCGGCCATTGGGAAGGGACGGTCTGGGAGTGGCATAGAGAGTGGAGGCGCGGGCTGTTTGAGTGGGAGAATGAGGAGTGGGCAAGCTTATGTGATCGGTTGCCTGCTCCGCGTAGGGGGGCCACCAGGATGTGCTCCGTTGGGATCTCGAACAAACCGGGAAATACTCGGTGCATTCGGGGTATAAGAAATGGGAGGCAACAAGGTACGATTCCATACCCCTACTTCGGTCCTGTTGGACGGGGCTGGTTCCGTTTCGGGTTGAGTTTTTCTTGTGGCTATCTTTGAGGGGAAGAATAGTGACCAGGACATTCTTAGAGAGACGTAACATGATCACGGAAGATCAGAATAGCTGTCCAATGTGTAATAACAGCTCGGAAGATGTTACTCATCTCTTCCTAGGATGTGCGGTGGCCAGTAGGGTTTGGGAGTTGATCATGCGTCGGCTTCGGGTGGTGTGGTGCCAACCTCGCGATCTCGCGGGACTTTGGAGATCTTGGGGACATTATCTTCTAAGCCACGACAAGCTCTCTGGCAGGCAATGGGCAACTCTGTTCTACGCGGTGATTTGGTCCCTGTGGAAACGCCGGAATGCGAAGGTCTTTAGGCAGAAAGAGGTAACGGAATGGCAGTGTGTGAATATGATATTCTCCTTATGGCATTGGTGGCTGAAGAGTAAGGATCATTCATTTGCTTTCAGTCTAGCTGATATGATGCAGACTCCGGCTTGGCTTTTTAGTAGTCAGGTTGTTGTTTCCTGAGCCCGGAGGTTTATCTTTCTTGCTTTCTTAGTTTGTTGGTTTCGTTTTCTGCTTGTGCTGCCTAACTTGGACAACTGACTTTTTTTTTGTTCGTCATGATCTTCATGATAGGTTTCTAATATTAAAAAAAAAAAAAAAAATACGTTACAAATGAGATAGTAGATTAATGACGCTTCTTACAAAGTAAAGGGTTAGGTCTATTATTCATAACCATATACATATCATCAATTATCCATTGGATAACCATTAATAAAAATAAATCTATTAATATTCTGTGAATATTTTATATCTACATTAGTATCGGTCTAAATATGCATACACGTTACTTTTAAAAAACAAAAAACAAGAACAATAATGATGATAACGTTATATTTCCATGATTACTTCAACATGTTTAGAAAAATCTACTAATTATTAATTTACATATAATGTGACTTTATATTATATATTTTAGTTTTTAGCGGATTCAATTATATGTTCAAAATTATATTATATATATACACTTGTCGCGGATAATTAAATATAAAAATTCATTTTCTATCCATTTATAATTAGATACGGTAAGTGAATAATTAATGCCTTTCTTCATAAATTTCTTTCTTTGTAGTTCTTATCCTAACAATGACAACGCATGAAAAAGAAAATAACAACAACAATAATAATTAAAAAAACTGTCTAAAAATAATTGTGATTATAATTTAATAAAATGGAGAATTTTGTTACTGTATTTGTCCTTTATTTTTTTTCTTCTTTTCATAATAATATCATATTTTTTTATCTTTTGAAAGAAAAATATGCTTTCTTAATCTGTTGGATTAGAATAATAATAGTAGTAATAGTTATTAGTCATGAAACTATTATTACTATTATAAATAAACTATTCCAATTTTAAAATATTTTTTATTAGATTAGGATGATAATAACGTTAGAATATTTATGTATCTCATCTAATTCATAATTTTTGGCTTTTTATTTATATAACTTATGACTTAGAACATGATTTCTTATTTAATTTTCTTAATTATATCAACTTTATCAACATTTGTCACATTAAGAATCCATGAGTGAGATCTTCTGTGTACTTTTAGAACACTCTATTAGTTTACAAAAAATTACTCTCATCCATTTGTTATTAATTAAAAAACTAATTTAACTTTAAGGTTTGAAAGACTTTATGTTTACGATAAATATTTATTTAATTATTTTAGGTATAATGATAACTTATAAATTTTTAACTACCTATTAATAAATTTATTTTTTTATTTTTTTATATATGACTCATGCATATTGAGTTGCACGTTCTTTTAATAGACAGAGGTGGGATTCAGACTTGTCTCATTTAATTTAAATTTTTAATTTAAAGATTCAAAAGGTTACTCATTGTAATGATATCTTATCACAAAGTTAATTTAACTTTAACGTTCTAACGACTTTAAGTTTACAATAAATATTTATTTAATATATTTTATCTACGTATTGCATGTTATTTTGATGAGGTAGATCATATGTTAGATCCATAATATTATAATGATAACTAATAATGTAACCAATTTTTTTATAAAAATATCTTATTACTTTACCTAGCACATATTTTAGGGTAAACTACATAAGTTTTTTATAGTTTCAAAAATCTTTCACTTAGGTAAAAAGTTGTTAAAAAGTAAAAATAAAGATTTTAATTTCAGGAACCCTATAATATCTTAAAAGATTTTAATATAAACATTATAAGTGGTTAAAAAATAAAAATAAATGGTAAAAAATTGAAAAAAACTTATAAATATTAGAGAAAAATGTATAACCATAACTATTTGATGATTAGATTATAAAATATAAATTTTCAGTATCTCTTTTTAATTATCTAACTTAATCCATTTATATTGTTCAAACTGATTAGTTTTATGATTTTCTTAACTTTAAAAATATTTTCTTCTGAAAAAATAAACCATGTACTGCCTTCATTAAATAATAAAAGTAAAATAAATACTATTAACCCATGTAGAAAATATTTTATGCACAATATATAATATTTCTTTCATAAAAATAAAATTAATGTAAATTATTTTGATAATATATGGATAGTATTGTCAATACTTTTAAATAAACTTTTCAATTATTCTCATAAAGATTTTTCTTTATTTTACCATATAATTCATGTTAGAAAAAGTATAAATATTACCATTTATTTGTCACTTTTATCTAATTTATGTTTCTTCAACTCTCTTAAAATCAATCCTTTTACTAAATTAAAATAATAAAATAAAATAAAAAATATTAACTCAAATAAAGAATATTATTTTAAAAATAATATAATAATACTTAAAATAATTTTCATTTGTTGCTACCTGATTTTTGACAAATTTACCATAACCTACCCATTTTTTACATTTTTAGTTCCGTTATCAACTCGGTAGTTTTTATTTAATCTCGACCCCTTTTATTATTATATCAGTCTATTTACTATTTATTTTATGTTTATTTCGTGTCATTCCATTTTATTTAGCTATTTCGTATTTTTGCATTTTTCCCGTTCGCACTTCTATCGGTCCCAAACGAGATTTCACAGACCATAGATCGAGCCGAATAATATATTCTCGTCCAACTCACCTTCTCCATTTTTATTTTCCACGACCTCTACAAATCTCAACCTCTCCCTCTCCATTTCTTCCTCTAAGCCATCACCGTCCTTCACTCACCCTCACTGCCGACATTTAATGCCTCACCTTCTCCCTAACCTTCAATCTCCATCCTTGCACTCCAAGCACCTTCTCCCCGCATTTAATGCAACCTATCCTTCACTGCCCTCGTCATCACCATCCGTCATTGAACTCGTCATCATCATCACTACCCTCAAGACCAAGTTACGTAGGTGGAATAAGGAGGTGTTTGGTTATATCGAGACTAAGTTACAGGCGTTATCTAGTGAGCTGAACCAATTAGACAGTGTAGCTGATGAGAGGGACCTTACAGCGGAAGAGAAGCTGAGAGTCCAGGTTATTCAGGCAGATTTATGGGAAACCCAAGGTCGCGCTAGTAATCTTTGGCAACAAAAGTCTAGACATAAATGGGATGTGTTGGGAGACCGAAATACTAGTTTTTTCCATTTGTCTGTGAAATTGGATATGATGTGGAGCAATGTAACTGAAATCATTCATGGCAATACTCGCCTTACGACCCCTCAGGAAATTAAAAATGCTGCATCGAATTACTTTGACGATTTCAAGGAGATTCGCTGGGCAAGACCGCAAATGTTAGACCTGGGGTTCAGTAAGCTCACTGCCTCGGAGGTAGAGGGGCTAGATTACGAGGTCTCTACTGATGAGATTAGGGAGGCTGTCCACAGTTTAGGAGCGGATAAAACTCCTGGTCCGGATGGCTGGTGTATGGTGTTCCTACAGAGGGCATGGGAAATAGTGGGTACCGATTTCAGTGAGCTGGTGTTGCAGTTTTTCAGAACCGGCCTTTTTCCTAAGGGACCAACACCTCTTTTCTCACTCTGATCCCGAAAGTCAAGGCGGCGAAGAGGTTTTCAGAATTTTGACCTATTAGTTTGGTAAGTAGTTTCTACAAAGTGATTTCTAAAATTCTGGCTAATCGTCTTGCTAGAGTTATCACCACAGTGGTGAGCTCGTCTCAGTATGGCTTTATTAAGGGTAGATGTACGTTAGACTGTGTTATGGCTACTAATGAAGTGGTCCACGCTTTGAAGAGAAATAGGTAGTCTGGGTTCCTCTTCAAATTGGACTTTGAAAAGGCATATGATTCAGTCGAGTGGCCCTATCTGTTTGATGTCCTGGAACTTATGAGGTTTAGTCTAAAATGGGTAGGTTGGATCCGACAATGCCTTAGTTCAGCTAGGGTGTCTATTTTGATTAACGGTTCCCCATCTGCGGAATTTGGTTTGGGCAGAGGTCTTCGCCAATGTTGCTCTATGTCACCTTTTCTCTTTAACATAGCGGTGGAGGGCCTTCACCTTCTAGTCAAGCGGGCTCAGACGCGTAGGGTGTTGCACGACATTGGACGTGGGGCGGATTGGAATGTCACGTACCTCCAGTTTGTAGATGACACTGATAGCATATTTTTATGCACGATTTTCTTTCCATTTTCTCACCCATTTAAGGCATGATTCTGCTAATTTACCCTTGATTTCATTACTATTGCAGATCTAAGCCTAAAATGGGAGTTTATGCGAAAAGATGCATTTCTGGAGCATTCTGTGCAGTTTTGAGCTTCAAGACCAAGAGTCGAGGTCCCGAGTCCAAAGCAGCGTTCAAGGTCCCGAATCGGATTCTCCATTCGGGACCCCGAAGGGCGAAGAATGACATTTCCACGTGTCAACTCGCCAGAGCTTCCATGTGCCTTCTCTGACTCTATTCCTGCAGTCTGCACTGACCACCAAATACCTACCGCTCTGACCAAGTCAGCCCTTGAGCCCAATCCAGACCTGCCCAAAGCTGGAAAAATCAGACAGCTTTATGCTTTTTTAGTTTTCTGCTTTAAGGAGCATGGATCCATTTTTTTAGGCTTTCAATTAATGCATTTTGTCCCTAGTTTTAGGCTGAAGATATTTTGCGCTTAGAGCTCTACTATATAAAGGGCATCTAAGAGTAGTTTAGGACATCTCTTACATCTCACATCACTTAGCATAATTTATTTAGTTCTAGTTTTCTTAGACTTCTCTCTAGTTTCTCTCTCTAGTTCTTGTTAACATCTTCAACCTCGCCGCCAGGCTTCAAACAGATTTTTAGTAACAAAGTCTTCTTCCCTTAATCTATTTACTTACTTGTTATGCTTCCTTTAATTACTATTTGTTTATCTTCAAGTATGAGTAGCTAAATCATTAGTTCTTAGCAAGGGTGATTCGAGGGTTGCAAGGGCAGATTCGAGGCCTTCATGTGCTTAATACATTCTTGATGCCATATTCAATTATCCATCATTTTAGTTACATCTTTGCATGATATAATTTTTGAAGGAAAATTGCATGAACTAAGTAGGCATCTGTTTAGTCTTGACTGTGTCAAAGTGGTCTCGAATAGATAGGGTGTGTAATTGATTAGAGCGAGGTCACGAGCCTGACAAACTGAGGGACCTTTAGATCTAGATCTGTCTTTTCTTAGCTTCATGGGCAGTTTGAGTATGGCCCTCCCGCATTCGTGGCTGGAGGGATGGCGAACTGTCAAGACTACCTCATATGTGGAAACGGGGGGTAGTTTCTCTTAAGAGAAAAGTAGGGGATATCCGAGGAATCTGGTCCCTATGTCATTTCTATGATGTCTTGAATAGAATATCCTTGTGCTGATGACGATCGGGCCCCCGAATGCAACCCAAGAATGCCTTTGCTAAGAATCCTCCTCCATCTGATTGTTTGAGTTTATTATTTTCATTTTGTTATTTCTGGACTGATTTATTAATTTGCTTTACTTTACCATTCGGGACCTCGAGCGTGACATTTGAGACCCCGAACCCTGCTTTCATAGAAAGAAATTATTAGCTCCCAAATCTATCTTGGCTGACTTGCTCAGCCAAGCAAACGTCCCCCCCCCCTGATTGTCACTTTATGTGCTTTTGTCCCCCGAATACATTCAAGACCTTAGATCAGTCTCTCACAATCCCCGTGTTCGACCCCGACTACCACTGTACACATTATCTCTTGTGCACACACATTTTTGGGCATTATAAATCTCTATTTGACTGACGATCAAATTGGCGCCGTTGCCGGGGATTGTTTCAAGACTGATTTATTTTTCTTGTTTGTATGACCAGGAGATCTGCACCCGATTTACTGCCCCTTGATCACGAGTTAGGAAGGACAGAAAGAGGACTTCGAAGACTTGCCCAAGGATCGAATTCCAATCCTTGTGTTCGGGACCTCGAACGTCTCTTTGCTCTCTAGGACAATCCAGATCCCGAAGATTTACCATCAGTTCCCCCAGAAATACCCAACATGAATCATCGTGGCCCCGAAGGAAACAATATCCCACCAGTTCCCCCATTACCTCCGCCGATCCAGACCATCGATGAGTTCAATGCTGCCCCCGAGGCCTCAACCAGTTGTATCGTTTGGCCAGTGGTCCCGAATGACTGGGAACTCAAATCCGCAACCCTGCACCACTTACCCCTCTACCGAGGGTTGGCTAAAGAGAACCCCCACCATCACCTCCAGCAATTACACTCCATCTGTGATGCCATGAAACCCCACAATGTTACCGTCGAGCATGCCAAATTACGTGCCTTTATGTGGTCCCTCAAGGACGATGCTCTTGACTGGTTTTATGACTTGCAGCCACAATCCATCAACTCGTGGGCTGAAATGTCCAAGGCTTTTACGGACAAGTACTACCCGGTATCCATCGCTATGGTGACCCAAAAGCAGCTCTTATCCGTCCTCCAAAAAGACACGGAAGATCTTGAGCAATATTATGAGCGGTTTAAAAAGATGCAATCCCTATGCCCCTCGCATAATCTGTCCGAGCATGCCCTCATACAATAGTTTTGTGAAGGACTCATGAGTCGAGACAAGGCCTTGCTAAACGCTGCTGCTGGCGGGTCCATCACTAGACTTACTCCTACTGCCGCCAAGGACACCATTGAGCTCATGGCCAAGAACAACCTCCAGCTTAACAATTCCACTAGCGTTCAAGACGCCCGATCAGCCGCAATGGAGAACCAATTAGCCGCCATCACGGGAATGCTGCAAAATATGGCTTCGGGACAACCAGTCCAGCTCAAGGCCTGTCAAATCTGCCAACTTTCGGACCATCCTACTGATGCTTGCCCATTTATTCCTGAAGAAATGCCCGTCAATGCAGCGGGGGGATTCAATGTCCCGTATGGTCAACATCACAATCAAGTCTGGAAGCAGCCTAGTTACGGATGGAACAACAACCAGCAGGCCGGACCCAGTCATCAGTACGGTCAGAACCCATACGACAATCACCCTCCTCCGTTCAACATGCAAAAATTCAAGCCTAGACCCAATTTTCAGAGTTACCAATATCAGAGGCAGCCACCCCCCGATCAGAATTTTACCATGCCACCACCCCTGAATGAGGAACCCTCTCCCGATAAGAAGAAAATTGCCGAAATGGATAAGTTGATTCAGACCCTTATGGCCGAGATGAAGGAGATAAAAAATGGAGGAAGATTTCCAGGACAGACGGAACCTAACCCGAAGCATGAGGCGTGCCATGAACCTCCGCAGTGGTCTCGAGATCCCCTCTCGTGTCCATCCAGACCCCGAGTCTGCGGGAGGCATTCCAGGTCCCGAAGCTGATTCTGCTATTCCAGGTCCCGAATGTGAAAAGCCCACTGAACAGCCTAAGAAGTCTCGATTCGGCGACGCAGCTCTTAATCATTTCTTCTCCAGTAAGAAGTCTCGCTGTAAGAAGAAACAACCCGTTGAGGAAGAAGAATTCTCCCAAGAATTCATAAACAAAGTGCTCGAACCCCCGTTCCCTCAACGACTGATCAAAAAGAAGAAGGAAGAAGAAGACCGGGACATCTTTGATACATTCAGCAAGGTCATCATCAATATTCCCCTCCTCAAGGCCATCAAAAATATGCCTCGGTATGTGAAGTTCTTGAAGCAGATATGCACCAACAAAAGTAAGTTTACGGAGGTAAACAAGTTTAGTGTGGGAGCAAATCTGTCCGCCCATATCCAGCGAAAAATTCCACCCAAGTGCAAGGACCAGGGCATGTTCACGGTCCTGTGCAGGATCGGGACCATCGATATTGGGAAGGCAATGTGCGACTTGGGAGCTGGAATTAATGTTATGCCCTTGACCATTTACAACAGTCTCAGACTCGGGCCCTTGAAGGAGACCACGCTTGTCATCCAACTTGCAGATCGTTCGGTGGTGTACCCCAAAGGCATAATCACAAATGTTCTTGTCCAAGTTGGTGAATTCTTATTTCCAGCGGATTTCTATGTTCTCTCCATGGAAAACCCAACAAACACCAAGTCTTCGGATCTACTCTTGGGACGCCCTTTCTTGGCCACTGCCCGTGCAAAGATTGACTGCTATGAAGCCTCTATCTCCCTTGAATTCGACGGGGAAATCATCCGTTTTAATATGCTAGATTCAATGAAATACCCCCCCGAATTCTCGAGCGTCAATTTCATTGATGTGATAGACCCCATTGTGGAAAGTATCGCGGAGCTGAACTCAATCGAGCCCTTGAAGTTGATCCTGGATCAAAGCCTCACTCCCGAATCATTGCAGGAGATGACATCGTCCATTGAGGTTCCCGTTGAATTAATCATGGTTGCAACAGCTCTCGAAGCAAATACTGTCTTAGTAGTCGAGCCCCCGAGCGAGTCCTCCGAATGTGTAAATCATGAACGACTTCACCCTTCTCTGGTACAAGCTCCAGACCTTGAACTCAAGGTGCTGCCCTCACACTTGAAGTATGCTTACCTCGGGGAGAAAGAATCACTCCCAGTCATAATTTCTAACAAACTGGAAGCGGATCAAGAGATTGAGTTAGTGAACCTCCTCAAGAGTTTTAAGAAGGCCATCGGCTGGACGATTGCCGACATCAACGGTTTGTCGCCGTCCTTGTGCACTCACCGCATACATCTCGAAGAGGACTCCAAGACAATCAGGCAACCTCAAAGGCGTTTGAACCCCCCATGATGGAGGTAGTTAAGAAGGAGGTCCTGAAGCTGCTCGATGCCGGGGTTATTTACCCCATCTCTGATTCCCCATGGGTTAGCCCCGTTCAGGTGGTCCCGAAGAAAACATGCATCACTATCATTCCAGGTCCCGAGGGTCTGCCAATCCCCTCCCGAATCCAGAATGGCTGGCGTGTATGCATTGACTATCGACGCTTGAATGAGGCTACCCGAAAAGATCACTTCCCCCTGACCTTCATAGATCAAATGCTAGAGCGCCTTGCGGGCAAGACGCATTATTGCTGCCTGGACGGATATTCGAGATTCCACCAGATTCCAGTAGCCCTTGAAGACCAAGAGAAGACCACCTTCACGTGCCCATTCGGGACCTTTGCTTACAGACGCATGCCCTTTGGGTTATGCAATGCCCCGGCTACATTCCAGAGGTGCATGGTCAGCATCTTTTCAGAATTTATGGAAGAATGCATCGAGGTATTCATGGACGACTTCACGGTCTATGGTAACTCATTTTCCGAATGCCTCTCGAACTTAAAGAAAATTCTGCAAAGATGTGTAGAAACTAACCTTGTGCTTAATTTTGAAAAATGTCATTTCATGGTTGACCAAGGGCTTATCTTGGGCCACATCGTGTCCCGAAAGGGTATTGAAGTGGACAAGGCTAAAATCCAAGCTATCGAGACCTTGCCTTACCCCTCGAATATTCGAGATGTGCGTTCTTTTCTTGGTCATGCAGGATTTTACAGGAGGTTCATCAAGGACTTCTCCAAGATAGCCCAACCAATGTGCCAGCTGCTACATAAGGATGTAGACTTCACATTTGATGAAAAATGCAAGGCAACTTTCGAGACCTTGAAAGCCAAGCTCATTTCTGCTCCTATCATTCGGGCCCCCGACTGGACTCTCCCCTTCGAGATCATGTGTGATGCTAGCAATCAGGCTTTGGGAGCCGTTCTGGGCCAGAAGAAAGACAAGGAGACGTACGTCATCTACTATGCATCCAAGTTGCTGGATCCCGCGCAACAAAACTATACGACGACGGAGAAAGAGCTTTTGGCGATTGTCTATGCCCTTGACAAGTTTCGGCAGTACGTCTTAGGTACAGAAGTGATTGTGTACTCCGACCATTCTGCCCTTCGATGCCTGCTCAAGAAGACCGATGTGAAACCAAGGCTTATCCGCTGGATCCTACTGCTCCAAGAGTTCAACCTTGCTATCAAGGATAAGAAAGGGACCGAGAATTGTGTGGCTGACCACTTGAGTAGGCTCCCGAACCAAGAAGATGACTCCCAAGTAGCTATTCGGGAGACCTTTCCAGATGAGCATTTATGCTTGGTTGTGATATGATCACGGAACCCCTTTTTAAACATTTTCGGCCATGACCTAACAAGGGAAGGAGACCCGAGTGCAAGCCAAGTCCATGCAGCACAAAAGAGGCATTTTTGGCCATTTGAAGCGAGTTTAGCGGCATGCCGCTAGGAAGGCCATGCATGGAGCGGCATGCCGCCAGATTTAATTAAATTATGGGTCACTTGGAGCGAGTCTAGCGGCATGCCGCGAGGAGAGCTATGTGTGGAGCGGCATGCCGCCAGGCACATTTTGGATGACGGGATTTGTTTCCCAAGGGTATTTTCAGGGTCATTTTTGTAATAGTGTAGGCTTATTGTAACTTAGTATAAATAGTTATTTTCTTTCTTTTGTTACAGCTTTGGATGATGAATGAATGTTAAGTGAGAACACTCCTTCCTCATTCATTCATCCGGGGCTCCATCTTGCGGCTTGCCTTGGTCTTGGATCGCCATGGCTTGAGTCAAGTAAAAAGAACAAGAATCCTTTAAATGTGTAATCCGTTATTACTTCCATTTGTGTGAACAATGAATCCGAATTTGAGTGTTTTTGTGTTCTTGAA